>CM050173.1:29736764-30936764 GCA_027410445.1 Discoglossus pictus | reverse complement strand
CAAAACAAGAAAAACGCATGTCAAAAAAGTTTTAAATTGTTTTGTAGGTTAGTGAGGGAAATAAATATTTGATCCCCTATCAATCAGCAAGATTTCTGGCTCCCGGGTTTCTTTCATACAGGTAATGAGCTGAGATTAGGAGCACTCTCTTAAAGGACACTTGTTCACAAAACCAATCAATCAGATTCCAAACTCTGCACCATGGCCAAGACCAAAGAGCTGTCCAAGGATGTCAGGGACAAGATTGTAGACCTACACAAGGCTGGAATGGGCTACAAGACCATCACCAAGCAGCTTGGTGAGAAGGTGACAACAGTTAGTGCAATTATTCGCAAATGGAAGAAACACAAAATAACTGCCAGTCTCCCTCGGTCTGGTGCTCCATGCAAGATCTCACCTTGTGGAGTTTCAATGATCATGAGAACGGTGAGAGGATCTTGTTAAAGAGGATCTTGTTAAAGATCTCAAGGCAGATGGGACTACTGAAATCCTGCAGCACCCGCAAAGGTCCCCCTGCTCAATAATGCACATGTACAGGACCGTCTGAAGTTTGCCTATGAACATCTGAATGATTAAGAGAAGAACTGGGTGAAAGTGTTGTGGTCAGATGAGACCAACATCAAGCTCTTTGGCATCAACTCAACTCACTGTGTTTGGAGGAGGAGGAATGCTGCCTATAACCCCAAGAACACCATCCCCACCATAAAACATGGAGGGGGAACATTATGCTTTGGGGGTGTTTCTCTGCTAAAGGGACAGGACAACTGCAACGCATGAAAGGGACGATGGACGGGGCCATGTACCGTCAAATCTTGGGTGAGAACCTGCTTCCCTCAGCCAGGGCATTGAAAATGGGTTGTGGACGGGTATCCCAGCATGACAATGACCCAAAACACACAGCTAAGGCAACAAAGGAGTGGCTCAAGAAGAAGCACATTAAGGTCCTGGAGGGCAACAAAGGAGTGGCTCAAGAAGAAGCACATTAAGGTCCTGGAGTGGCTTAGCCAGTCTCCAGACCTTAATCCCATAGAAAATCTGTGGAGGGAGCTGAAGGTTCGAGTTGCCAAACATCAGCCTCGAAAACTTAATCACTTGGAGAGGATCTGCAAAGCGGAGTGGGACAAAATCCCTTCTGAGATGGGTGCAAACCTGGTGGGCAACTACAAGAAACGTCTGACCTCTGTGATTGTCAAAAGGGGTTTTGCCACCAAGTCCTAAGACGAAGGGGTCAAATACTTATTTCACTCATTGACCTTCAAATCAATTTATAACTTTTTTGACATGCGTTTTTCTTGTTTTTTATTTTTTTTTGTTATTCTGTCTCTCACTGTTAAAATACACCTACCATTAAAATGATAGACTGATCATTTCTTTGTCGGTGGACAAACGTTCAAAATCAGCAGGAGATCAAATACTTTTTTCCCCCACTGTATAAATGCCTGAGTTTCAGTGCATTAATTCCCAAGAAGACAAATTCCCGGGACAATCAAAGCTGACAAAAAAACTGTAAAGAATAATTTAGTTTCAAAGATAAAAATGTGAAGACTCTTTATTTATTTTGTTACTTTCTAAAAAATGTTGCCCATTATTAAGTATTGTTATTTAAAAGACCATATAAGTGGTATATAGCTGGTCGGAGATAAGTGAGAGTGGTGACATTGTAGGATTCTTCCAGTATATGAATGGATTTAATAGTGTTCAGCAGGGAGACATTTCTTTAAAGCAAGAGATAATAATTTGACCCTCAAGAGTGGAATTTTCAGGGTTAATGAGAAAAGGCACCACATTATAGATTCTGGTAGAACTCCCAGTTGAACCAGGAAGAATAAGGCAATGAAGGAATTGAAGAATGGTTAACATATGCATGTAAAGTCAAAGCATCAATATTCAATTCTTGGCTTTTTTGATTCTGCTTTGTTAAGAAGAGAAAATGAAACCTCAGTTTTACTTATCTAATAGTTTTGTAGATAGATGTATACATACTGTTTTTGAATTAAATTTAATTAACTGAAGCTGTGTATTATTTTCTATTATGCATCAATTTGTGCAAATATATTTTTTCACTGAAAATCACAAACTTGGCAAACTCTGTGCACATCCAAACTGTTAATGAGGCAATCTATCTATGGTACAATAATTTCTAATGTTTCCTCTTGCAAAACTGCACAAGTCTCCCATGATAAATGAGCGCATCACTTTAGATTAAATCATATCTTTTGAGTAAGCCTCTGTAAGGTTGAATTCGTATGCACTAGAACAAATCCTGTCCTTGGAGAATGTGATCAGTCTAGAATTTCAGAATATCTTTGTCTAAACGCCAGGTGGGTTAATCACATACTAAATTTTACAGAAATACATGATAAATGGGAATCATTGTTGGCATAGACGCTTCTGCAGATTCATGAATCACACTTTATGTAGGGTTATTTTACATTTTTATAAAAATGAAAGGGAAACAACATAGGGTCTAGATATAGTACACTTTAAAACTGTATGTAATAGCAAGTACCTTATCAACTGAACGTTATTAGGAAATTCCTTTCTCACATTAAACTTGCACTGAAGCTTTTATTTTTTATCCTATAATCTGATCGACACACCAAACTGTGTTGGTATCAGTGAAGTGATTGCTCAAAATTCATAATTACTTTCTAGAGTTCTGCCTGCATTGTTTTAGTCTAAAGCCACTTGATAATAGCAAAAAACAGGGAGTAATTAGTCTGCAATACAAGATCTAATGAAAAACGAAGAAATGTTCATGTTGAATTTATAACGTCCTTGATTTTTGGCACTTTTTCAATATTGATGACTGTATTCTTCTAATTCCTCTCCAAGACTGAACTGAATAGTTACCAAGACATTTACAACGCTATTGGATTTTTCTTACAATTAGAAGTGCCATAATTCTATCATTGGAATGAAAAATATAATTTAAATAAAATATACAGAAGTTTAAACTTTTCATGGACAATAACCATCATACATAGTATATCATGGTGTATACTTAGAGTTGTTTCAGGGCACGGTTGTAAATTACATTTATGACAATATTATGTACCTACTACATTCTAATAAATCTCTACCTAAATTTGCAGCTTGTTGATGGACATCCAACAACTAATGTGAATGCAGCTTTTTTAAGAAGCAAAATTGGAATTGTTTCTCAGGAGCCAGTTTTGTTTGAAGGTAGCATAGCGGACAACATCAAATATGGAGACAACTCACGTGATATCACCATGGAGGAGGTGATTGCTTCATCGAAGAAAGCCCATCTACATGAGTTTGTTATGTCACTGCCAGATGTAAGTATGGAACAAATGGAAAAAAATATGAGTCTGTAAACCAAACATATACTACATATAGGAGTCTATCGTGCCACCGTGAAACATAAGAAACATGTACTAATGTGACTTGTCTTCACCCCAAGAGCTCAGCATAGGTGGGTCAGGGATGCTAGTGTCCAGAATGTCAAAACATGAAGTAAATGAGAGTTTTGTCTTATGGAAATTTCTAATTCCATATATAGTCTAATTGGCTTTACTCCAATTAGGAACAAAAACAAAAGGGAGAGATGTGCACCTGAGAAAAAGCGGCCACCAAGTTGCATGATCTATGGGATGGCTCACACACAAATTGGTGGCTCAAAGGCTTTAGCTCACTTATTCCATAACTATTAGCCTTTACATTGAATACAGTGAATATGTCACACATAACTAAACAGACATAGAAGGAATAGATGTTCTCTTGAAAGCTTACATTGTAAAGGAGATGGTGGAGGACAAGTAAAACTAAATGAGTGGGTAAGATGCATAATTGATAGCCGACTGAGGGGGGGGCGGGGGGGGTTAGGATGTCATAGTGAATAGGCTCGTTTTGTAAAGAAATCTCCTGTAGTATATCATATTGCACTTTACAGCACCCAGGCTCAGGGATATCACTCAGATAACCATTAAATCTGTTAACGCTACAAACTTGTAGGATATTATCTGATGACCTGCTATGAATGTTAGTCAAATAATACATAGTGCTTAATTGGTAAATAGGAAAAAACAAGAGCATTTCCCATACTTAGATTTCTGAGACTCCATAAAACGAGTACAAGCCATGTGATCAAGAACAACTCCTATCAAATTATGCCATTTAACAAAACAATTTATGCAGCTTCTTATTTATTCCATATACATTTTGCTGCACTGGGGTCAGGTATTGGGACGTGTGCTTGTCTGCTTTGACACTTGGAATGGACCTTGGATGTTGATAAGGGATTCATTTGCGTTCACTGAAAGCTTACGCTTCCTAATATTTGATGATGCAATGTGAAACAGTTATCAAAATACTTTTCAATATTTTCCTATATGTTTTGATTTACGTAATGTTCATATATTAATGGAGCAATAAGTTAGAAAGTGATGGCATCAATATGCAATGCTTCATAGTCATTTCCATTCGGTTCCTGTCACTTTACCTTTCTTTTGATAGAGGAGATGTTTTTCATTCACATTTGTGTATCTGGATTAGAGTACCTATTGACAACAGCATAGATTTATATAGACATTTCTAGAAATAATAGAAAAAAAGTTTGTTGTTATCCTAAGAAGTGAGTTACTATATTCAAGGGTATTATCAGTATTTTGTAACTTTAAAAAATGTATGTTTGGTCTAAAAAATTGGTAGTACATATAACTCAAACACACAGTCATACTGTTTAATTTGCCTTAGAGAGATATTCAGCTGTATATAAATAACCAGGGGTGCTCTTTTCAGAGGTTAGTAAATCATCTATATATTTTACCATAACATATTGTGAAATCTGAAGCTTTATATATTTGCTGTTTCTGTGTTGGTCTATAGGTGTAGACTTTCATTATAAACAAGTATTAGCTTTATTATAGGTATCTACTAACTGAATCAAAGCCATCCTAACTTGTTAATATTAACGTTGCTATATTCTGAGAATGGGTCAGATGTGTATTTTAGACAGTTCACGTTTCCTGCTGTATTGATTGTATTGCTGTTCTTAGAATAGTGTTGCAGAACAACATACAGTACTTTTACAAACTTTTACCTATCTCAAAGTATAGGGTTCCTAGTCACCTATTATTGGTCAGTTATTTAAAGTTATTTTTTTAAACAAGCTCATGCACATGTAGGCAATATGCCAAAGGATGCCTTTAAAAAAATATGTCATATACAGTAGTCCTTTAATGAGGTTGTCTTGATCCATATGGGAAATAGAAATAGAGAGAAATCCACAGTATATATAAAGCTGTATATTGTCTGACAGGAGCCACAAAAACAATGCTATATATCTATATAGGATTTGTTTCTTCTAGAGGAAAACAGCTGATACAATGTATAGGCAGTTTTTCAGGCTCTGTAAAGGATCATACCAGTGTCCTAAAATTAGCTAGATGATATTATTATGAATTTTTCATTAATAAAAAATAATTTTAAATGATTAAAACGTCATTATTCTATATCAAATTTACTATTTATACTGAGAAGCTGCTGATATCCACCCACTATAAGGTTTGCATTGCCTAGCAGGTCACTGATAAATTTTCAGACATAAAGTCTACCATCAACAAAATGATCTCTGTTGGGCAGAGACTTGTTTTGTTAGATGTTTCCCTTGGTAACAAGCCTTTGCTGTTGGCCCAGCCTATTAATTATTGTTTATTCTCTTATATCTCATTGTTCCTAAAACTTTTTAGACATGTCTCTAGCCAACAAACCCACACTTCTATTATTTGTGGAGAAAATAAATAAGTGTGTAGACAAACACTCAGCTGGAGGAAGATATTCAAATCTTTAAACATTAATTTTAATATTGAATACTGCAATTATAAGATATTATTAATGATCAATGCATAATTAAAATAACCAGCTACTCTTTCTATGACATTACAGTGGCCCTATAACACCAACTTGTTGTTTGGGAGATGGTGTCCTTTTAATTCTAATAAATGGACATGGCAATTTTACAATTATTAAGACTTCCTTCTGACAAACTGAAATGTTTCTGAGAGAAAGAGCGGCAAAACTGTTCTGTTCAAGCACAATTTTATTAGCACTTTGACTCATTTATTCATTACTATATCATTTTTCTTCAATAGAAATACGAGACTAATGTTGGAATACAAGGATCCCAGCTATCACGTGGACAAAAGCAACGCATCGCTATAGCTCGGGCGATTGTCAGAGATCCTAAAATTCTGTTATTGGATGAAGCTACATCAGCACTAGACACAGAAAGTGAAAAGGTAATAATATAACATGTTAAAAGTACAGCCTATACCAAATGTCAAATAAAATTATATGTACACTGAATCTAGGGAGGTTGAAACGCAAAACAATATGGTATATTTTGAAGATCACCAACTTTGGGTCTTAAAACTACATGTTCCTCCATGCTTCCATTTTTTTTTAAATACCCCAAAAGTACAGCTTTCTGAAACATGAGGAAAATGAATTAACAAATGTGAACTTATATGAATGTGTTATTCTGGGTTGCATTGAAGTAATTCATTATTTAATGATAAGTCAAAATTGCTAAATTCTGCCTATGTAATGGGACAAGTTTAATTACCTTTTCAGAAACTTACCAATAGAAGTCTTCAATAACTATAGCTTATTGATAGTTCTTACTACATTTCAGAGAGTACTCAACAAAATCCATTGATCTGGTCATATATGGCAATTGGCCAATGCAAGGTTTCTATAAATAGAAAGCCCTTCTAATTTAATGCTACCTTTCAGTGACTATTCTTAACACAGTTCATTGGCCATTTGTATACACTGACCAATGGAAGTTGTAATAACTGGTAGGCCCTGTTGCTAGTACCATTTTCATTCACAATCCCCAACAGAATTCATTAGTCCAGTCATATATGTTACAATGGAAGTTTTCCATAAGTGGAAGCCCCAAATGTCTTGTGTGTGTGTTCAGTCCTTCAGTCGTGTTCGACTTTCAGTGACAGTATGGACACAGCACGCTAGGCACATCTGTGTTTCTGGTTGTGCTCATCCATATGGTATTAATGGCAAAGATACTGGAGTGGGTTGCCACTACTTTTTCCAGTGGAACGTGATTTGTCTGACCGCTCTATTATGGCCTGCCCATCGTGGGCGACTCTACATGGTATAGCTCAGAGCTTCAATGAAGTACACAAGCCCCTTCACCACGACAAGGCAGCGATCCAGAAATGGCTATATGTCTTTGTATTCACTATAGTGTAATGACTAATAACAACACAATTCATTGTTTTATTTTTTAGACTGTTCAAGTAGCACTGGATGAGGCCAGACAAGGACGCACCTGTATCACTATAGCCCATCGTTTGTCTACTATTCAAAACAGTGATATTATAGCTGTGATGTCTCAAGGAGTGATAGTTGAAAAAGGATCCCACGAAGAACTTATGGCTCGTAAAGGTGCCTATTACAAACTAGTAACTACTGGAGCTCCCATAAGTTAGGCACAGGAACAAGGTTGCTTGCTAGTCAATGTTGACACTTTTTATATAATTAGTGAGTCTCCAAGAGTTGAACTATACAAATTTTGGATCCCTCTAAGACATTTAAACTTTTTGATGTTATCAGGTATATATTTAGGTTGTATGGTGCTGTTGGCCATTCAGTTACTGCTCCCCCTTTCCTCTTGCTATGACCTTCCTAAGATTATCACTCATACACATATAAAAATATATCAAAAAAACTATCAAGTACACGTACAAACAGACATGTCATTATGTATATAGATATTTCTGTTCATATATATACTTATTATTCCATAGCACTGCAATGATAACTCAAGGCTAACTTATACCCTCTAAAAGTTTACTGACCGTATTGGCCGAGCCAAAAGAACACCTCTAGGTTTCCCTATTTCTGCCTATTTTGAGGTTAGTTAAACTGATTATAGACGATAGTTAATTTTCACATACCAGTACTGGTGAAACAGCAACTTCTTTCAAAATAATTTTTCTTTTGAAAAAATATTATTTATCTAATTTTATATATTATTTCACTCATGTTACTAAACCTGTGATGTAGAAAGCTAAATTCTTTCTCCATCTCCTCTGGGTAATTAAAAGCATCTTTGATTTCTTTCTTAACGCTTCTCAATGTTCTGTTTGCCAAACTTGGTAATTCTTTCTTAACACTAGTTATTTCCATTAGCTAGGGGATCCTTTGTATGAACTCTAACCATTTAATTTGATTTTGTGATCTCTGCAGAAATGGATACTTTTACATGTTACTTAAACCAGGGAGTTTGTAGACAGTTTATCTTATCCCCAATGTATAAAATGCGTTAGACAATTTGCCTATCTGTTGTGTTCGTTTTTCATTCCAATAACTTTTTGTGATATTAAACTGAAAACGTATTTTTATTGATATTACATGGCTGATATGTCCTTCTATTGTGAAGATCCTTGTTTTACACTATAGTTTTATATATTAAAACAGTGATAAAAAATGAACCTTACAGGATTCAAGTATACAGCCTAATCTGGAAGTTTTATTAGGACTGATCATGGGAACAACTATAATATGAAATTGCACTTTATATGTTTGTACCTACAGAATAATAAACTCATCACTGTGTATGTTTTTTATTAATAAATATAGTGATTATTCATGGCGTTTGTGTATATATCTATTTATTTATTTTCTATCTAAGACCTTGGGCCTTTTTATTAATTTTACTGTAACACACTATATAATATTTAAGGGTTCAGCACACCATGGTCATTGAATGGTTATTGCCTTGTAAGAAGAAGCAACAACAAAAAGCTTTGCAAAACTTCCTGGCAGTACTAAAAATCATGGATTACTAAACTAGTGGATTCAATTTGGTTAAACTGTGGCATATCTAAAAATACTTTATATACTGTATATATATATATATATATATATATATATATATATATATATATATATATATATATATTTTAAATCATGTGACTATAGATGTAAGGGAAACTGAAGTCATCATATGTGTTCTGGACCATTAGATAGGAGATGGACAAGCATGGGAAACACTGATAAATTATCTGACTAATAATGTTTTAGAGTGAGATTAGTTTATCTCCCCTGATCTGGAAGTATACATGATAATCTGCACCACCCAAAAACACTATTTCATTCATTACACAACTTGCACACCTGATTCTGTTCCATTTTGAGTATTTCCTCTGTATTATAGGTATTATTCTTTTTTACCCATCACAAAATGTGTGAATGTTTATTATAGCACAAGCATCTGTTAAATTGTAACCCTGGAATTGATACTTTTTCACTGCCAATAATTATATAAATAAATATAACCATATATACCATATATACCATAAATTACAAAGTTCACATGTAAATAAGTGCATGTAACCCTAAAATATTTTTTAAGTATATTAATGGGAAGAAGGCGAGGAAGGAAGCTATAGGAACATTACAATGTGAAACAGACTATCTGAAAATTAGTGACCAGGAAAAGGCAGATGAGCTAAATAGGTTCTTTTCTTCGGTATACACAAGGGAGGTACCAGTGGTTGGGTCACTGCAACATTATGGGGCTACACTACCTTTGCCAAATAATTGGTTAACGCAGGAAGAAATCCAAAAGGGGTTAGAAAAAATAAATGTTAATAAAGCCCTGTGTCCGGATGGAATACACCCAAGGCTACTGAGGGAACTGGGTTCTGTAATAGCCAAACCATTATATCTAATTTTTCAAGATTCACTTTAACACAGGGTCTCTACCAGATGACTGGAGAAAAGCAGAAGTGATACCTATATTTAAAAAGGGAGCAAGAGCAAATCTGGGGAATTATAGACCAGCGAGCCTAACTTCTGTAGTGGGAAAGCTTTTAGAAGGGTTAATAAGGGATAATGTACAAGAATATGTCTATTTGAAAAGGATTATAAGTAGGAGTCAACATGGATTTATGAGCGATAGGTCATGTCAATCAAATCTAATTAGTTTCTATGAGGAGGTTAGTAGGAACCTGGATCAAGGCAACTTAGTGGATCTAGTCTTTTTGGATTTTGCAAAGGCTTTTGATACAGTGCCACGTGGGAGACTATTGTGCAAACTAAGGGATACAGGAATTGCAGTAAATATCTGCTCATGGATTGAGAGCTGGCTAAAAGACAGGAAACAGGTTATTGTAATTGGAACATACGCAGATTGGACTAATGTGGTAAGTGGGGTTCCTCAGGGTTCAATATTAGGTCCTCTCCTTTTTAACATATTTATTACTGACTTGTGGTGGGATCCATATGGGAATGGAAAGTAGTGTCTCCATTTTCACTGATGACACAAAGTTGTGCTAGGTAATTAACTCAGATAATGATGTGCTTTCCCTCCCAAGGGATTTACATAAAATTGAGGAATGGGCATCTAAATGGCAGATGCGATTTAATACAAATAAATGTAAAGTTATGCATCTGGGAAGGAAAAATAGCCATGTAATTTATAATCTTAATGGAGCAAATCTAGGGGTATCAGATATTGAAAGGGATTTGGGAGTGCTTGTGGATAACAACCTAGGTAACAGTGCTCAAAGCCAAGCAGCAGCTGCAAAGGCAAATAAAATATTAGCATGTATTAAGAAGGGTATAGAAACAACGGAAGCAAATAAAATTCTGCCGCTATACAAATCCCTAGTACGCCCTCATATGGAATATGGAGTACAATTTTGGACACCACTTCATAAAAAGGAGGGCAAAAAAAACTAATAAGGGGAATGGAGGGGCTAAGTTATGAAGAAAGACTAACCAAATCTAAGAGATATGATTACCGTATATAAATACATCCAGGGTCAGTATAAAGATTTGTCAAGGGAGCTTTTTGTGCCAAGAGGTTTTCAATTGACAACAGGACATCCCTTGAGGTTAGAAGTAAAAACATTCCACCTTAAAGAAAGAAAAGGGTTCTTCACAGTAAGGGTGGTATTCTCTTCCAGAGGAGGTGTTTGTCACGACCCACTCTCTGGCTGGGGTCTGCTGACCGGATTTGGGTTACTCTGGACCGGAGCCGTTTTGATTACAGGAACATCATGTCTCAGCCCTTGGTTTAGACTGAGCAATATTGACAGTAAGTCTGACGAATCTTACTGCAAGCATATGTCCCCGGGTAAATAATACATCTACACACCACGTCTTGATGAAAATTATGAACCACGTTTTATTTTTGAACAACATATTTAAAACATTTCACACACACACACAGTGGAGGGAGTGGATCAACCTTTCCCCTTTCTCTGGCCAATAGGGTAACCTCCAGAGTAACCTAATTACCTCTGTCCAATGTAACAGAGGTAGGCTATGGGAACCACCAGACCCCTCCCATGGGCCACCCCCAGGCGTGGCCACCAAGCTCATTCTGACCCAGGCTGTCCCAGGGGAAATTTCCTGTTTGAACTCCTAGGCCCCCCCATTGTTATCTAGGTGCCTGGCTGTCTGGCAAATCTCTTTGTTTAGGTCCTGGCGACACCCTGTGAGGTTTATCTTGTATAGGATAACCCCATTTGGCTCAGCTCCTGCCTCAGTGTTTATCCAATGGGGGATGGTTAACTAAATACAATCGCTCCATAGTACTATATGCAAGCTTATACTGTAATTAACTATTACAACCCAATCCATATTTCCCCATTCCCACATGGTATCAGGGTGGGGCAAGTTTTTCACGTCAATCCATTTTATGCAGTAATGCTGACTTTATTTAATGGTGACAGTGGAACCCCCTATTCATACCATTCACAAGCAGTGACTTTGTGCCCAAACCTTTTGTTTTTCCACATGGCAACAGCATGTGGAAGATAACCCAGCCCAAAATGGCCACTGCTGCCAGTCACAAAATGGCCCCAGTATAGTTCACACCAAATCCAATATGGCCCCTGGGTGATTCATGACAACACCTCCCCAAGCGTGGCAGGAAACATCCATGCCCCTAGGATTTTCCCAGCTACGCTGATAGTCATGACTCTTCTGGATTGGCTAGGCCCTCTGCACTCTCTCCACGTTCAAGTCCTTTAGAAAACAGTCCCAAAGTGCAGAGTAACAACCTCCCCCAGCCCTTGGCCTTGCTCCCACTGTATAGAGCAAATTGCTCTTCCCATGCAACCCCCACCCAAATATTTCAGGATTCCATCTCTCTATTTTTGGCAGCAGCATAGAAGTCACTGGGCACACAGAGGGTTGTACCCATACCCTCTTCTGAGGCAACACCGTATTTTTTGGAACCCCATACAATCCCTGTCCCGTAGCAACCCCTTTCCCTCCAGCCAGTCCCCACAGCTGGGCTGGGGTTTCTAAAACAGTCTCTGGGCCTATGGGACTACAAAGGGACAGCTCCTCTTGGCTTTCTTCCTCTGGTCCCGCTGTTTCCGTTGCAGCTTGGGGAGCTACGCTGCTCCCACCCAAGCTGTGCTTACACTCCTCTGACTTGGCTGGGGGGCGCTGCTGCTCCCATCCAGCTGAAGTACCGGACTCCTCCATTGCCCGGGGTAGAGCAACTTTATCCCAGTCCTTTATGTTGAACTGGATCTTTGGAGTGGTGTCTGTTCCAGTGGGCACCTGGACAATGGTTATCCAGGGTATCTCCCCACTTGGTACACCCTCAATCATGGTGCCACTCTGCACCCATAATGCCTTTGCCAAAGCTGGAATTCTTGCTGCCCCGGCCTGGCTCTTTGTGCCCCTGGCACTCTCTTGCTGTGTGAGGTCAGGTTCCCTGTAGCCAGAAACCAATTCCTTTCCCTCCCCACAGTCTCTTAAACAACCCTCCTGGGCTCTGTTCTTCACTAGCACCTCTTGGTACAACTCCCCTGGGGTGTCAGGGTACAGACAGTGGTTATCTGATGCAGGCTGGGGAATCTCATCATTCCCTTCCAGTCTGGCCTCTAAGGCTCCCTTCCCACCGTCCATCACATAATCATCACGAGCCTCTGGCTCCATTAGCAGTTCTGGCCAACACACTTTGCCTAGAACTTCTGAGGGCAGACTTAACTTATCTGGCCCTAGCTTGTGAGCAGTTCGCACTCCCTCTGGGATTAAGTCTCTTGGGGTCTCAGGGGGCAGACATGGATTATCTGACCCCACCCAGGGAACATTCCACTGGGTCTCTGGCTCTTTGGGCTGGTGACTAGGCCCTGACACAGTTGCTGCATGTTCTAGGGGCAAACATTCTCCATCCCCAGGAGTTGGCAAAGGAACAGTGTTTACCCCTTCCCACTCCTCACTTTGTTTACCGTCTATAAAAGCCTCTCCCCAGTTCCAGTGAACATACTCCCTCTGGTACATACCGTCTGAGTTGTAAAAATACTTCTTGGGTATCGCATCCCACAATTGCACATACTCAGCCTCCAGTTGCAGCTCTTGCTGAATCAGGGGTTCCAGCAAAGGAGCCTCCGGGAACCATGCTTCCAGTCCCAGACCCCGGCAGCGTTCAACAAACAAGTTATTATGCCTCCTTGCAGTTCCCATGCCACATTCCGGATCACCATTCAGAATCTCACCGACCCCATATTCTAGATCCAAACGAAAATAGAGATCCTTTCTCCGGCCACCCAAGGACTCTATCCTGGCAAGGTACTGTTCCTCCAAGTCCATCTCTTTCTCTACCAGTTCCTCCAACCAGCTTGCCAGCTCATGGCCATGCCATAATTGCATGAATGCCATCCATTGATTTAGCAGGAGTAGTCTGTAGTACTCTGCTTCCATCTGCTCCATTTTCTGGTCCTTCTCAGAGTACCCCACCACTATGCCACCAATTGTCACGACCCACTCTCTGGCTGGGGTCCGCTGACCAGATTTGGGTTACTCTGGACCGGAGCCGTTTTGATTACAGGAACATCATGTCTCAGCCCTTGGTTTAGACTGAGCAATATTGACAGTAAGTCTGACGAATCTTACTGCAAGCATATGTCCCCGGGTAAATAATACATCTACACACCACGTCTTGATGAAAATTATGAACCACGTTTTATTTTTGAACAACATATTTAAAACATTTCACACACACACACACATAGTGGAGGGAGTGGATCAACCTTTCCCCTTTCTCTGGCCAATAGGGTAACCTCCAGAGTAACCTAATTACCTCTGTCCAATGTAACAGAGGTAGGCTATGGGAACCACCAGACCCCTCCCATGGGCCACCCCCAGGCGTGGCCACCAAGCTCATTCTGACCCAGGCTGTCCAGGGGAAACTTCCTGTTTGAACTCCTAGGCCCCCCCATTGTTATCTAGGTGCCTGGCTGTCTGGCAAATCTCTTTGTTTAGGTCCTGGCGACACCCTGTGAGGTTTATCTTGTTTAGGATAACCCCATTTGGCTCAGCTCCTGCCTCAGTGTTTACCTACTGGGGGATGGTTAACTAAATACAATCCCTCCATAGTACTATATGCAAGCTTATACTGTAATTAACTATTACAACCCAAACCATATTTCCCCATTCCCACATGGTATCAGGGTGGGGCAAGTTTTCCACGTCAATCCATTTTATGCAGTAATGCTGACTTTATTTAATGGTGACAGTGGAACCCCCTATTCATACCATTCACAAGCAGTGACTTTGTGCCCAAACCTTTTGTTCTTCCACATGGCAACAGCATGTGGAAGATAACCCAGCCCAAAATGGCCACTGCTGCCAGTCACAAAATGGCCCCAGCATAGTTCACACCAAATCCAATATGGCCCCTGGGTGATTCATGACAGTGGTGACAGCGGATTCGATGGATAACTTTAAAAGGGGACTGGATTTATTTCTAATTAAAAAGGGAATTCAGGGTTATCCTGGATAATTAGAGAGGGAGTATTGATCCAGGGAGAAATCCGATCGCCAGTATCTGGGGACAGGAAGGAACTAATTTATTTTCCCTTTGAGACGATTGGCTAAGTTTCACTTGTTTTTTTTTTTATCTGGTTGCCTTCCTCTGGATTAATTAATAATTTAAAAATAAAAAATAAATAATTAAATAATTGATTAATAATTAATTTACAACGAATTAATTAATAACTAATCCGCATATTGCAGATCAGAGGAGATCTTAAAAGGTTGAACTTGATGGACTGAAAGTCTTTTTTCAACCTTAACTTCTATGTAACTATGTAACTATGTAACATTTGATTTTGTCTATGAAATGTTTTTGCTTAGATTATAATTTTCCAACAAAAGCATTTTGAACAGAATTCAATTCTAAGTGGTACTAAGGGCCGCATTCAAATGCGATTTGGCCAATTGAATAGGGCTCTATATAAGCACATAGCATAATTTTTTTTACAGAAGTTTTTAGTTAGTGAAGACCTTGCTTTTGGATAGAAATTCACTAACTAAAAACTTCTGTAAAAAATATGCTCTGTGCCTATATAGAGCCCTATTCAATTGGCCAAATCACAACATAACATTTTCCTATATACAGTAAACTCTCAGTTAACCAGCACCGATGGGGATTTGTACATACTGCATAAATGTAGTATAGTTGTCAGTGAGGGCTGCTCTAGCAGCAGTAGCTTTCACTCCTCACACACAGGTACATTCGCTTGGAGGATGCGGTGCTGAGCCCAAGGAATGTAACACCAACACTGCCCTGGCCCTGGCTCACTCATGCCTGTCTGCTTCCAGGTAACACTGAATTGAAGAGGCATACAGTGGATGACATCTAGCTGCCTGTACGCATTTGTGACACGACAACCTGGCCCCTGGCATTTGTTGAGCCCTGTAAATTAACATTTTTATTTAAAGTACAGTATTCAATTTTTTTCTATAGCTTTTAAGGAACCTGAAATTGTCAACTGTAATTAATCAAGCAGAACCAGTACATGCTAAGTAAAATATGTACCCTACATTTTTCCTTTTACATGACACAAAGGCAAAACCAATTTCTTACACTGTAATTAACGGTGGGTCACCATACAAATTTAGCAAAACTTTGCAGCTTACATGTAAACCTAGCTAAAATGTTCCCTGTCCTTAGTGACTACAGCAAATTTAAATGGGTTTAGTACCTACTTTTTGTTAAATACTGTCAGCCTTATTAAATTGAATAGGGCTCTATATAAGCACAGAGCATATTTTTTTACAGAAGTTTTTAGTTAGTGATCTATCCAAATGCAAGATTCTCACTAACTAAAAACTCCTGTAAAAAAATATGCTCTGTGCTTATATAGAGCCCTATTCAATTGGCCAAATTGCAATTTAATAAGGCTGTGTGGCAGGGAGGTTTAGATGGGATTATTGCCCCACTGCATTCAATACTTGAAAAAAATTGTATGGAAGGAAGTCCAAGGGCCATATTAAATTCCAAACCCGTACGGCAACGGCACACCCGCATTGAAATTCTGTGGAGTTATAGAGCTATTACATTCAACCATGCCGCAAACAACGGGCCAGAGCCGCAAGCCCATAAACCCTTTCTGTATATATGCCTCCCACTTTTTAAGGGACCAAAAGTAATGGGACAATTAGCTGCTCAGCTGTTCCATGGCCAAGCGTGTGTTATTCCCCTTTATTATCCCATTTACAAAGAGCAGATACAAGCTCCAGTGTTCATTTCAAGTGTGCTATTTGCATTTGTTGCTGTTAACTCTCAATATGAGATCCAAAGAGCTGTCACTATCAGTGAAGCAAGCCATCATTAGGCTGAAAAAACAAAACAAACCCATCAGAGAGATAGCAAAAACATTAGGTGTGGACAAATCAACTGTTTGGAACATACTTAAAAAGAAAGAACGCACCGGTGAGCTCAGCAACACCAAAAGACCTGGAAAACCACGGAAAACAACTGTGGTGGATGACCGAAGAATTATTTCCCTGGTGAAGAAAACACCCTTCACAACAGTTGGCCAGATCAAGAACACTCTCCAGGAGATAGGTGTATGTGTGTCAACGTCAACAATCAAGAGAAGACTTCACCAGAGTAAATGCAGAGGGTTCACCAATAGATGTAAACCATTGGTGAGCCTCAAAAACAGGAAGGCCAGATTAGAGTTTTCCAAACAACACCTAAAAAAGTTTTCACAGTTCTGGAACAATATCCTATGGAGTGATGAGACTAAGATCAACTTGTACCAGAGTGATGGGAAGAGAAGAGTATGGAGACGGAAAGGAACTGCTCATGATCCAAAGCATACCACCTCATCAGTGAAGCATGGTGGTGGTAGTGTCATGGCGTGGGCATGTATGGCTGCCAATGGAACTGGATCTCTTGTATTTTTGATGATGTGACTGCTGACAAAAGCAGCAGGATGAATTCTGAAGTGTTTCGGGCAATATTATCTGCTCATATTCAGCCAAATGCCTCAGAACTCATTGGACGGCGCTTCACAGTGCAGATGGACAATGACCCGAAGCATACTGCAAAAGCAACCAAAGAGTTTTTTAATGGAAAGAAGTGGAATGTTATGCAATGGCCAAGTCAATCACCTGATCTGAATCCGATTGAGCAAGCATTTCACTTGCTGAAGACAAAAATTAAGGGAAAATGCCCCAAGAACAAGCAGGAACTGAAGACAGTTGCAATAGAGGTCTGGCAGAGCATCACCAGGGATGAAACCCAGCGTCTGGTGATGTTTATGCGTTCCAGACTTCAGGCTGTAATTGACTGCAAAGGATTTGCAACCAAGTATTAAAAAGTGAAAGTTTGTTTTATGACTGTTAATCTGTCCCATTACTTTTGGTCCCTTAAAGAGTGGGAGGCACATATACAAACTGTTGTAATTCCTACACCGTTCACCTGATTTGGATGTAAATACCCTCAAATTAAAGTCTGCAGTTAAAGCACATCTTGTTCGTTTCATTTCAAATCCATTGTGGTGGTGTATAGAGCCAAAAAGATTAGAATTATGTTGATGTCCCAATATTTATGGACCTGAGTGTACATGGCATTAAGGGATAGATGGATAGATCATTCCTGGGCACAACAACAGTAATAAAGCAATAGAGAGCCTGTGTATTGGTGTGCCCACTGCAACCTATGCAGTTACAGACAGCATTAGGAATCAAGATAATGTTAGGAGCCAAGAAAGATCAAGAACAAGAACCAAAGAATAGATCACATCTAGCAAATGATGGCTAATCTGAGTTGCAATCATTCAGGTTCAAGCCTAGTTGTACAAAACAATGTACAAAACAATGTACTGTATTTTTCATCATACTAATAACATGTACCTTTCTTTTCTCTCATCATCAAGGAGGTCTGGGTCCAGGGGTGAGCCAGAGGTGGGTGCGTTGGCTCCATAAGAGCTGGAAGTGGAGGAACAAGCCGGCGCAGGGGGAGGAGGAGAGAATCGGAGCCGAGGGCCCTGGTTTGGAGGAGGAGGATGTAATATGGCTAGTGGGGTCACCATCAGGACCACCGGCCACACTGCCAGGATTCAACCCAACTATCTCTCTCCTCCAGAGACTGAGCTTATAGCCAGGGCCCTCCCACTGGAGGGACCCTACCAGCCAGCCACCATCTCCCCCCCCACACCACAGCAGTACGCTGGACTGGCCATCACCACCACCACCAGGCCCACCAACACAACCACCCTTACTTAACCAGGCCCAAGCCGGGGCCCAGACCCTCCCCACTCAGATACTACCACCGCCATCCCCTCACCCGGCCATGCCCCAGGGGTTTCCATCCCCAACATCAGGCCAGGCCCCCATGCAACAGCAGGTGGAGTGTCTTCAAGGGATCCTGGCCAGCATCTCTGCCAATTATGCAGAGGTCATTCTCAGCCTGGTCAGGTACAATAGAGAGGAGAGGAGGCACCACCTATTGACTGAATCCTACCAGGCCGGGCTGCTCAGGATTGGGGCAGACCAGAGCGCATTCCAGGGTGTAACCACTGAAGCCATGCAACGCGCTTTGGTCCCCAGCCCCGCCTCCTCCACCCTGGAGGCATCCCCCGGCCACTCGCAGGCCGACCCCTCCTCTCCTCCCACTATGCCTCCACCACCGCCACTGCAGGTGCTAATGCATCCCTCCCCCTGCCCCCCGCCACCACAAGATGGCAGCCGGCCACGGGGAATTGGGGCCTTGTGCCTAGGCGGAGGAGGACCTAGGGCCTGTGCAGATGTTTGTGCCTTCTCAACAGCATTTCAGTGACAATCTATTGGTCACAATGTTAACCTAATGTAGCCTGGCTACAGAGTCTTGGATCTTGGCCTATGTGATGGGGATATTTTGTATGCAGATGGCTACCTCCCATCACATGGTCCATGACCCTTTTCTCTGTGGACATGTAGAGTTCATAGTTACATAGTTACATAGTTACATAGTATTTAAGGTTGAAAAAAGACTTTCAGTCCATCAAGTTCAACCTTTTAAGATCTCCTCTGATCTGCAATATGCGGATTAACTATTAATTCATTAGTTGTTTATTAATTATTAATCAATTTTTTAATGTTTTTTTTTTTTTATTATTATTAATTAGTCCAGAGGAAGGCAATAGAAAAAAAAAAAAACACAAGCGAGACTTAGCCAATTGTCTCAAAGGGAAATGTAAAACATTTTGATCAATGCTGTCTCTCTAATTATCCATGATAACCCTGAATTCCCTTTTTAATTAGAAATAAATCTAGTCCCCTTTTAAAGTTATCTATCGAATCCGCTGTCACCACCTCCTCTGGTAGAGAATTCCACAGATTAACCACCCTTACTGTGAAGAACCCTTTTCTTTCTTTGAGGTGGAATCTTTTTACTTCTAACCTCAAGGGATGTCCTCTTGTCAGTTGAAAACCTCTTGGCACAAAAATCTCCCCTGACAAATCTTTATATTGACCCTGGATGTATTTATATAAGGTAATCATATCTCCTCTTAGACGCCTTTTTTCTAGAGAAAATAAGTTTAATTTGGTTAGTCTTTCTTCATAACTTAGCCCCTCCATTCCCCTTATTAGTTTTGTTGCCCTTCTCTGTACCTTTTCCAGCTCTAAAATGTCCTTTTTATGAAGTGGTGCCCAAAATTGTACTCCATATTCCAAATGAGGGCGTACTAGAGATTTGTATAGTGGCAGAATTATATTTGCTTCCCTGGCTTCTATACCCTTCTTAATACATGCTAATATTTGATTTGCCTTTGCAGCTGCTGCTTGGCTTTGAGCACTGTTACCTAGGTGGTTGTCCACAAGCACTTTCAAATCCCTTTCAATGTCTGATGCACCTAGATTTGCTCCATTAAGATTATAAATTGCATGGCTATTTTTCCTTCCCAGATGCATAACCTTACATTTATTCGTATTAAATCTCATCTGCCATTTAGATGCCCATTCCTCAATTTTATGTAAATCCCCTTGGAGGGAAAGCACATCATTATCTGATTTAATTACCTTGCACAACTTTGTGTCATCAGCGAAAATGGAGACCCCACACTCCAATCCTACCTCTAAGTCATTAATAAATATGTTAAAAAGGAGAGGACCTAATACTGAACCCTGAGGAACCCCACTTACCACATTAGTCCAATCGGAGAATGTACCATTTACAACGACCCTTTGCTTCCTGTCTTTTAGCCAGCTCTCAATCCATGAGCAGATATTTACTGCAATTCCTGTATCCCTTAGTTTGCCCAATAGTCTCCCATGTGGCACTGTATCAAAAGCCTTTGCAAAATCCAAAAAGACTACATCCACTGAGTTGCCTTGATCCAGGTTGCTACTAACCTCCTCATAGAAACTAATTAGATTTGTTTGACATGACCTATCCCTCATAAATATTAACCCTTCTAAAAGCTTCCCCGCTACAGAAGTGAGGCTCACTGGTCTATAATTCCCCGGATTTGCTCTTGCTCCCTTTTTTAATATAGGTATCACATCAGCTTTTCTCCAGTCATCTGGTAGAGACCCTGTGTTGAGTGAATCTTGAAAAATTAAATATAATGGTTTGGCTATTACAGAACCCAGTTCCCTTAGTACCCTTGGATGTATTCCATCAGGACCCTGGGCTTTATTAACATTTATTTTTTCCAACCTCTTTTGGATTACTTCCTGTGTTAACCAATTATTTGGCAATGGTAGTGTAGCCCCATTATGTCGCAGTGTCCTTTTCCTGGTCAATAATTTTCAGACAGCCTGTTTCACATTCTAATGTTCCTATAGCTTCCTTCCTCGCCTTGTTCCCATTAATATACTTAAAATTTATATTTTAGACAGTCTAATCGCGCTTTTGCAAAGCATGTTGATTTCCTTGTATTCCCGTAAAGCAGTCTCTGTCCCCTCTTGTTTGTATAATGTAAATGCCTGTTTTTTACTCTGTATCTTGATCTTTAAATCATTGTTGAGCCACATTGGATGTGATTTACTCCTTTTACTTTTATTCCCACACGGTATATGCCGATGTGTATGTATATTTAGTAAGGATTTAAATGTTGTCCATTTATGTTCAGTGTTTTTACCTATCAGTTCTCTGTCCCAGTCTATACTTTGTACTGCTGACCGTTAAAATCTGCCCTTTTAAAATTAAGAGTTTTTGTTGGCCCCTTAAAATGTTGTTTTTTTAATTCAATCTTAAATTAGACTGTGTTGTGATCACTGTTTCCCAAAGGTTGCCCTATTTCAACATTTGATACTATATCAATATTATTTGTGATGAGTAAATCTAAGATAGCTTCATTTGTAGTAGGCTCCTGTATAACCTGGGCCAGATAATGATCCCTGAGTGTACTCAAGAACCTGCTGCCCTTAGCTGAACTGCTGGTCTCATTTATCCAGTTTATTTCAGGGTAATTAAAATCTCCCATTATTAGAACTTGCCCGTGCTTAGCTGCATTTCCAATCTGTAACAATAATTGTATTTCCTCACCTTCAGCTATATTTGGGGGTTTATAGCATACTCCTACTAATATTCTTTTGGAATTTGCTGCTCCACTATTTAACTCTACCCACAAACATTCAACTTTATCACTGGGTCCACCATAAATATCTTCTCTGACTATAGCCTTAAATTCAGGCTTAACATACAGACAAATCCCTCCTCCTCGTTTACCATTGCCTCTATCTTTCCTAAACAGGTTATAACCATCCAGATTAACAGTCCAGTCATGAGATTCATCCCACCACATTTCGGTAATGCCTATTAAATCCCATTTTTCATTAATTGCTAATAATTCTAACTCTCCCATTTTTCCTGGCAAGCTTCTGGCATTAGCAAGCATACACCTTATGCTATGAGTCTGTAGTTATCAAGTGCCTGCCACTGTACTTGAATTACTTAGTACTACCTCCCTATTGACTATACTACCCCTCCCCCCATCTCCTCCCCTATGAGTTGTTAATTCATCCCTTATACCCCCCACACCTCCTACCCCATTACTTATATCTAGTCACTCCCCCCCCACCTACTAATTTAAAAACTCCTCCAGCCTTTCTACCATCCTATCCCCTAGTACAAAATCTCCCTCATCATTAAGGTGCAATCCATCCCTACTGTAGAGATTGTACCGAAGTGAGAAGTCAGTTCAGTTTAACATTTCACCAATTGATGGTCACTGAGTAATGCTGTTGAGAAGAGATGCTGCAGTCCCTAAGATTTTTAAGGCCTTATTTTGTAGGTGTTGTGTTTTTGTTTTGTTTTGTTTTAGGTACAACTTAGGTCCATGAAGACATCTTCTGCATCTGCAAGCATTGTGAAGGAAATGTATTAAGTGTAAGATTGTCACAGTGCCTCTCAGGCAGACATTCCATTGATGACGGCCCCTCATAACATATAGCTCCCACTATCTTAAAGCTGTCATATAGCCAGATATCTAACACATGATTGTAGTTAGCTTAAATGTAGACTAATATTGCTATGGCGTTGGACATGCAAATTCTCACAATGACATGTTAATGACAGCAAGCATTAATATATGCGCTAGTGAAGCATGTGATCCTGACCTCAATATGCTGACTTTTGTGTCCTCTCTGTATTATTGTGTATTTTCCCCTATTGCTGTTATCATGGTTATCCTTTAACATGTGCTAACAGCTGTATAGCTGATGGATGTGATATCAATGTTGATGAACAATATCATATGGAGAAGGTAATAGTACACCTTGACAACTGACGCTGGTCACAGTGAAGCATTTATTGATGACATGCCCAGTGAGTTATCCAGAGACCTAGCTAATAGTTAGTAATGCTTGCAAGTGGGAATCAGGTGAGTTGGTATATTGCTACAGTTACAGTATTTAGCATTGTACTGTACATGAATGTTGATTTTGTTTTATCCTCATCCGCCTTTTTTTTTGTTAAACACTTTTTTTCAGATTTTTGTTTTGTCACTACACTGTATATGTGAAACTGGATTGGATTACATAGTCCGGAGGCTGAATCCTCTGTTTCATTGAGCAGATCTAGACAAATTGTAATTGCTATGCACATTAATGGTTTCTTCAATTAAATGGAGTGATTTCTGATGATCCTTTTTTTCATCTGCTATGACCTGCCCACCTAGAGTGACCCTACATGGTATAGCTCACCACTTAATTGAAGTACATAAGCCCCTTCACCACCACCACTTAGCAATCTTGAAGGGGACCAGGGGAACATAGACCACACTAATCTACTCTAACCCATTAGGAGAGGCTGCAAAAACACACAGAGGCTGTCCAGAGGCAAGTGGAGCGATAGCCAACTCACCTCCATCAGGGGTCATCTCCACTGTGCTCATCCTGGAAAGTCCCATGCCATTGCTTTTGGCCATGTGCCAAGATGTATACCCATTCCCATTTGGTGACCTCCCATTAAGTTTTGCTATTCATCAATTTACATTAGTGTGGTGAATGTTCCCCTGGTTCCCTTGTGGATTGCTAAGTGGTGGTGGTGAGGGGGCTTGTGTACATCAATGAAGCTTTGAGCTATACCGTGTAGGGTCACTCTAGGTGGGCAGGGCATAGCAGAGAGGTCAGACAAATCACAGTCCACTAGAGAAGGAACTGGCAACCTACTTCAGTATCTTTGGCACGCAAACCTTGTGAAACAGCACAGGCAGATACCTAGCTTAATGTGCTGCAGTCCATAGGGCACAGAGAGTCCGACACGACTGAAGGACTGAACATCAAATAATAAAATGTTCCCCTGGTACTTGATATGTGGCGGTGTAATTTGGACACATTTGTTTTCCCAATGTAGATGTGATGAGCGAGATGTATATGCAATCACATGTAATAGTTGTTTATCTTAATCTTGGTCACGCATTGTTAAATACTGCGGGCACTCAGTTGCGGGTCTGCAATGAGCGCCGAAGGAGCTAATTGCAGGCCCCACGATGAGCACCTGTGGCCGCACGACTTAGGCTGCAATGAGCGTCGCAGGCGCTCATCGCAAGGGCTGTGGGACTTAGACTCATCGCGAGCCTCTCAAACGGAGGCACGCAGTTGCTGGGCTGCAAGAAATTACAACTTTAATGGCCGAACCACGGAACTGCAAAAAAGTCCAGCAAAAAAACACAAGTATGCCTCAAATTAACTTACACACTCACACACAGCACAGGGGGAGAGCCATGGAGCCTGTGAGTGAGGTTGCAAGTGAATTTGAGGCATATTTGGAGTTTTTTCACACTCGAAAATCGTTTCAGCAAGAAAATAAATGTCGGCTGAAAAAACGTAACAGGACAAAAATGAGGCCGAACTAAGTAAAAAAGAGCCCAAAGCCAGTAACACTTAACGCAAGCCAATAACACTGAACCCAACGCAGTAACACCTAACCCAAGGCAGTCACACTCATCGCGGGGCCCCTAAACTACATGGGGGGAGAGGCTCACAATGAGCCCTGAAGGCACTCATTGCGAAACCCTGCAATGAGAGGCAAAACCCTTTGTGGGTCCTATTTATTTGGAGCACGTAATATTTTTGCCTCCATTTGCAGTTTACCAGTGCGTCTTTTGGGATTCGTAGCAATTTAATAGCGATTTTTTTATGTAACATTTACGGGCTTGACAGATCAAAGGCTTTTTGGCAATGGGGTTCTGATTTCGACAGCCCATGCTGTTTTTCCACCTGTAATTCACAGATTGTTTGCGGGTAGCTGTAAGAGGCCAATTTAATAGCCATAAGTCTTGCTGGCTCTGTTACAGGCTACGGGTTTTCACGTTGGGCGAATTTAATAGGGCTGCAAGTCTATAGTTTTACTGATCAATTTAGTATTCTGAATATCCGCTATAATAATGAGCAACTGTGCAGGCGTCACACGTGTCAAAATCTATAAATAGAAACCTTGCATGAGTGTTGATGTGGCGCATGGGCAGTTTGTTTGCGCTTTATTGCGCATGCAAGGTTCCTCTGGATGCACATGGGGGGGGGGGGGGGGAGTGCCCACACAGAGAGGGCACAAAGAGAGACAAAAAGCACAGAGAGAGAGGGAACATAGAACACCCATAGATGGCAAATAGAGAGAAAGAGGGCACAGAGAGTGGGCACAGAGAGAGACAGGGAGCACAGAGAGATCATAGAGAAAGAGAGGGCAGCGACATTGGGCACAGAGGAAGGGTACAGATAGAGGCAGAGGGTACAGGGAGAGGGCATAGAGAGAGCGGGCTGAGATAGAGGCCACAGAGAAAGGGCACATAAAGCGCACAGAGAGAGAGATGGCAGAGACAGAGGGCAAAGAGAGATGTCACATAGAGCGCATGATACTGTAAAGTTACTAGTTCCCATTAATAATGGACAAAGAACCTAATAATATACAGTATAAAAAGTGCATTACACCGCTTAGGATCTATACAAACAGGGTTGTAGGAACCAAAATAATTCTGGGACGGGGGGGGGGGGGGTGGGGGTACAGCTCACTTGATACACAGAACACTTAATAGCTTTTATACTCATAAATACACACAATGAGAAATCTGGGGAGGGATTTGCCCCCCTCATTTCCCCAATTCCTACACCCATGCTTGCAAAAAACAAACAAAAAAACATAATTCATGAAGAATTTTGACAGTCTTCAAAGTATAGAATGTGAAGATGCCCTAACAGACCAGTGTAAATACAACCAATAATTTAAAAAAATGGGAGAGGTGGTGGGGAGGGAGAGACAGGGAAAGGAGGGAAAGATGGAGGGGAGAGATAGGGAATAGGGGGAGAGAGAGAGTGGATAGGGGAGACAGAGAGAGGGGGAGGAAGAGAGAGGGGGAAGGGGAGAGAGATGTAGTGAAAGATAATGGGAGGGATAGGATGGGAAGAGAGAGAATGAGGGAGAGGGAGGGAGTGAGGGAGTGAGAAAGGGAGAGAGGGAGAGGGGAATAGACAGGGAGAGGGTGGATAGAGAGGGGGAGACCTTTGTGAACCGAAATAAAACTAATTTTTGGTATGAAAGGGCCCGTAATATGTAGTAGGTCCTTTGCACTTGCAGTAGCTCCACCCCTGGGCAGTGAACCTTTATCTCTCCTATTGGCAGCAACCTACAGTTCCAAACTAGAATATGTTAGAGTGAACTTGTTTTAACCTTTGCAAAAAAAATTGTTTCAGCAAAATAATAATGTTTAAAGTCTGTTCTCACTCTCTCATGCAAATCACATGCTCCTTTAATAATTATTTTGCTAATGGTCCTTGAGGACTTTAATTGGTATAGGATGGTTTTACAGATACAAATGGAGATTAAACCTTATTATGTTATATGAACCTTTGATAAACAAAGAACCTAATTACACATTTCTGCAAAGATGGAGAACGAGCTATACTGCCTGTGCTTGCAAAACAAACATTTATGACCCTTGCCAAGAAGAAGAAAAAAAAACATTTTATGTTTTTGTGTACAAAGCATATAATTAATCTCATCCATTATGTCTTGGCAATACACCACTGACTTCAGATTGGTTGACTCACCGCTGACTTCAGATTGTATGACTCAGTTTGGATATTAAAGACACCTTCTATAAACAGCACATTGGTGTTGAGTGTTGAGAAATGTACATTGCACTTATTCATGAAGCTATTATATAAAAATGGTGTCACTAAATGGGTGTTCAAAGGATATGCCCTCTGCTGACCCATATTTAAATATTTAAATATACTATTTAGAATATATATATATATATTTTAAATATGCAATATTTTTCTCAGAAGGGAAAATAAAATAATACAGCCTCTAGCATGCAACCTTTTATATGCTGCTGGTTTCTGCTGATCAACTTCCAGGAATGGGAGGAGACTTGAAACCATTGGTGTAGGAACTGGGGGGGGGGGGGGGGGGGGCAGGGCAAGGGGGACAAATATGTGTGTTTTTATGTAGAGAAGCATAAGACCATAAACAACGTTGCATAAAATATGGGGGATACTGAAATAATGCAAGTGGTAAACCCAATATACACTTGGCATAATAAAAAAATAATTTTCCATAAGAAAATAAATCTGAGCAAAACTGTTACCACAGAAAATAGTATGGACAATTTCCATGTGAAAATACAACGCCCAAAATAGAGGTAAGAATGGTAAGAATTATAATTTAAAGAGTAACCCTCATATGTGAGTACAAAATCATAGGTATCCCCCCATATGTAAAACCATACTTAAAAACACATTCATGCAGGCAAATGCAGAATAATGTGTCACGCGCTAGTATGGTGTGTGCCTATCTGAATCACAGAGTAAATACTATACATAGGCAATAAATAGCCACAACCAGTGTGTGTCCCACACACGACACACTGGCGGGCTGATTCTCCTTACCGGAACCTAGGACCCTGGATAAACAGCACTTGTACCACCAAATGGAGCATAGACAGGGACTGCTCTCCCAGGATCTGAGAGAAGGAACACCAACTCAAAATATAATGCAGGGGCAAGAAGGAGTCCTCTCTGTAACTGCAGCCTGCGTAGAACACCCATCTGGGATCTAGTTTTGCCAATTCTGGCTTTGTATGGAATTCAAATGAAGTTACTTTTTGCACCATGGAAATGTGTCAATTTCAATACTTTCAATAGGAAGAAGAGTATGTGTATTAGTTTACAAGGATAAACTCTACTGAGAAAATCAGCTGAGAAAAGAAAATGGATTTCAGCTGTACACAATAATAAAGATAAAAGTGTACCCCTTGACTGGCCAGATTTATTTGTGTGTGTGTTCCCAACACTTTCTGACATACTGTATATGTACATAAAGATACATAATGAAGACTGCAGCCATTAATTAAAAGACATTTGCTTCTTGGGAGCAAAGCTATGGCAAGTCTGGACCAGCTATTAAAAAGTAAAGATATTAGACTATCAATAAAGTAAGGAGTAACATATGGATGTGAGAGCTTGAACATAAGAAAGCTGAGCGATATAGAATTGACACCTTTGAATTGTGGTTTCAGAGAAAACTGCTCAGAGTCCCTTGGACTGCAAGAAGATTGAATCAATCAATACTACTGGAAATCAAGACAAACTGTTCACTGGAAGGTTTGATCATGAGGCTAAAGCTCACATATTTTGGCCATATCATGAGATGACAGGATTCCCTAGAGAAGACTGGGAAAAGATTGAAGGCCCAAGAAGGGGGCAACAGAGGCGGAGATAGAAGAAATCAATGAAGCAATAACCATGAGTTTAAGGTAGCACAGAGAGGCAGTGGCTAACGATGTGCCAAGTATGCTGCATATTCTTATATTTATTTTCCTGGATATGTCTATGGCAGCATTAACTATTATGAAACTCTGTACACTTAAATGTGATAATAGTATAATACAACCAAGCCCTACGCAGAGACCTTCACCCCAAAACTGCAGTCTTGTTATAAAGCAATAAAGGGTGGGAACATAAAGCTGCCTCAGACATATCCTGCAAAAGACAATTACTGCTTATTTTTTATAAGATTTCTATATTCCTTGGTTAACAATGTTAGCATTACTTATTGGGTAATATCCAAGCTCCAAATCTTAAGTTGGAAAAAGAAACAAACAGACTTAATTATTTGCCAAAAAAAACCCAAAATCCTCTGTTTAGACATAAAGAACCCAGGAGCACATTTCTCCCAAATGCAGCTTGCCAAAAAGAAGGAGAGTTTGACAAAAGTTTGAAATGAGGACCAGGTAACAACCTTGCAAATCATTTCTGCAGATACTTCAGCTCTGGCTGCCAACTAAGTAGAAAGGGTTCTAGTAGAATTATCCCTGATGCCCTCAGGTACTGACCTACATGCCAACTAACAGCATGTTGAAATAGCCGCTACAATCCACTTGCTAATCATGGACGATGAAGTCCTTTGACCTTTCCTATAGAATAAGGAATTATCTTAGTAACAGGAACTTTGGATTGTGAATCTGTGTTTATACAACTTCAATTGATTTGAAACAGTTAACAGGTAATTTCAAATCTTAATGTTTGTAATATAGAGCTCATTTTTGATAATGCATGGAATATAACCTTTTCCCCTGAAATAATAAGAAACAAAGTATAACACAAGTAAATCATGCCCATTTGGCATAGTAAAGGTCTGCATTTCACTTCTCTGTTTTGTCAACTTCTGCATCTCTGTTGTTTCAATACTATAAAAGGGTTACAAGGGAGTCCAAAGATACTGGGAAAGTCAGAAGCTTGGGGATGTTCATAGTACTTCCCTGCCAGAAACTCTATTTACAGTGAAGCTTCAGAAAAGGCCTGTGGAAAGTCCTGTGCATTAATTATACCTCATATAAAGTTGTTTTCTGCATTGCGAGATTAACACTGTGAGTTATTACATTGAGTAGACTAACTATAGATGGCAACTGTAGTCATGCAATTAAAAGACGTTTGCTTCTGGGGTGGAAAGCTATGGCAAGCTTGGACAAGCTAGTAAAATGTAAAGATATTAAACTATCAACAAAAGTCCACATAGCTCGAACTATGGTATTTCAAAAAGCAACATACAGATGTGAGAGCTGGACCATAAACAAGTCTGAGCGCCGTAGAATTGATACCTTTGAATTGTGGTGTTGGAGAAGACTGCTTAGAGTCCCTTGGACTGCAAGATGATCCAATAAATTAATACTTCAGGAAATCAAGACAAACTGTTCACTAGAAGGTGTGATCATGAGGCTAAAGCTCAAATATCTTGACCATTTCATCAGATGGCGGGATTGCCTAGAAAATACTCTGATGTTGGGAAAGATTGAAGGCACAAGAAGAAGGGAAAGACAGAGGCGGAGATGGATAGATGAGGTCATTGAAGCAATGAACATGAACTCGATGGAGCTCAGATGGGCAGTGACTGAGAGATGTACCTGGCGTGCTTTGGTTCATAGAGTACACTATCACACTAGCTGGCAACTTGAGGCAACCTGCTGCTCTAGGCCTGGGCCTTTTTGGCCTAGATATAAATATACCACAAGTTGAAACCAAGCTTGATAATATGAAAGTTCCATGCCCCTTCAAGTTGTTATAGGCAGCAAGTAAACTGCTTAATATTTTTTAAGAAAATAGTAAATAATGTCATCTGTGGTGCTATTAACTTCACTTTTTAAAATGATAAATAACCTCCATCGTATAATGCGATCTGGAGTCTGATTAGCAGATGCTAATTCAATCACACAGGCAAGTGAGTGACCTAATGGAGTATCTTCCCTGCTCTACAATTTCCTGGACTAATTTGTTACAAGGGACGTGCTGCATGACACTATCCACATTTCATCTTTATGATTTCATGACTAACCTAAGACATCCTCATTTCACTGCTGTATTTGAGAAGAGAATGCAATTTGTAACCCTTTTTACTGTATATTTCCCTTTGTACATAACTTAAAAGAAAACTCACTACCCTAAGTGTATTTTGTCTAGCCGCCCATTAAAAATTGCAATTTAAAAAATGCTTTATAAAACGCTTACCTATTTACCATTGTTTTGTGTACTTTCTGTTAAATACAACAGCAGTAGCAAGCATTAATTAAGTGTAATTATTATTTTAATTAGTATTTTGAAATTACTTTCTTATGTATTTGATTTATAACAAGTGTTACATACATTAAATATTTTATGGTACGTCTGAGGACCCTTCTATGCAGGCCTGCTGGGCCAAGGAATCCACGGACCCACCCACCAACCTATCCAAAGCCTGGGGACCCCTCCAGGAAGGCTCACAGGGCCTGGGGCTCCACCGAAGCAGGCACACGGGGCCTGAGGACCCCTCTATGCAGGCCCGCGGGACCTGGGGAACCCTCCATGCAGGACTGTGGGGCCTGGGAACTACCCCAGTCAGGCCCGCGGTGCCTGGGGACCATCCCCAAGCACCCACCCACCTAACAATCTACGCAGGCCCCAGAGACCTGGAGACCCCTCCATTCAGGACCTGGGGACCCCTCTATGCAGGCCCGCTGGGCCTAGGTATCCACAGACCAACCCACCTACCCAGAGCCTGGGGACCTACCTACTCAGAGCCTGAAGATCCCCTCCATGCAGGCCAGCGACCCCCAGTGATAAAACGAATTACAATAGGGGTTCATATTGGACCCTCATAGGCCCTAAATATTAAACTATAGCACTAAACTACATTACATAAATAAAAAAAGGCACCAAAAAGAAAAAATATATATTACAAACCTAATACTAATTACATTACTAAAAATAAATAAAGTTAACAGAAAATAACACACACACATAACCCAGACTCCCCTCCCCATAATTTTATTTCATTATTCCAAGTGACAGGCAATGTATCTTTAACATTGCAATAAAAAAAAAAGAGTGACACTCTACATTGCCTGACACTTTAAAAAATGAAATAAAAATAGGGTTGGGGGGTACATACAATAAGTAAAACATACCTGCCCAATTGACCCCTCGAACGGCGACCTTCTGCCAAGGATATTGTGGCTATCCATCTTGATAGAAGAATCCAATCCTCTTTAATCTTGATAGAAGCCATTGACCTCCTTCTGGCCCCTGGAAATAGGCCTCCATTTAAAAAACCTGTCGCTCTAAAAAAAAAAAAAAAAAAAAAAACCTAGGTAACGGAGCTCCCCGCAGACTAATTAATTTTTCCCACGTTCCGCCTTTTATTCTAATTCCTGCTTGACATAGATTTCAACCAATCAGAGTCTTCAAAAATTAGAATAGCGTTTAATCTGTGTGTGTGGGGGGGGGGGGGGGGGGGGATTATAGTGAGCCCTGTAATATGTATAACAAATAATAATTAGCACTGTTATATGTATAATAAATAATAGTACAGATTAAAAATAATTAAATGTTTTTAAATAAATTGAAATATATGCTAATAATTCATATATATATATATATATATATATATATATATATAAAAGAACATTTATTAAATTAATAAATAATTACGTATCTACCAATTAATAAATATATAATATGCATCTATCTATCTATCTATCTATCTATCTATCTATCTATCTATCTATCTATATCTTTTCATGTGACAGCAATGAAGAAATTAAAGCCTGTATGTAGATTTGCTGTCCCCTCAAAATAACTCAACACACGGCCATTAATGTCTAAACAGTTGGCAACAAAAGTGAGTACAACCCTAAGTAAAAATGTCCAAATTGGGCCCAACGTGTCAATATTTTGTGTGGCCACCATAATTTTCCAGCACTGCCTTAACCCTCATCGGCATGAAGTTCACCAGAGCTTCACAGGTTGCCACTGGAGTCCTCTTCCACTCCTCCATAATGTACTCACGGAGCTGGTGAATGCTAGAGACCTTGTACTCCTCCACTTTCCCTTTAAAGATGCCCCACATATGCTCAATAGGGTTTATGTCTGGTGACATGCTTGGCCAGTCCATCACCTTTATCTTCAGCTTCTTTAGCAAGGCAGTGGTCGTCTTGAAGGTGTGTTTGGGGATGTTATCATGTAGGAATAGTGCCATGCGGCCCAGTCTCTCGAAGGGAGGGGATGTCTCTGCTTCAGTATGTCATGCATGTCATGCATGTTGGCATTCATGGTTCCCTCAATGAACTGTGGCTCCCCAGTGCCAGCAGCACTCATGCAGGTCCAGACCAAACATATATACACATATGTCTACAGTGCCTTGCAAAAGTATTCACCCCCCTTTACTTTTTTCCAATTGTGTTACATTACAGCCTTAAATGCAATGTTTTGTTAATCTGAATTGTATGTGATGGATTAGAACACAATAGTCTAAGTTGGTGAAGTGAAATGAGAAAAATATATACATAAAACTATTTTTTAGCAATAGGCGATAGAAAATTGGCAAGTGCGTATTCACCCCCTTTGTAATGAAGCCCATAAAAAGCTCTGGTGCAACCAATTACCTTCAGAAGTCACATAATTAGTGAAATTATTTTCACCTGTGTGCATTCTAAGTGTCACATGATCTGTCATTACATATACACACCTTTTTTGAAAGGCCCCAGAGGCTGTAACACCTACGCACGAGGCACCACTAACCAAACACTGCCATGAAGACCAACTCTCCAAACAAGTAAGGGACAATGTTGTTGAGAAGTACAAGTCAGTGTTAGGTTATAAAAATATATCCAAATCTTTGATGATCCTCAGGAGCACCATCAAATCTATCATAAACAAATGTAAAGAACGTGGCACAACAGCAAACCTAACAAGAGACGGCCTCCCACCAAAACTCACGGACCGACCAAAGAGGGCAGCACAGAGACCTAAGGTAACCCTGTAGGAACTGCAGAGTTCCACAGCAGAGACTGGAGTATCTGTACATAGGACAACAATAAGCCGTCGCTCCATAGAGTTGGGCTTTATGGCAGAGTGGCCAGAAGAAAGCCATTACTTTCAGCAAAAAAAACAAAAAAAAGGCAAAGCATGTCTCCAGACCTAAACCCTTTAACATCCACTAGTTCCGTGATGTCATCATGGAGGAGTAGAAGAGGACTCCAGAGGCAAACTTGTGAAACTCTGAGGAACTCCATGCCCATGAGGGAAAACAATTGGTGGCCACACAAAATATTGACACTTTGGGGCCGGTTTAGACATTAATGGCTGTATGATGATTTTTTTTGAGGGGAAAGCAAATGTACACTGTTATTCAGGCTGTACACTTACTACTTTACATTGTAGCAGAGTGTCATTTCTTCAGTGTTGTCACATGAAAAGATAGAATTAAATATTTAATAAAATGTGAGGGGTGTACTCACTTTTGTGAGATACTGTATATAAATATAACTTTGATATACATACTATTTAGTACATTTTTTTAGTATGTATTAATTTCTCTCATATGTTTATATTGATTTGCATTGATTTATTAATTTATACACATAAATATATTAATATATATTATAGATTTATTTATATTTATTTATATGTGTATTTATATACATATATACCGCATTTCAAATAAAGAACTTTGTAGCAAAATCCTCAACCTCAACCTCCCTTCTCATCCTCAACCCCCCTCCTCATCCTCAACCTCCTTCCTCAACCTACTTCTCATCCTCCCTCCTCAACCCCCCCATCCTCAACCCCCCATCCTCAAATCCCCTCAACCCCCCTCCTCAACCCCCCAATCCTCATCCTCCTTCCTCAACCCCCCTCCTCAACCTCAACTCCCCTCCTCAACCTCCCTCCTCATCCTCAACCCCCCACCTCATCCTCAACCCCCCTCCTCATCCTCAACCTCCCTCCTCATCCTCAACCCCCTCCTCATCCTCAACCCCCTCCTCAACCTCCCTCCTCATCCTCCCTCCTCATCCTCCCTCCTCAATCCCCCCATCCTCAACCCCCTCCTCATCCTCCTTTCTCAACCCCCCTATCCTCAACCCCTCTCCTCAACCTCAACCCCCCTCCTCATCCTCCCTCCTCAACCCCCCCATCCTCAATCCCCTCCTCAACCTCCCTCCTCAACCCCCCTATCCTCAACCCCCTCCTCAACCTCCCTCCTCAAACCCCCTCCTCAACCTCCCTCCTCAAACCCCCTCCTCAACCCCCCATCCTCAAACCCCCTCCTTATCCCCAACCTCCCTCCTCAACCCGCTCCTCATCCTCAACCCCCTCCTCAACCTCCCTCCTCATCCTCCCTCCTCAACCCCCCCATCCTCAATCCCCTCCTCAACCTCCCTCCTCAACCCCCCTATCCTCAACCCCCTCCTCAACCTCCCTCCTCAAACCCCCTCCTCAACCTCCCTCCTCAAACCCCCTCCTCAACCCCCCATCCTCAAACCCCCTCCTTAACCCTCATCCTTCCTCCTCAACCCCCTCCTCAACCTCAACCCTCCTATCCTCAACCCCCCCTCAACCTCCCTCCTCATTCTAAACCCCCCTCCGCATTCTAACCCCCCCTCCTCATTCTAAACCCCCCCTCCTCAACCTAAACCCCCCCTCCTCAACCTAAACCCCCCCTCCTCAACCTAAACGCCCCTCCTCCTCAACCTAAACCCCGGGGACTTACCTGCTTCTGCTCCAGCCTCCGCTCCGCTCCTTGACCCGGTGACGTCACATGTGCCACCCGGTATATGCTAATGACGTGGCGCGCTGGCGCACATGTGACGTCACCGGGTCAAGGAGCGGAGGCCGGAGCTGAAGCAGGTAAGTGAGGGGGAGGTATTTAGGGGGGTTTAGGTTGAGGAGGGGGGTTTAGGTTGAGGAGGAGGGGGGTTTAGGTTGAGGAGGAGGAAGGTGTAGGTTGAGGAGGGGGGGTTAGAATGCGGAGGGGGTTTAGAGTGAGGAGGGAGGTTGAGGATGAGGAGGGGGGAGGGAATATCGGCGTATTCCCCATATTTTCAGGGAGAAAAAGTGCGTCTTATACGCCGATAAATACGGTATATATATATATATATATATATATATATATATATATATACAGTGGATATAAAATGTCTACACACTCCAGTTAAAATGTCAGGTTTCTGTGCTGTAAAAAAATGAGACAAAGATAAATAATTTCAGAATTTTTTCCACCTTTAATGTGACCTATAAACTGTACAACTCAATTAAAAAACAAACTGAAATATTTTAGGTGGAGGGAAGAAAAAAAAATAAAAAAAATAATGTGGTTGTATAAGTCTGCACACCCTCCTATAACTGGGGATGTAGCTGCGTTCAGAATTAAGCAATCACATTCCAAATCGTGTTAAATAGGAGTCAGCATACACATGCCATCATTTAAAGTGCCTCTGATTAACCCCAAATAAAGTTTAGCTGCTCTAGTTGGTCTTTCCTGAAATTTTCTTAGTCGCAAAAGCCATGGTCCACACAGAGCTTCCAAAGGGATCTCATCGTTAAAAGGTATCAGTCAGAAGAAGGGTACAAAATAATTTCCAAGGCATTAGATATACCATGGAACACAGTGAAGACAGTCATCATCAAGTGGAGAAAATATGGCACAGAGCTCCCTCCAAAATTGATGAAAAGACGCGAAGAAAACTGGTCTGAGAGGCTACCAAGAGGCCTACAGCAAAATTAAGGGAGCTGCAGGAATATCTGGCAAGTACTGGCTGTGTGGTACATGTGACAACAATCTCCCGTATTCTTCGTATGTCTGGGCTATGGGGTAGAGTGGCAAGACGAAAGCCTTTTCTGACGAAGAAAAACATCCAAGCCAGGCTACATTTTGCAAAAACACATCTAACGTCTCCCAAAAGCATGTGGGGAAAGGTGATATGGTCTGATGAAACCAAGGTTGAACTTTTTGGCCATAATTCCAAAAGATATGTTTGGCGTAAAAACAACACTGCACATCACCAAAAGAACACCATACCCACAGTGAAGTTTGGTGGTGGCAGCATCATGCTTTGGGGCTGTTTTTCTTCAGCTGGAACCGGGGCCTTAGTTAAGATAAAGGGAATTATGAACAGTTCCAAATACCAGTAAATATTGGCACAATACCTTCAGGCTTCTGCTGGAAAGCTGAACATGAAGAGGAACTTCATCTTTCAGCATGACAACGACCCAAAGCATACATCCAAATCAACAAATGAATGGCTTCACCAGAAGAAGATTAAAGTTTTGGAATGGCCCAGCCAGAGCTCAGACCTGAATCCGATTGAAAATCTGTGGGGTGATCTGAAGAGGGCTGTGCACAGGAGATGTCCTCACAATCTGAAAGATTTGGAGTGTTTTTGCTGAGGCTGGATGGAAGCATTTGCCCAATCCAGTCCTGCAGGTGTTAAAGGCTCGATTACATCACAATACGGCTGCAGCAGTGAACAGGCTGGGGCAGTCTGTGAAAAGTCAGTTGTAGTCCAGAGCCAAGGGGAGAAGAGTTGCAGCCCCAAGAGGGAAAGATACAGAGCAGAGTCCCAAGAGAGTGTCGCAGCGTGAGAGCTGCCAGCCGCTGAGCCAAGTAAAGTATCTTGAGAAAAAAATAAAGTCATGAAGACGGCAGCGTAGACTCTAAACGAGCACATAAAGTATTAAGTGTAATGTTTGTAAAGTTTTGAAAAGACAGTAAATCTGCAGCGTGGAACCTGGACGAAATCAACACGTGGACATATGGAATATACAGGCCAGTAACTTAAAGGAAAGGATTGGACTAATTATACTGTTTTGCTACATCCAGGCTTAGTTGAATGAAAGCCCTGGTTAGTAAGGGAACAAGATATACAGTACAGTTTTTGTTTTTGCAATATCAGTACAGTTTTTGTTTTTGCAATATTAAAGGTTTTTATAAAAGCATGTAACGGCCTCCTGTGGAGGATAAGACGTGTAAAGACTTTACCACTATATTTATATACACATATATATAAATATACTGTACATATATATATATATATATATATATATATATATAGATATATTTCTATTTATATATGTTTGTATATATATATATATATATATATATAGATATATGTATATATATATATATATACACACACACCCATGGAATGGTTGGGGGCCTATATAGTTCCACTTGGTATTTTAAGGTTTCAAAGTTCCGACTGGGGCTTATATTGTCCCGCCTGGTGTAATGTGGGTTTTTAAGGTCCTGCTTGGTATTTTACGTTTTTTTAGGTACTGTTTGGGCCTATATAGTCCTGCTTGGTTTAATGTGTGTTTTAAGGTCCGGTTGGGCCTATATAGATAGTCTTGCTTGGTAATTTAAGTTTTTTTAAGTACGGTTTTGGTTTATATAGTCCTGCTTGGTGTAATGTGGGTTTTTAAGGCCCAGTTGGGTCCCGCTTGGTATTTTAAGGTTTTGAATGTCCGGTTGGGGCGTATATATGGTCCTGCTTGGTGCAATGTGGGTTTTTAATGTCCGGTTGGAGCCTATGTAGTCCTGATTGGTATTTTAAGATATTAAAGGTCAGGTTGAGGCCTATATGGTCCCGCTTGGTTTAACGTGAGTTTTGTGAGTAATGTGGGTTGTGACGGTCCTGGTTGGAGCCTATATAGTCCTGCTTGATATTTTAAGATATTAAAGATATTAAAGGTCAGGTTGAGGCCTATATGGTCCCACTTGGTTTAACGTGAGTTTTGTGAGTAATGTGGTTTGGGAAGGTCCGGTTGTGGCCTATATAGTCCTGCTTGGTATTTTATTGTTTTAAAGGCCCGTTGGGGCCTATATGGTCCCGCTTGGTGTAATGTGGGTTTTTAAGGTCTGGTTGGGCCTATATAGTCCTGCTTGGTGTAATGTGGGTTTTTAAGGCCCAGTTGGAGCCTGTATAGTCCCGCTTGGTATTTTAAGGTTTTGAATGTCCGGTTGGGGCCTATATGGTCCCGCTTGGTGCAATGTGGGTTTCTAATGTCCAGTTGGAGCCTATAAAGTCCTGCTTGGTATTTTAAGATTTTAAAGGTCAGGTTGATGCCTATTTGTTCCCGCTTGGTTTAATGTGAGTTTTTAAGGTCCGCTTGGGGCCTATATATTCCCGCTTGGTATTTTAAGATTTTTTAGGTACGGTTTGGGCCTATATAGTCTTGCTTGATGTAATGTGTTTTTTTAGGGTCCGGTTGGGGCCTATATGGCCCCTCTTGGTGTAATGTGGGTTGTGAAGGTCTGGTTGTGGCCTATAGTCCTGCTTGGTATTTTAAGGTTTTAAAGGTCCAGTTGTGTCCTATATGGTCCCGCTTAGTGCAATGTGGGTTTTTAAGGTCTGGTTAAGTCCTACAGTGTATAGTCCCGCTTAGTATTTTAAGGTTCATAGGTATGGTTTGGGCCTATATAGTCTTATTTGATATAATGTGGGTTTTTAAGGTCCGGTTGAGGCCTATATAGTCCCGCTTGGTATTTAAAGATTTTAAAGGTCCGGTTGGGGCCTATCTGGTCTTGCTTGGTGTAATGTGGGTTGTGAAGGTCCGGTTGTGGCCTATATAGTCCTGCTTGGTATTTTATGGTTTTAAAGGTCCGTTGGGGCCTATAATGTCCTTCTTGGTATTTTAAGGATTTTTAGGTACAGTTTGGGCCTATATTGTCATACCTGGTGTAACGTGGGTTTTTAAGGTCCGGTTGGGCCTATATAGTGTCGCTTGGTATTTTAAGGTTCTTTAGGTATGGTTTAGACCTATATGGTCCTGATTAATGTAATGTGTGTTTTTAAGGTCTGGTTGTGGCCTATATAGTCCTGCTTGGTATTTTAAGTTTTTTTAGGTACGGTTTGGGCCTATATAGTCCTGATTGGTTTAATGTAAGTCCAAGACTATTTTGGACTTGCTGGTCAACTACTACACATGAAGACACCCCGACAAGGAGAGACAACTGTTGGTGAGTGTCATTGCATTCATGCAGAAGATACATTTTATTATTTGACTGAATCCCAAGATTCTAAAATTTTTGAACAGTATTAAAAAAAATAGTAGGTGGAGTCTATTTCAATGGGTGGGGCAAGTATAAGGTCATTGGGTGGGGCATATAAATGCCATTATGACATTAAGGGAGGAGTTTTATATAGTGGGTGGGATCTATATAAGGGGAGGAGACAATTATTGCTCTGGCGCCCCTCCAACTTTAAAGTTAATCTGCCGCCACTGCCCGCAAGGGGGTTTAAGTCCTATCTGTAGCACTGTAAATGCAAATATATACACATTACTGTATTTTCAATTAAAGAAAAAGTGATGTTAGGTATTAAAATTAATAGCACAACATTCTCAAGCTCCCAAATCTGCAATACAAAATAGTTTTATTTCTGTTTAATTCCTGTGTTATATTGATCCAATCAATGTGTTAATACATATAATGGAACTTGCTTGGACTAGAATATAATATTAACTGATTTAATAATATTGCATTATTTCTGGAATGTGGATCCAATTGAAACTCGTAATTGAAACTTGTAAGGCTTTGAAATCTAACCTCCATTTTTCAGTGACGTAATGATGACAATCTCCTTTGCCATTGGCTCCGTCTAAACCCGTAACTATGGGTTTGACTAACTGATCATGTTCACGGGCACACATCCAACGTGCGAAGAATGGTTTACGGGTTTGCATCTAGGGGCTGTAACTTGTGGCATGGTTCAATTTAATAGCTCTATAACACAGCCCAATTTCAAGCTTGCAGCATTTGCTGGTGTGCCGATGCCGCTACGGGCTTCGAATTTAATGGGGCTGTATATGACTCAAGCAGACCACCAGCCTTATTAAATTCCTTGAACATGTAAAACCGTAGCCCATAATGTAGCCCGCAAGACTTACAGCTTTTAAATTGACCTCTCAAAGCTACCGGCAAATGACTTGCGGGTTAAGGCCGGAAAACCCCTACGCAATGTCAAAATTTGAATGCAGCGGCCGCAAATCCTTTGTTTTGTCAAACCCACAACTCTTAAGTTCCAATCACGCTATTAAATTGCAACAAATTTCCAAAGACCCCCTGGTGTTTAAGCTGTAACCCTCAAATGGAGGCAAAAACATTACAGCCTCAAAATAGGTCCTGCAAATCGTTTACCAACAATTTCTCAACACTGTAAAAGACAATATAAGCACACCAGTAGACTTTAAAATATGGGGAAAGCATGGAAAGGCATTACAATTACTTGCACAATAAACCCCCAATAAAAAATAAGAAATACAAAAATATTTTATTTCATCACATTTTTAAATGGTCATGCATATGCCAATATAAAAAGCCATGCTGCAACATGCAGAATGCAATTAAATACACACTACCTGATTAAATTGCAACACAAAACATGAAACTGATGCCATATTAACCCTATCTCACTCACAGAGGCTCTGATGTGGACCCTGTAACATGATGATTGCATATGCAACTGGCTCATTACATCTACATTGGAAAAACAAATAGTGGCCATATTTCACCGCCACATCACATAGATCTAGTACCAGGAGAAAATTGTTTGTTGTTCAGTCCTTAAGTTGTGTCCAAATCTCTGTGACCATATGGACTGCAGCACATTCAGCTAGATCACTGCCTGTGCTGTTCCACAAGGTTTGCATGCCAAAGATACTGGAGTGGGCTGCCCATTCCTCCTTTAGTGGACTGTGATTTGTCTGACCTCTCTGCTATGACCTGCCTACCTACAGTGGCCTACATGGTATAGCTCACAGCTTCATTCATGTACACAAGCCCCTTCACCCCCACCAGTCAGCAATTCACAAGGGGACCAGGGAAACATGCACCAAACTAATGTAAATCGATGAATTGCAAAACATAATAGGAGGTCACCAAATGGGAATGGGTATACGTCTTGGCACATGGCAACTAGCAAAGGCATGGGACTTTCCAGGATGGGTGTAGTGGAGATTATCCCTGATGGAGGTGAGTTGCCTGTTGATCCACGTGCCTCTGTACAGTCTCCATGTGTTTTTGCGGCCCTTCCTCATGTGTTGATGGTGAAGGGGTTTGCGTACCTGAATAAAGCTGTGAGCTATATCATGTAGGGCCACTGTAGGTGGGCACGTCATAGCAGAGAGGTCAGACAAATCACAGTCCACTAGAGAGGGAACTGGCAACCCCCTCTAGTATCACCTGTCATATTCTTATCAGGCACTCAGTGGAATGTTGATACTCAACAATATTACTAATTGGACATTTACATGTGTATTAACCCTTTATGTTGATTATATATAATATATTTTTATATGATATCTAATGCTATTATGACTATTATTATTGTTATATGTATTAATCTATTGCATAGTAACTAGTGCTCATTAGGAATGTTACACATATGTGATGTATGTGGATGTCCCATAACCTCAACCATTGAAAACACACTGACACGTTTAGAACAGTATAACAAAGCTTTATTTCATACACAGAGCACAATCAGAAATGGTCAAACCTGTGCATTAATATCATCGGTGCGGTGTGGGCGGATCCCGGGAGAGCAAGAGGCTTGGGGGAAAAACTGGATACCTACCAGGGTCAAATGTAGTCACTACACCACTACAGCACTACAACCGGAATCTTCTAAAAAAAAGGATCATCACAAATCACTCCATTTAATTGAAAAAAACATTAATGTGCATATCACTAACAAATTGTCTAGATCTGCTCAATGAAACAGATGATTCAACCTCTGGACTGTGTAATAGAATCCAGTTTCACTCATACAATGTGGTGAATAAAAAATCAACATTCATGTACAGTACAGTGCTAAATACTGTAACTTTAACAATATACCAACTTAATATACTCCCTATTGCGCCTTGCCAGGCTGCTCATTACTGCATGATTGGTGGAGATGCTGGCCTGGATCCCCGAAGCTACTCCACCCTCTGTCGCATGAGGGCCAGCATCTCCGCCTGTGCAACCTGGCCTGATATTAGTGATGGAGGGCAGTGGGGTGTGGCCAGGTGAGGAGGTGATGGTGTGGGATTTGGGAGGGTCTGGGGCCCAGCTGGAGCCTGCTGCAAATCTGACAGTATTGTGGGTGGGCGCGGTGGTGGCGGCCAGTCCAGCACACTTCTGTGGGGGGGTGGGGTTACTGGCTGCTTGCATCATCGCTCCAGTTGGAGGGCCCTGGTGATATGCTCAGTCTTTGGAGGAGGGGGATAGTGGGGATGAAACCTGGCGGTGTTGCCAGTAGTCATGCTGGTGACCCCACTAGCCATATGACATCCTTCTCCTCCAAGCCCGGGCCCTCAGGTCCTCATCCTTCCTTCTCCACCTGCACCAGTTCCTGTTGGGTGGTTCGTGCTCCGATGGAGCTGACGCCTCCGTCTCTGGCTCGCCACTGGACCCAGACCTCCTTGATGCTGAAAGAGATAAAAGAGAGGTATATGTCATTAGTATGATGAATAATACATTGTTTATGTGCCTTCCTAACTATCTGACATCTAGGCTTGTACCTGGATGATACTCTTAATTACAACTTAGATTAGCTATCATTTGCTAGATGTAATCTATTTTTTGGTTCTTGGTCTCGATCGTTCTTGTCTCCTAACGCTATCTTGATTCCGGCTGTGTTTGGTAACTGTGTAGGCTGCAGTGGGCAAACCAATACATGGACTCTCTATTGCTTGATAACTGTTGTTGTGCCTAGGAATGACTGTGATTTGTCAGCTTCATGGATTTAATGATGCATCCATCTATTGCTTGTTAATTCTATGGAGCTGACATGTCAGTGTTCTTGTTGGTCATCATGTACATGTGTAGTGTGTATGATGCACATGTGGTGGCACATTAGTGTATGTGATATTCACCTGACATGGAGGCGGGTCCTGTTGTGCTACCAAGCCTGAAGCTCGAGCGGCAGGCACCTGTCTCAGAAGGTCCTTGGTTACCCTCTCCCACTCATTATAGGACACAGTCACATTCTTCTCCTCCTTGGCCATCATCCTCCTCACCTTGGCCCTAATGTCGTAAACCGGTGCTTGACGGAACTCACATCTCTTGGTGCTATGCCTACAGCTGTAACCTCAGCTGCTACCTCCTTCCATGTCTGAGCCATAGGCCCTGGTCTAACTTCCCTCCCCCTGCAAGAATCCCAGGGCAGCCATGGATAGCACCAAGGAGGACAACAATCTCCTGGTGTGAGTAATTGTAGACCCTGTTCTTGCCCTTAGCCTCTTTCCCACCCGAATGTGGACGGGGACCCTTGACTCCCTGACCTGTCCCTGAGGCCTGTCCCTTCCCCAAACTACCACCCCCCCTGGGATCAGGCCCCTTCCCCTCTGTCCCTCTCCTAAGTGTGCCTAATGCTAGGGCCACCCTGCCACCACCCACCTCCTCCTCTACACTACCATCCTCCTTCTCCTGCTCCTCCTCCACCTCCTCCTCCATCTACTCTACCTCCTTCTCTTCCACCTCCTCCACCTCCTCTTCTTCTGCCTCGACCTCCGCCTAAACATCCTCCACCCCTCCACCTCCTCCTCCACCTCCTTCACCTCCTCCACCTCCTCCTCCACCTACTCCACCTATTCTCCTCTACCACTCCTCTCCTCCTTCCCATCACTACTCCTCATGGACACCTCTCTCTCCACTCTCTCCTTTTCGCCTCTCCTCTTCTCCTCCTCCCCACCTCTCCACTCCTCTCTCCTCCCTCCATCTCAATCCCAAAAATAATAAAATGATAAATAAAAATAACTTTAACTGTTAATATATGAAGGAAAAAATGTGTGTATTATGTGTAATTAATAACTGTTGGGGAATGGAGTGTGGGGGATGGGATGGGGGGGATGGAGTGACTTAGCTCTATATGTCGCTATGTGTGTTCTTTAAATGATGTGTATTGCAAATATGTGAAATCTGTAAATATGTGTAAACAAGGATTAAGTGTAAAATGTTAAATAGTAGAATATAAAAGAACAAAACCTGCAAATGACTGCTCTGAAATAACTCCTGCTCTCGCTCTGACTCTCCAAAATCACCAACTCCGGGACCTGCATGCTACTTCGAAAGAGAATTCAACACAGTCAACGCACATTTTTAATCTCCCTCTGTCAATCATCTTTGGCTAGACCGCTTTCTATTGGCTGAGAGGCCTGTGTTGCACTATGTTATACTGCAATTTATAGTGACGGGCGATGGCAGCTCGGCTGGTTCCTTAAGAGCTTGCGTGCACTGATAGGGTTTACGGGCTTGCGGCTGCGGCCCGTAACTGGCAGCATGGTTCAATTTAATAGCTCTGTAACATAGCTGAATTTCAAGCCTTTGCGGGTGTGCCAATTTAATTTAATGAGGCTGCAAGAGATCTGTTTTTCCACAGAATTTCTCTCATTGAATAATGCTTTCACAACAGCTAAGGATTATGGATAGTGACATGCAAATGGGGCTGAAAATATGTCAGCTTCTTGTCTGCAGGCCATATCACATGGGATCATGTATGCGCACTACTTTCAGGAATCCATTGCAACTTGTGGAAGGGTGAAAGTCTCTGGCTGAGTTCAGTGGGAAAAATCCCATTTCTGGGAATGTCAACACATCCACCAAGAAAATGCAGCCATAGCTAGCAAAGAGATGGGAATAACAGACCATGTCATCCACCTCCTTTAGAGTCTATATCTGGACCAAGAAATCACTATCAGAACCGAACATGGAACAACCAAATGGTTCAAGATTGGGAAAAAAGTAAGACTAGTTTGTATATTGTCACCTTATGTTTTCAACTTACTTGTGAAATACATCATGCATGAGGCCGGGCTGGGCGATTTCAAAGCTAGAATCAATATTGCTGGGAAAAATATTAGCAACCTAAGACACAAGGGTGACACTACTCCAACTAAAGGGCCTATTGATGAGAGTGAAAGAAAACAATGCGAAAGCAGGCCTCCTGCTGAACCGTAAAAACCCCCCAAAGATCATGGCAAACAGCAATCTCAGTTCTTGGCAAATAGATGGGGAAGAAGTGGTGGCAGTGACGTATTTTGCTTTCCTGGGATCAAAGATCTCTGCAGATGGTGAATGCAGCCATGAAAATAAAATATGTTTGCCCTGGGGAGGAAAGTAATCAGTCTGAATAAACTCAGAGTTCTTTGAATTGTTGTGTTGGAGAGAGCTGCTTAGAGTCCGTTGGCCTGCAAGATCCAATCAACCAAGCCTATAGGAAGTCAAACTGTTCACTGGAATGTTTGATCAATATGGTAATGCTCAAATATGTGGGCCATATCATGAGAAGATGGGGTTCCTTAGAGAAGACTCTGATACTCTGAAAGATTGATGGGGCATAAAGAAGGGGGCTACAGAGACGGAGATAGATATATGAGGTAATTGAAGCAATGAGCGTGACAATGAAAAAGCTCAGAGGGGCAGTGGATGATGTTCCCAGCATACTGCAGTCCAGTGGCTACAGAGAGTTGGACATGACTGAACAACAACAACAAGCTAGCAAACTAAATGTGGCTGAATTGAACTATTTAGATTTCATTTTTAAACATATTTTAAGATGTGATTTTGAAAATGGCCTTTCATAATATTAAGGTTCCACACAACTGCTGTAAAACATAGCCTTGAAAGGGTTACAGTGCCAAACACCTATACACATACAGCTGTTTCATTCCTGTATGGGACTCATCAGCACGAGGTCAGTTCAAGCAACCATTTCTCACAGTTCTTTACCGACCAATATTATACAGTATGCTGTTTTGTTTATTATACATCACAACACAAATCACATATATAGTTGTGAGCAAGCGGGCTGTTTCTAATGATTGCAGGCACGCGCAGCGAAGGCGCTCCTTGCCAGCAACTGCAAACCTCGCAAAATTTACCAAAAAAACGAAAACGAGGCTTCAGCAGTCTAAAGACGCAAAACACCACCAAACACCTATGGATTTCCAGAAAAAGACGTACGAGATTCGAAAACAAGGATGCAACCCGCGCGACCCCAAAAACATTAGAAACACAATAAATACACACAACAAACACATAAAAAGGTTACACACACCAAAGTGATGCACCCAGGACCTCTGCAAGTGAAGTTTAGGACCCTAAACACACAAAACACCACCAAACAGCAACGCATATTCCGAAAAAGTCGGACGACATCTGAAACGAGCGACGCTAAATCAGCCGCATACCACATATTAGCCGCCATTTTAGAACAATAACTTATACAATCCGGAAGTACACTGCTACCCTAAAGGATCTGGCTCACGCACGCAGCCTATTTACACTACACACTGCACACATTCTTGACACGTACACAGCAGCTCCACAGCACTGAGAACACACATTGTATGCTGCAGCAACATCAAAACAGATTGCCAGCTCTTCAACACAATGCTTCCTGCATATATTACTTGAAAATAGGTAAAGTATATTACTTTATTAATGTATTATTGATTTCATTACCATACACCAAACAGCATTAGCTCACTTACAATTTCATTGCCGTCATTTTTTGACGGGCAATATTCTAGTATCAAATAAAGCTCATACACTACACAACAAAACAGACTGCTACTGTATTTGACAAAATATGTATTAAAAAATATTGGATGCAAATGTATTATTTTAGTGGATTGATGGTGAATTCCCACACATGTGAATTTGCACAGCATAGAGCGGTAACTGCATATATGCTGATTCTGTCTATTTGCAATGAAGGGTTTATATTAAATTGTTTCTTTTACATGATGTCTTTGATGGCATAGTACCATTTAACACATCATTTGCACACCATTATATTTTATATACAGGGAGTGCAGAATTATTAGGCAAGTTGTATTTTTGAGGATTAATTTTATTATTGAACAACAACCATGTTCTCAATGAACCCAAAAAACTCATTAATATCAAAGCTGAATATTTTTGGAAGGAGTTTTTAGTTTGTTTTTAGTTTTAGCTATTTTAGGGGGATATCTGTGTGTGCAGGTGACTATTACTGTGCATAATTATTAGGCAACTTAACAAAAAACAAATATATACCCATTTCAATTATTTATTTTTACCAGTGAAACCAATATAACATCTCAACATTCACAAATATACATTTCTGACATTCAAAAACAAAACAAAAACAAATCAGTGACCAATATAGCCACCTTTCTTTGCAAGGACACTCAAAAGCCTGCCATCCATGGATTCTGTCAGTGTTTTGATCTGTTCACCATCAACATTGCGTGCAGCAGCAACCACAGCCTCCCAGACACTGTTCAGAGAGGTGTACTGTTTTCCCTCCTTGTAAATCTCACATTTGATGATGGACCACAGGTTCTCAATGGGGTTCAGATCAGGTGAACAAGGAGGCCATGTCATTAGATTTTCTTCTTTTATACCCTTTCTTGCCAGCCACGCTGTGGAGTACTTGGACGCGTGTGATGGAGCATTGTCCTGCATGAAAATCATGTTTTTCTTGAAGGATGCAGACTTCTTCCTGTACCACTGCTTGAAGAAGGTGTCTTCCAGGAACTGGCAGTAGGACTGGGAGTTGAGCTTGACTCCATCCTCAACCCGAAAAGGCCCCACAAGCTCATCTTTGATGATACCAGCCCAAACCAGTACTCCACCTCCACCTTGCTGGCGTCTGAGTCGGACTGAAGCTCTCTGCCCTTTACCAATCCAGCCACGGGCCCATCCATCTGGCCCATCAAGACTCACTCTCATTTCATCAGTCCATAAAACCTTAGAAAAATCAGTCTTGAGATATTTCTTGGCCCAGTCTTGACGTTTCAGCTTGTGTGTCTTGTTCAGTTGTGGTCGTTTTTCAGCCATTCTTACCTTGGCCATGTCTCTGAGTATTGTACACCTTGTGCTTTTGGGCACTCCAGTGATGTTGCAGCTCTGAAATATGGCCAAACTGGTGGCAAGTGGCATCGTGGCAGCTGCACGCTTGACTTTTCTCAGTTCATGGGCAGTTATTTTGCGCCTTGGTTTTTCCACACGCTTCTTGCGACCCTGTTGACTATTTTTAATGAAACGCTTGATTGTTCGATGATCACGCTTCAGAAGCTTTGCAATTTTAAGAGTGCTGCATCCCTCTGCAAGATATCTCACTATTTTTGACTTTTCTGAGCCTGTCAAGTCCTTCTTTTGACCCATTTTGCCAAAGGAAAGGAAGTTGCCTAATAATTATGCACACCTGATATAGGGTGTTGATGTCATTAGACCACACCCCGCCTCATTACAGAGATGCACATCACCTAATATGCTTAATTGGTAGTAGGCTTTCGAGCGTATACAGCTTGGAGTAAGACAACATGCATAAAGAGGATGATGTGGTCAAAATACTCATTTGCCTAATAATTCTGCACTCCCTGTATGTAGAAGTAAATGCTGGTTTTGCCTTGAATCCCAGTTCCAGATCAGTTTGAAATATTACAATATCCCTGACTAACGTGTCGTAAGGTCAGTAGTGCTTGAATCTAGTAGCATTGTATAACATATTTCCAAATACTACAGACTCCTGTAAAGACATGTAAACATCTGGAGACGTTTCTATCTTTCAGAAAAGCAATTTCTCATAATTAAGCTGGGTTGAAATGTAAAGTGCTTTATACATGTATGCCATTAATATACATATTTAACTAATATAATACAACTGCTGAGCTAGAATCCAAAACAAAAAAATCTTTACAAGTTTGTGAAGTATGTTACAGAATTACAAATGAGCATAAAATACTTTTTCGATAAATTCTTCTGAAGGCTCTGTATATAGGCATTGTGTCTTGCATAGCACCAGCACTTTATGATTACTTGCAATCTGAAGGGATATTTTTTTAACCAGAGTAGAGAAGTTACCTCCACATATGTTCTATGTACCAACCCCTATCCCTACGCATGTCAACTTCTATGTGTGAACTCTTTCACATAAGAATAACATGTGTTTAAGAAAATCTTCCCCTTTAAGTATTTACGCAGGCTATAACAAGCTGACAAATGTTTTTTCATTTTTTATTATAGCATCACAGTTAGTTATTTACATCTGCTGTACATAAATTGCATTCTGCGTTGTCCTGCTACAGCTTCCAAGCCACTTCTGCAACTGCCTTCATGTAAGTAAAATATTTACAGTGCACCTGAAGTTGGAATCTCAACTTTGTTTCTCAAAATTACAAAGTCCTGAACAAACGTTGGCATGAGAGACAAAGGGATCCAAAGCAATGCAGCGTCCAGGCCAGCACTGTAACGCGTCCTTGGGTGCTGTCTTGTCAGAGCATGCTCCATACACCAAACAACGAGAGAGAGATCTGTGTTCAGGATGCGCTGGTTTAATTTCTGTTTTTTCTCAGAATCTTAAAAAAAAAAAAAGAAGAACATGTTAATCTTTCATCAGTAGATGTAAAATTATTTATCGACTGAATGGTTTACACAATGTTATGGACATGGCATTAGGGTTAACTGAAAGTGTTCTCGTAAAAAATACTTATACTTCAGGTCAAAAGGCAGTGCTATGGAAGTCAATGTGAAATTCCTCTGATACAGACTGAGGCCCCTATAAATGTTTGTTTAACTGCAAATGCTAATTTGTTTTATTCTTCCCAAAGTTGTAGTTTACCCCAAACCACACTTGTCAGTCAACTCAACTAACACTTAATGTGAGAGTTACATTCTCTCTATTCTTCTTTGAATGAGTTTAAAGTACATTTTGTCCTATAAGTCTATAGAATGGGGAGATGCAATTCAAGACCAAACACTAGGACTCCTATTAAATAGTCAAAATCGCAATTACCGAAGCCTGTAATGTAGCCGGCAACACTTATTGATATTCACTTGGCCTCCTCTTGCTACCCGCAATCTATTTGCAAACTACAGGCTGAAGATTCCTGCGGTTGTCAAAATCGTAACTACAACCCATCTAAGCCTTTGACCTTTCAAGCCCGCAAATGTTACAACTGCTTTTTGATATTCCATTACTACAATTCCACAAGCCCGCAATTGCCTTCAAACCCGTAAATGGCAAATGTATCAACATTTTTTACGAGTACTAGAGAGGACTCGCAAGGGGGTTATGCACCTGTTCTTAACACTATAAAAGCAAATAAAAACCTATACTATAAAATACAGGTAAAGTGATGAAAGACATTAGAATTATAAGTCTCAAGCTCACAAATCTGCAATATATTTTTTTTTTTTAAATTTCATTTAATTTTCGTGTTATATCAATATCGGGAATCAAGGAGTTAATACATATCAGGTCACCCACATAGACTATAACAGTTTCTTCATTCATTTTTATTGATTTTTAAAAAGCTGGATTGCGAGTCCGATAGCATATCGGACATATAAACACTAATTCATTGACACTTGAACTCCATGTTTTACTGATGTCATGATGACAGTCTCATTTACTATTGGCTGTTTCTAAATTGTTACTTACATCCTTGCTTAATTGAGCATGATCAAGCTCTGAAATGCTACATACGGTTACATGGTTTACGGATTTGGCTTTCGGCCATGTAATTGCGGGCTTGTTAAATTAAATTGATCTGTAACTGTTGCAATTTTCATTTCAAATTTCAACATTAGGGGCCTTAATCAATTGCAAAAGTTGGAATTTAATAAGGCCTTAGGTCAGGGCATTCATGAAATGTAATAAATCTATATAACTTTTACATATGTTTTGAATATCTCTGCTTCTATACATGCAGCAACTTCTGTTTATAAATTTGTCATTGTTCAGTTGTGTCCATATATTCATAAGGTTTTCTTGGCAAAGATACTGGAGTGGGTTGCCATTTCCTGCTCCAGAGGAACGCGATTCATTATATGATCTGCCCATCTTGAGTGGCCCTACATGGTATTGTTCACAGCTTCAATGAACTACACAAGCCTATTTACCATGACAAGGTAGCGATCCAGAGGGAGGGTTTAGACATTACTGCCCCATAAAAATATACTAGCTCTTTGCCAGTGATTTGCTCTGATTTTACATAGTTTTGTTTGGTTCTTTAATTTCAAAAGGCTGCAGAATTCAACCTTAGAGATGCAATGTGTGTGTAGCAAAAGTATGCAGAGAATGCAATAGGCTTTCTTTCTAATGAGAGAAAAGTGATCACTGTGGTATTAAAAAGAGCCTGTTTACTAAAATATATAAGAAATATCCATATTTTAATAAATAAGCTGTATGAAAAATATATGAGTTAGAGAGCTGATGATAACCAATGACTGTTAGCTAACATCATAACTAGAGATGTCGCAGACAGTTCACCCGCGGACTATTCGCGGCCATTTTGGCATGTTCGCGTTCGCAGCGGACGGCGAACACATGCGCTTTTCGGTTTGCCCCCTATACTTTATCATTGAGGAAACTTTGACCCTGCACCTCACAGTCAGCAGACACATTCTAGCCAATCAGCAGCATACACTCCCTTCCAGAGCCTTCCATCTGAAGAACAGCATACATTTTAGAATCATTCTGAAGCTGCATTCGTTGTGAGAGGACAGATAGTGTAGCTGCTGGAGATTTAATAGGGAAATAGATAGCCAGGCTGTGTATTTAGCTTCCATTACCTACCTGAAGGACTCATCTGATATCTGCTGCAAGGACAGCAACCTAAAAAGCCCTTTTTAGGGCTAGAACATCATTTATTTTATTTTATATATTTTTTCTGTGTAATCTAATTGCATATGCCTGCCTGCCAGCGTGTGTGTGTGACAGGCTAAAACCTAACAGCTTATATTGTGCTTATTTTCACTACTCATACCTGGTGGTGTACCATACATTGAAAACAACCATTTTTTTCCAGTAATCTAATTTCAGTTGCCTGCCTGTGTCAGGCTCACAGCTTATATTGTGCTCAGTGAAATAAAACAACACTTTTTTTACTGTAATAGATTGAATAACAATTGCCTGCCTACAGGCGTGTGTGTGAAGCCTATTGCATCTACTCTGCCAACTTTTGCCAGTGCACAGTGACACTCATATCTGGTGCAACCTAGTGTACAGTGAAATAAAAGAACCCTTTTTTTACTGTAATCGATTGAATATCAGTTGCCTGCCTACAGGCGTGTGTGTGAGGCCTACAGCGCCTACTCTGACAACTTTTGCCAGTGCACAGTGACACTCCTATCTGGTGGCACCTTAGATTGCATGCGCAGTGCCCCAAATTTGAAGTGGGAGGACCGACCAAGCATCTTTTTCCATCTCCCGCTTCCAAAAATCCATGCCATATACACGTCCCCTAATAGTGGACGTAACAGGGATTAAACCGATAGGAATAGTACTACTTAACAGTACACACCTTATAATAATGCAGACAGAGGCAACGCAGAGAGAGGAGTCTGAAGAAGAGGAGTCAGAGGAGGAAGGTAGCTTTGAGGAGGTGGAAGACCAAACACAGCAGGCGTCCCAGGGGGCTTATTGTCACCTTTCGGGGACCCTTGGTGGCTGGGTGGAGGAAGAGACCTTCAATGACATCAGTGAGGACAAGGAACGGGACATGGCTAGCTTGGTATCCAATCTTGTGCAAATGGGGAGTATGCGGTTGTGCAAAGGGACTGTTTGCGGTTGTTTGGGTGCATTAAACGGGGAGATTGGTCTGTTACTGTGAAGCGGGTGTAACCCTTACACTACCTGATCGATACAACATCATACCTGATGTTTTAAAGCATGTTATTCCAAACAATTTAGGTGATTTATGCCCTTTATGGCTTAAAACCAGACTCTGCATCAACTATGTAATTTTCTGTGGGAGTTTTGCCATGGATCCCCCTCCGGCATGCCACAGTCCAGGTGTTAGTCCCCTTGAAACAACTTTACCATCACTATTGTGGCCAGAAAGAGTCCCTGTGGGTTTTGAAATTTGCCTGCCCATTGAAGTCTATGGCGGTTCGCCGGGTTCGCCCGTTCGCGAACATTTGATGGAAGTTCGCGTCCGCTGTTCGTGAACCGAAAATTTGATGTTCGCGACATCACTAATCATAACCATTAGGTGCATTAATCTACTTGGGAGACTAATGGTATGTTTATTTCAGCATCAGTGTAGTTATTGTATTATCTTCCTTTATGACTTTCAATATTCCTGAAGATGTCCAGTCTGAACGAAACATCCTGCCTGTTCCGTCATAACTTTACTGATAGCATTGTTTTTGTGAGTATAAATCTATAATAAATAGTGGTTTCACTACACTATTTGTTCCTTTTTGTTCTTATCCACCTCTCTCCTATATAACTATTATCTTGATGCATAACCCAGAAAGAGTGAATGCCATGTATGCTAGGTGTGAGAAAAGGATCTAACTACATGATAATACAGGGATTGTTTGCCATACTAATAAGCATACTGTGTCAAACATACACACATCAAAACAACATAATAGTCTTCCTGAGCTATATAGCAATGACCCACGGTCAATGGTGAATATCTTCTAAAGAAAAAAATGGATAGTATAATGTAAGTACAGTTTTTTTATGGTAGTAACCTGATTTTGGCATGACAAAATCTCTTTAAGGAACTTATGCCTGTATTGAAAGGGACATTAAAAGCTGTGCTGTTCATGTTAGTTTCAATTACGTTAATTTTTTCATTCAAAATACAGCTTTGGTAATGTTTAAAACATGTTCTTCTAAATGCATTAAAAAGATAATTGTGTTCCACGTCCCTGATTTAATCAGTGACAAAAGAAAGCCATAGATTTTGAGGAGGTACATTTAATTTTTACATATTTTACCTATTTGGACATAATTGTCTCCATATTCATTCTGAAGATCCCGGGGTAGTTGTTTCCAGATTTCAAAGCGTTTGTTGATCACCTTTTTTGCATCTGACAATGGTGTCTTAAATAACCCAGGCGCAATGCATGAAACTTTTACTCCAAATGCCTTCATGTCTCGCCTGAAAGAAAAAGGATTTTATGTTTGCACCTTGATGTAAGACTAATTCAGTAAATAACAATGTGCATTGCTGATGCTTCTATTGCAATTTAAAAATTTGAAATAGGAAATGCATATTTAAAAAAAAAACTATTTTTCTTATGATTTTGTCTTTGCATAGAATAACCAGAAATATCTAAAAAAAATAGAGAAAACACAACAATAAATAAAAGTTGGTTTTGTAAATTAACCCTAAAGCCACCCTACAATAAAGTCTGATTCAAATGCTATCTCCTCCCCATGTCTATTACTGTGTTGTTAATCTACAATGGAATTCTTATTGGGTCATGGAAAATAAACATCCCAGAATATGAGCTGTGATTGGTATAATTCTCCTTTATAGGGGTGCAGCAAGCATGGGGCTGTCCAATCATCAGGATCTGGCTTCTTGTGAGGCTAATTATAGAGTGACATTGCAACAATTTAATAATGTTTATTTTCCCTTAAGTGTTTTGTTGATACAAATGAAAAAACACAAAAAGTTAGTTTTAAAGAAGAATAAAAATAATGAATTAGTCATTTAATTTTTCAGTTTGCGTTATATAAAAAAAAAATATTTGAATCGTTTTAGATTACTCAAACTGCACTCTGTGCTTCAGATACTGGGTTAAAGGACAACAATAGTTTTTTTTTGGGGGGGGCATTCATATGTTTGTGAAGTATGCGAGAAGCTAAAAACATTAGCAGCTGCATAAACTACGAGCATAAAAATATTTAGGTAAAATCTTTATTATAGCAAACACTACTTGTGTCTGAAGGACTTCATGTTCTCCACACTTCCTAATACTTTCTGATGGATGGGGAATAAGAGAGCTCTTCACTTCTTGCAATGTGTCAATTTTGTTTTGCCTTGTACTTAAAACCTTGTTTAGCACTACAGTATATGTTGGGATATTACAAATAAAGGTAATATTTGTTTTTATTTGTTGGTTAATTCAGATAAGCTAAGCATTTGACATCTTCCCACACCCTCCCCATTTGCCTTTCCAAAATATTCACTAAATAGAGCTACAAAAATATCTTGTTAACATAATAATTTTTCTATTGACTCAACTGAAAAATTCTTAGTGTGTTAAAGTTTGACCAAAAAATCAGGATGATCTTACTTAATCAAATGTTACAATGTTTACTATCTTTAAAATACCCCATATTCTTATTCTAATGGAAGTATCTATCTATCTATCTATCTATCTAGGGTGTAGGAACTGGGGGGCGAAAGGGGCAAATCCCTTCAAATTTTTCAATGTGTGTAGAGAAGCAGCTGTGTGATATTTTTATACTATATGCAGTTTTCTTTGGCTCCTATACCAATGATATCTATCTATCTATCTATTTATCTGTCTATACATTTTCTTACCTTAAGCTGTCATTAAATCCTTCAACTCCAAATTTAGATGAAAAATATCCACCGCCACTGGCTGCAACTCTGCCACCAACACTGGAAATATTTACTATACGTCCTTTTGCTTTTTTAATCAAGGGAAGCAAAGACAGTGTGACGTGTATTAAACCTATCAAGTTGACTTCAATTGGAGCTCGGATATCTTCAATTTTCAACCAATCAATTGGAGCAAGGGTCCCCATAATTCCTGCATTATTTATTAATCCCCATAACCCTATGAAGAAATTACATTTACAAAAATGAACATATACAATGTGAGCGTAAACATGAAAAACTTTCCAATCCTTAATGGCCACCTCAGAATATCCTTTTGGGTGCAACTTGTCAATATTATTTTCTATATTTAGTTGCATAGGTACCTTATATGAACCAAAGGGTGGTATAAATACAGATAAAGATTTTTTTAAATAATATTTACAGTACATGTTTGAGATTATTAGAATTTAACTCTTTCCATACCAGAGATACTGAACATTTTTGAGTTCTTATGATCTTTCTTTATTTAAATATGGAAAACTATATGTTATTTTTTTTCATTATAAGTCCTACTTCCATGAATTATGCATATATCATTTTTATAAAATAAATTATTCTATACTTCAAAGTATGCTGATCACCTGCAATACATGGGAGGGGATTATAAGCATGGAAGCTCCAGCACATTAAGATAATATGATTGGCCCTGGGAGCCCAGTAAGATAATTTATCATACTTGACACTCAAAGGGTCAAAATGACTTAAAAATACATAATGACAGGAGGAAAAGACTGTCACACTGTTGTGAGAGCATACAATATAAGAGGTAATTGGCGTGGGAAACATGTGATGTATGGGAGCTGCTTGATGGATAGATGTTATTGCCTGATGGAGGGAGACGTGTAAGAGAACAAGAATAGATAAACTTATTTGAAATTGTAAAATAGTAGGGAGAGAGACGGCGCCAAGACCCTACTGCAGAACACTTTATACTCTCAGGCACACAGCGAGCAGTATTTCAGATAGGCTCTGACCTTTTTTGACCCCACGGTAGTAGTATGCAGTATGCACAATCTTAATTGCTCCATCAGGATTTTCTTTATGAGGGTCTTCTATAATTTCAATTATATTTGGAGTGTGTGCTCCGCTTTATCTGACGACTAGGTGTAGTAGTCTTTGGTATATATGTGGATATTTTACCATACATATATTACTATATATATATATATATATATATATACACATATACATATATATATATATATATATATATATATATATATATATATATATATATATATATATACAGTATATATACATATACAGTACATATATATATATATACATATCTCTAATTGTGTATAGACCACTAAGTGACCAATCCAAGAAAATATAAATGTGTTAAAAAAATGTTTATTGAGTAAAATAGTCTGGAATCAATTATAATGATAATGTGTACATACAATACTATGTGAAAAAGTAGTGAGGGTCTATCTAAAAAACTGCTCGCTATATGCCTGAGAGTACAAAGTGATCTGCACTAGGGTCTTTGTGCCTTCTCTCCCCCTCCTTTTTTATGTCTTATCTACAGCTTGTGACACATTTATGGACAGTGTTCCTCAAGTGAAGGCAGCATTACCCCCAGCAGAAAAGTCACATGCTAACCAATTACTATACGACAACATAATCAGTTACCAATAAGAACATTTTACCCCCAGCTCCTGATCCAACCATGAGTGCCAGTGCTTTTCTGGGAACTACCATTCTCAGAAACATCTCCTATTATTTGAATTTGTGGTTAGTAAAGAATATTTTAGTATAATAAAGCAAGGTAGGGAATTCCACATGGTGGATGTGGTTCTGGAAATGTCCTGTAGACGAGCAGTGAGGAGGTAATAATAGATGATTAGATGCAAATTCTGGACAGAGTGCTGTTGAAGGCTTTGTATATTTAGCTTAGGACTGATTTTTTAGAATGAAGAAATTGGGAGACAGAGTAAAGGTTGGCAGAGCAAAGGAGTATATGAGGGTTGGGTGAGGTGGACTAGTCTATCAGAAGTGTTTAGGATAGATTGGAGTGGTGATACATGGTGAGTGGAAGGTCAATTAAGATTCAATGCAATTGTCAAGTCAAGACATAAGGAACGGAGAGATTATGTCTTTATAGTGTCTAGTGCAGTGGTTTCCAAACTGGTCCTCAAGACCCCCAGACAGGTCAGGTATTCGATTTAACAGTGTAAACACAGGTAAGGCAATTAGTATTCAACAGGAGGCTCTAATTTTCTCACCCGTGTTCACACAGTTAAATCAAAAATCTGACCTGTCTAGGGGGGCCATGAGGACCAGATTGGAAACCACTGGTCTAGTGTGAGATATTCTGAAGGTGGATTTGGTAAGATTTGTTGAGTAATAGCATGTCTTGAAATATCGGCATAAAGGTGAATAGTAAATATAGAAGTGGAAGTGAATAAGGGAATAACTTATACATTGAGCTAATTTAATGTAAATATTTCCTCAAATATGCAGCTTAATCTTCCTGTAGCATATTATGCGAGTAAGTGGTGTATTACACTAATTGAGTGTCAACTTTCATTTAAAAATGCTATATTTACTTTCATTGCGAAAGGTGAAGAGGAAGTGGAAAGAAATCTAAATTTAATTAACTTTTTCAATATTGCAGCTTTAGCCTTAATTGTTATTTTAGCTTAAGAATTTTTAATTATCGTACTATATTCAGTACTGAATTTTTCAATTGATAAACAGAACAACAGGCTAGGGTTGCTCCACTTTTAGGCCATGTAACTGCCAATCCTGTTTGATTTTTAATCTACTCCATTTGTCTCAGATTCTGCCTCCCACAAAATATAGCTGCCAGATAGAGCCAATCAGAAGATGCACTAGACAGTTAATACATTATTCCTATTCAATGTAGTGGAGGGCACAATTGGGATGGGGAACATAATCTCTGAACCTGCATTTAGAATTGTCAGAGCTGTTAATGAAACTCTGGTTATATCTCATTAATCTCAACTGGTCACACATATATAACTCTACCACCCTTTCCTCTAAATCCAGATTTAGTGTTACCTTGCATACAGTGCCTTGCAAAAGTATTCACCTCCTTGACTTTTTACCTATTTTGTTACATTACAGCCTTAAGTTCAATGTTTTTTCAGAGCACAATATTCTAAGTTGGTGAAGTGAAATGAGAAAAATATATAGATAAAACTATTTTTTAGAAATAGAAAACAGAAAATTGTCATGTGCATATGTATTCACCTCCTTTGTTATGAAGCCCATAAAAAGCTCTGGTGCAACCAATTACCTTCAGAAGTCACATAATTAGTGAAATGATGTCCACCTGTGTGCAATCTAAGTGTCACATGATCTGTTATTACATATAGACACCTTTTTTGAAAGGCCACAGAGGCTAAAACACCTAAGCAAGAGGCACCACTAACCAAACACTGCCATGAAAACCAAGGAACTCTCCAAATAAGTAAGGGACAATGTTGTTGAGAAGTACAAGTCAGGGTAAGGTTATAAAAAAATATCCAAATCTTTGATGATCCCCAGGAGGACCGTCAAATCTATCATAACCAAATGGAAAGAACATGGCACAACAGCAAACCTGCCAAGAGACGGCCGCCCACCAAACTCACGGACTGGGCAAGGAGGGCATTAATCAGAGAGGCATCACAGAGACCTAAGGTAACCCTGGAGGAGCTGCAGAGATCCACATCAGAGACTGGAGTATCTGTACATAGGAAGACAATAAGCTCCATAGAGTTGGGCTTTATGGCAGAGTGGCCAGAAGAAAGCCATTAATTTCATCAAAAAATAAAATAGCATCCTCAAAGTTGTGGGCATGTTCTGTAAATTAAATGATGCAAATCCTCAAACAATCCATGTTAATTCCAGATTGTAAGGCAACAAAACACGAAAAATGCCAAGGGGGGGGGGGGAGGGGGGGTTAATACTTTTGCAAGGCACTGTATGTACAGTGGGATCACTTAGTTTATTTAACACTTTTCCACCACTCCAGTAACTTTGCAATGAAAACCTTATGGACTGGTACAACCGGACACAAGATGCACACCATAGGGTCACAAAGAGTCGGAGTCAACTGAATGACAATATGAATAAACACAAAATAATTTCACTGTTAACAGTTCTGAATTCCCAGAATAAATTACTCTAGATGATTCACTAGAATCAAATGTTGCCCAAAAACGTTTAGGGGTGGTAGAGTCCAAAACAAGCTTTAGTAATATTGTATTACACAAAAAATTCTTACCTTTACTGCCAACTTCTTGGCGTACCCATTCAGCTACTTTATTTACGTTGTCAGTATCGGTCACATCAAGTTTGACTGTTTTAAGCCTTTCTGAAGTGACCTCCATGAGACCTGCAGCACCAACGTCTGTCAAACAAGTAGCCAAAACTCTAAAGCCTCTTTTATCAAACGTCCGCGCAGCAAGATTTCCAAATCCTGTGTCACATCCAGTGATCAATATATATTTGTCTGGGATATTCTTGATTTTTAATCCATCTCTCACTCTCCACCAAATGTAGAGGAAAATTAAAAAGATCAGCAAATACAGAAACATCTTTTAAGTTTTTCAATATTTCCTAAGAAATAAAATATATTTAGATCAGTAGCAGCTGGAAATAAAATCAAAATTTAAAAGTTTGGGAAAAATCGTACATATTTGTTAAATATGTAGATCACTAACAATGTTAAAAGCAATATAAGCATTTAGCTTAAAAGCAACATTTTTAAAGTAGATCTGCAACTTAGCAGACTTTGCTTGTGTCATGGATGCTTACATCTTGGACTTATTAAATTGCGATTCGGCCAATTGAATAGGGCTCTATATAAGCACAGAGCATATTTTTTTTACAGAAGATTTTAGTTAGTGAAGACCTTGCTTTTGGATAGAAGTTCACTAACTAAAAACTTCTGTAGAAAAATATGCTATGTGCTTATATAGAGCCCTATTCAATTGGCCGAATCACAATTTAATAAGGCTGTTAGTTTGCTTATAGATTAAGGGGAAGAGTTTATTACTGAGACTTGCTCTCTGTTATGAACAAAAGGAAATGTCTACCATCATTAAAGCAAATTTGAATATGAAAGTTACAAATATACAGCCTTATTAAATTGCGATTCGGTAAATTTAAAAGGGCTCTATTTAAGCACACAGCATATTTTTTTACAGAAGTTTTTAGTTAGTGAAGACCTTGCTTTTGGATAGAAGTTCACTAACTAAACACTTCTGTAAAAAAAATATGCTCTGTGCTTAATTAGAGCCCTTTTAAATTTACTGAATCGCAATTTAATAAGGCTGCAGGTCCTTCATAAGAGTATACCATTAATATGATTCTTCAGTGGTCCTTTAAAATAAAGCCTCATAGGGCTGCAGTATTTCTTGCATGTCTCTGAAATGTTATGTACTGCTTGACAATGTGAACCTGAGTAAAATAATAATGTTAGAACTAAACAAGAATCCTTCTTGTAAAATGGCTGATCCTTATTTACTGTGTGATTATTATTTACTCTGTGCAGTCATTACCTTGTTTAATAGCCAATTACAGATTCCCTCTTAACTACATGTTGTTAAAGTGCTGCTGAGAGCCAATCTTTGATTGGCTAGTACTTCCAGTAAGAAAGAGCATATTTTTTTTTACAGAAGTTTTTAGTTAGTGAACTTCTATCCAAAAGCAAGGTCTTCACTAACTAAAAACTTCTGTAAAAAAAATATGCTGTGGGCTTATATAGAGCCCTATTCAATTGGCCGAATAGCAATTTAATAAGGCTGAATAATGTGTTAAAACCGCGCTATTTAGCACTTGAGAAGTGGCCGCTGCCCTCTTAAACTTGATTTTTGGAGCTGATATTGATTACTGTGAACTGATTAGTCAAAAGTTCAAGAGACAGCTCATGAGTAAATCAGACTGAAGCTAAGTTCAAAGCTGTGACATTTACATTCATGTTCTGGGTTCCTCAGCAACTCACATCAGCTAACATGCAGAGATATTGTAGCTATAAAAGGAAAGTGCAAAAACTTTTACACATATTCTTGAACCTATAAAGGGACATGGAAGGGTTATTGATCTTAATAGGAATATAATATACCTATTTATCTCTTTACGTTTGTGTACTTTATTAATGAATGCTTAAAAGCTCTTTTTACTGCCTAATTAGATTCTTCCCTCCCCCCGCAGCTCATGAAGATAGTGTAGTTTTGAATATAGGCTGAGCAGTGTCTCATAGTAACCAATCAGTGGCAACATTCTGCAATATGCTGCTTGAGAAAGGTCATTGACAGACTAAATTGAAAAACTGCACTTCACAGTCTGTTTATTCATGGGATGCATGTACAAATTGTTTGGTTTAAGCAGAAAAAAAGAACTTCTTAATAAAATAAAGTATATAAAAGTAAATATATATACAGGTATATTATATTTGTAGTGAAATCGAGAAACCTTCCATGTCCCTTTAAGTGTATTCTTTCATATAATAGCAACTTGTGTTTAGTTGAAACATCCCCTTTAAATATATACATTATATATAAAAAAATAGTGGACAAACTCTCAAAAATAGGAAATAATAATACTAAACTTGTAAGGGATAAAGTTTTTTTACTTACATGACCTAAGAGACGTGTCCTCCTTTACTGGTTGTTGTCAGCCTTTCTGAACTATGCCTCATAAGGAAGTTCCTTTTTAAACTGTCGTTACTGCAAGAAACTGTCAAGACAAAAGCTATAGGACGAGGTGTAATTACCAGTGATTCACAGGGTACGCAAATAGCATGTACTAGGTAAAAGTATTTCCTTTTACTAGGACACAGCTACTGCAGAAATACAGACATAAATATAATCACATATAATAGTTGTCAAACTACGATTTGTCGTCACGCTTGCGACAAATCGCAGTTTGAAAACTACGATTACCGCAAAGGGCCGCATAAGACATGCAAGGGGAGTGAGAGAAGGGGGGGAGACACAAAGGAGTAAGAGGAGGGGGAGGAGAGACACGGGAGTGAGAGGAGGGGGAGAGAGAAAGGGGAGTGAGAGGAGGGGGAAGAGACACAGTGGAGGGAGAGGAGGGGGAGAGACACATGGGAGGGAGAGGGGGGGAAGAGACACAGGGGAGGGGGAGACACACAGGGGTGGGAGAGGAGGGGGAGAGACAAAGGGGAGGGAGAGGAGGGGAAAGAGACACAGGGGAGGAAAATGGGGGGTACAGACACAAGGGAGGGGGGAAGAGACACAGGGGGGAGAGACATAGGAGAACGACACAGGTGGAAAAAGAGACACAGGGGAGGGAGAGGTGGGAAGAGACACAGGGGTGGGAGAGGGGGGGGCAAGAGAAACAGTGGTGGGAGAGGAGGGGAAAGAAACATGGCTGGAGAATGGGGGGAAAGACACAGGGGGGACGGAGACACAAGGGAGGGAGAGGAGGGGGGAAATGAGACACAAGGGAGGAAGTAGACAGAGGGAGAGAGACTCACCATGAGCACCAAAGGCGCTCATGGTGAGGCCCATGATGAGCGCCAAAGGCGCTCATCGCGATGCCAGTAAAGTAGAGGGGGAGAGGCTCCCATTGTGTGGCAAACAGCATTGTCAGGATTCACATTTTATTGCCGTCATTTTTGAATGTACATGAACAAATAAATGACAATTGTAGTCATTTTTTAAACTTGATAATGGGCAAAATGCTTTTTGAAAGTAAAAAAAAGTAAACACAGCCTTACTGCAGGCATCCATTTCTTTTGTCAGCTGATTCTGTAGGTTCCAGTAGGTGAATTTTCCAACATTGCTACTGAAAATTCTGGTAGTTGTAGATGTCACATCCTATTATTCTCCATCTCCAAGAAGTTGAACAGCAGTATTTGAATATGCAATGTAATATATTACAACCTGTTATTTTATTTCCCTTTGTAAAAACATTTTGCAGGATTTCAAATGTAGATCTTGAAAATAGAAAATGGAAGTACATAAACTCAATGGTCACTCTTTAGGACAAATTAAACTAGTAATGCCTATAGGTTTATATGTAACCAACTGCAATATGTGCTTAGAATTATATTTATTACATATGCACTCCTACACAAAGTGGACACTGAACATAAGTAGTGTGTAAATGGTCAAAATGCAGTGGAAGGAAAAATAGTTGGCCATAGCCATACATACTAAATGGTGATTTGCTGCTCAACTGTTGGAGGTGTCAAATCGTAGTATGTATGACCAGTAGGATTATACAGTAATGGAGATCCTCTAGGAATTCACTTCACTAGAAGATATGGCCCAGAACTTTCATGCAGAAAATGATTCCATGTGTGGGGTGAGACTATGGGTGTAGCAACTGAAAGGGACATATACTCCTCATATTTCAATGTGTATGTGTAGAGAAGCTGTATAGTCTTTGTAAACCATGATCTTTATCACCCCATAATTAATTTGACTCCTACACCTATGGCTTGGACTATTAGTGAGGGAAATACGTTCCTCTATAATCACTAATATTCACAGGGGATGAATGTTGTTTTCCTGAATGTTGGGATGGTAAATCCCACCTTTAAAATTGTTATTACAGCCTTCGGTGAAGCAATTAACAGCCTTTGCGAAGTTTAGCACGCCCTCATTTGGAATATGGAGTACGACTTTGGGCACCACTTCATAAAAAAACTAATAAGGAAAATGGAGGGGCTAAGATATTAAGAAAGACTAACCAAATTAAACTTAATTTCTCTAGAAAAACAGCATATATAAATACAGTGCCTTGCAAAAGTATTCACCCTCCCCCCCTTGACTTTTTACCTATTTAGTTATATTACAGCCTTAAGTTCAATGTTTTGTTAATCTGAATTCTATGTGATGGATCAGAACACAATAGTCTAAGTTGGTGAAGTGAAATTAGAAAAATATATACATAAAACTATTTTTTAGAAATAGAAAACAGAAAGTTGGCATGTGCGTATGTATTCACCCCCTTTGTTATGAAGCCCATAAAAAGCTCTGGTGCAACCAATTACCTTCAGATGTCACATAATTAGTGAAATGATGTCCACTTGTGTGCAATCTAAGTGTCACACGATCTGTCATTACATATACACACCTTTTTTGAAAGGCCCCAGAGGCTGCAACACCTAAGCAAGAGACACCACTAACCAAAACACTGCCATGAAGACCAAAGAACTCTCCAAACAAGGAAGGGACAATGTTGTTTGTCAGGGTTAGGTTATAAAAACATATCCAAATCTTTGATGATCCACAGGAGCACCATCAAATCTTTGATGATCCACAGGAGCACCATCAAATCTATCATAAGCAAATGGACAGAACATGGCACAACAGCAAACCTACCAAGAGACAGATGCCCACCAAAACTCACGGACCAGGCAAGGAGGGCATTAATCATAGAGGCAGCACAGAGACCTAAGGTAACCCTGGAGGAGCTGCAGAGATCCACAGCAGAGACTGGAGTATCTGTACATAGGACGACAATAAGCTGTATGCTCCAGAGTGTTGGGCTTTATGGCAGAGTGGCCAGAAGAAGCCATTACTTTCAGCAAAAAACAAAATGGCACACAGCATATTTTTTTTACATAATTTTTTAGTTAGTGAACTTCTACCCAAAAGCAAGGTCTTCACTAACTAAAAACTTCTGTAAATAAAATATGCTGTGTGCTTAATTAGAGCCCTTTTAAATTTACTGATTCGCAATGTAATAAGGCTGTATATGTTTATGTGTGAAGAAAAAGAAAAATAAACTTCCTACCATTACTGTTGCCCTATAGCTTTCCACCGGCATACATTGAACCCTATTAAATTGCTACAATTTTAGAAATCGTAGCCTGTAAATTCACCCGCAAAAGGTACTGCTATTAAATTAGCCTCTTTTAGCTACCCTCTATCGCAAATCATTATTAAATTGCAACAATTCCCCAAAGACGCACTGGCGTTCAAGCAAATGGAGCCCAAAATCCTACTGGTACAAGAGAGGACCTGCAAGGGGGTTAAAGTCCTGTCAGTAGCACTGTAAAAGCAAATATAAACACAGTACTGTATTTTAAATTAATGTTTAAGTGATATAAGGTATTAATATTAATAGCACAATATTTTCAAGCCCGCAAATCGGCAATACAAATATTTTATCTCATGTTCTTTCTGTGTTATATCCATTCCGGCAATCAATGTGTTAATACATATAATAGAACTTGCATGGACTAGAATATACAGCCTTATTAAATTGTGATTCGGTACATTGTAAGGGCTCTGTTTAAGCACACAGCATATTTTTTTTACAGAAGTTTTTAGTTAGTGAAGACCTTGCTTTTGGATAGAAGTTCACTAACTAAACACTTCTGTAAAATAAAATATGCTGTGTGCTTAAATAGAGCCGTTTTAAATTTACCGAATCACAATTTAATAAGGCTGATAATATTTACTTATTTATTAATATTGCATTATTTCTGGAATGCGGGCCCAATCGCAACTCCTACTTCAAACCCGTAAGTGATTAAAATCTAACCTCCATTGTTTTAGTGACGTAATGATGACGATCTATCTTTTACTATTTACTCTGTCTAAACCCGTAACCGTAACAGGTTTGACTAATTGATCATGTTCACGGCTGCAAATGCAAGGTGCGCAAGCATGGTTTACGGATTTTGACCATGTTGCGGGCTTGTCTAATTTAGTCACTCTGTAACTCCACCGAATTTCAAGACCGCAGACTTTGCGGGTATACCAGGGCCACTGCGAGTCTGGAATTTAATGGGGCCCCATTGTTTTTAACTTCTTACAACCTTTCAGAATGAGAGAAAAATAGGCCATGGTGCTAAATAATTTAGGGCTCCACTTAAAACTTCTCTATATAAGGTAGGTGCCTGTTTTTGACAATAATCAGCTAAAAGATATGTAAATATATCCAGATGGTCATACCACATCTATATAAAAATAATTATCTGCCCCTTTCCAATAATAAAGTAAGAGACAATCTTTAGTCCAGGTAGCAGAGGGCCTCCATCTTGTTGTGTGCACCAGTGCTTTAAACCTGCTGAACCAGAAAGTAGCTCTGCTACTGGCCATATGCACTAAAGGATAAAATATAGTAGATGACTTGTGTATGGCAAGTTATTAGTACATACGCCGTTTAGGATAATATAGGAATGTATATGGTCGAAGAAAGGATCATCAGGACAACCTCAAAGGGTAATTCACAGCCTTAAATTGCGATTCGGACAATTGAATAGGGCTCTATATAAGCACACAGCATATTTTTTTACAGAAGTTTTTAGTTAATGAACTTCTATCCAAAAGCAAGGTCTTCACTAACTAAAAACTTCTGTAAACAAAATATGCTATGTGATTATATAGAGCCCTATTCAATTGGCCGAATCGCAATTTAATAAGGCTGTTAATATGTAAAATAAATAAGAAGTGTATGAATATTGTGAAAGGACCATAAATCACAAGCTCATTACAACTATTTATACACTCTGCTTGCGTCATGAAACAATCGTTTTTTTCCTTTGATTTCGCTAGACATGTTAACTAAAACAATAAGATTTATTATTGTAGTGAAGAGATTATTTAATCATTTAAAGTGATATATCCCGACCCTCTCTTTTAACATGTCAACCACTGCCCTCATTCCCTAGTCACTTTTCAGTTTAAATGAATTTCTCCAGAACCTTCTTCACATGTCCATTCTATTTCATTGCATTGCATTTTACTTTCCCAACCCATCACCATTTATGTCAGCTTCTCCAAGCCCCCTCTCCATTACTGAAACATGATATATTGCATAGCATCAGACTTGCAGAAGTACAACCCTTTGCATCTAATTGTATCTCATAGTACTATGCAGACTGGTTCTTCTATACTAGAAACACTCCCCGAGTATCAGTTTTCTTCATTTGATTCATTTGGGAGCGGTTTATTTAGATTGCCAATGATTGATTAATTATGTAAGAATAATATTACATTACCATTGTGCCATACCTTCATATAGATAACACAATCAGCTCTAGCATGCAGCCTGCACTGTAATTTCATGTTTGCATATATTTCATATTGATGTTGACACTTTACAGTTGTGCAAAGTTCTGAATGCAAGGAAGCTTGCATATCTGACTTTCAATTCTTTTTTTCTTGTGAAATGTATTCGAAATAGAGGAACAAGGTGTACAATTGAAATAGTATTAGCAAACCAAAAATGAGCAAGCAAGTTTAATTTGGTTAAAGGAACACAGTTACCTCAAATTCAAGTTGCTTTTTTAAAGTTTTTTTTAAGATCATGCAAATGTGGCTAAATATTTATTGTATTAACCAGTTTTTTCATTATATGTATTAAAACATTGATTGCTGGGATCGATATAACACGGAAATTAAACTGAAAATAAAGTATTTTATATTGCAGATTTGCGAGCTAGAGAATGTTGTGCTATTAATTTTAATACCTAACATCACTTTCCCTTTTATTATAAGCACAGTAGTGTGTGTATATTTGCATTTACAGTGCTACGGATTGGACTTTAACCCACTAGGTGGTCATGTCTAGTACTCATTGGCTTTTTGGCTCCATTTGCGAGTTACAGGCTTGAATGCAATGAATTTTTTGCAATTTAATAGCGTGATTGGAACGTAACAGTTACAGGCTTAACAGATCAAAGGTTTTGCAGGCACGCAGTTCAAATCTCGATGTCCCGTAACCTTTTCTCTCCCTTACCCCGCAAGTCATTGGCGGGATCCTTTACCGATCCCAATTGAATAGACATAAGTCTTGCGGGCTACGTTATGGGCTACAATTTTCAACGTTGAGGGAATTTAATAGGCTGTTCACCTGGAGTGCTGCTGGCACTGGGGAGCTACAGTTCATCGAGAGAACCATGAATGCTAACATGTACTGTGACATACTGAAGCAAAGCGTGATCCCCTCCCTTCAGAGACTGGGCCGCAGGGCAGTATTCTAACATGATAACGACCCCAAACACACTTCCAAGATGACCAGGTAAAGGTGATGGACTGGCCAAGCACGTCACCACACCTAAACCCTGTTGAGCATCTGTGGGGCATCCTCAAACTGAAGGTGGGGGAGTGCAAGGTCTCTAACATCCACCAGCTCTGTGATGTCATCATGTAGGAGTGGAAGAGGACGCCAGTGGCAACCTGCAAGCTCTAGTGAGCTCCATGCCATGGTGGCCACAAAAAATATTGACACTTTGGGTCCAATTTGCACGTTTCCACTTAGGGGTGTACTCACTTTTGTTGCCAACACTTTAGACATTAATGGCTGTGTGTTGAGTTATTTTGAGGGGACAGCAAATGTACACTGTTATAAAGGCCGTACACTTACTACTTTACATTGTAGCAGAGGGGCATTTCTTCAGTGTTGTCACATGAAAATATATTATAAAATATGTACAAAAATGTGAGGGGTGTACTGACTTTGTGAGATACTGTATATAATCCTATAAGAATTGATCAACGCCCAATTACATTTTTGTTTGGGCCTTTAAGATATCAATTTCTATTACAAGCTTTATTTGTAGGATACTTATGCAAACTGCCGAGGACTGGTTATTTGTCAGTAAAATAACAATTATAGTCAAGTTTCTTTAAGAACTGACAAAAAACAGTTATTATACAATTTTATAGTGTTCTTTTATTTATTTATTTGAATTTTGCATGTAGTGGAAGTTGGGGTTTTTAATCAAATTAATGCTTATATATAAGAATCAATGGCGATTTTATTTTATTTTTTAACTAACTGTTTCCATTGAACAAAATGATTAATAATCATTTTTCATTGCAGATTTTGCAAGGTTGAGACTGTTGTGCAATTAATTCTAATGTCTTTCATTGATTTCCCCATCATTATTGTTTTATTATTTGCTTTTATAGTGTTACGAACAGGTGTTGAAGCCCCTTGTGAGTCCTCTCTAGTACCCATAGGATTTTCGGCTACATTTGCCACTTACGAGTTTGAAAGCAATTGAGGGCTTGAGGAATTGTAGCAATGTCATAGCGATTTGCGATTTTAGCGATTATAACTTTTGAAAGATGAAGGCTTAGATGGGTTGGGCTACAATTTTGAAAAACAAAGTTGCTTTTCAGCCTTTAACCCACAAATCGATACCTGGTAGCTAGAAGAGTGCAATTTTATAGCAGTAACTTTTGCGGGCTACATTGCCGGCAACAGTAATTACAATTTGGAGAATTTAATGAGGCCCTATCTATCTATCTATCCCTCTATCTATCTATCTATCTATCTATCTATCTATCTATCTATCTATCTATCTACCTATCTACCTATCTATATTTCTCTCTGTTGTCAGAGCATGCCATTTTTTTTTTTTTTGCATGGGTTACACTCAAGATAATGGAATTAGAGCTCCAGTGGTAATGAGTAATTATTGCTAATGATTTACAATATTTGTAAATTAACTGGGTTTTGCTTTATAAAAAAAAAACTCAATTTTTTTTTATTTAGAGTAGTAATGGACAACACTGCTTTAGAGCATCTAAAAATCAGGCACTCTTTCTGTACATCATTTTTCATACAGGAAACAAGACAGGTTGTCCCAGATATACTTTTCTTCTTTTCCATAATTAATTGAAGTACATGAATTAAACTTTTATTTTCAGAGAAAAGTTTAAATATAAAATAGACAAAAATATTAAAATACAGTATCACTACAAACTGTGTATTTTAATCAATGTTGAAATTGTTACTTAAACACTATAAGAATACCCCTGTAGACAGAATGGGAGGAGGGGGCAATTGACCGGGCTTAGTGCAGGGTAGGGAGTGGTTAATCTAAGGCTGGGGTGGAGATAGTGGGGAAGAAGAGGGGAAGTACCGGTACTTACTGCCTCCCATCAGTTAACGCTGATGGATCTTCCACCCGCCCTCCCCCTTTTTTCTTGTTAAAATGTTGATGGTTGTCACAGCTATTGGCGGGGGTGCTGCATCAACTTAGGTTGGAGCTCAATTGCCGTAAGGTATCCGGTATGGTTGGTTCCAGAGGTCTCATGGGCACGGGGTTCCACTGGGCCTCTGGAAGGGGGTTGAGCTCCTTAATCCAGGGGATGCAGCTACCTCCGGGTGTTATGTTTAATATATTTACAAATAAAGCTGTGGCCTGTTTATACCCAATTTGGATATTTGGATTATTTATTTAATAGGGTGGTCCTTACCAGACTGAGTCACGAATGCTTAGGTCAATAGAAATTGCAATTATTGTATGAATGAGTCATGCTCTTTTCCAGGTTCTTCCGAATTATATGTAACACATTTGTAATACATTATTGCAGGATGAAACACACATGAAACCAGACAATGGCTTAATGGACTTGCATGCATGCAGTATCAGCTTGAGCAATATGACACAGCATAAATGTAATATGGAGCAAACTTGTAATTAACATATTTAAGGTGTGGCTCTAGAGATGAATAACCCGTCTGTGTTGTGCAACACTGTTTCTATACATTTATGTGTATATATATTGCTAGCATTACCTGTCTGATAATGTCACGCAATACATTCTGCAATATTAGTTGCCTGTCAACTGATTGCTGTTACATAATAATTATTGCTGTTAAATGATTTTGTATGAAATTCTATAGTAAAGGTAAACAATTCATATTTCATCTTAGACCTGTTTCACTACCTAAGTGCTTATGTGGCACTTTTTATTTATATATTCACAATAATGCCTTCAGGGTACGCTTAAAACAGACAAAAAGCTAACAACTTGCATGCCTCATATACATAATACAGATAAAAGGTTATAATACAATTATGAGTAGTGAGGGAAGGGACTAAAATGAGAGAAATGACCCTTAGACTTCACGGTGAGCAAGTCATTAGTAACGTTAGTGAGAGCTGTGTCTGTGGAGTGTTGGGGCTGGAAACCAGACTGGAAGTGGTCAAGAAGGGAGTTTGAGCAAATTAATTTTAAAGGCATTTGCAGATGAAAAAAATCTCAAGCAGATTACAAACCAGGGGAATTACAGAGATATGGGTTAATTAGATGGAGAAGCTGGTTCATAAAAGGGTTTCTTAAGAATAGCTGTAATTGTGGCATGTTATAAAGGTGATGGAAGCTTGCTACTGTTTAGGGAAAGGTTGAATAGATATGTAAGAATGGGGATAAGTGTGGTAAAGAGGGGAGGGGTTACCTGTGATGGAATAGGAGTATGTGGACAAGTTGTAAGATGAGAGGTTGATAGAAGACTAGAGACTTCATCCTCAATTACAGGGTCAAATAGTCCATTATGGATATGGGGGGAAGGTAAAGGCTGGGTCTTGTCTGTTTGTTGAGAGTAGAGTGAGCTAAGGGCCACACTGAGAGTAGAGTTTGTTACATTTATTTTCAATTTTGTTATTAAAGTGGCTAGCAAAGTCTTTGGCCGTGAGACAGAAAGGGGCAGGAAGTGGTGAGGGCAGAGAAAGAAGAGATTGATGAATGTCGAGAACACATTTTTGGAATTGGAGGCCAAATTGGATGTTTATGACGAGAAGTAGTGCTGCATGGAAAAAAAAGGGCAGAGTGATAGAAGAGTAGAATAAACTTGTAGTGGAGGAAGTGGAAGATTTCCTCCATAGATGTTCAGCAATGCGGGAGCACCTCTGAATGCAGAGTGTTTGTGTGGTGTGCCATGGCTGTAAGTGAGAATGATGCAGCTGCCAATGGTTATGGGAGCAAGAGTGTCAAGGGTGGAAGTTAGAGTAAAGTTGTATTGTGTGGTGGCACGGTCAGGGCAAGTGAGGTTGGTGAGGGGATATAGAAGGGGTTGTAGAACAGTGGAAATATGTTGTGGATCAAGTGCTTAAAGGTTTCTGAAATATATATGTATATATTAATATATATGCACAAACATTTGTTTGGCCAAACCAGGGCCCTCCATTCACTAGCTGCTCCGCCACTGATGCTGTCATACAGAAGGTTAGCACAATTGAATAGTCAAAATGTGGTTAAAAGGAACACCAGCAACAAAGTTATATTAATTATATTATTCTTAGTTAGATTTCCAAGTACAGAAGAGCTCAGATGACTGGTGTCATGGTAAAAACGTAAAACAATTTCTTCCTCTTTTCAATTTGTTTTTCCCTTTTCTTCATCTTTTTTATTTCCATTCCTTGTTTCTCTTTTACTATCCATTTATCCATCCCCTTCTTTCTCTTATGGACTATTAGTCTTTTTTTTTACCTCAATTAATATGTTACCATGTTATCATGCTGAGTGTCACAAAAGCAGTTAGATGACATGTGGAGCACTTTCTGAGATTTGTGCATCATATTCTTCCCCCTCAGAAACAATTCCATGATGTATTTAATCCTCACTGAGATTTGTGCATCCGATTCCTTCATCTCAGAAACACATAGAGCCCTATAAAAATTAGCCAAGTTGTAGTTCCTGAAGCCCATAAAGGAGCCCACAAAAGTTACAGCTATTAAATTGACCTCTTTTAGCTACCCACATACGAACTGGTGTTTACAGATGGGACAAGGAAGGGTTGACAGAGTTCACACCTCTTGATGTTGTGCACCTTGTATCTCCCTCGAATACATAGAGGTAATTGACATGGCAGGCATATGAAATTACAGACAGGTTAGAGATGAGGTGGGGATACAGAGAGACAAACAGTCAAAGTAGAGGGGCTTAGAGCTTTCCAGACCACGACACTGACTAAATAAGTCTGAGCAATTGTATTAGCATCTCATCACATTAGTTGGGCAACTGTGGGGCCTATCATTTTGCTGAGTCACCGGTTACCTAAAATATATGGAAAACAACTGATTGTTTTTCAAGCGTATAGAAAAATCATATTTTTCAACATAGGAAAAGTTGTTTTTTGCATGAAAATATTACATAAAACCTGCTTAAGCTTCAGTGAAACTAACAGGAAATGTAAAGAGCATGCTTTAGTCTTTAGATCTCGTTGTCTGATACAGAGCAAGACCCTAAGTGCAGTTAAACTTCTGAATGAGTTTTTGTTCTCTTAAACCATTATTTGAAAAAAATTGCACTGTCCCACATTATTATATATCCTCGTTCTGTAACAAGAAAAATACATATTTCCCTATCTCCTTAAGATCTGCATTTAAGACACACACAGACAGACCAGGTAATTCAATCAGTTTAAGGTATTTTAATTGATATGGCTGCATAGACAGGCATTTTGATAAGCAATTTCCTAGTCTAAATATAATTTTGTATTTTTTATTGACCCCTATAGGATGGAACCCCTTCTGGATCGCTACCTTGTTTTGGAGAAGGGGCTTGTGTACTTCAACAAAGCTATGAGCTAGAGCATGTAGGGTAACCCAAGATGAGCAGGTCATAGCAGAGAGGTCAGACAAATCACGGTCCACTGGAGAAGGAGCAGGCAACTCACTCCACTATCTTTGCCAAGTACACCATTACACAACCAGGACATATTGATAGATGTGCCTGGCGTGCTGTGGTCTGTAGGGTCATCGAGAGTTGGAAACCACTGAAAGTCTTAATAGTAACTAAGGGTGCATAGGGAAGTTGCAATGGGGCCCTACACTCACTAGCCTATTTACTGTTGTGACCCTCAAAGCCTGGTATGCAACAGCCTTTCTTTGGGGAAGAAAATAAAGCTTTTTCGATCTAAACAAAAGTTGAATCTGGGGAATTCCATTTCTTGGTAGTGTAAGAATGAGGAGCAAAGGCTTTTCTCAGTAATCAAACACATTTTCAGAATTTAGATTAGCTTCTTCCACCATTTAATTAAAAAAACGACTTCTGATTAGTGAGATACTAAAACATATGAGGAGGTTAGTAGGAACTTGGATCAGAACAACTCAGTGGAAGTAGTCTTTTTGAATTTTGCAAAGGCTTTTGATACAGTGCCACATGGAAAACTATTGTGCAAACTAAGGGATACAGGAATTGTAGTAAATAACTGCTCATGTATTGAGAGCTGGCTAAAAGACAGGAAGCAAAGGGTTGTTGTAAATGAAACATACTCAGATTGGACCAATGTGGTAAGTGGGGCTCCTCAGAGGTAAGTATTAGGTCCTCACCTTTTTAACATATTTATTAATGACTTAGAGGTACGACTGGAAAGTAGTGTCTCCATTTTTGCTGATGAAAGTTAATAATTAGTAATTAGATCAGATAATGACATACTTTCCCTCCAAAGGGATCTACATAACTTAGAGGAATGGGCATCTAAATTGCAGATGAGATTAAATACAAATAAATGTAAAGTTATGCATCTGGGAAGGAGAAATAGCCATGCAATTTATAATCTTAATGGAGCAAATCTAGGGGTATCAGATATTGAAAGAGATTTTCCTACGTAACAGTGCTCAAAGCCAAGCAGCAGCTGCAAAGGCAAGTAAAATATTAGCATGTATTAAGAAGGGTATAGAAGCAACTGAAGCAAATATAATTCTGCCACTATACAAATCTCTAGTACAGAGGAGGTGGTGACAGCAGAATCAGTACATAACTTTAAAAAGGGACTGGATATATTTTTAAATAAAAAAGGGCATTCAGGGTTATACTGATTAATTAGAGAGTAGTATTGATCCTGGGAGGATTCCGACCGCCAGTTTCTGGGGTCACGAAGGTATTCATTTTTTTCCCTTTCTGAGAAGATTGGCAATGTTTCACTTTTTTTTTATTTGCCTTCCTCTGGATTAATATTGCAGATTAGAGGAGATCTTAAAAGGTTGAACTTGATGGACTAAAAGTCTTTTTCAACCTCAAATACTATGTAACTATATATACATTGCAAAAAAAGTTTTAATGCTAGTATGCACTAAATAAAATGATGCTGCAAGCACTTATATCACACTTTAGTAGGGTAGTTGCAGTAGGCAGTGAGCTGCTAAGTGGAGATCAGTCAGTAGCTCCTGGTTTTCGTATTGAAGAATATACTGATATTTTGCCTTCAAAAATCCCTTTTCTCATTTGTAAAATATCCCCGTTTTAAAAACATGATAGACATTACTATGTCTTTATTATCTCTTCAATTTCAAAGCACGAATGAGAATAGAGGACACAGTAACACAACTTTTAAGAGTTGGAATAATTACGGTACTTGCTTTTAGTCAATTGGTTGCTTTGTAAAAACTGTAACACAACGGTCATTGCCCTAAACCATGCAAGCTATTTAAAAAGTTCAACAGAAGTTTAACCACCTGTCACATAATAGGTCACCTAGTGCAATGGCATTGTTTAGATTGTAATTTTATATATTTTTTCTCTTTACAGTTTACATCTTATATAGCAGGTTACTGTCTCTTTTGAGTTCATTTGGGTAGATTTTTGTAATCAAACTTTTTTTGGGACATTCACTAAGATGAGATCTTCAAAACTGGAAACATTATCTTTTATTTCTGAAGTGGTAACATATTATTTTACACTTTAGTGTGTGTATTACAAATACATATTTAAAGGCCCACTGAAGTTAGCATGTAAATAACCACATTAGCAGTTGTGTGAGCCATGGACTTTTTTTGTGTGTGAAAAAAACAAATCACAGAAGACTCTGTTTATGAATAAAGGAATAGATTTTGTCTTTGTTACAACACTTCCTGATAGTTGGATAATGACAGTGTGTTTTTTTCTATCAGTGGAGGGAAGGATGGTGAAGGAGGGAACATGGAGAGGCTTTGTTAGATCATTTGATCTGGCTGAAATTAGCAAAACACCCTTTCCCCTCATAGACCCAGAAGCAGATTAGTTACAATAGATACAGTACATCACACACACACACAACTTCTACCAAAGTATGGCTGATGCCAACAAAATCAACATTTTCTTTTCTAATTAAGACTAGCCTTATATTGTTGCTTAATTATGCTCTTAAATGCAACATTTTAAAACATATATGCTTTGTTGTCGAATGGTCCTTTAACAGTAAAGGGATGCTAAATTTGAAACAAGGAGAGAGAGAAAGGTGAGAGAGAGAGAAGGGAAAGGGGAGAGAAAAGAGTGGGGGAGAGACAAGGGTGAGGGGGAAAGACAAGAGGGAGGGCGACAATGGTGGGAGAGACAAAGGGGAGAGACAAGGGGAGAGACAAGGGAGAAGGGGAGAGACAAGGTGGGGGAGATACAAGGGGGAATGGGAAAGACCAGTGATGTAGCTAGGTGAGAGCGAGAGGGCGACACTTCTTCGGGGACGGCACTCATTTGCCTTTCCCCAAGCTCCCTCCTACCCCGTTCTCTCTTCCCCCATCTGCTCCCCCTTGTTTCTTCTCCCATCTCCCCTGTCTCTTATCTCTATCTGCCGTCATGGGTGCTGGTTCCTCCCTTTGCTGACTTCTGCTCTCTCCTCTGAGTCATCATACCCAGAATAGGTGTTGCCTGCAGGGGGAGAAGCCTGCACTCAGGCCAACAGACAGAAGTAAGAGACAGGGGAGATGGGAAAGGAAAGAGAGAAGGGCGGGAGAGACAAGGGAGAAAGGGAGAGACAAGGGGGAAGGGGAAAGACCAGTGATGTAGATAGGTGAGAGCGAGAGGGCTACACTTCTTCGGGGACAGCACTCATTTGCCTTCCCTCAAGCTCCCTCCTAGCTCCTTCTCTCTTCCCCCATCTGCTCCCCCTTGTTTCTTCTCCCATCTCCCCTGTCTCTTATCTCTATCTGCCGTCATGGGTGCTGGTTCCTCCCTTTGCTGACTTCTGCTCTCTCCTCTGAGTCAACAGACCCAGAATAGGAGGTGCCTGCAGGGGGAGAAGCCTGCACTCAGGCCAGCAGACAGAAGTAAGAGACAGGGGAGATGGGAAAGGAAAGAGAGAAGGGTGGGAGAGAAAATGGGGAGAGAGAGAAGGGTGGACAAGACAAGGGAGAAGGGAAGAGACAAGGGTGGGGGGAGAGACAAGGGGAGGGACGAGACAAGGGGAAGGGGAGAGACAATGGAGAAGAGGAGAGACAAGGTTGGGAGGAGAGACAAGGGGAAGGGGAGAGACAAGATGGAAGGGGAGAGACAAGAGAGAAGGAGAGAGACAAGAGAGAAGGAGAGAATTGGAGAGACAAGGTGGGAGAGACAAGGACTGCGGAATATGTTGGCGCGTTATAAATAAAGGATAATAATAAGGGGAGAAACAAGGGTGGGGTAGAGACAAGAGGGTATGGGAAAGACAAGGGAGAAAGGGGAGACAAGGGAGAAGGGGAGACACAAGGGTGGGTGGATAGGGACAAGGGGGAAGGGGGAGACAAGAGTGGGGAGAGAGATAAGGGTGGGAGGAGAGACAAGGGAGAATGGGAGAGACAAGGGGGAGGGAAGATACAAGGTTGCGAGAGACAAGGGAGAAGGAGAGGGACAAGGGTGAGGGAAGAGACAAGGGGGGTGGGAGAGACAAGGGGAAAAGGGAGAGACAAGGGGGAAGGGGATAGACAAGAAGGGAGGGGAGAGTCAAAGGGGAAGGTTAGAGTGTGGAGGGGAGGCAACAAGGGGGGAGAGGGAGAGACAAGGGAGAGGGGAGAGAGAAGTATGGTACAGAAAAGGGAGAAGCGAGAGACAAGGGAGAAGGGTGAGACAAGGGTGAAGGGCAGAGACAAGGGGAAAAAAGGAACAACAAGGGGGAAAGGGAGAGACAAGAGGGAGAAGGGAGAGACAAGGGTGGGGGAGAGACAAGGGAAAGGGGAGAGACATGGGGGCTGGGAAGGACAGAGAGAGAAGGGGTATAGAGAGACAAAGGAGAGTGGGGAAGAGAAGGGGAGAGGGAGAGAGAGACGGGGAGAGAGTTAGAGAAGGGCGAGGCTGCATATATAAATTAATAATGTTGGCACCAAAGGGGGTGGGGGCAGCAAACTCGGGGACAGCCCCGGGTGTCCACTGAAGCAGTGGCACAAATGTATGTTTTGTGAGTGAGATTTATTTGTAAATATGCCTCCTGACAATTAAATGCCTCAAAAGTGCCCATCTCACCTTTGTAGTTCTGCATTCCATGTTATCTTACCTTTCATGTCCTAAAGTGCTCTAAATACATGAGGCCATATTCTATTAGCTGCTCATAAATCCCTCAAACATTTGGCTGCAGTGCTCATAAATCCCCCACATTTGGCTGCAGTGTTTTTTTAAAATAAATGTTTAGATGTATTCTATTGAATCTGGCTCGCAAATTCCGACCTCAAGGCCAAACTCATAGGGCCTCATTCAATTGTAAGCCCACAGATTGTGTCCTACAGGCCGTATGTCTGCGGGCTTGAAATTTGCTACAATTACAGAGTGTTTCAATTGAACAAGCCTGCAATCATATGTGGCATTTCAGATTGTGAACATGATCAATTAAGCAAGGCCGTAACTACCCATTTAGAAACAAGCAATAGAAAATGAGACCGTCATCATTACGTCAGTAAAACATGGAGGTTACATATGCGATCAGACTTTTAATCCTGCAATGTACAAAATAATAAAAATGTATGAAGGAAATTATCTAGTCCATGTGGATTGCCTGGTATGTATAACTCATTGATTCCTGGGATTGATATAACACCAAAATGACACATAATGAAAAATATATTTTTATTGCAGATTTATGACTTTCAGACTGTTGTGCAATCAATTCTAATATCTTTCATTGCTTTCTCTGTCTTTTACAGTGCAGTATTGATTTTTTTAATTGCATTTACAGTGCAACACCCCTTGCGAGTCCTATCCGGTACCGGTAGGACTTTCTTCCACATTTGACATTTATGGTGTGAAAACATTTGCGGGCTTGAAGAATTGTAGCAATTGAATAGCGATTTGCGATTGTCACTCTTGTGGTCTTGAAAGATCAAAGGCTTAGATGGGTTGTAAGTACTGATCTTGACAACCAAAGGTATTTCCAGCCTGTAACCCATAGATCGTTTGTGGGTAGCTAAAAGACACCAATTGAATAGAAAATTAGTTTATGAGCTCCATTACAGGCTACCATAAACAACAATTGCTCAATTGAATCAAGGCCATAAATCTACATATTGGTACCAATGACAAAGTTAGTGGAAGATGGAATGTCCTAAATAATGATTTTAGAGAAGTAGGGAATAAGTTTAAGGCAAGGACCTCCAAGGTGGTATTTTCTGAGATACTTCCTGTGCCATGTGCTAGCCCAGGGAGGCAGAAGGAGCTTAGGGAGGTTAATGCGTGGCTAAAATAATGAGGGAGCTTGTGCTAGTGGATATGATGGTAGAAAGGCTGGAGGATTTTTTTTAAACTAGTAGGTGGGGGGGAGGGACTAGATGAAAGTAACGGGGTAGAAAGTATAGAGGGGTAAGCAATTAATTAACTACTCAAGGGGGAGGAGAGGGGGGAAGGGTTAGTATAGGCAATATTAGGTATTACTAAGTAACTCCAATACAGAGGCAGACACTTCAAAACTACAAACACAAAGTATATGCTTGCTAATGCCAGAATCTTGCCAGAAAAGATGGGAGAGTTAGAATTATTAGCAGTTAATAAAAAATGGGATTTAATAGGCATTACCGAAAAATGGTGGGATGAATCTCATGACTGGACTGTTAATCTAGATGGTTTTAACCTGTTTAGGAAATATAGGGGAAATGGTAAAAGTGGAGGAGAGATTTGTCTGTATATTAAGCCCGAATATAATCCTATTGTCAGAGAAGATATTTATCCTGGATCTTGCGGCAATGTTGAATGTTTGTGGGTAGAGCTAAACAGTGTAGCAGCAAATTCCAAAATATTATTGGTAGGAGTATGAGAAAAAAAATCACAAATAGGGACGCAGGGGCAGGGACGCAGCGAGGGACGCAGTTCCCCGCAAATGCGGATCCTCGCGAAGCGAGGGTCCGCATTTGCGGAGTTGGAGGCTCCAACGTGGGCTGTGTTAACAAACACACACACACACAACTTTTTTTTAAAACAAATCTCAAACGTAACAAACACCCACACGCACTAAGAAACCGACTATAAAGGCCGACTTGCGCGCAACTAAAAACAGTAAAACACACCAAATACTCACACAAACTACATAAAAAGCTTACCCATAGCAAGGGGTGGCACCCAGGACCTCTGAAAGTGAAGTTACACCTCCATTTAAGTCCAAATTCCCGAGTTCAGACACACAAAAATCCCCTAAGCAAGAGAAAAAATGGCCGCCGAAACAAATGAAAACGAGGCTCACCTCGGAAACCTGCATTAACCTCAGAACCAACCTTAACGTAACAAACACCCACACGCATGAAAAATGGCGGAACTGCAGGCACCTAAAAACAGTCAAAACACACCAAATACTCACAAAAACTACATAAAAAGCTTACCCATAGCAAGGGGGGGCACTCAGGACCTCTGAAAATGAAGTTACACCTCCATTTAAGCTCAAATTCCCGAGTTTACACACACGAAAATCCCCTAAGCGACAGAAAAAATGGGCGCCGAAAAAAATGAAAACGAGGCTCAAAGACCCAGGACCGCACAGCCACCTACAACTTACCCAAGAAGGGATCCGAGATAAGCTTGTAAACCCGCATTAACCGCAGGGGATCCGAGATAAGCTCCGAGCCCTGCATTAACCCCACATTAACCATCGCAGTGGGGGTCCCGATTGCATGCGATCGTGGAACCCCCGCTGCATTCAAAATTCCTGCTTTACAAATCCTTAAAGGACCGTAAAGGTCCTTAAAGGACCCGTTGTAAAAGTTAAAAAAAAAACTGTCACCCTGTCAATCATCGGGGTCAATACAGACCCCCATAAAACCCTCATTAACCCTGTCCCTCATGTGGGTCAATATAGACACCCATAAGCCCTTCAATAACCCTGTCACTCATGGGGGTCAATACAGACCCCCATAAACCCATCATTAACCCTGTCACTCATGGGGGTCAATAGAGACTCCCATAAGCCCCTCATTAAGCCTGTCACTCATGGGGGTCAATACAGACCCCCATAAGCCCTTCATTAACCCTGTCACTCATGGGTGTCAATACAGACCCCCATAAGCCTCTATGTAACCCCATCAGTCCCATAGGGGAATATTAACACCATTATGGGCCAGTTACAACACTACATTAACCACATAAGTGCCATGATGGTCCTCAAGGACCATCATGACACTAAGTATAAACACTATACTGCACTATACCACCCCCAATAAAACATTAAAGATCAACTAAACACCCTCTACACTAACCTATTAACATCTACACTACCTACCCCCTATTAACCCCCACCACTCTAATTACAGAAAATAAAAAAGCCTAAAGTCACACAAAAAAAATCTACATTACATGAAATAAAAAACCTAACTCACAAAAAAAATAAACTACATTACACAAAATAAAAAAACCTAAGTCACAAAAAAAAGGAACATTACAGAAAAAAAAAAACATTACAACCCCCCCTCACTACAGAAAAAAAAAATACACACCTGAAAAGGAAATACATATAATACAAATACATACAATACAAATACATACAATTACAATACAATACACCCCTATCTAATATACATCACACAATCTATCTAAATAAATAGCATAATCTAATATACATGCTATCTATATAGTAATACATCCCCAATCTATCTAAATAAACACCATAATCTAATATACATCCTATCTATATAATAATACATCCCCAATCTATCTAAATAAATACCACAATCTATCTACAATACATCCTATGCTATCTATATAAAACGCATACCCCTATCTAGAATAAATGCTATCTATATATTAACTAATCTAAGTCTAAGCTAAAATAAAATAATTAAGACCACTTACCTTTGCAGATGTCCATTCAGATCAGCCACCTACGGAAAAAAAAAAAATTAGTGCAACACGTTTACAGTTCTAAAATAAACATTCTATACATTCCAAATATTCTACTCACCTTTCCGGCATTTCCCGTCCTTATTCTTTCAATCCTTCTCCGGCGCGGTACCTGTTAAAAAAAAACACAACATTAATACACATACATCAAAATAAAATAAACATAATCTACATTCTACTTACCTCCCCGCGATGTCTCCGGCCTCCTCCGGATCCTCTTCTGCCACGCCCTGTAAAAAAAAATATATACTTACATCCGCACTCCCGGACATCCCCGACGCTAATGAGGCTCCAGGAGACTTTTCCGAAAGAAAATAAGCAATGGCGCCTTCTGATTGGTTGAAAACGCTGCCTATCAAATTCACCCAATCAGAAGGCGCCAATGTATGAACCAATCCCAAACCCCACTCTGATTGGATAATGCACCTGTCAATCTTTATTTGAACCAATCCTAAGGCTTTATTGCCATCAGCCAATCACAATGGAATATACGACCACGTACTGATTGGTGTAGACAATTATTATTATTACAGATTGGAAATGCAGCTAAGCATGGTCAATTTGTATTAAGGAGCAAGAGCAAATCTGCGGAATGATAGACAAGTGAGCCTCACTTCTGTAGTGGGAAAGCTTTAAGACTGGTTAATAAGGTATAATATACAAGAATATGTCTATTTAAACAGGATTATAAGTAGGAATCAACATGGATTTATGCGATAGGTCATGTCAAACAAATCAAATTAATTTCTGTGAGGAGGTTAGTAGGAACTTGGATGGAGGCAACTCAATGGATGTAGTCTTTTTGGATTTTGAAAAGGCTTTAGATGTGGAAGACTATTGTGCAAACTAAGGTATACAGGAATTGCGGTAAATATCTGCTCATGGATTGAGAGGTGGCTAAAAGACAGGAAGCAAAGGGTTGTGGTAAATGGAACATACTCAGATCGGACTAATGTGGTAAGTGGGTTTCTTCAGGGATCAGTATTAGGTCCTCTCCTTTTTAACAAATGTATTAATGACTTAGAAGTAGGACTGGAAAGTAGTGTCTCCATTTTTGATGACACAAAGTTGTGCAAGATAATTAAATCAGATAATGATGTACTTTCCGTACAAAGGGATGTACATAAATCAGAGGAATGGGCATCTAAATGGCAGGTGAGATTTAATACAAAGAAATAAAAGTCATGCATCTGGGAAGGAAAAATATCCACTCAATTTATAATCTTAATGGAGCAAATCTAAGGGTATCAGATATTGAATGGGATTTGGGAGTACTTGTGGACAACCATCTAGGTAACAGTTCTCAATGCCAGGCAGCTGCAAAGGCAAATAAAATATTAGCATGTATAGAAGGGTATAGAAGCAAGGGAAGCAAATATAAAACTGACACTATACAAATGCCTAGTATGTCCTCATTTGGAATATGGAGTACAATTGTGGGCGCCACTTCATAAAAAGCATATTTTAGAGCTTGAAAAAGTACAGAGAAGGGCAACAAAACTAATAAGGGAAATGTAGGCATCTAAGTTATGAAGAAAAACTAACCAAATTAAACTTGTTTTCCTTAGAAAAAAGTCCTCTAAGAGGGGATATGATTACCATATATAAATACATCCAGGGTCAGTATAAAGCTTTGTCAAGGGAGCTTTTTGTTTCAAGAGATTTTCAACTGACAAGAGGACACCCTTGAGGTTAGAAGTAAAGAGATTCCACCTTAAAGAAAGAAATGGGTTCTTCACAGTAAGGATGGTTAATCTGTGGAATTCTCTACCAAAGGAGGTGGTGACAGCAGATTTGATAGATAACTTTAAAAAGGGACTCAATATATTTTTAAATAAAAAGGCCATTCAGAGTTATCCTGGTTAATTAGAGAGGGTGTATTGATCCAGGGAGGAATCTGATCGCCAGTATCTGGGGTCAGGAAGGAATTCATTTTTTTCCCTTTTGAGACGATTGGCTAAGTTTTAACTGTTTTTTTGTTTCTGTTTGCCTTCCTCTGGATCAATCAACAACTAATCCACATATTGCAGATCAGAGGAAATTTTGATGGACTAAAAGCCTTTTTTTTAAACCTCAAATACTAGGTAACTATGTTACTATATACACCAGATCTTGTCTCCTTGCCAGGTGAATATCATATACACAAACATAGCCCCACATGTACACCACACAGACATAGATAACACTAATCCCATGTAAATGCTGCCCATCAATGAGAGTGATATGTCAGCACCAATCAAGATATTGTTATGAGCCAATAACAACTGGGCTAATAATACAAATCAATTCTCACATCTAGCAAATGATAGCACCACACAATAGCAAATAAGTGAACCATCCAGGTTCAAGACAACATGATATCAGATATATAGGAACACACAGCGATCAAATGACCATACAATGCGTTTAACTCATATACCATTCTTCTCTCATTCACCCACCACCTCCACCTCCTCCTCCCACCATCGCTACATCCTGGCATGCGAGTGCTCAGTAATGTTTGAATTGAATAGGGATTTAATTCTAAGGTAAAAAAGAGTCACTCTGAATATTTCAGATGTGAAAAAATCAATGGGAAAGCTAGCCCTAATTTGCGAGTCTGGCTTGTCCATAGCCATTAGGGGCAGCTCAATCGCAGTCATACTGCTATGGGTGAATAGAAGAGCTATGGAAAGATACTGAGCATTTTTTGCATGAGTAACATTACAAAATAGGGAATTGAATGAGGCCCATAGTGATTAATGTTGGTCTATTAAGTTCAACTCTTTTAGATCACCTCTGATCATTCTACTATATGAATTGAACCATAGAAAGGCAAACAAAAATAAACTCAATTTGAAACATTGCATTAAGGAGAGGAATGTCTTACTCGTCCCCCAAAAAATGACAATCAGCTTGTACCCTGGACAGTGGGGGACCTAGTGGATAGAGGGCCAGCTTTTAGACCCTACCTTCCAACTCATTATCTATCTATCTATCTATCTATCTATCTATCTATCTATCTATCTATCTAAAGAGAGAGAGAGGGAGAGAGAGAGATAGAAATATATATACATCTATATTCATCCTCACACAACTCAGCCATGAGGAGGTAGCTAGCTATATGGGGTAGTCTGGGTAGTTTTGGTGAGGCAGTAGAGGTAGGGAGAAGCAGGTGAGGGTAAAGCGAATGCAGGTGGGGACAGATGGAGGAAGCTGTGTTTAGGGGTAGGTTGTGGGGGGTAATGGATACATTGAGAGAGGCAGAAGATGTAACTAAAGGAGTTAGAGAGGGTAGAGGGAGATTATTACATATTTCACAAGTTTGTAACATTTTCCACAAACTATTTAGTCACTTAAATAAGGTAAGTCAGCACTGACAGATTAAAAAGTAAAATATTTTGTAACATGTTACCAGTCTTCTCTGGGTTTGTGCCCTTGTTTCTGGTTCTTTAATAGACTATAATACAAAAGCCTGTAATAGTTTTCAAAGTTTTACTGAACAAATTAGCACAAAAAAAAGAAAATAATAGGTCTAGCTTCATCTGAATCACTACCTTAATTAATAAACCATTTCTGTCACTAACCAGCTCTCATCCAGCCCCACCAATACTACAGGAGCGTGCAGCTAATCAACTGATCAGGACAGTTATCCTCTGCAGTCCTACTAGGGGAGAGATTTTGAGTATATGGCTTTCATAAACTCCTTGTACACCTCTGTCACACATCACCCTCACCTGCAATATGGGGTAGACCAACTAATACCATGAAGCAGTGTATGCAAGACAACAAATCTGCATTACTATTCGACTTCCCAACTCTATAGAGGACTTGGAATGAAGGCTATTATGGATAATACACCAAAATGCCCAGGCAGGCCCTCATTTGGTTCTCTCCAGAAGTTATGAACAGTTGTGGCTTGACCAACCCTATCCTACAATATAGCCCAGAGGTTTAGCTTCACTCAGTCCACATTTTACAGGGTTTACACTAAGCCCTTCATGTCTCAGGGTTTCCAATACTGCTTTCACTTTTGAAAGATGTGTCGCCCAACCAGTGATGTGGGTAACTACATTATCAAAGTAAGCTGCTGTATACTCACAATGGGAACATAATAGCCTCTGGAAAGTTTCCAGAACTCCATGTAGTCAAAATAGCTGGACTCTGTATTGAAACGCAGTTTTTTCTTTTGCTGATTGTTTCAAGGGATACCTGCCAGTGTTGGTAAAATATGTTGCCTTTCTCAAGCAGATCTATCACTTTGTCTATAGGTGGAAACATCCATACTTGGGCATGGTGACTATAAAAGGTGCCCTCTTTCCCTCATATTTCTCACCTACTCCATCATATTTTCATGTGGCATTGCTTGCTTTTGCCACTATTCTCTGAGTATTCCCTCTTCCCTCTTGGAAGATGACCAATAGAGGCTCGAGGTACTTCCCTGATAGCAAAGAGCAAGTAAGGTAAAAGTACATCCCAGTTTTTTTTCGGTCTCATGCTACTTTTCAAGCAAAGTTGCATCTGTTCTTCTGCCATGTTCTTTGAAGTTGCGGTATAGTTTCTGTATATCTTGTGGTGTACTAGTATAAACTGGGGTCTGCTGGCAGATTCTGCTACAGGTTCTACAAGGTCCATAGATATCCTCTAAAAGGGATCCTCAGTTATTGGTAATGGTATCAACGGGATGCACAGTTCAAATTGAGGTGCGATCATCTGGCATTCTGGACATGATGCACAATAGGGAACCACTTTTGCATATATACCTGAACAATAAAAGAACTTCAAAATCCATTCCAATGTTGTGGATCATACGCTTGATCACATGCAAACTGATTATTTTCAGTATATCTTCTTTGCACAGCCTAACAGGCAGCTAAAGACTCCTCAGAAGGTCTTCTCTTTATTTCTGTACCACCTTTTTTCTTTCCTTCTTTCACGCTTTGTTTTATGGGCCTTTCTCTGTCCAGAGAACAGGTCACTGTTCAAACATGACAGATGCTACCAGAGAGATACTTGATAAGTCTGCATTTTCTCTTCAGGCTTTGCCACAGTTTGCCATTTGTTTCATTTGAAGAATCCCTGCCTAGCACAACAAGACAAGGCAGGTTAGTGAACACTGCCACAATGATTGTCATCTTCTTCCTACATACTTCCTGTGTTGCTGTACTTATAGGGTAGAGATTCACTGTTCCATGCACACATGCCTATTTTATTATGCGAGTTCTCAAAAACGAGTCACTGCACTTCTTGAATCAATTAACACTGTGGTTTATTTACCATTAACCTTTCTTGTTTTGGTAAATTGGTGAAACATTTCTGCCACTCCCGCCAAGCTTATCAGTTTAAAACTGAACTGGAGCTCTCCCATGTTACATTGCATTGTTTCTTCCTAGTTTGGACAATGGGCTGCTATATGCCCCCATTTCTCCAGAATAGCAACACTTGACTTTGCTTACTATGTTTTTTCTGTGCTTTGACTTTTCAATCGCTCTTTTTGTAATATTTTGTATTGGATATCTTTCAGAATCTGGATTCACTTTTCTTGTCAGAATCTAGGTTTTTCAACCAAAGTATTGTTTTGAGCCTTTATGGTTTTAAACTGTCTTTGAATGGTGCCTCCCCTTGAGCAACATGAGAGTCCATTCATAGCCAGGCATCTTTCTGTCAGTGTAAAAACTAACCACCCATTACTGTAAGCCTGAAGGAAGATGTCTTAAATAGTGATCAATCACCAGTAGTTCAATAGTTCTCCCTTATTTTTAGGACACAGCTACTTTTTTTGCTAGATACAGCAGGTCGAGTACCTCTAAGGGAGTGATCTTACTGTCCAAAAACTTCCATGACACTGCTTCCATGAGCTGACGTATCTGGCAACTTGGCTTATATTTAATTTTGTTGTGAATGAGGATTGCAATTGCGGGCTTCATGAGTTTACGTTTCCAGAGCGTAGATGGTGCTAGATCCGCATAAATCTGCAGAGTGGAGCCGTCTGGACCCACAATGGCCGGGGGACTTTCTGGCTTCCTGTAAAAGAAGGTCTCTTGCATTCTGGCGGAGAAAAGGACCAAAACGTCCTTTGGTTGATCAGAGTTCGGGGGACCTCCCAAGGCTCCATGAGCTCTCTCGATTTCCCAAGCTGACTCTGGGTGCGTCGGTTAGATGGACTGAATAGTCATTTGCAGGTACAGACAAAAGATTAGTTACCGCTTTAGGGACACCACGTAAGCGAACATTGAATCGTCTCGAGCGGTTCTCCAGATCTTCTAGCTTGGCTTCAAGGGTGGAAATTTGCAGTGAGTATGGTCAATCACCTGCCTATCAGAAGATTGTGACTCAATGATTTGATCTGTTAGGTTTTCCAGGTGGTTGGTGCGTTGACCCAAGTCTTAGATTTCCTGCTCGATTTCCCTGACCGCCGTGGATAGGCGAGCTTGTAAGAGAGCATCTATTCTTGCCACTGTCGCATCTGTCAAGTCCAAATGTGGAGGGCAATCCGGGGTATCCTCAAAGTCTGAGCAGTCTGAAGAGGTGGGGTCTGGCTGTGGAGATGGAGCCAGTGGAGGGGCTTGTGTTTGAAAGTGATCCTTAATTCCTCTAGATTGCTGGGTTTTCTTGCTAGATTTCCCCATGATGGATAGGAAGATAGTGTTTTCAGCGGGTAAAGTTGAGGCACGAAAATGTGAGAGGACACTGCCTAGGCTGACAATCGGGAGGTACAGGGATAGGCTTTCTTTCTGTTAACAAGTAGGGATTATATCCGCTTAGCTCCCGTCCCAGTCATAACACACCAGTAGGCCGGGTGCAAGAGGTCTCCAGTCTGGTCATATCAAGTCATTGGGATCGGCACCTTCAGGTACACTTATAGTGCTATTCAGGCATTATAATAGGAAGACTTGGCTGGTGAGAAAGCGTAGGGAGAAAAAAATCTTGTCCCATGAGATAGCTGAGAGGAGCAGGTAATGATGAGGGGTGCAGGGAGTGGGTAACTGGAAGGCCTTATAGCTCTCAGTCAATGTTGTATGGAGCTGCAAATACTTTGTAGGCCCACCAGATGGCAGTGTGGTGTAGTTTTATTGTTGCAGGTCTGAATTTGCAGGCCTGAAATTTGTCCACTAGATGGAACTGTGCAGATTTATTAAGTGAGCTATTTCTATCAAGTTGTTGTGTTCAGACCTTTGTCCAAAACATGTTGGGCTTGCCACCCTAGGTTGTGCCGTCCACCCCAGAGCAAGTCTTCCAGCCCTTGGGGTAATTCCCAGCCACTATGTTTGATAAAAGACAGTTCTGGCAAGAATGTACTGTAGAGATAACAAATCACAATGGATTTTCTTTTGGGCTTATAGTCCTGGAATGATGTAAATCACCAGATACAATAGATTAGGGCTTTCCTTTAACCCCTGGGGGGCTGGCTTGTTGTGTAACAGCTCTCTGTACCCTGCTTCTAGGCCTTTAACACTGTGCAGGCACTGGGGTTGAAAGTGTTAGGTACTCCTTAGTGGTTCATCACTTTAGCTCTTAGCATTCCCAGATTGGAGGGTATCTGTGCAAGCATGTTAGCTTTTGTTTCTTGCCTTTGTCAATATGAGTGTGGGCAGACTTTGACTCCAAGCCCTTTAGGCTTCACTCTAGAATTGGAGGTGTGGGAGGTGTATGGGGCACCTGGATTGGAAGGTCTGATCAGAGGGTGATAATCTGGGACCTTATAAAGCAGAAATAGTCTGCATTAATTTTTCACAGTCTCCCACATAAAAGGTATAGGTAATATCCGTATTATATGAGATATAAGCTGCTGGGTCTTTTTTTATTTATTTACATAATTCACAATTATACAGTTTATTGTGAGTACAATCCAGATTTTATTCTATAAATTCTACAAATTGTTACACAGAAAATATCTCCAATAGTGTAAGGCATCTACATTAGAACTGTATAGGTTTGATCCAGACAAGCAACTTCGGTGTTTACCAACCTTGAGTATGGATGGTGTTTATCAGAGTCTCTTTTGTTCTGGTTCAGCAGCAAATCTCAGAAGAAAAAGTTTCCAAACTTGATTTTTAAAACCAGCTGGGTCCTCCTGTGCACAATCCTGGTCATATATATCAATTTGGTGATAGATAAGTCACTTTATATATGGTCTTAAATGTTTTATCAGCAGAAACACACATCCTCTTTCATATATTATAGCTTAAGATGCTGGGTCTTCTCTTAAAAAGTAATACAGCTTATTGTGTACCATATCTTTAGATTATTACACAGACTAGATCTCCTGTAGTATAAGGCAAATAATTGTATAGGTTTGAAACAGGCAGGCAATATGAGTCATTACCAACCTTAAGTAGGCATGTTGTTTATCAGTGTTTCAGAGTCTCCTTTGTTCTGGTTCAGCTGCAAATCTCAGGAAAAAAGTTGCCAAACTTGATTTTTAAAGCCAGCTGGGTCCTACTGTGTACAATCCTGGTTGAATATGTTGATTTGGTGATAGAGAAGTTACTTTATATATAATTTTCATGCTTTTTAAAGCTTTATTGCTGGGAGCTATGTTGTTTTGCTTCCTCTCTGTTTGCTGCTAGCCACTGCCGAGGCACCTATTTTACCACAAACTACTGGGTAAAATGAGTGACTAGAGTATAAGCCGAGGGTGGGAAATGTGCTGCCCCCTGTGTCTCTTGTGTGCCTTCTGTGTCCCCCTCTCTCTCTCCCGTGTCTCTTCTCCCCTCCCTTCCCTGTGTCTCTTCCCCCCTCTCACTTTTTTTCTGTGACTCTTCCCCCCCTCTCCCTTCCCTGTGTCTCTTCCCCCCTCCTCATTCTCAACCTCCCTCCTCAACCCCACTCCTCATCCTCAACCTCCCTCCTCATCATCCCTCCTCAACCTCCCTCCTCAACCCCCTCATCTTCAACCCCCTCCTCCTCAACCCCCATCTTCATCCTCAACCCCCCCATCCTCAATCCCCTCCTCAACCTCCCTCCTCAACCTCAACCCCCATCCTCAACCTCCTCCTCAACCTCCCTCCTCAACCCCCCTTCTCATCCTCAACCCCCTCCTCATCCTTAACCTCCCTCCTCATCCTCAACCCCCGCCTCAACCTCCCTCCTCAACCTCAACCCCCCATCCTCAACCCCCTCCTCAACCTCCCTCCTCAACCTCAACACCCCTCCTCATCCTAAACCCCCTCTTCAACCTCCCTCCTCATCCTCAACCCCCCTCCTCATCCTCAACCCCATCCTCATCCTCCCTCCTCAACCTCAACCCCCCTCCTAATCCTCAATCCCCTCCTCAACCTCAACCCCCCCATCCTCAACCCCCTCCTCAACCTCCCTCCTCAACCTCAACCCCCCTCCTCATCCTCCCCCCACTCCTCAACCTCCCTCCTCATCCTCAACCCCCCTCCTCATCCTCAACCCCCCTCCTCATCCTCCCTCCTCATCCTCAACCTCCCTCCTCAACCCCCCTCCTCATCCTCAACCTCCCTCCTCATCCTCAGCCCCCGTCCTCATCCTCAGCCCCCCTCCTCATCCTCAGGCCCTTCCTCATCCTCAGCCCCTCTCCTCATCCTCAGCCCCCCTCCTCATCTTCAACCCCCTCCTCAACCTCCCTCCTCAACCTCAACCCCCCATCCTCAACCCCCTCCTCAACCTCCCTCCTCAACCTCAACCCCCCATCCACAACCCCCTCCTAAGCCTCCCTCCTCAACCTCCATCCTCATCCTCAACCCCATCATTCTAACCCACCTCCTCATTCTAAACCCCCCCTCATACTACCCCTCTAAATACCCCCCTCCCCTCTCCCCTCACTTACCTGCTCTGGCCTCCGCTCCTTCCGGGTCTTGATGTGGCGCGCATGTGACGTCACATGCACGCCACGTCATTAGAGTATAAGCCGAGGGTGGGAAATGTGCTGCCCCCTGTGTCTCTTTTGTGCCTTCTGTGTCCCCCTCTCTCTCCCGTGTCTCTTCTCCCCTCCCTTCCCTGTGTCTCTTCCCCCCTCTCACTTCCCTGTGTCTCTTCCCCCCCTCTCCCTTCCCTGTGTCTCTTCCCCCCTCCTCATTCTCAACCTCCCTCCTCAACCCCACTCCTCATCCTCAACCTCCCTCCTCATCATCCCTCCTCAACCTCCCTCCTCAACCCCCTCATCCTCAACCCCCTCCTCCTCAACCCCCATCCTCAACCCCCCCATCCTCAACCCCCTCCTCAACCTCAACCCCCATCCTCAACCCCCTCCTCAACCTCCCTCCTCAACCCCCCTTCTCATCCTCAACCCCCTCCTCATCCTTAACCTCCCTCCTCATCCTCAAACCCCTCCTCAACCTCCCTCCTCAACCTCAACCCCCCATCCTCAACCCCCTCCTCAACCTCCCTCCTCAACCTCATCACCCCTCCTCATCCTAAACCCCCTCTTCAACCTCCCTCCTCATCCTCAACCCCCCTCCTCATCCTCAACCCCCTCCTCAACCTCCCTCCTCAACCTCAACCCCCCTCCTAATCCTTAACCCCCTCCTCAACCTCAACCCCCCCATCCTCAACCCCCTCCTCAACCTCCCTCCTCAACCTCAACCCCCCTCCTCATCCTCCCCCCACTCCTCAAGCTCCCACCTCATCCTCAACCCCCCTCCTCATCCTCCCTCCTCATCCTCAACCTCCCTCCTCAACCCCCCTCCTCATCCTCAACCTCCCTCCTCATCCTCAGCCCCCGTCCTCATCCTCAGCCCCCGTCCTCATCGTCAGCCCCCCTCCTCATCCTCAGGCCCTTCCTCATCCTCAGCCCCTCTCCTCATTCTCAGCCCCCCTCCTCATCTTCAACCCCCTCCTCAACCTCCCTCCTCAACCTCAACCCCCCCATCCTCAACCCCCTCCTCAACCTCCCTCCTCAACCTCAACCCCCCATCCACAACCCCCTCCTAAACCTCCATCCTCATCCTCAACCCCCTCATTCTAACCCCCCCTCCTCATTCTAAACCCCCCCCCCTCATACTACCCCTCTAAATACCCCTCTCCCCTCTCCCCTCACTTACCTGCTCTGGCCTCCGCTCCTTCCGGGTCTTGATGTGGCACGCATGTGACGTCACATGCACGCCACGTCATTAGAGTATAAGCCGAGGGTGGGAAATGTGCTGCCCCCTGTGTCTCTTTTGTGCCTTCTGTGTTCTCCTCTCTCTGCCGTGTCTCTTCTCCCCTCCCTTCCCTGTGTCTCTTCCCCCCTCTCACTTCCCTGTGTCTCTCCCCCCCCTCTTCCTTCCCTGTGTCTCTTCCCCCCTCCTCATTCTCAACCTCCCTCCTCAACCCCACTCCTCATCCTCAACCTCCCTCCTCAACCCCCTCCTCCTCAACCCCATCCTCATCCTCAACCCCCCATCCTCAACCCACTCCTCAACCTCCCTCCTCAACCCCCATCCTCAACCCCCTCCTCAACCTCCCTCCTCAACCCCCCTTCTCATTCTCAACCCCCTCCTCATCCTTAACCTCCCTCCTCATCCTTAACCCCCTCCACAACCTCCCTCCTCAACCTCAACCCCCCATCCTCAACCCGCTCTTCAACCTCCGTCCTCATCCTCAACCCCCCTCCTCATCCTCAACCCCCTTCTCAACCTCCCTCCTCAACCTCAAGCCCCTTCCTAATCTTCAACCCCCTCCTCAACCTCAACCCCCCCATCCTCAACCCCCTCCTCAACCTACCTCCTCAACCTCAACCCCCCTCCTCATCCTCCCCCCACTCCTCAACCTCCCTCCTCATCCTCAACCCCCCTCCTCATCCTCAACCCCCCTCCTCATCCTCCCTCCTCATCCTCCCTCCTCATCCTCAACATCCCTCCTCAACCCCCCTCCTCATCCTCAACCTCACTCCTCATCCTCAGACCCCATCCTCATCCTCAGCCCCCCTCCTCATCCTCAGGCCCTTCCTCATCCTCAGCCCCTCTCCTCATCCTCAGCCCCCCTCCTCATCTTCAACCACCTCCTCAACCTCCCTGCTCCTCAACCCCCCCATCCTCAACCCCCTCCTCAACCTCCCTCTTCAACCTCAACCCCCCATCCACAACCCCCTCCTAAACCTCCCTCCTCAACCTCCATCCTCATCCTCAACCCCCTCATTCTAACCCCCCTCCTCATTCTAAACCCCCCCTCATACTACCCCTCTAAATACCCCCCTCCCCTCTCCCCTCACTTACCTGCTCTGGCCTCCGCTCCTTCCGGGTCTTGATGTGGCGCGCATGTGACGTCACATGCACGCCACGTCATTAGAGTATAAGCCGAGGGTGGGAAATGTGCTGCCCCCTGTGTCTCTTTTGTGCCTTCTGTGTCCCCCTCTCTCTCCCGTGTCTCTTCTCCCCTCCCTTCCCTGTGTCTCTTCCCCCCTCTCACTTCCCTGTGTCTCTTCCCCCCCTCTCCCTTCCCTGTGTCTCTTCCCCCCTCCTCATTCTCAACCTCCCTCCTCAACTCCACTCCTCATCCTCAACCTCCCTCCTCATCATCCCTCCTCAACCTCCCTCCTCAACCCCCTCATCCTCAACCCCCTCCTCCTCAACCCCCATCCTCATCCTCAACCCCCCATCCTCAACCCCCTCCTCAACCTACCTCCTTAACCTCAACCCCCATACTCAACCCCCTCCTCAACCTCCCTCCTCAACCCCCCTTCTCATCCTCAACCCCCTCCTCATCCTTAACCTCCCTCCTCATCCTCAACCCCCTCCTCAACCTCCCTCCTCAACTTCAACCCCCCATCCTCAACCCCCTCCTCAACCTCCCTCCTCAACACCCCTCCTCATCCTCAACCCGCTCTTCAACCTCCCTCCTCATCCTCAACCCCCCTCCTCAACCTCAACCCCCTCCTGAACCTCCCTCCTCAACCTCAACCTCCCTCCTAATCCTCAACCCCCTCCTCAACCTCAACCCCCCCATCCTCAACCCCCTCCTCAACCTCCCTCCTCAACCTCAACCCCCCTCCTCATTCTCCCCCCACTCCTCAACCTCCCTCCTCATCCTCAACCCCCCTCCTCATCCTCAACCCCCCTCCTCATCCTCCCTCCTCATCCTCAACCTCCCTCCTCAACCCCCCTCCTCATCCCCAACCTCCCTCCTCATCCTCAGCCCCCGTCCTCATCCTCAGCCCCCCTCCTCATCCTCAGGCCCTTCCTCATCCTCAGCCCCTCTCCTCATCCTCAGCCCCCCTCCTCATCTTCAACCCCCTCCTCAACCTCCCTCCTCAACCTCAACCCCCCCATCCTCAACCCCCTCCTCAACCTCCCTCCTCAACCTCAACCCCCCATCCACAACCCCATCATAAACCTCCCTCCTCAACCTCCATCCTCATCCTCAACCCCCTCATTCTAACCCCCCCTCCTCATTCTAAACCCCCCCTCATACTACCCCTCTAAATACCCCCTCCCCTCTCCCCTCACTTACCTGCTCTGGCCTCCGCTCCTTCCGGGTCGTGATGTGGCGCGCATGTGACGTCACATGCACGCCACGTCATTAGCATATACCGGGTGCCTGCACCGGGTATATGCTAATGACTTGGCGTGCATGTGATGTCACAGTATTAGTATATACCGGGTGCCGGCACCCGGAACATGCTAATGACGTGTCGCGCATGTGATGTCACATGCGTTCCACATCAAGACCTGGAAGGAGCGGAGGCCGGAGCAGGTAAGTGAGGGGAGAGCGAAGGGGGGGTATTTAGAGGGGTAGTATGAGAGGGGGTTGGGGTTGAGGATGAGGAGGGGGAGGGAAAGAGACCCCGGGGGGTTAGAGAGACATGGGAGGGTAGAGAGACACAAGGGGGGGGGGGGTAGAGACAAGGGGGGTTTAGAGAGACATGGGGTGGGAGATTGACTCGAGTATAAGCCGAGGGGGCCCTTTTTAGCCTTAAAAAAAGGGCTGAAAAACTCGGCTTATACTCAAGTATATATGGTACATACATAAACTGTAATAAAGAGAAATGTTAATTGATGGATAAAAAAAATAATGAAAAGGAAGAACTATATATATGCCGATCAGTAATTATATTTTGATTTTTGTTTACTTTATATATCAATATTGATGACAATGACTAATGATATAACTTAACTTAATTGTTTAAAAAAATAGTACATTTTAAAATATGACCATAGGGTTTTTTAAATATTACAGACATTTACTATGAATACTTGTTACATTATATGCACAAAGCCATATTACTACATACTTTTCGAAACCTGGGTTCTTTTTCTAATTTTGTGAGGATATTGCATATTTCCTTTCTCTGTGAATGAGCAAATTTGTGCCTTGATATCTACAGAAGAAAATGTAGCAATAGAACATGTTGGACTGGATACTGAGCAATCTGAATTGTTGGAAAATAAAACAGCTTATAATAGAAAAGCATAAATATTTACTTACATGCATATAAAGGCACACTAGTCAGCCTAAAGACTACATTGCTCCACATCATGTCTCAACCACCCAATTACATCTTACATCTGAGGTGATTTTAAGTGTGATGCTGCCCTAGGACCATTCAGATTTGGGAGACTCCACCAGTAATGGAGTTACTGCTAGTGTACCCAGATCAAAGCATGGTAGGAACCCACTACTTCAAACATAAGCCTGTGTCTTAGGGAAATATTACCCTGCGGAAGAAAACAACACAGCACACAAAGCTATACTTTTACTTGGTACCAAGGAGAGACCCATGAAACACACACACACACAGTTTGAGTGTACAAAAGATTTCTGTTTAATAGATAATTTTCTTGACCTTTTATACAAGAAAATGTATAGATGTCACGCCATCTTGTCTCAAGGTGATATAGAAGAGTGTTATGATGTTATGATTTAGTAGTATTACCTCCTTATTACTGTTGTTCATACATAATGAAGAAATATTTGCTAACACCATTTAAAATACTGTATGAACACTATTTAGTCACAAAAAATAAGAAGAGATCTTAACAACAACGCCAGTGTAATTGTTCTGGCCTGTACTTATCATATGAACATGTTTTTGATAGAACATAAGGCTAAATATTTGATTATAAAGTCACTCTTAATGCATATTTTAGTTGTTGTTTGCGCCAATATGCGAATTGATGTTAAATAATGTTGATGTTACCATCATAATTAACATGGAAAATGTAATCACTTGGCCATAAGAACACTAATTTCTACTTAAAATTACATTATTAACATGGAAGTATAAGATTACAGTTATCAAATGCATGAATATATAGTGGCACTTGGATATATTTATCATCATCCAAATTTGATATAGTCATAACATTTCTGTTATTATCCAAAATGTCTTAAAATATTTATGCGGATGAATTCTCAATATATGATTTATACATATCTACTATACCTTAACACATGATGGGTATACTGAAATGTGATCTGTATCCACATCAGATTATTAACTAAATGAAATTGATGTCAATGTCCCAACCCAGTAACCATTAGAAACATACAGGCAAATGTATTAAGGTATAATAAGAATACATATTTATTATACCCACAGAGCACAGTCTTAATTGTAGAAGACCATGCATTAATATCACTGGTGAAGTACAAATACTGTCCAAGAGGTCAGGAAGCTGGATAAAATGTTGATCATATGTTGGTGAAAGCTAACACTGTATAATAATACATAGCATTTACTAGAGTCACATGTAGTCATTACTCTCTCCCAAAAAACAAAAAAACTTCTGGGTACGCAGATTGGTTAAGCTTACATAACCTGGTCCCTGCATAGTATTGGTAAGGCATTTTTTTCCTAATAAACGGAAAATGGGTTTGTGTATAAGGGATCCCATGCATCCAATACGTTACTATGCTTGGAATGGGTATGTAAAGAGAGAAAAAAAAGTACAGTAGTTATAGAGTTACGTATTGGATTAGAATGGGGGCCTTAAAAAATGTCAATTTTTTTTTAAAAACAGCACACGCTTTTGGAGATTCCAAAGAGATCAGGACAAGACTCTAATGCATGTTTTTATAGAGATTTTTCAAACAAAAAATCATAATTTTTGAAACATCATCTTTACAATACATGGAAGACGTTTTGGTGCTACAGATACACATTTAAACCTATCAAGTTGGGAATAGTTTCATAGGTGAGGCAGAATATACAGTACGGTACATAATGGCACTAGGAGAATCTTCATCACAATATACCAGAGCACCTAAGCTTCAGAAATCTTGTTGTTGTGTGTTTTTTAACTTTAGGTTATCAAGTTTTTGGGTTTACATATTTACAAAAGATTATTCTTGTTCTGTAGAGCTTAAAAGGTACAAGGTAAATAAATATAAATACAGAGAATGGAGGGATTAAAAGGATTTAAGTGTTTTTTTAAGTTATCTTAAGCCATATTTTTAGACAAGGGACTGCTTCCTGAATACTAATTAGCTGCTTTGATGTGCTTATTAGGATTAAAACCAGCTATTCTGTCTTTTTGGCAGCAAAAACATTGCCCCCCTAAATTTGCCATTGGCGGTATATATAGACTTTATGCTGGTATAAAGAGGTATAAGTGATTATAATGATTGTATTAATAACCTGTTGATTAAATTGCAGTGGTTCTACTCATATTACGAGGGATAGATAAGGATTTCCAACCTCTACTCAGTATCAACTCCAACACGTTTTTTGAATGTTGTTAATCCCATTACTGTACACACAGACTGATTCTGAAACTTTTGGATACGCTTTGTAATTTGACATGCTGTTAAAGATTTTTTTTTAAATCTGTAAGCATCTATAAATATATTTTTATGCTAGGCCTCTAAAAGGTACAACCTACTGCAACCAGCTTGCTTCTTAACAGGACTAATATTGGCATTTTTTAATATATAGTCTGTGCATTATTACACATAGATGGACACAGCACATTTTCTTTGGCATACAGGCAGATATATCAATATAATAGTTGTTGGTTTTGTGAATGTTGATGACGTTTGCAATGTTGGTCACGCTTTTGCGTCCCTCGCAAAGCAAGGCGAGCATTTGAGACACGCGACTGCGAGGCTGTGGGACTTTGGATGCACAAAGGTGCTCATTGCAGGGCTCACGATGAGCGCTAGAGGCACTCATCGCAATGCCCGCAGGGCTAGCATCACCTCCCAGTACCTGGTTCCTGCCAGTAGCTGAAGCACGTACCCCCAGCTGCAAACTTCATCACCCCCAGTACCTGGTTCCTGCCAGTAGCTGAAGCACGTAGCCCCAGCTGCAAACTTCATCACCCCCAGTACCCGGTTCCTGCCAGTAGCTGAAGCACGTAGCCCCAGCTGCAACCTGCATCACCCCCAGTACCTGGTTCCTGCCAGTAGCTAAAGCACGTACCCCCAGCTGCAAACTTCATCACCCCCAGTACCTGGTTCCTGCCAGTAGCTGAAGCACTTTCCCTCATCTGCAAACTGCATCACCCCCAATACCTGGTTCCTGTTAGTAGCTGAAGCACGTCCCCTCAGATGCAAACTGCATCACCCCCAATACCTGGTTCCTGCCAGTAGCTGAAGCACGTTCCCTCATCTGCAAACTGCATCACCCCCAGTACCCGGTTCCTGCCAGTAGCTGAAGCACGTCCCCTCAGATGCAAACTGCATCACCCCCAATACCTGGTTCCTGCCAGTAGCTGAAGCAGGTACCCCCAGCTGCAAACTGCATTACCCCCAGTACCTGGTTCCTGTCAGTAGCTGAAGCATGTAGCCCCAGCTGCAACCTGCATCACCCCCAGTACCCGGTTCCTGCCAGTAGCTGAAGCACGTAGCCCCAGCTGCAACCTGCATCACCCCCAGTACCCGGTTCCTGCCAGTAGCTGAAGCACGTAGCCCCAGCTGCAACCTGCATCACCCCCAGTACCCGGTTCCTGCCAGTAGCTGAAGCACGTAGCCCCAGCTGCAACCTGCATCACCCCCAGTACCTGGTTCCTGCCAGTAGCTGAAGCACGTACCCCCAGCTGCAAACTGCATCAATTCCAAAACTGCAGTTTTGGAATTTAATGAGGCCCTATGTATATTAATTACTGTATGTTTTGTTGCTTCTCCATGTATGTTTAACTTATGTTGTTATATTCTCTGTCCCCTCTCCCTGATGACAGTTTAAATTAAAACTGAAAGTGACATTGCTAGTCAGTAACTGCTATGAATAGAGTCAGTTAAGTAATCTGGGTTAGTTATTAAAGTTTGCTCTGCTGGTTGATACATAAAATCTGTATTTATTGCAAAGTTTCCACCACAATAAAAGCAGTTCCAAAACCACTTGTCCAGATGAAGTATCCTGTATGCTGATCCTGTGTGCTCAATTTTTGAAATGTTGTATCCTTAAGGAAGATGATTTTAGAGACATCTGCTGCCTTGGTGAAGGGATCAAAGGAACCTGAAACATCTGCTTGGTAGGTTTGGCCATAACAGCCTTACCAAGCCCAACAGAAGAAAGCTGATTGTAACACTGTATTTACCAGTAGGAATCTCATGTCTTCTAATCCCACTGAACAGCTTTTTACACTAACTGCTTCAATTGCATGTGCTTCTAGTAGTAAAGAAAGTACAGCCACAATTTACACAGTTGAACCAGACCATTTTACTGGGTCATCCACCTCACGTTTAAAGTTTATTTACAGACACAGACATTGTGTGCCTCTATCTATGTAGAAGTTTAATGGTTAACCATAAATAAAGTGTGTATCCACTGACACAGAGCCACATATAATTCCAAGCCAGTAACTCCAATGTGAAGCTTGTAATGGCTGCAGGCTTAAATTAGAAAAACTGCAAGCTACGATCTGGAGACGCAAAACCGTAAACCATTTGTCGGTCGTCGGATTAGAATGTAATCAATTAAGCAAGCCCTTAGTTATGGGTTTAGATGGAGCAAATGGAAACAGAGATCATCAGCATTGTATCACAAGAAAATGGAGGATGGATTTCAAAGTATTACAGGGTTCAATTACGAGTTACGAGCGAACTCACATTCCAGTTATGATGCAATATTAACAAAGCCGCAAATATGATATTCTATCACATGCGAGTTACAGTATATGTTTTAACTCATTGATTGCCGGGATCGATATAACACAATAAATATACATAAAATCAAGTATTTTTGTGGGCCGATTTGCGGGCTTGAGAATGTTGTGCTATTAATTCTAAGACCTAACATCACTTTCCCTTTTAATAAAAGTACAGTAGTGTGTTTTTATTTGCTTTACCAATGCTATTTATTGGATTTTACCCCCTTGCGGGTCCTCTCGAGAACACGTTGGCCTTTGGGCTCCAATTGCGTGTTATAGGCTTGTTTGCGAGTGACTTTGTTGCAATTTAATAGCATGATTGGAAATGTACCGGTTGCGGGCTTGACAGATCAAAGGATTTACAGGCGTGAAGTTCAATGTTGCTCAACACGTAGGCTTTTTTCGGCCTTGCTGCATATTAACCCGCAATTTGCATGCGGGCTGTCTGACAGGGCTAATTTTAGCAAAAATCCCTAAGATCTACATTACAGGCTACGTTTTAACACGTAGCCCAAATTTAATGGGGCTCACAGTAAATCTTATGGAGCTGATCTCCTCCTTCCCAGGAGAACACACAAGATATCTTAGTCAAACAGTGCAATTTACTTAAAGGGAAATGTTTACAGTAACTAGTAGCACATCAATGCATCACATATTCATCACATATTCTCAAAAACGCATTCTCTCACTTCATGTTTTATTTCTAGGATATTGACCTTGGAGAGATGACTCTTGTGTTACGTAGCTGCTTTAATTGAAAGTGGGCTGCCAGATCCTTAGTGCAAGAGCAGCTATTGGAGGGTTGGGACTGAAGCAGTCCAGGAGTCAATAGAGGGAAAAGAGGGTGAGCTGTTAGGAGTGTATTAAACTTTATTGTGTCCTGTGACAGATTGGGGTGAAGCTTTGTTTTAAGATATCTGCTGATCCTGCAACCAAAGCAACATTCTGTGGCAACTTGTTGACTGCATATGGGCATATTAAATTTTGCCACCCCTGAATCTACTGGCTTAGGCCTAAATGGTGATCATGCAGTATGATCGCCTCCACCACATTTCCAAGCACTCTGAGCTTCTCATTAGCATGAAAGAGCTGCACAATGCTGGAAATCTCAAGAATGACCTATTGCACCAAAGATGGGTAGTACAATGGTCCCCGATCGACATTGCTGCATTTAAAAATTATAAATTACGCTCCTCAGGTTCTTAAAGGGCCTGCAGCACACTATGAACCTATCCCGGCCGTGGCACCAAAAAATGAACCCCCTCCATGCTGGGGGACCCCCAAAGTCTCCCCAATATTACCCCCTAGCTGCAGGGGTCCATAAAGATCCCAGCAGCCCCCCACATGAACCCATTTCAGTGAGGGGTCCCTGATCGGCATCCCTTATGGGGGTTTATACAGACCCCCGTAAGCCTCTAGTTAACCCAATCAGCCCCATAAGGGTCTATGAAGACCCTCATAGGACAATTAAAAGCCTATGATTAACCCCATAAGTGCCATGAGGGTCCTCTAGGACCCTCATGACACTAAGTACAAACACTACACTACACTATTTCCCCCAATAAACCACTAAATCTAAACTAACCCCCCTCTCCCCTAACCTATTAACCCCTACCTACCTAACACTACCTACCTAACCCCCTATTAAACTAATACAATAAAAAAACATAAGGTACATAAAATTAAAAAAACGGAGACACAAAATAAAAATAAATAAGGTACACAAAATAAAAAAGGACATTACAAGCCCCCCACTACAAAAAATAAAAAAACATCACAAACACCCCACTACATAAAAAAAAAAACATTACACACATGCAAAGGAAAAGACATACACAAATACACATAACATAACAGTCATAAATACATTATAAATATACACCTAATTACAATACATTTCCCCCTATCTATACCTAAACCCCAATCTAAATATCACCCTCTATCTATACCTAACCCCCAATCTAAACATAACCCCTTATTTATGCCTAACCCCCAATCTAAATACCCCCCTATCTATACCTAACCCCCAATCTAAATATCACCCCCTATCTATACCTAACCCCCAATCAAAATATCCCCCCTATCTATACCTAACCCCCAATCTAAATATCAGCCGCTATCTATACCTAACCCCCAATCTAAACATAACCCCTTATCTATACCTAACCCCCAATCTAAATATCCCCCTATCTATACCTAACCCCCAATCTAAATATCACCCCCTATCTATACCTAACCCCCAATCTAAACATAACCCCTTATCTATACCTAAACCCCAATCTAAATATCCCCCCATCTATACCTAACCCCCAAACTAAATATCACCACCTATCTATACCTAACCCCCTAAATCTAAGTTAAAATAGAATAAATAAAACCACTTACGTTTGCAGATGTCCCTTCTGATCGCACCCCCTAGGAAAAAAAGAAACATCAGATTATTAGAAATATAAACATTACATAGAATTAATAAACATTACTAATACAGTATTAAACTCACCTTTCCAGCATGTCTCCATCCATCTTCATCTGTTCTCCGGCTCGGCCCCTGGAAAAAAGATAGATAACATTAGTCACACATACATCAACAAATAAATAAAATATAAACATTATAAATTGAAACCTTACCTGTCCCCGATGTCCCCAGACTTCTTCTCTTCTGCCCGGGCTGGGCCCTTGCTGAGCTCCCCAACGCTAATGAGGCCTCCAGAGCCTTTTCCGGTAAGAAATTGGCAAAGGCGCCTTCTGATTGGCTGAAAAGGCTGTCAATTACACTTCAGCCAATCAGAAGCCGCCAAGGTGTGAGCCAATCCGAATGAGATACACCCCTATATCCCATTCTGATTGGCTGAAGGAACTGCCAATCTTTTTTAAACCAATCAGAAGGCACTATTGCTTTCAGCCAATCACAATGGGATACACACCCATGGGGTGATTGGATGAAAGCATCTGCGACTTCTGATTGGCTGCAGTCTTATTGACAGTGACATCAGCCAATCAGAAGGTGCTATTGCTTTCAACCCGTGGGGGTGCATCCCATTGTGATTGGCTGAAGGCATCTGAGCCTTCTGATTGGATGTTGTCACATTATAAATATACAATGGGTACCGATCTGGGCCCCCCGCTGCACAGGGGTAATGTGGGTGGCTTGCAGGTGTCCCTATGGACACCTGCAGCAAGGGGTTAATGTGGGGACACTTTGGGGGTCCCATTGGGGTCCCCCAGCATAGAGGGGGGTTAATTTTAGGTGCTACGGCCGGCATTGGCTAATAGTGTGTCGAGGGCCCTATAAGGAGCTGCAGCGGGTAATTTAACATTTTTAAATGCAGTAATGGCCTGATCTATGCTGATCGGGGACCCGCCACTGCAAGGGGTTAATGTGTGGGGGGGGGGGCTGCAAGGGTCCCTGTGGACCCCTGCAGCAAGTGGTTAATGCGGGTCACTTTGGAGGTCCCCATGGGGAACCCCAGCATAGAGGGGGGTTTATTTTAGGTCTTATATTTAGGACTGCAGCGGAAGGCCCGTTCAGGACCCCCGCAGCAATTGATGAGGTGGAGGAGCCTGCGAGATCATCTCGCAATCTGTCACTCCTCATGTAGATTTTCTCTGTGTTGACAATGATGGCCGTGCTGCGTAGCTCACACATTGCTCGCAGCAGGGCTAAATTAATAGCGTCGTAACTTTTCAAATTTTGCAGCACGTAGGGTTTAGGTAGAAAACTTGTATCTACGAGGCTGGAATTTAATAAGGCTGATAATCTGTTATTTGATAAAAGACTGATGTAGGTGTTTGTTTACAATAATAACATAGCCAATTCTGTATGCAGCTAACAATCAGCCCTATTTTATTAGAAGTTCACAAATGCCTCTAACCTGTAATTTTGGCTGCGGATGTTTTTTTCTCTAAATGTTTAGATGTATTCTATTGAGTCAAGCTCACAATTTACCTGCTTAAAACTAAACTGGAAAACCTTGCCTTTTTAAGTAGGATTTCAGGGGGCGTACTCATATGATAGGACAATATTTAAGCAAGCCCATAATTTACTTCTGAGACAAAGCCAATAGTAAATGAGACCGTCATCACAACGTCATTAAAACATAAAAGTTAGATGTAAACTCCAACCGGAGGCAATGAATTAATTAGTGCCAATAAGTAATATTTGTGTAATATAAGTGAGATTGTTATGCTATAAATTTGAATGTCTTTGCATACCTTTCCATGCTTTTAAAGTGCAGTATTGTGTGTTTAATTGCTACTACAACTCTAATAAGTGTTTGAAAAAGCCCTTGCTAGTCCTATTTAGTTTTTGTAATATTTTTGACAGAAACTTGATAACTTGTTCAGTTGCAGGTTAGACTTTATTTGCGAGCTAGCACTACAGGTCTAATAGAATATCGATTTTGTGTAACTTGAATTAAGTAGCGTAATATTCGAGCTATGCTAAAACGAATGGAGTTCTAGGTACAATTTTGCGTCTTTGGCTGGCCCGTAATGATTGTTGACGGGTAACTAGTAACTGGATTGCGAGTAGCTAATAGAATCTCAGGCAATATTAAGAGCAGTTTTAAGTTTGTACAAATCTACAAATTGGTCAATAGAATAGGGCCCTATGTGGGCATAATCCATACGATTATTGTTTGTTTGCTGTAGAGTAATAATGGTACATTTAAAGTCAGAATAATACAATGTTTATAAAACTGTGTTTCATCTCATCATTATCATTAATATATTTAATTGAAAATGTCTCAGACTGTGTTCTGTTTTTAAAGCAATTATCCCATTGCTGAATTACCAGATTTTAATGTTCCTGACAACCAGTAAATCATTATACATTTTTACATAGCATTATGAGTAGTGTTTGTGCAGTAAGCAGAAATTTTCTTTTTAAATCAATTTTTTCAAGAAATTAGCTATTGTTGCCCACTGAGGAACTTATATAAAATTGAATCAAATTCAACTGAATTAGCACAAAAACTTAATATTGGTAAAATACAAAGTCCAATAGAGGAATCGGGCAAACATTGAGGATAAATAGGTCAAAATGGTCTGTGAGTGCATTCACCTTTTGCACACTTACCACAAGCTTACTTGTTTGACATTTCTGTTTGCTTTAGCTGGTATGGTTTTACCTTTTACAGTGACTTATATGTCAGTGTGTTGTTACAGAGCAATTATAACGATTACACATTATACAGTATTAAGTTAGTGAACATGGCTCACTATAAAGGCCAGCTTTAGTGCTGAGATAAACAAATCAAGCAAAGTCACTTAGCCATGTGGGAAACAAGATTTTCTCTTCGAAGTAACAAGAAGTCCTTGGGTGGTCTCCAGGTGCTGCTCTTCCTTGTGGCAAAGTGGTTTACACCACTCGAAACAGCATCCAAAAAAAGACTATAGGCAAGTGCTACAAGAGAAACCATTTAGAAACATAAAAGCAAATATTGCATTTGCAAATGTAGACTATAAACAACATGTGAAAGTCTACATAGCTTCCACAGGTAATTTGTTTTATGGATAGTTGTTCATTTGGGTTTCTCTCACTGCCCCCTCGCTCTCTCTGTGCCCTCTCACTCTCTCTGTCCTTTCTCTTTGTCTGTGCCCTTTTTCTCTCTCATTTCTCTCTGTGTCTGTGCCCTCTCTCTATGTTTGTGCTTTCTCTTTTTGTGCATGTCCTCTCTATCTGTCTGCGCCCTCTCTCTCCCTGTCTGTGCCCTCTCTCTGCTGGCTCTCTCTGTCTGTGCCCTCTCTCTCTTTGTCTGTGCTCGCTCTCTCTCTCCCTCTCTCGCTGTGTGCTCTCTCTCTATGCATTTTCTACCCCCTCCATCTCTGTCTGTGCCCTCTGTCTGTATCCTCTCACTCTCTTTATGTGCCTCTCTCTCTATCTGTGCACTCTTTCTCTCTGTCTGTGCCCTCTTACTCTCTGCCTTCTCTCTCTCTGTCTATGCTCTTTCTATCTCTGTCTATGCCCTTTCTCTCTGCCCTCTCTTTTTCTGGCCCCTCGTTCTCTGTTTGTGTCCTCACTCTCTCTGTGCTCTCTCAATGCGTCCCATTTCTCTCTGTTTGTGCCCTCTCTCTCTCTCATTTTTTTTAGCACTCTCTGTCTGTGCCCTATCTTTCTCTGACTGTGCCCTCTCTGTCCCTCTTTGCTAATGTTCGTGTCCCTGGCCACCATTGGCATGCGTGCGTCCCCAGGCACCACTACACATGTGCGTGTCCCCTCCTGTCATTGTGGCGATACGGCAGCAACATGCATACCTCCATTGAGCGGCAGAGAGCACATGCGCCCATCCCAAGTGTACTGACATTTTCTGACACCTGCGCTGTAAGCACTGCGCAGATGTTACAGACAATTGTCAAATATTATAGTGGATTGATCATATGGCTCCTGTATGCTAATGTGTGACTGAGAGTGCATGATAAGGGTGGCAGAGGGGATGTAACTGCCAGATAACATCTTGCACATCTTTATTTTGACCACTAGAAAAAAGACAAGCAGACTTGATTTTGAGGTGACAAAGTCCTCTTAAGACCAAAAGTAGACCTCAGGAACAACACATTTTTAATTCTATGTGGGCTTTCAGACAATGAGCATCTACACTTGTGAGTGCTATATTAGTTTTTATGTTTATAACAGTTTGCTGTCTCCCGGGTGCTCGGGTTCGTCATGTTGTGGATCGGGTAGACAAATTATTGTGTGGGGCTGGAAATGAACCAGCAGTCTTGGTACATATTGGTACCAATGACAAAGTTAGTGGAAGATGGAGTGTCCTAAAGAATGATTTTAGAGAACTAGGTAATAAGCTGAAGGGAAGGACCTGAGATACTACCAGTGCCATGTGCGAGCCCAGGGAGGCAAAAGGAGCATAGGGAGGTTAATGCATGGCCAAAGATGTGGTGCACTAAGAAGGGGTTTGGGTTTTTAGAGCACTGGGGGGAGGGGTAATATAGTCAATAGGGAGGTAGTACAAAGTAATTCAAGTACAATGGCAGGCACTTCAGAACTACAGACTCATAACATAAGGTGTATGCTTGCCAATGCCAGAAGCTTGCCAGGAAAAATGGGATTTAATAGGCATTACCGAAACGTGGTGGGATAAATCTCATGACTGGACTGTTAATCTGGATGGTTATAACCTATTTAGGAAAGATAGAGGCAATGGTAAATGAGGAGGAGGGATTTGTCTGTATGTTAAGCCTGAATTTAAGCCTATAGACAGAGAAGATATTTATGGTGGAGCTAGTGATAAAGTTGAATGTTTGTGGGTAGAGTTAAATAGCGGAGCATAAAATTCCAAAAGAATATTAGTAGGAGAATGCTATAAATCCCCAAATATAGCTGAAAGTGAGGAAATACAATTATTGTTACAAATTGGAAATGCAGCTAAGCATGGGCAAGTTCTAATAATGGGAGATTTTAATTACCCTGAAATAAACTGGATAAATGAGACCAGCAGTTCATCTAAGGGGAGCAGGTTCTTGAGTACACTTAGGGATCATTATCAGGCCCAGGTTATACAAGAGCCTACTAGAAATGAAGCTATCTTAGATTTACTCATCACATATAATATTGATATAGTATCAAATGTTGGAATAGGGCAACCTTTGGGAAACAGTGATCACAACACAGTCTCATTTGAGATTGAATTAAAAAAACTAAATTTTAAGGGGCCAACAAAAACTCCTAATTTTAAAAGGGAAGATTTTAACGGTCTAAGGGCAGCAATACAATGTATAGACTGGGACAGAGAACTGATAGGTAAAAACACTGAACATAAATGGACAACATTTAAATCCTTACTAAATATACATACACATCTGCATTTACCGTGTGGGAATAAAAGTAAAAGAAGTAAATCCCATCCAATGTGGCTCAACAATGATTTAAAGATCAAGATACGGAGTAAAAAACAGGCATTTAAATTATACAAACAAGAGGGGACAGAGACTGCTTTAGGGGAATACAAGGAAATCAACAAGGCTTGCAAAAGGGCTATTAGACTGGCTAAAATAGAAAATGAAAAATGAATTGCAAAAGAGAGTAAGTATATTAATGGGAAGAAGGCGAAGAAGGAACCTAAAGGGACATTACAATGTGACACAGGCCGTCTGAAAATTAGTGACCAGGAAAAGGCAGATGAGCTAAATAGGTTATTTTCTTCGGTATACACAAGGGAGGTACCAGTGGTTGGGACACTGCAACATAATGGGTCTACACTACCTTTGCCAAATAATTGGTTAACACAGGAAGTAATACAAAAGAGGTTGGAAAAAATAAATGTTAATAAAGCCCCGGGTCCTGATGGAATACATCCAAGGGTACTAAGGGAACTGGGTTCTGTAATAGCCAAACCATTATATTTAATTTTTCAAGATTCACTCAACACAGGGTCTCTACCAGATGACTGGAGAAAAGCTGATGTGATACCTATATTTAAAAAGGGAGCAAGAGCAAATCCGGGAAATTATAGACCAGTGAGCCTCACTCTGTAGTGTGGAAGGTTTTAGAAGGGTTAATAAGGGATAATATATAAGAATATGTCTATTTGAACAGGATTATAAGAAGGAGTCAACATGGATTTATGAGGGATAGGTCATGTCAAACAAATCTAATTAGTTTCTATGAGGAGGTTAGTAGGAATCTGGATCAAGGCAACTCAGTGGATGTAGTCTTTTTGGATTTTGCAAAGGCTTTTGATACAGTGCCACATGGGAGACTATTGTGCAAACTAAGAGATACAGGAATTGCAGTAAATATCTGCTCATGAATTGAGTGCTGGCTAAAAGACAGGAAGCAAAGGGTCGTTGTAAATGGAACATACTTCGATTGGACTAATGTGGTAAGATGGGTTCCTCAGGGTTCAGTATTAGGTCCTCTCCTTTTTATCATATTTATTAATGACTTAGAGGTAGGATTGGAGTGTGGTGTCTCCATTTTCGCTGATGACACAAAGTTGTGCAAGGTAATTAAATCAGATAATGAGGTGCTTTCCCTCCAAAGGGATTTACATACAATTGAGGAATGGGCATCTAAATGGCAGATGAGATTTAATACGAATAAATGTAAAGTTATGCATCTGGGAAGGAAAAATAGCCATGCAATTTATAATCTTGATGGAGCAAATCTAGGTGTATTAGATATTGAAAGGGATTTGGGAGTGCTTGTGGACAACCACCTAGGAAACAGTGCTCAAAGCCAAGCAGCAGCTGCAAAGGCAAATAAAATATTAGCATGTATTAAGAAGGGTATAGAAGCCAGGGAAGCAAATATAATTCTGCCACTATACAAATCTCTAGTACGCCCTCATTTGGAATATGGAGTACAATTTTGGGCACCACTTCATAAAAAGAACATTTTAGAGTTGGAAAAGGTACAGAGGAGGGCAACAAAACTAGTAAGGGGAATAGAGGGGCTAAGTTATGAAGAAAGACTCATCAAATTAAACTTATTTTCTCTAGAAAAAAGGCATCTAAGAGGAGATATGATTACCTATAAATACATCCAGGGTCAGTATAAAGATTTGTCAAGGGAGCTTTTTGTGCCAAGAGGTTTTCAACTGACAAGAGGACATCCCTTGAGTTTAGAAGTAAAAATATTCCACCTTAAAGAAAAAAAAGAGTTCTTCACAGTAAGGGTGGTTAATCTGTGGAATTCTCTACCAGAGGAGGTGGTGACAGCGGATTTGATAGATAATTTTAAAAGGGGACTGGAGTTATTTCTAATTAGAAAGGGAATTCAGGGTTATCATGGATAATAAGAGAGACAGGATTGATCCAGGGAGAAATCCGGTTGCTTGTGTCTGGCATGAAGAAGGAATTGATTTTTATTTATTTTTTTATTTCCCCTGAAGACGATTGGCTAAGTCTCGCTTGGGTTTTTTTTTCTGTTTGCTTTCCTCTGGATAAATTAATAATAAAAAATAAAACTAAATTGAATAATTGATTAATAATTAATTAACAACTAATTAATGAATACTTAATCTGCATATTGCAGATCAGAGGAGATATTAAAAGGTTGAACTTGATGGACTGAAAGTCTTTTTTCAACCTTAAATACTATGTAACTATGTAACCATATAACTAAGGAATCCTGTGTCGGTTGGTGAAATGTTAAAGTGGAAGGACTTTAGAATGTTATATACCGTATTTATCGGCGTATAACACGCACTTTTTCTCCCTGAAAATAGGGAGCAAATTATAGGTGCATGTTATACGCCAATATTCCCTCCCTCTCCTCATCCTCAACCTCCCTCCTCATTCTAACCCCCCTTCTCAACCTAAACCCCCCCTCCTCAACCTAAACCCCCCTCCTCAAAATAAAACCCCCTAAATAACTCTCCCTCACTTACCTGCTTCTGTTCCGGCCTCCGCTCTGCTCCCTGACCCAGAGCGCATGTGACGTCACATGTGCGCCAAGTCATTAGCATATACCGGGTGCACCCGGTATATGCTAATGACGTGGCGCACATGTGACGTCACATGTGCGCCGGGTCAAGGAGCGGAGCGGAGGCCGGAACAGAAGCAGGTAAGTGAAGGGGAGGTGAGGAGGGGGGAGGGTTAGAATGAGGAGGTGTGTTGAGGTTGAGGAGGGGGGTTGAGGAGGGGGTTGAGGAGGAAGGAGGATGGGGATGGGGGGTTGAGGGGGTTTGAGGATGGGGGGTTTAGGAGGGGGTTTGAGGAGGGGGTTTGAGGAGGCAGGTTGAGGAGGGGGTTGAGGAAGGAGGATGAGGATGGGGGGTTGAGGAGGGGGATTTGAGGATGGGGGGTTGAGGAGTGGGTTTGAGGAGGGGGTTGAGGATAGGGGGGTTGAGGAAGGAGGATGGGGGGTTGAGGAGGGGGGTTTGAGGATGGGGGTTGAGGAGTGGGTTTGAGGAGGGGGTTGAGGAAGGAGGATGAGGGGGGTTGAGGGGGTTTGAGGATGGGGGGTTGAGGAGGGGGTTTGAGGATGGGGGTTGAGGAGGGAGGTTGAGGAGAGGGTTGAGGATGGGGGGGTTGAGGAGGGAGGATGAGGAGGGAGGTTGAGGAGGGGGTTGAGGAGGGGGTTGAGGATGAGGAGGGAGGTTGAGGATGAGGAGGGGGGTTTGAGGATGAGGAGGGGGGTTGAGGATGAGGAGGGGGTTTGAGGAGTGGGGTTGAGCAGGGGGGTTGAGGTTGAGGAGGGGGGGTTGAGAAAGGAGGATGAGGATGGGGGGGTGGAGGAGGGGGTTGAAGATGGGGGTTTGAGGAGGGGGTTGAGGAGGGAGGATGAGGAGGGAGGTTGAGGTTGAGGATTTTGCTTCAAAGTTCTTTATTTGAATTTTTTTTTTCCCTGAAATTCCCTTCTTAAAATGAGGTGCGTGTTATACGCCGGTGTGTGTTATATGCCGATAAATACGGTATATACAATATATATATATATATATATATATATATATATATATATATATATATATTTATATTTATACATATACATACATTGATTTCACCAGGACCCAGCAGAGGCATCAAAATTTGTTTTGTCTAATTAAAAACTAGCTGTGATTTTTTTCCTAATTACTTGTCATTTTAATTAGACTGTTTTAATTGTGCAATGGCCCTTTAGCTCTCATAATTACTCAGTCTTTTATGTTTTATACAAGTGATCATGATATCTGTTTTTGTAATGTGCTCGCTGCGCACCAGTAGAAAAATATAAATAATATGGCATTTAATAAACAACTAATAGCTTGGCGTGTTTAGCTATGTTGTAAAAATGGCAGAAATATCTGTGATTTTCTCACAGAGCAAGAGAGGGATATACACAAAACAGAAAAATGGGTTTGTGCACACCTTTCGCATGCACTCACAGAGGCTCTTCCATTTCACTGCCCAGGGGCTCCAAAAAGGTAGATCTGGCACTGCTCATTCCATAGGTTTTCTGAGGGATTGAGGTCTGGGTTCTAAATGGGTAGTTTCAAGACTTTGATCCTACTTTTGTGAAGCCATTTCTTCGTTGACCAGCAGGTTTTGAGCCAAAGTATTTTATTATTAAGAGCTAGTCATTATCCTATTATGAATTTCCTTTTTTACAAAATTTAGAGGGCCTCGACTTTTTTTTATGGCCTCCGTCTTGCCACCATGCTTAATAACTCAGACGTGCAGAATATGGGAGATTGTCACATGCAAGGAGCGACCGGTATCTGTCAGCATTTCTTGTAGTTGCTTTAATGTAGGCCTCTTTGTAGCCTCCCTGAAAAGTTTTTTCCCTGTCCTGTCATCAACTTTGGAGAGTCATCAATGTCCTTGCAGTGCCATATTTTTTCCATTTATTGATCATCGTCTCCACAGTACTCCATGGTGTATGCTACTTATCTTCATACTTAGCTTTGAATGTGATTGGTTAACTCTTAGCACAGCTTCAGGCCCCATTATATATGGGATATATATGCAACAAGGGTGTTGTAGATGTTTAACCTAAATAGTTATCTTTTTAATTTCCGCTTCAATTTGGTGGTTACAAGGTCACATTAAAGATATAAAAATAATATGATTTGTCTTGATTACTTGCTTTACATCACAAAAACCTGCAATTTCCATAAGTGTGTATAGACTTCTTATACCCCCTTTCTATATTATACATACATACATACAAATATTACAGTGCATCCTTGTTTCATATTGGAAATCAAAGTAAAGTATATCCTTGCACTAAGTAACATACAGTACATGTTTTATGGCATATAACACAACATCCTTGCAAAAATATAAATTATATATTTACTGTCGCACTCTCTTACACCGAAGCCTGCCTACCTTCACTGAGAGGAACTGACAAAAGTACCTGATAGGCTAAACTTATAGACAATAGTTATTCAATAGACTGTTAGATAACTTATCTAATATGAGTATAAATTCCATTTTAACATCTGTTACATTTCCAATAACAATTTGTCCCTCATTTTTAGTAACAACCTTTGTAAAATCTGACTTTGACCTCTTGCAAATGAGTTTGCTTCTTTGTATCTGGGCCAATGCAACAGCGTTCAATGCCATATTGTCTATTGATTGTGATTCTGTTTAATACAAAAGAATGATTTAAAATATTGTCTGTTTTGAACTTGGCACTTTATCCGGAATGAAGACTATCACCTGCTGGAAATATATCACCAAACCTTACATTGTATACCATGAATTTCACCGTCACAATGAACTTGCTACAAGAGTCATTGAACTGTCAAAGGAAGATCGCACGGACATTTACCTTTATGCAAACACCTGATGTACCCTTAAAAGCTTCAGTTGTAAACAAAATATCCACTCATTCTCGGGCTGGACACCAGTAATGGACATACAAATCTCACTCTAACTGGACTGAGGAGGATTTTGTGGTAGGACACAACGATATATCTCATTTACAGTCACAGGTAAGAGATTATTTTTATTTATTTATTACTGTCTACACATTATCAGCCTTATTAACTTGCGATTCGGCCAATTGAATAGGGCTCTATATAAGCACAGAGCATATTTTTTTACAGAAATTTTTAGTTAGTGAAGACCTTGCTTTTGGATAGATCACTAACTAAAAACTTCTGTAAAAAAATATGCTCTGTGCTTATATAGAGCCCTATTCAATTGGCCGAATCGCAATTTAATAAGGCTGTATATTATTAGGTTATAAATAATAATCCATTTACCCTATGAATATGTATTCCAATAGTCAAAGAAAATAAATCTGTTTATTTTTAAAATATTAATTAGAACTGTGTTTATTAAAATCGGAGCTTACCGAGGTTTTATTAATTGATTTTGGTTTTAAGGACAATGACAAGCTACTTTATGCATTATTAACAAAATGTGAAGCAATGGAAACAGATAGGGATTTATCAATATTTAACTACTTCTAGTAGTTTCAGCATCAGAGATGATATTATAGTCCCACTACCAACAGAAAAAGATTGAATTTGCCTAAAATTAACTGTAGCTACATTTCATATATGGTTGTAATTAACTGTGGATAATATTGTCCAATCTTCTACCTTTAATTGTAGTTAGCCAAATGGATTGATTTTGTTTATGATTGTCTGTATTATTATAAACTTGTAATATTTATTTTGTTTTTATTATTTATATTTATAAAGATGGGAACAAGTTTTATGGTACTGGACAGTTGTGAGCAAGTAGTAGTCAAGGGGCTTAATGAGACTTTCAGACACATCCCAGGTGGCCCCATCTTGTGCTCTAGAGGGGGAGAGCAGGTACCACAGTCCACTTTACCTTTCCACTACTAGCAAGCCCCTCTCTTCAACTCCAAAATATAAATCCTCATTATCTATACCTCTATTACCAATTCATTCAACTATACCTCTCTCACAGTAATTTCACAATTTCTTGAGAAGTGTAAAACAAAAAACTAAAAACCATTGTGTTGCCTTTCTAAAGATCATGAAAGAGTCTGATAGGGCATTATTTGTGGTGCTTGTCTGTGTCCAATCCTAAACTCTGAGCAGATATATATATTTTTTTCTGGTACATCTTTCAGTATTGCCCCAAACTTATCATTATTCATCTAGATGCATTTATATTTATATTTATTCGGTTGTTTGTTTGTGTCCGACTCTATGACCCTATGACCCTATGGACAGAAGCACACCAGGCAAACTATAGTTATGTCTCTGGTTGTGCTTATCATAAGGTTTTCTTGGCAAAAATACTGGAGTGGGTTGCCAGCTCCTTCTGAAGTGGAAAGCAATTTGTCTGACCCCTCTGCTATGACCTGCCCATCGGTGAACCTACATGGTATGGCTCACAGCTCCATTAAGCTACACAAGCCCTTTCCTATCCATACCCAGTATAAATAGTATATACAGTACATGCCTTAATACAAGTGGAAATGTTGGGCTGCATATGTCTTCATTTTTATGAACATTTTGCTTGTAGTGTGCACTTCTAAGCCTATAGAAATGTTTGTTTGGAGACAGAGTAAGATAGTCAGAGGTAAATGGTATATATATTGCAGTATAATGTAATTACATGTACCTTGAAGTTAGGCATACATTCTACAATATTATGTGCATCATATTGACTTAGCTTAATACTACAAACACTACAAGGACAAAACTAAAGAGAAAAACTCAAACTTATTATCATCGATTTTCAACTAAATATTTGAACTACCGTATTTGCTGGCTTAAGGCAACTGGGCGTATAAGACGACCCCCAACATTGCCACTCAAAATCCGTCCTCAACCTCAACCCCCCTCCTCATCCTCAACCTCCCTCCTCATCCTCAACCTCCCTCCTCATCCTCAACCTCCCTCCTACACCTCCCTCCTCAACCTCAACCCCCCTCCTCATCCTCAACCTCCCTCCTCATCCTCCCTCCTCATCCTCAACCTCCCTTCTCATCCTAAACACCCCTCCTCACTTTACCCCTCTAAATACCTCCCCCTCTCCCTTTCCCCTCACTTAACTTCATCTGCAGCTTCTCCTCCGGCCTCCGCTCCTTCCTGAGTCGGCACCCGGTATAGGCTAATGATAAAGCTTGAATGTGACGTCACGTCATTAGCCTATACCGGGTGCCGACACAGGAAGGAGCAGAGGCCGGAGGAGAAGCTGCAGATAAAGTTAAGTGAGGGGAAAGGGAGAGGGGGAGGTATTTAGAGGGGTAAAGTGAGGAGGGGGGTTTAGAATGAGGAGGGGGATTAGCATGAGGAGGGGGGGTTTAGGATGAGGAGGGGTGAGGCACCCAGCGTATAAGATGACCCCCCCACTTGGAGGCATGTTTTTCAGGACAAATACACCGGCAAATACGGGTAAATGAAATCCAACTATACTGTAACCAGACATTCCATATATTCTTAGCCTTTACATTGATCTGTTGTCTTATTTACTTGTAAACAGTTTCATAGTACAAACTGATATTTTTCTAAAACAATATAGTCCAAGACAAACATAATTTTATCAGAATTAAGAGAAAATTTTATTCTTGTGCTGATAAGAAGCATTAAACTATTTAACAGAAAATCTACATTTATTTAGATGATATAATTATTTTCAGTACATATTTGATGGTAACTTTAGGCAGTTCCACCTAATGTGCATTCAAAATCCATGCATATTATTGTACTTAAATGGATCAGTATTCAAAAACAAATATCCATGCAATGTAACCAAATTGAGTTTGAAATTATGTATTGCACATTAATGAATATAACACTCTACAAAAGCTGTGTTTTTTGTCTGTGAATTTTCTCAAAGTGCTATTTATTTATAGAATGGCATGTATATACTCGGCATCTCACGCATTTTGACTTAACTCCTTATTTACTATGTACTATTTTTGGGGGGTAAAACAGCCCTTTTCACCTTATCTCCGCTCTTCTCGCCTCATATCAATTGAGAAATAAGAAAGTGCTTAGAGAATCCCGCACTCCCTGATATAGTGTAGATTCACAAAGCTGTAAGTTAGTATTTATCATATGTGATCTCTTTTCGAACATGCTGAGTTCTTGGAGATATATTAGTGCAATGTCTCCAATTTGGAAAAATAGGTTACCTATACTATATTAATTTGGAATATAAGAGGTCTCTCCGACAATTCTTAACTTAGTGAATGAAGCTCCATGTCTATCGTAATATTTTCTAAAACTCACTGGCTAAAATTAGTAAAAAAAATTTAAGGGCCTTCAATCTATCAACATAAAAAAATCCAGCACTCATAATATGCCAAATACATTATTAACTGACATACCACAATTCAGTGAGGTCTTGTTAAAATATATTTATTTCAACAAAAAGAGTAGAGGTGCTCATCTGAGAACAAACAATACCTTAGTAGGTTTGCTCTGTAGTTCTGGTTATCTACTCAGAGAGCAGCCTCTTTTGGCTCACTTCTGTCATTCACATGGAGATATCCTGTAATATATCCATCTGGTCTCACTCAAAAGAGTGATCCAGCCCCAAAACACCAGGCAATTTTACCCTGAACAGGAGAAACCACAAACCCCAGACATACATTTCGGCCTCTGTGGGCCTCGTCAGTGAGGTGCAGCTGTACTCCCTAGGGCACAGTGAGCAAGGAGTCCATGTCTGGAGTCCCCTATCAACTATAGGGTGAGAAAAACAAATCAAAAAGAGTTAGATGTGCTCATCTGAGAACAAAGAATACCTAAATAGGTTTGTTTTCTAAGACTAGTTACCTACCCAGAGAGCAGCCTTTTTAAGCCACTTGTGCCCTTCACCGGGAGAAATATCCTCTAGTATATCAGTCTGGTTTCACTCAAAAAAGAGGGATCCAGCCGGAAATACCAGGAAATTCTAAAATACCAAGGCCCTACATTACCGTATTGGTCCGAATATAAGCCGCACCTTTTCTCCGATTTTGAGCTTGCGAGTTAAGAGTGCGGCTTATATTCGCGACCGTCAAAAAATCATTGCCGATTTGCGAACTTTGCTTGTAACGCGTGCGACTTCTATTCGCGAATGCAAAATTACTGCCGATTTGCGCGATTGCGAGTTAAGGGTGCCGTTTTTCATGCTTTAGACTGCGGTATTGAATAGCGATTTATGGTTTTAGTGATTCTAACATCCTGTAAAGCCTGTAACCTGCAAAAAAAGCCTGTTTCTTGCAATGGCTGATCACTTTGAGAGTCTTTTTCTCTCCAATTTTACGGGTGCGGCTTATATTTGAATACTATCTTTTTTCTACTTTTTCCCCTTGAACTTTACGGGTGCGGCTTATATGCGGGTGCGGCTTATATTCAGGCCAATATGGTATTTTGTAATTTGTTAAAATTATTTTTGAGGGGTAACTACCCAATTTAGCGCTACAGAATATGTTGGAGCATTACAAATACAGGTTAATTTTATATATATATATATATGTATTCTATTAATCTTGCTACTACATAATAAATAGACTGAGCCATTATCACATTTGTTAGTCCGTTTATTTCCATAGTGTTACTCAAAAAGCATTATGTCTGCTCCAGTGACTATCAAGCATAAATTCATTATTTCTATAATATAAAGTATTTTGTACCATTATTACCACTAGGAATTGCATCCTGTTCAAAATACTTTTAAAATAACTAAAATATTATTTTATTACTTTGTTAATTTGCTGTAGAATTTTAAATTGTCTGAAAAAAACAATACATAAATTGCTTATTTATATAAATTGTCTGAAATTGTTTTGCCATTTTATTAAACACAAATGATTATTTTTAATATTTGTACATACTAGATAACCACATAATAGTTAATGACGTGCCCAAAAATGTTAATGATATTGTTGTTTTTATTTTGCAGATCCTGTGACCAAAATAGTAGACAATCATGTCAGTTACTCTACAAAGTATTAAGAAACTGGGAGAAGACAATAAATCATTTGAGTCAGATGATTCAGGTAAATAAAATAGTATTTGAAACTAATCATTTTTTACAACTTAATTTAATTTTCTAATATTATTTCCTTTGAATTAATTCCAGTTAATTCCAAAGATTTTTGAATACTTTATACTGTTCTTAGGGTATGAAGGCAATACCATCTAAATACTATTATGGACGTATAAGAAACATAAATAATTATTTGATTTGATGGTTTTGTATATTTTTGGATTTGTATGAATGTTAGCATTTTTATTTACTGTATAAAAACTAATATTCTTCACAGTGTGAAGTGAAAATGCAAAATCTATAAAGAGTTGTTAAATGTAATACTAACTATTCAAGTATCCTAATGCTGAATTAAACTGTATATTTCTATTTTTAACACAGTAGGTTATGTATATTAAAATGTGGATAAGTGAGGTTAAAAAAAAGAGGAGTTAAATATATACCCAAACCTGTGTTTTCTATGGAATAATAAGGGTTAAAGTTTGCAACTAGTTGAAATCAGTATACAACATACTCATAGTATGCTTTGTGTACATAGGCAACTGCAGTGCCACCTAGTGGCAATAAGTGCCTCAACTAGTTTGCTTTATTAAAGGACCACTGTACTATAGGAAAAACTCACTATGTGATGTATATAATGAGCTAACAGCATTAGCAGCTGTGTAAGCCATAGGCATCAAATCAATTGTTTTACCTGAGAACTTCATAATAACTAGGCGTTTAAGTGTTTATTTTATTTATAAGTGTACAGAAGGGTGGGTTGGGAGGAAAAAGGGTGATTTGTTAAATAATTGGATGTTTTGAAATGTAATACCCACCTCCTCTCCTGCACATGCCCAGAAGCAAGCAGCTTGCAATAATAATGACAGAAATGTAAGCTCCCCTCTTACACATGTAACCTTCAGCATTACATTTTCTTCTAGTTAAAGACTAGCAGTAAAACATTTCCTTTCTAATTCTTTTCTAACCCATTTTGTTTGTTTTTTCTCTTTTTCCCATTTTATCTTCATTATTCCTCATCATGGAAGATGTAACACATTTTTTTATGCTTTTAAAAGAGCATGCTCAAAACAGCACTACAGAAGAAAAAATAAAAAATAAAACCTGTTTATACTTCACTGAAAGTAACAGGAAGCACTCAGACCCTAAGAATGTCTGTAGGTTTCTTTTGCAGACAAGTTGACTCATATGAGTTAAACATTTGATTTGTTTTCTTCTTTGAGAGCATTATCTGAAAAACATAACACACAGTGGTACATTACCTAATACCCGCTTTCAAATGCAAGAAAGAAAAATATGCAATGTCCAATGTTTCAATGTCCCTTATCCAAAAAGGTTTTCTTAGCAAAGATACTGGAGTGGTTTGTTAGTTCCTTCTCCAGTCGATCACAATTTGTCTGACCTTTATAGCTCTCAGGTTCATTGGAGTACACAAGCCACTTCACCACGACAAGGTAGTGATCCAGAGGGGGCTTAATTCAAGGCATATCCCCTTTTTCTCTAAACCACCATAGATTATTTATCCTAAATTCATCTGAATCTTCTGTTTAGATCCATTCATTCCATTCACCTTCCCATGGCATATGCTCTTATAAGAATAGAAGAACATTATTCCCTCCACGTGTTCTGAGCACTCACCAATGAACCAATGATCAAAACCCTCTAAATGCCAAAATAATTACCAGCCCTTGAGCCCTATGAAATTCCCTCTACATTGAAAAACGTAGCCCGTAACGTAGCCTGCAAGACTTACGGCTATTAAATTGGCCTCTTAAAGCTACCCGCAAACAACTTATGGGTAAGGTGCCAAAAAAGCCTACGGGATGTGGAAATTTGAACTGCGCGCCTGTAAATCCTTTGATCTCTCAAGCCCGTAACTTTTACATTCCAATTTCGCTATTAAATTACAATGAATCGATTGGCGTTCAACCCCATAACTCACAAATAGAGCCTAGAAGCCAATGGGTCCTGGAGAGGACCCGCAGGGGGCGGAAAGCCCTATCCGTAGCACTGTAAATGCAAATATACACACACTACTGTACAAATCATACAGGGAAAGTGATGTTAGGTATTAAAATGAATAGCACAACATTCTTAAGCTCTCAAATCTGCAATATAAAATACTTTTATTTCTGTTTAATTTCCATGTTATATCGATCCCGGCAATCAATGTGTTAATCCATATAATGGAACTTGCATGGACTAGAATATCATATTTACGGCTTTATGAATATTGCATTAGTTCTGGAATGCGGGTCCGATCGTACCCTGTAATTGAAACCCGTAAGAGAATGAAATCTAACTCCCATTTTTCAGTGACATAATGCTAACGACCTCTTTTACCATTTGCTCCGTCTAAACCCGTAACTACAGGTTTGACTAATTGATTGTGTGCACGGCCGTAAATCAGACGGCGCTAGAATGGTTTACGGGCTTGCATCTCCGGCCCATCAATCGCGCCATGGTGTAATTTAATAGCTCTGTAACAGATTTCAAGTCCGCAGCCATTGTGGGTCTCACGTTGCCGTTACTGGGTTCTAATTTAATGTGGCTGCTTGTCTCCAAAGTTTGGATTATTTTATAATACCACCATGTCCTTGGTTATAGGCAAGGCTGCTGGACTTAGTTTTAAAATTATAGGTATAATTTAAAGTTGAAATTCAAATGGGTGAGATTATTCTAGCATTATTGTAAAAGATGTTCTTTAAATAAAATGTCTATTACATTTTACCACTTATTAATATATTCCTTTGAATTTAATTTCCTTTGCAGTTAAAAATATTGCACCAGTTCAGTGCATTTCAGAGAAATTACATTGTTTAATGCTGAACTATTAGTTGTTATCATAGTTACATGGATTTAGGCTGTTTGGTTTGACTCTTATATTGTAAATTAAGACTGTAGTATTTGTGTAATATGGCTAATTTGTAGAAATAATGATACACACTTCATAAATACATAAGCAATGGTATCTTGAGGAGAGCTGCAACTTGAAAAATTTAAATATGACTAAATAAATGTTACTGTTCGTAAGAAAATTTGAATATTTCAAGTACAGTAGTTCTAGCTTTTATGAATTTTAGCCTTTATGAATATTAGCTGTTCTCTTACCTGTACTATGTATGAATTATAGACAAGTTATATATAACATATCCAAAATGAGAAGCCGGAGAGTTATCCCATAAAATATTTTGGATTTAATAAAATCTCTTATAATATGACACTGAACTCAACATTTTAAGATAAAAACTAAGCTGGCATTCTGCCCCCCCCCCCCCCCCCTCTGATTACAAAAGTAGCCCCTTGACTCTCATACTATTTAGGATTTATATTAAAGTAATATGATATTTATATTTGTGAAGGTATTTTGATACAGTGGGGGAAAAAGTATTTGATCCCCTGCTGATTTTGAACATTTGTCCACTGACAAACAAATGATCAGTCTATAATTTTAATGGTAGGTGTATTTTAACAGTGAGTGACAGAATAACAAAAAAAGAGCAAGAAAAGCGCATGTCAAAAAATGTTATTAATTGATTTGCAGGTCAATGAGGGAAATAAGTATTTGACCCCTTCGACTTAGTGCTTGGAGGCAAAACCCTTGTTGGCAATAACAGAGATCAGATGTTTCTTGTAGTTGGCCACCAGGTTTGCACACAACTCAGGAGGGTTTTTGTCCCACTCCTCTTTGCAGATCCTCTCCAAGTCATTACGTTTTTGAGGCTGATGTTTGGCAACTCGAACCTTCAGCTCCCTCCACAGATTTTCTGTGGGATTAATGTCTGGAGACTGGCTAGGCCACTCCAGGACCTTAATGTGCTTTATTTTTAGCCACTCCTTTGTTGCCTTGGCTGTGTGTTTTGGGTCATTGTCATGCTGGAATACCTATCCACGACCCATTTTCAATGCCCTGGCTGAGGGAAGGAGGTTCTCATCCAAGATTAGACGGTACATGGCCCCGTCCATCGTCCCTTTAATGCGGTGAAGTTGTCCTGTCCCCCAAACATAACACCCCCAAAGCATAATGTTTCCACCTCCATGTTTGACGATGGGGATGTGTTCTTGTGGTCATAGACAGCATTCAGTTGAGCTGATGCCAAAGAGTTCGATTTTGGTCTCATCTGAGCACAACATTTTCACCCAGTTCTCCTCTGAAACATTCAGATGTTCATTGGCATACTTCAGATGGGCCTGTACATATGTTTTGTTGAGCAGGGGGACCTTGGGGGCGCTGCAGGATTTTCGTCCTTCACGGCATAGTGTGTTACCAATTGTTTACTTGGTGACTATGGTCCCAGCTGCCTTGAAATTATTAACAAGATCCTCCCGTGTAGGTGTGGGCTGATTCCTCACTGTTCTCATGATCATGATTTAAAATCCACGGGGTGAGATCTTGCATGGAGCGCCAGACCGAGGGAGACTGGCAGTTATTTTGTCTTTCTTCCATTTGAGAATAATCGCACCAGCTGTTGTCCCCTTCTCACCAAGCTGCTTGGCCATGGTCTTGTAGCCCATTCCAGCCTTGTGTAGGTCTACAATCTTGTCCCTGAAATCCTTAGACAGCTCTTTGGTCTTGGCCATGGTGGAGAGTTTGCAATCTGATTGATTGATTGCTTTTGTGGACAAGTGTCTTTTATACAGGGCTGAGATTAAGAGCACTACTTATCAGAGCGTGCTCCTAATCTCAGCTCGTTACCTGTATAAAGGACACCTGGGTGCCAGAAATCTTGCTGATTGATAGGAGATCAAATACTTAATTCCCTCACTGACCTACAAAACAATTTATAACTTTTTTGACATGCATTTTTCTTGTTTGTTAGACTGATCATTTCTTTGTCAAAATCAGCAGGGGGTCAAATACGTTTCCCCCCCACTGTACATATTGTAGAAAGTTGTAGTCATATGACAAATTAATTGTTAACTATGGACTTGAACCACAAGGTTATTTCAATTAAACCCTGGGTGATTTTGTATTGTTTAGTCCTATATAACTCCAGTATCGCTACCTTGTCTTGGTGAAGGGGCTTGTGTATCTTGTGAAGGTGTGAGCTATATCATGTAGGGTCGCCTAAGATGGCCAGGTCATAGTAGAGAGGTCAAACAAATTGTGGTCCACTGGAGAAGGAACTGGCAACCCACTCCAGTGTCTTTGCCAAGAAAATCATATGGATAAGCACAACCAGAAAAAAAGAAAAAGCTGCCTGGTGTTCTGTGTCCATATGATCACTGAAAGTCGAACATGACTGAAGGACTGAACAACAACAACTCCAGTATAGAGTTGTCATTCTAAAACTGAATGGATAGACTGCAAATTGCAAGATCTCCATAGGAAATAGACACAACCATCATTAGTTTATTGAAACTGGGGGAAGTTCTGTTTTGACACACGCTGTTAATTACAGCTGTTGTTTTACATGGTGCAGCTGTTTTTAGGAATAGTACAGCTTTTGTTATAAATGGTGCAGCATTTCTTATACATAGTTTGTATACACAGATGTTTTGCGCACGTTGTATTTGCGGCTGTGAACATGATCAATTAGTCAAACCTGTTGTTACTGGTCTAGATGGAGCCAATAGTAAAAGAGATCGTCATCATTATGTTACTGAAAAATGGAGGTTAGAATTTAATCCCTTACCGATTGGACCCGCATTGCAGAAATAATGCAATATTAATAAATGAATAAATATGATATTCTAGTCCATGAGAGTTCCATTATATGTATTAACACATTGATTGCCGGGATCGATATAACACGGGAAGTAAACATAACATAAAGTATTTTATATTGCAGATTTGCAAGCTTGAGAATGTTTTAGTTTTTATACCTAACATCACTTTCCCTTTAATCTAAAATACTTTAGTGTGTGTATATTTGCATTTACAGTGCTACGGATAGGACTTTAACCCCCTTGCGGGTCCTCTCTAGTACCCGTAGGCTTTTTGGCTCCATTTGCGGTTACAGGTTTGAACGCCAGTGGATTCTTAGCTATTTAATAGCGATTTGAGAACGTAACATTTACAGGCTTGACAGATCAAAGGCTTAGCGGCAATGGAGTTCTGATTTCGACAGCCTGTAGGGTTTTTCTGCCTGTAGCCCGCAGATCATTTGTGGGTAGCTGTAACAGGCCAATTTAATAGCCGTTAGTCTAGTGGGCTCCGTTACGGCTACAGGTGTTTAAATTGGGGGAATTTAATAGGGCTGATGGTGCCTCTGTTCTTATACATGGTGCTGCTGTTTTTATACATGGTGCCGCTGTTCTTATACATGGTGCCGCTGTTTTTATACATGGTGCCGCTGTTCTTATACATGGTGCCGCTGTTTTTATACATGGTGCCGCTGTTCTTATACATGGTGCCGCTGTTTTTATACATGGTGCCGCTGTTCTTATACATGGTGCTGCTGTATTTATACATGGTGCCGCTGTTCTTATACATGGTGCCGCTGTTTTTATACATGGTGCCGCTGTTCTTATACATGGTGCCGCTGTTTTTATACATGGTGCCGCTGTTCTTATACATGGTGCCGCTGTTTTTATACATGGTGCTGCTGTTCTTAAACATGGTGCCGCTGTTTTTTTACATGGTGCAGCTGTTCTTATACATGGTGCCGCTGTTTTTATACATGGTGCCGCTGTCCTTATACATGGTGCCGCTGTTTTTATACATGGTGCCGCTGTTCTTATACATGGTGCCGCTGTTTTTATACATGGTGCCGCTGTTTTTATACATGGTGCCGCTGTTCTTATACATGGTGCCGCTGTTTTTATACGTGGTGCAGCTGTTCTTATACATGGTGTCGCTGTTTTTATACATGGTGCCGCTGTTTTTATACATGGTGCCGCTGTTCTTATACATGGTGCCGCTGTTCTTATACATGGTGCCGCTGTTTTGATACATGGTGCTGCTGTTTTGATACATGGTGCTGCTGTTTTTATACATGGTGCAGCTGTTTTTATACATGGTGCTGCTGTTTTTATACATGGTGCTGCTGTTTTTATACATGGTGCCGCTGTTTTTATAGATGGTGCCGCTGTCCTTATACATGGTGCCGCTGTTTTTATACATGGTGCCGCTGTTCTTATACATGGTGCCGCTGTTTTTATACATGGTGCCGCTGTTTTTATACGTGGTGCAGCTGTTCTTATACATGGTGTCGCTGTTCTTATAGATGGTGCCGCTGTTTTTATACATGGTGCCGCTGTTCTTATACATGGTGCTGCTGTTTTTATACATGGTGCAGCTGTTCTTATACATGGTGCAGCTGTTTTTATACATGGTGCCGCTGTTCTTATACATGGTGCTGCTGTTCTTATAGATGGTGCTGCTGTTTTTATACATGGTGCCGCTGTTCTTATACATGGTGCCGCTGTTCTTATAGATGGTGCTGCTGTTTTTATACATGGTGCTGCTGTTCTTATACATGGTGCCGCTGTTTTTATACATGGTGCCGCTGTACTTATACATGGTGCCGCTGTTCTTATAGATGGTGCTGCTGTTTTTATACATGGTGCCGCTGTTTTTATACGTGGTGCAGCTGTTCTTATACATGGTGTCGCTGTTCTTATAGATGGTGCCGCTGTTTTTATACATGGTGCCGCTGTTCTTATACATGGTGCTGCTGTTTTTATACATGGTGCAGCTGTTCTTATACATGGTGCAGCTGTTTTTATACATGGTGCCGCTGTTCTTATACATGGTGCTGCTGTTTTTATACATGGTGCCGCTGTTCTTATAGATGGTGCCGCTGTTCTTATACATGGTGCCGCTGTTCTTATAGATGGTGCTGCTGTTTTTATACATGGTGCCGCTGTTCTTATACATGGTGCCGCTGTTCTTATAGATGGTGCTGCTGTTTTTATACATGGTGCCGCTGTTCTTATACATGGTGCCGCTGTTCTTATAGATGGTGCCGCTGTTCTTATACATGGTGCCGCTGTTCTTATAGATGGTGCCGCTGTTTTTATACATGGTGCCGCTGTTCTTATACATGGTGCCGCTGTTCTTATAGATGGTGCCGCTGTTTTTATACATGGTGCCGCTGTACTTATACATGGTGCCGCTGTTCTTATAGATGGTGCTGCTGTTTTTATACATGGTGCCGCTGTTCTTATAGATGGTGCTGCTGTTTTTATACATGGTGCCGCTGTTCTTATACATGGTGCCGCTGTTTTTATACATGGTGCCGCTGTTCTTATACATGGTGCCGCTGTTCTTATAGATGGTGCTGCTGTTTTTATACATGGTGCAGCTGTTCTTATACATGGTGCAGCTGTTTTTATACATGGTGCCGCTGTTCTTATACATGGTGCTGCTGTTTTTATACATGGTGCCGCTGTTCTTATAGATGGTGCCGCTGTTCTTATACATGGTGCCGCTGTTCTTATAGATGGTGCCGCTGTTTTTATACATGGTGCCGCTGTTCTTATACATGGTGCCGCTGTTCTTATAGATGGTGCCGCTGTTTTTATACATGGTGCCGCTGTTCTTATACATGGTGCCGCTGTTCTTATAGATGGTGCCGCTGTTCTTATACATGGTGCCGCTGTTCTTATAGATGGTGCTGCTGTTTTTATACATGGTGCCGCTGTTCTTATACATGGTGCCGCTGTTCTTATAGATGGTGCCGCTGTTTTTATACATGGTGCCGCTGTACTTATACATGGTGCCGCTGTTCTTATAGATGGTGCTGCTGTTTTTATACATGGTGCCGCTGTTCTTATAGATGGTGCTGCTGTTTTTATACATGGTGCCGCTGTTCTTATACATGGTGCCGCTGTTTTTATACATGGTGCCGCTGTTCTTATACATGGTGCCGCTGTTCTTATAGATGGTGCTGCTGTTTTTATACATGATGCTGCTGTTGTGATATGTGAAGCTACTAGTTTGATAAGTGACGCAGCTATTTCACAACAGAACTACTTCACTTTTTCTGGTCATATATTTAATCCTATTTTATTGTTAATTCTATCATATCATTAACTGAATTTATCTGAAAAATTATGATGTTGCAGCTTTTTCACAATATTTAAACCAATTCGCAAAACCAGTCACTTAAAATATTTTTCGCAATATTTCTTATAAATCTCTTATATACAACATAATTGTTGAAATAATTCTATCATTTAGTACAATATTATATAATGTTACTGACATGATTTTTTTTTCAATTTTTTACAGATAATCTTAAGAAATATAAGTAAGTATTAAAAGATATGTTATCTTATATATTATATTATATGTTTTTTTTTCCCTGTGTCCTAATAAGTTACAGAAAACCAAGGGACAATAAGCCTATATCTGCAACATTAGTTGCTTTGGTTCCCATTGGTTTAAATGCAAATCGGATAAGAAATGTAACAGTGTCTCCATGAGTCCTTGTTTATAGTTTCTCTTAACTCACTGGTAAGAAAAACAATGAATCAAACAGATCGTTTTTAATCTGCTCATTTTTTTAGAGTTACTTTTCTTTGATTAATATAATTTACTAGCGACCTGCCCGTCAAAAATGACGGCAATAAAAACTGAAGCCTGGCAATGCTGTTTGCCACACAATGTAAGCCTCTCCCCCTCTACTTTACTGGCCTTGTGATGAGCGCCTTTGGCGCTCATCACAGGCCTTGCAATGAGCCCCTTTGGAGCTCATTGCGAGTCTCTCCCTCTGTCTACTTCCTCCCTCGTGTCTTATTTCCCCCCTCCTCTCCCTCCCTTGTGTCTCCTTCCGCCTCGTCTACCTCCCTTGTATCTCCTGCCCCCCTGTGTTTTTACCTCCCTCTCCCTCCCGTGTCTCTAAACCCCTCCCCTGTGTCTCTTTCCCCCTTCTCCCTCCCATGCATCTCTTCCCCCCCCTGTGTCTCCCCCAATCCTCCCCTGTGTCTGTTCCCCCCTGGCCTGTGTCTCTTTCCCCCTCCCCCTGTGTCTGTTCCGGCATTCCTCGTGTCTCCATTTCCCTCCCTTGTGTATCTTCCCCCCTGCACTCTCTCCCCTGTGTCTCTTCCCCCTCCTCTCACTCCCCTGTGTCTCTTCCCCCTCCTCTTTCTGTGCCTCTTCCTCCCTGTCTCTTCCCCCTCACCCTCTGTGTCTCTCCCCACTCTGTGTCTTCCACCCCTCTCCCTCTGTGCCTCTTCCCCCGCCTCTCTCTGTGTGTCTCGCCACTGTGTCTCTTCACCCCTTCCTCTGTTTCTCCCCCCTCTGTGCCTCTTTCCCCCCTCTCTCTGTACCTCTTCCCCCCTTTCCCTCTGTGTCTCTTCCTCCCTCACCCTCTGTATCTCTACCTCCCTGTGTCTCTTCCCCCTCTCCCTCTGTGCCTCTTCCCCCCTCTCCCTCTGTGCCTGTTCCCCCCTGGCCTGTGTCTCTTTCCCCCTTCCCCCTGTGTCTGTTCCCCTCTTCCCCCCCCATTTCCCTCCCATGTGTATCTTCCCCCTGTTCTCCCTCCCCTGTGTTTCTTCCCCCTTCTCTCACTCCCGTGTGTCTTTTCCCCCTCCTCTACCTCCCCTGTGTCTCTCCCCCCCTCCCTCTGTGTCTCTTCCCCACTCTCCCTATGTGCCTCTTCCCCACTCTCCCTCTGTGCCTCTCCCTCCCCCCCTTCCCCACTCTCCCTCTGTGCCTCTCCCCCCCCCCCCCTCTTCCCCACTCTCCCACACTCTCCCATCTGCTCGTGGCTTGGGCTGCGCTGCGCGCATGCGAGGCTCATGCCGCGCTCTATGCATGCGCGGCTACTGCCGCGCTCTGCGCAAGCGCGGCTACTGCCGCGCTCTGCGCAAGCGCGGCTACTGCCGCACTCTGCGCAAGCGCGGTTACTGCCGCGCAATGCGCACTTTATCATTGTCAAACTGCGATTCGTCGCAAGCGTGACGACGAATCGCAGTTAGACAATTATATTATGTGATTTTCCATGGGGAGAATAAATCTTTTGTAATGTGTAAAATATTGCTCTTTTAAATGCATGAGAGCCCTTTAAACTAGTTATGTAATGTAAAATTCTTCTTTTTAAACAGTGACCCATACGGAAATGGAGGCGATTCTGCAAAGAAAGAGCAAAAGTAAGTATGATCTATATAAACTGACGGCATGTTTAAACCACTTGATTCAATTGCAAGATCCAAAGCAGCAAGGATGTAGTGCAGAAAGCTCATGTCAGACTAATCTTTTTAATTATATAGTTAAAATGATAGGCCATGGTAGAGCAGTAGACAAGTATATAACACTGCATATTGGGTTTAAAGTTGGTTGAGCGAGAGGGATTAGAGAGACATATGGGACAGAATACTATAAGGTGAATAGCTGGTTACAAGTATGGTGGCTCTGGGAAAGGAAATGTGTTCTATTCGCAGATGACCCAAACCCTATAAATAATAATATCAAATAGCATTACTATGATGCCCTTCAAAATAGCTCAGTAACTGCTTCCACTTTCCCCCATCTCAGAATTATGATGCAAAAGTAGATGAATATATATGTTGTTTTGTGTGTGTGTGTATACCGTATATATATATATATATATATATATATATATATATTTATTTATATCCAGCATGTAATTATGGATATGCAATTTTCGACACTACAAGCATCCTGCTGTAACTTCAAAAACATATTGGCTTAGATAGAAATGCATCCCTAAGTTTGTGAAGTCATTTCACATAATTATCTTTAAGCTGCACTTTTAATACTTAATATTATTTATAATGCATTTTTTTTGCTTCCAAAGGGCAAAGAACAAGGAGAGTGACAGTATTCGAGTTGGCTTCTTCCAGTTGGTAAGAAGAGACACCTAGGTCTTGCTAATTGCTGTTTTGTTATTCAGATATTCTGCTCCTTGGATCAGGTATTGTAGGAAGCTGCTTGGATGTTAGATTGTTGAGGATATCATCACATTATTATCTTGGGGTCGCTGATTTGTACCTGTTGGGCTCTCTTTAGTTGAGTAGTGACTGGGGATGGTGCATGTGCACACACTGCAAAGCCGGCCACCCACATGGAACTCTCTAGGCTTATTGCCAGTGTGGGCATTGGGTGAGGAGACTGCTCTGCAGCTGATGCAAAGAGATATATTCTCTCTCTCTCTCTCTCTCTCCCTCTCTCTCTCTCTCTCTATATATATATATATATATATATATATATATATATATATATATATATATATATGAGTGAGGCACCCTGTTGCCTGTAGTGCTGTCAGTATTAAGTCCAGGCTTGTCCAGGCTTTTAACTCTTACAGCAATTTTCTGGCAAATAAAAATATGTGCAAATGTTAAATGTTTAGTAAAAAGTGTGACTTAAGTTGATCTTTTGGTCCCCTGATCAGGAATGTAGCCTAGGTAAGACATATATCACATATATAGTTGTCAACAGTGCGGGTTGACAAAAGTGAGAGCTGCAGTTGCTGACAAGGAGCGCAACCACAGACTTTAAGGCCGCAAATGCGGACCCTCGGGAAGCGAGGTGCCGCATTTGCGGGGGCTCCCACCGCGACCACAACATTTACAGACTTAGCATCCGCAAATACGAGCCACGCCACTTACAAACCAAAATATACAACATTAGCGGACGAAAACCGCGCACACCAAAACACTAAAAACACAAAAAATACACACAACAAACACATAAAAAGCTTACCCAAAGCAAGGGGGGGGGGGCACCCAGCATTTCTAAAAGTGAAGTTACAAGTCAATTTAGGTTGAAATTAAAGAGTTTAGACACCCTAAAATCCCTTAAGCGAGAGAAAAAATGGACGTTGAACAAAACTAAAACGAGGCTAAAGGACCCTAAACACGCAAAACACCACGAAAAACATACAGATTTTTCAAAAAAGCTGTAAGAGGTACAAGAGCAAGGATGCTAAATCAGCCACAGATGTGTACCACACATTAGGCGCCATTTTACAACACTAACTTACACAATGCGGAAGTACACAGCTACCCTAACGGATTTTCCTCGCGCATGCAGCCTATTTACACTGCACACATTGCTCACACTTACACAGCAGCTCCACAGCACTGAAAACTCACATTGGATGCTGCGGCAACATCAAAACAGATTGTCAGCTCTTCAACACAATGCTTTCTGCATATATTACTTCCAAATGGGTAAAGTATATTCATTTTGTAATGGATTATTTATTTCATTACCATACACCAAACAGCATTAGCTCACTTACAATTTCATTGCCGTATTTTTTTGACGGCCAATATTCTAGTAGATATATAAAAAAGGGGAAAATAAAAATTAAAAATGTATACAATACATTTAAAAGAACCTGTCTCATACCTTATCATAATGTTATTTTATAAGTAAAATAAAATATATTAATTTAAGAAAATTACCAATAACTCATAACAGAAATCTATAAAAAAAAACAATGGGTTTGGTCCACCCGTTATCCTACAAGATACAAAGTAATCAAAGGCTCCTTGAGAGCCTGTTCATTTACTTCTCTGATCACATTGCATTGAATATGAATAAGGGCACAGTGAGTTGCAGTCCTGACCTCTAAAGGATTCACTTTCCATTTATTTCCTATAAGGTATCAGTACAGAGGGAAGTCTCTCTCAATGTAATGCAATTTATCTGCACTATAGACCACTTATTTGTCATATACAAATATTTTTTGTCATGTTTAAACCATGATCCTTGAAATACAAGATAGGTTGGTCTGGACTGCAACAGCCTTTTAATATGATGGCAGCCTCAGAGAACCATAGTAAACCTGGATAAATGTTGTAATTTATTTTAAAACTTCGAAATCTGTAATATAGACCAGGACTGTTCAACCCTAGACCTTGAAGGCCCATATTACAATGTATTTTCAGCATATCCTGTGTGACCACAGGTGAGACATTTACTGGGACATTTTAGTTTAAATATCTATATTCACACATGGATATGACCTGGACTCGGCCCTTGTGAACTAAAGTTGAGCATGCTTGGTGTGGACAGCTACTCCTAATCAGGTTATGGATTTTAATATTATTTATATTTCTCCAGTTTAGATTTTCTTCCTGCTCTGAGAAATTTATGATGGTTCTCGGAGGGCTGTGTGCAGTTGTCCATGGAGCGGCCCAACCTTGCATGTTGCTTGTTTTTGGTTTAATGATTGACACATTCATCCTTTATGATATCGAGTTGCAAGAGCTTCAAAACCCTAACAAGACATGTGTAAATAATACCATCATGTGGATTGACAATTCTTTTGGAGAAATACATGAAAATGATACTATTAGCTGTGGGTAAGTTATACTTTCACAAATCCTTGAAGTCTGTTTTAGTAATTTACATAATTTGTTATATTAAAGTGAATGAGGAATGCCATATGTACACTAAGCTATGATGATGGTTTAAAATGAATTCAGGTTGTAAATAATGTTTGTGCATATAAAAATAGTGGGTGCCTCTCCGTCTCTAACCATTTATTTAATCGAGTATTTTCTATAACTGAATAAATGGTCAGTGGAAGTGCTTTTCGAGTTAAATCTATTTTGTTCACTAATAATTAATATTGAAGTACAGGTGCAAACAGCAACAGAAAAATAAAAAAAAACTAAAAACATAGATCCTCTTCATCATAGCTGCTGGTGCACTTCTTCCCAGACAGATTAACCTTTCTCCTACAGTGCAGGCTCCAAGTAATCTGGTCTGCATAATTAATTCAGTCTCTGGTGGTTGTGATTGTCAACTAGACAATAGTGTGCAGATAATGAGTTGACAGAGGAGTCCTGCAATGGCCATGACTAAAGGGAACTGCTTTTAAAGTATTTTCTTACTGAAACCTTTCATTACTGTTTGCCTATGTATTTTTAATGATAATGAATTAACTAAATATTAAATAGCCAGTTGAAAAACACTTTAACTGTCTCTTTAAGCCAGGCATCACAATGTTCTGTTAAAAGAGTAACTAGTTAATGTCTGAAGTAAAACATTTTTAAATTTTAAACCATTTGGATCACTATATATTCTAGCTTTTCCTGAAACTTTACCTACGTTCTTCAGTAATAGCTCTATACACTGATTCATTACTTTAGATAGAAGGCACTTTAACTTTTATGTTTTCAAAATCTCTAGCGTGTATCTTGCAAGCTTATAGATCATGTTACACGTCACAGTTAAAAATGGATATGTGCATATATGAGACAATATTTGGAGGGTACTAAACCTGCTCATGATTTTTAAAATGCAGAGATTTTCCTTTAAGTGGCTTCTATATCTCTTAATTTCCCTTATTCCAATATGCAAACACATCTGCCTCTTTCCTACCAGGACGCTGGATATTGAACTTGAAATGACAAGATTTGCAGCATATTATGCAGGGATTGGGTGCTCAGTCCTCATTCTTGGCTATGTCCAGGTAAGTAATAGATTTATCCAACATTTTGTTCATAAGAATCTTGATGAGGTCTCTGAGTCTTATGTCATCATGTGAGGCATCTTTTTCTAGACAGATAAATGGACTCTGTCACCCCAAATTAAGCTGTTTTGATATTTTTTCTTAAAGAGCATGAACAACTAAATATACATTGTGCTAGCCATTTGATTCTAAAACGAAGAATTCCTGGGATAGCCAGCATTGTTTTTGCTATATTTTCATGCAAATGAGCTGCAACTGAATGCTAAGTAGCCACTTTAGTGTGCTAATTAGAGTTATAGTCTACTTGTCTGTCTCTGTGCTAACTAAAACAAGCCTCACTTATGTTATCACGCAGATCCCCTTCCCCACCCTTAGCATGCCATATTAGCATACTGTACTGTAAAGTTGCATAAATGAGCCACAGAGCCAGTACTAAATATCTCAGGAATTTTTTTTTCTGTAGAGAAAAATTGATAGTGCAATTTATAGAGAGTTTATAATGCCCTTTAAAATGAAGCTGCCTTAATTTTGGGTGACAGTGTCCCTATAAATTCAAATTTTATTTAATATTCTGCATACAATCAAAGATAGTCCATGAGATCTCACTTCGCAATCAAAAACATCCCACCTTAGTGGAAAAGTCAGTAGTGACTTAGAATAAAAAACAGTATTATCACTGTGTTTGTCGTATGTCTTTCAGTTTTAACTATAACCTATTTCTATAATCCTATTTTTTTAATTAAAGGGACTTTTTGGGGCATTTTTTAAACTTAATATGAATGTTGTAACTAGGTTACTTATGTTATCTTCCGCAATGTAATTGTGATTTTAAATATACACTTCATTTATATCTAAAAGCACTTCCCTATTCTTCCTGTTCTTTCTCATGAGATTTGCCATTGTATAAAGCTGTGACCTAAACCCACACCCACATGGGAGGAGCTTGACACTCTTGGTGTATCATGCTACTCAAGCACAGCATATCCCTGTATGAGGTAATCTCTTACCTTGTGGGTGTGACTTTGCATGACAAGTGTGCAAGATGGCACCTCTGATGAGAGAGAACAGAAAGAAATGGAGACGCTGCAGGTGGTAAGAATCTGTTTCTCTGGGTCTTCTTAGACATGCAAAGTATACATTTTAAATTAGTTACATTTTATATTATATTTTATAGTTAAAATATATGAAATAAAAGATATTTGAAGAATCCCTTTAAGTAAAAATGTAATATTATTTTAGTGCTTTGCTTGTCTTAATTGCATTGACAAGTATAAACTAATTTTTTTATTTTAATTAAAACATTTATATAAATAACAAAATGCCCCTTTAAAGTGCTCATTTGTGTCCAGTTCTATGCCATCTCTTTTTTATATACGTTGTTCTATACCATAGCTGTGTATGTGTGTGAAGTCAAAAACTATTAAAAGTATAGAGAGTTAGGCCTACATACTCAACTGAATGTTACAGAAATTTCAAGAAAATGTTAGCCACTACTAGTAGTTTGTGAGACACTTAAGTAAACATTTTAAACAGAGAAAAAGTTGAAGTATGTCTATCATTCATACTATGTTTGGATATGTCTTTTCTTTTAAATGCAAGGCGTTACACGTTGTTTAACATTTTTTACCTCAGGGTTTTCACAATAATACTTTTTAGTTATTTTTCTTTTCTTCTATATAAATGTTTTAATTTATTTTATCATCCAAATATTTGCCATATGAAACACACTTCATTTACTTCTGAAAAAAAAAACCAGAGTAACATATTCTCACCTTCTGAAACCTCCCACTTTCTTCCTGTTTTCTCTCATGTTGGGTGCCAGTTATGAGCAAAGGTCAAACCTTTAGAAGAAGAGCTACACACTACCAGTGCAAATGTTACAACCAGCAGACACAAAGCATGTCACTGACCATTGACTACTACATTGCACTGACAGTGTGAAAAGCCTCTTCCCGGTGGGTGTGGCCTGAGGTTACAGATTTGAAAAGAGGCAACCTACGTGAGACAGAACAGGGAGAAAGGAAGTGGCTGGATGACTTGATAATATGTTACTCTGGGGCTTAAGTGAAGTGTAAATTTGATATAACAATTACACTGAGTATATAATCAAATACAACATATTTAACTCAACAACAGGATAGGTATTTGCAACAGAGCTCCAGAATTAAACAAGGTCATGAAAAGAGTCTGCAATTATAAATTGTAAATCTGTTCCTTACTTTACACAATACTCCAACAGATTTGCTTTTGGGTGGCTGCTGCAGCCCGTCAGATTCAGAGAATAAGAAAGCTATACTTCCGGAAAGTAATGAGAATGGAAATTGGCTGGTTTGACTGCACTTCAGTAGGTGAACTGAACACACGAATGTCTGAGTGAGTACTCTGTGAATAAGCAATCTCTATCCTACACCTTGTTTGCACCCAGAAAAAAACAATCTCAATCTCTAAAAAGTATTCTAATAAATTTGTGATGCCCCTGGACTGAATATGCCCAGAATAATACATGTATACAGTATTTATATATATAAAATCTCAGCACAGCAGATGAGGTTTACATGTTTGTTTATTCACGGGACACCCATATGTATTAGTAGCATTATATGATATGGCTCATGAGATACAAAGAAAATAATATCTCCTGAATCATATAGAAAGCATTTTTTCTCCAGTCTCATTAAGAGAAGAAAGGCCTCATTCATAGCTTAGGTCATCTTTGCACATCAGAGGTAAGTGTGCACTCATTGGAAACATATAATTGTGGGCAGTGCAAGAATTCTCCTCAACACTGGATAACTGAGCCTTCAGGCTGATTGAATAATCAAGATGTTCAGGGTCAGTGGCGGAGCTACTACCAGTGCAGGAGGTACAAAGCACCTGGCCCACAGCATGCTAATGGCCCTCTACTATTTCACTGGCTCTGGCAATCTTTTGGTGTATAACCATAAATTGGCTTGCCCAAATAGGTTTCAGATAAAGGATTCAAGCGTAGCCATAATGACACTATTTTATAATATTGGGAATCTATATGGGTGTCTCATGAATAAACTTTTTGTCCGACTTATCAGGGTACATATTCTACACATTTTTGCAATATGTCATGACACATTTTTGTCTTTCTATGTTGTCTATTATTCAAGTATTGTTAAAAATTGCAAAATTGGCTTGTTTAATAAATGGGTATGAGGGGGCAAATCTACCAAATTTTGCGTATGTATAGGTACACATAAGCTGTTTTATGGTCTATGGGCCTCATTCAATTGCGATTTGGCCAATTGAATAGGGCACATTATAAGCACAGAACATCATTTTTTCCAGATGTTTTTAGTTAGTAAACTTCTATTCAAAAGCAAGGTCTTCACTAACTAAAAACTTCTGTAAAAAAATATGCGCTGTGCTTACAATGAACCCTATTCAATTGGCCAAATCGCAATTGAATGAGGCCCTATGTATCCAATAAAGAATTATTTTGGCTCCTACTTCTACTTATAACAATGCGAGACTTTCATCAATATATTATTGTTTTGCTCATTTATTTATGGATATAGAATTGCAGGTTGTTGGCTACAAACTCTGCTGTGAATAATATCAAATGTCAATGACACTGATAAGTGCTGGCAGTCAGGTATATGTCTGGGTATAAGAGTATCCAATCCAAAGGGAGCAGCAATTCTTAATTTAGCACAGGTGTGTCATACTGTGAAATGTACTGCTTCTCGCTCATTTAGACTTTACTGCAGATTCTCTGCTTCGGCACTTTAATTTATATAGTATAATCAAATCTCTGCCTATGGTATAACCAGAAACAGATTGAGTAGATATGATACCTTTTAGTAGTAGTAGTAGTGTTATATAGCAGGTATACCAAATAATCAAAATTCAGCATATTTTTAAAACAAACCTTAAAATTACTGATTTTTAAAACATTTTATTTTTATTCTGTATGATTCCGTTTGCAGCTCTGATTAAACTTTCAAAGCACAAAGAGCGTCCTTCATCTGGCACAAGTTCAGCTTTAACCTCTTAAAAGACAACTGTATGAAAGCTTTATTTAAAGGCAAATTGTATGGAGTTTGCCAAATAAATAGTGCATGTATTAAAAAAAAAAAATTACACTTATTTTTAAAGTGTTTTATTTTTATTCTCTGTAACTCAATTTGCAGCTCTGAGTAAGCTCTACATTCAACCTTTGCTGCTGAGTCACTCTAGGAGGATTCAATGTAAATTATTAATAATTATGTTAATTATGAATCTGGACTCACTGACAGAGCCTGGGGGAACAGTGTGCACCCCCCACACCACCTGCATACACACACACACACACACACATATTTAACATAGTATTTAACATAGAATTCTCCTAGAATTACCAAACAGCAAAGGAGGAAGGCAGGGCTTGATCAAAGTTGCAAATTGTGTCACAGGGTACATTTTTTACCTAACATGCTCAATTCTAATCCTTTAGCATACATATTCAGTATGGGCCTCATTCTATTAGCGGCTGTAAATCGGCCGTAAGGCTGCGATTCCTTGCGGGGGTTCAGTTAACTCGCGATTCTATTATACGGCCCCGCAAGGATCTCCTCTTACGGCCGGCCGCATATCTTGGAACCGGCCGTAAGCTGTGAAATATAAAAACTCAAAAATAAATTCAAGCCTGCACTGTACAGCTCTGTAAATGCTAGGGATCATATTGGGGGACATGAGGATTAAAAGTAACCCACTCTCAAGCTTGCACATCAGCCCAAACCCAAGTTCAAATTAACTGTTTATTTTCCGGCTGCGGCGTGGGCGGGTCTGAGGTGCTCCAAGCACTCTGGACTTTTTACATGGATATTTTACGGATATTAAAAATAAAATATTCTACGGATTTGAGTATAGGATAATTATGTGCTATTTTTTCTAACACCTAAAATCCCTTTATAGTCTTCTCAAAGTGCAGGATGGCTTTATTTGAGCTATTTTATGTGCTTAATTGGTGCTAGCGAGACCTCTTTCCTGCAAGTAAGCAGCGGCTCGTTTTTAGCCTTGCAGAGAGGGTTCCCGGAGCAATTGAATTGCAAATAGGAATTTCTTACGGCCGAAACTCTTGCGGCCGTTTTAGATCAAAGGCTTTCCTCTGGCGCGAGCGGCCGCAAGAGATAGCAAGGCACCGGCCGCAAGCCTGCCGGAGCCTCCGGCCGTAAGGGAATAGAATAGTCGAATAGCTTGCGGCCGGTCCTTGCGGCCCCGCAACGGCTGCGGCCGCTAATAGAATGAGGCCCTATATGTTTAAAAAAAAGCATTCATACAGTGGTTCTTTAATGACTAAAGTTGAACTTTTTCCTGATGAAGAACCCTCTTTGCGATTTGAAATCTTGTCATGATTAAAAAGCTACAGCAAACAAGCTCACTTTGGCACTTGTAGGCTTAGGGAAAATCCTCCTTCTAGGGTGCAGACCCCATACTGTCCAGCTTTACTATATATGTCATCAGTGCTCAAGCTTCATCCTACAAACCTCCTACAGTCAATCTTTTTGAAATATTCAGAGTTCAGGTATTTTCATACTTACTTGCGTTTAATATGTATTTTATTTTTCTTTTGCAGTGACATAAACAAAATTAATGATGCCATTGCTGACCAAGTTGGAATCTTTATTCAGAGATTCACTACATTCCTTTTTGGCTTTCTGTTAGGATTTGTCAATGGCTGGAAATTAACCTTAGTGATTATTGCAGTCAGTCCTCTCATTGGAATTGGAGCAGCTCTAATGGCCCTGGTAAATCTTAAACCTAAACTGCAACTGGAAAATCTTATTTGATGTAATGAATTAGTACAAAAAAAAGATTTGTTTTTTTTTAGTAGCAAAACAGCTAGCAAATTTTGCACTATACGTTAGCACTTACATATATGTATTGAATAACTTATAGAGACAGAAAAGTACCCTTTGATAGTGCACACCTACTAATCCTAAACTATGTATGGACTTACATGAAAAATAAAACTTAACTTTTAATAACTACTATTAAAAACTTTTAGACGCAGCAAAGTAGAACAGTATTGGTATAGATATTATTTATAAGGTGCATTATTTAATTAAGTGCTTTTAGGGAATATCATTATGGCCATAGAAGAAGTAAAAGAAGTGTCAGTGCTTTGGTACACAAAGTGCCAGTGCTTTAATATAGAGCTAGAATATTGAATTGATTCAATATCTTGCTTGATTACATCCACAAAAAAAGTGACAGTGCTGTCACAGCTTATTAATAAATCCACCAGGAATCTGTGTAGTCTTAAGGAACTAAAAGTCTATTATTAGACTCTTACTAAAGTGCTGATTTAATTTAACCAAAGTTGGTATATAATATAAATTAGTGTATGTGGCAATTGCTTTATGCTATAAAAATGTATAAACTTTAGCTAAAATACTTCTTCTAGTAAAATTTCTCTATTAAGTATACATGGTATCATTAGAAATCTCTAAGAAATAGTGCAACTCAATTTTATAAGAGATTCCCCTATATCATTCTCATATATGCTCCTATATATGTTTGTCCTACTATCTATACACTTTAAATACGTTTCTTATTATTGAACCTGTTCCTTAGTGCTAGTATAGTCGTACTGCCTATGTACTTGGTGCTAGCTTAATTATTTTGCCTTATTGTCATATTTTTATGTTAATGGCTTATATTGTGCTAGCTTATTGGCATTCTAAAAGCTCTTTTTAGAGTTACTAGAGTCACTGAATATCTCGTACACTGCTTTCTATTGCTTTGTATTGCTTTATATTGCGCATTTGTTTGGGAGATTCAGTCTAGCACGTTTTCAATGGAGATCGCGGTCAGGACGCCTCGCGGTGACGTCACTGACCCGCGTCTCACGTTGCTGCGTCTAACCCGACGCACGTTTCTTGATTTCCTCAGGGGTTACATATATGTCCTGATCTGTGTCTCTTGTTTATAGGCTGTGGCAAAACTAACTGGCAGAGAGTTGCGGGCTTATGCCAAGGCTGGTGCGGTTGCTGATGAAGTTCTTTCAGGTATCAGGACTGTGGCAGCTTTTGGTGGAGAACTGAAAGAAGTTGACAGGTATGGAAATGTTTAATGTGTATAAGACTTGTGGGATATTTTAACACAAGATATATACACATAAGTAAGGGTGGAAGCTTCCTTGGAACCTGGGAGCCATGGCTCATACAATTTGTACTACTGGTTGCTAAATATTTTTCCAAAATACAATGCATCTCTATGAAATGCTTCCTTCAAGACTCTAGAAAATAGCATATCTGGATTCTAAAAACATCCTCCAGTCCAGCATAGATGTAAAATAACCATACTCCTTTATGTAACACAAGCTTTTAATGATTAAACAGTAATAAAAATATTGAATTGTCTTTGTCAAACTCAATTTAAATTGCTGTTTACATTGACACAGAAAAAATCCTCCTTATTGAAGAAATTAAATTAAAAGCATGCATAATAATAAACATAATTACAATTTTTATATTCAAAATGTGCCATTTTACTTATGTATACCAACTAGACATGTTTATCTTCTTCATCTCTCCCAATTAACTGCTGTTGATAATGCCATTACTTCAAAGGGTGGATCTTTCATGTAGCTTTTATGTAACTAGAAAAGTGATATCTTAGGGAAATAAACCCATTAGTGCTTGACACTACAAATTCGGATACAAGGGCAACATAGGGTTAATCATATTCACATAGTATTGGAAATGTATTAATGGAAATACAACGTCGATTAAAAGAATTTAAAAAAGGATTAAAAACACTATAAAAAATAATTCCTTCAATGGCTGTTGTAACAGCTATTACCACTCTATCATATATTATTCATAGAGTGTAGTTACAAAGGCAAATGATTTGTCAGAGTATATAAAAGAGCATTTGCTCACTAACTTATGAGCTATAAAGAAAGTCCCAAAAATATGTATATATAATGCTTTTAGAAATTACAAGCAAGTGGTATAGAACACCTATTATTAACAATCTTATATAGGTGGTCAGGGACACAGAGCATACAAAGTGCTCAACCTCATGAGGGGAGTATAATGGAGTCTGATGTAGGATAAATGGTAAGGTCAGTATCTATAGCAGAACTGCTTTCCCTTTGTGTATATATACACACAAGACTGACATTTAATCTTTTAAAAGATATCTATCTCCTCTTAACTGAGTCCCCATAGGTACTTATCTATTACTGATATAAGCTATAGTAGCAAGAAGTACATATAGGCCCTTAAAATGCCTCTGAACTATCTAATACAAAGTGTTTGCGCCTCCATCAACTCAGAGGTTCGCGCTTCCTGGTTACGGCGTGCGTGATGACGTCACGCTACGCTCGCCTGCTTCCTAACATGTTTCTACGTTACAAACGTCTTTGTCAAAGGATTAAGGCGTATGCTGGAACTGAGAGCTATTTAAAGAAAACGGTAGTCATGGTTACCAATACTACCATGTGTGCTACACATCAAAACGTCACTTATATTTAAATATAGCCTAAATGGAAGGAAAACAGAGGAGAAATAGTGGTATTTCCATATATTGCCACATAGACATTAAGAGATCTCTATATACCAGGTAATATAATATAAAGGTGGGGGATCATCCAAACAGTAAAAAAGTGTCTCATATATAATAGTATACTCAATTATAAGTGTGATAATAGCTTTTATGTAAATGAAATAGGACAATGTCTGTGTCATTTAAGTTACAATTTACTTAATAACATAAAAATGTATATAATTTTATATTCAACATTAACAGTTTTGGTGCTTAAACTCAGTTACAAGTATTGTGCAGAATATTCTATATACTGATCATTTACCAATGTGAACAATACACCAGTATCAGGCAGAGAGTTTTTAGTTGATATAAAAATGAAATCCTGATAATAGACAATTGCATTAGTATATTGTGAATATAATTAGTCCTCATGTACTTCATGATGACTTAAAATAAATAATTTTTATATGTTCTATTCCTTATTCTAACACTTTCCACAGATATGATAAAAACCTTGTGTATGCTCAGCGTTGGGGTATAAGGAAAGGAGTCATTATGGGATTCTTTACTGGATACATGTGGTTCATTATTTTCCTCTGTTATGCTTTGGCCTTTTGGTATGGTTCAAAACTGGTCCTTGAAGAAGAGGAATACTCACCAGGAAACCTGTTACAGGTAAGCTAAGATGTGTATGAACTTTCTTGCTATCTGGTGCCATGGTATTTCCAGTTTCCACATCATATCACCACAAATAAGAAGTTTTCCTCTCTTCAGTCTACACTGAGAGTACCATATATATGATCCCCAAATGTCATGGACATTCATACTCGAGTTTCCTTGATGTGAGTAACAAGAAACAGTTGAATGTAAACAAAAAGTAATTCACCAAATTCTAATATATATAACAAAACGTCCCTTAACAAGGTGCAAAGAACTGTAAAAGAAGAGGTATTGTCCAACAGATCAAAAACAGCTTTTGCTCTCCTATAATTAATTTCCGTAAAGGCTATAGGGAAAGACTAATTACAAATAATACATTTTATTGTCTTAAAATCACATCCCAAACCATAATAAAAACGTAATCAAGTTGATTAAATCACTGGAGAGTTTTGATAAAGCCAGCCTTCGCACTACCTAGTTTGTAAAAAGCTGGTGTGTCAATGCAGATGTTGTAATAAGGCTTTTATTAAAATTAAATTATGAGTGCAAAAGTTCTCTTACGTCCAGTGGACCCAACAACATATTTTGTTTGTAAGTAGCAGTTGTCTTACAGTGTAAAAGACTGTATCCAAATGTATGAACTCAGAGCAAAACATTACATATGGGGCTAAGATCTAGCTTTATTGACCTCTAGATTGACCAAAAAGCATTTCAAAACCTTGAATTTTACCACAAATTACAACTTTCCAGCTGCTAGTTTTAGTTAAAAGAATATTTGAATATTGATCAGTGCTTAGCTTATAGATGGACTTTCAGTCTACTCATGCATTGACTATTTGTGATAGGGTCTATTGAGGGTAAGAGAGCAAAGTAAACAAGTTGTAACAGATACCAACCATGTAGACAGTAGATATCAATTTACTAAATGTCAATAAACAAATAACATAATTACCATAAATAATCTAATCAAATATTCTTAATCAGCGCATGAACCTGATTATACCTCAAAGCTAAATATTGTAGTCTATATAAAATGTCATAATGCTGAGCTTCGAAACTGACTTATAAAGTCATATTTATGTTTTGTAAAATAGAAAATGGAGCAAGAGCAGTGGGAACAGTCTCAAAACCAGCAAGAATCAATTTCACTAAAGTAAAACTGCTATTGTTGTATTTTCAATGTAATTGTCACAGTTTATTAAATGTCTATTGTCAAAAATATGTAGAAATAATACCTTCAGATTAATAGTAATATGATATATCTGCTATTATTGTTTGTGAATAAAAAGTATGAAGTCTGACTGTTGGAAATAATGTGGCATTTAGCATATAATAGCTGTGAGAAGATTTAAAGAGATTGGTAGACTACATATTAAGCCAAACTTTCAAATTGTCCTCCATTGTCATTTTTTTAAAACAAATACTTGAAGTTTTGTTTTTCTGTGTCCAATACATTTGTATTGGTTAATTCGTATTAACTCATAATTTTTTTTATAGAATTAAACCATTTTTCCTCACTTTTTATAAAAAGTTTTGGATATATTGAAGAAGCTTTCAAAATGATTTCTCAAATTTAAAAAAATAGAGTTGATAAGCACTTTCTATGTATTCTACAGAGTTTCTTTATCAAAATGTTCAAAGTTGTATACCTTTTGGTATATATGGTCCATAGAATAACCTAGACCAGGCACCATTTTTTATACGGTGTGTAGAAAAACTCCCAACTGCACCTAAACTAGAAAGAAAAAATATTATGAGAACACCTACGGGTCTCAAGCAGACCTGTTTTCTTACAGAATTTCTCGGTGAACAATGCTCTTACTGCCACAAAGGATTCTGGGGAAAGTCATGCAAATAAGACACAAATCCACCATTTGCCTCTAGTCCACTAACCATAAGATCCAATTACGAGTACAGAATGACAAAGACACTTACTTTTTAACTCTCTATAAGAAAAAAAAACAATTTATAAATATTTGAAGGACCCGAAGAGATGTAAAACTTAAACATTACCATTTTTTGCATAAAACATAGAATAAAACATATCTAACTTGTTAGAAACTTGTAAGAAATGCATGGATCATAAAGCTGAAAACTTCAGTTTCTACACTTTAGCTGTCAGCCATTTCCAATAGTTTATGGGATTATTATTATTGTTTATTGGTAACGTGCCAACATATTCCATAGCGCTATACATGGGTTAAGTACAAGTAAAAAAAAACAATTTGAACACATTGCAAAAAGTGCCCTGTTATTGAGCTTTCAATCATTACATTCAGTAGCCTTGGGAAAAACTCCAAATGAATATTTTATCAAACACCTTTTATTTATACATGGTCTGACGAGTCATATATCAGTGTCACTCTAATAATTGCAGTTTAATGAACAAGTACTTTAATAAATTGATGCAAATAATTTCCAATTAGTAGTTAAATTAGTTATTAGGGATCTTGAACAAGGTCACATCTTAATTGACTGGCTTACCATTTTAAATTGTTCTCTCTTTATAGTGATGGTAAATCAATTTACAATTTGTCTTTTTCTTTTCCACTTTAGGTGTTTTTTGGTGTTTTAGTGGGTGCCTTGAATCTTGGTCAGGCTTCCCCGTGTTTACAAGCCTTCGCATCTGGACGAGGAGCAGCAACTAACATATTTGAAACCATCGATAATGTAAGTTCTGAGTTTAATATAAATTCCAAGCCACAACAAAGTTATAATTAGGTTAATAATTAATACAATGTAAATTAACCTTGAGCATCTTAAATTGCAATACAGTAAGTGTTAGCATTTTCTTTTAAAATGCGGATAAACAAACAAGAAAGTGAAAGTAGAATTAATTATGCAGTTCTACATTAAATAAGGTTAATTCGTCTTTATCTTGTCAATTCAATCAACTTTATTATACAGTTTGTCTGTAGAAGTAAAATTACCTCAAAGGGAAATGAAAAAATACACTTAAAATGTATTTTTTTAGGTTACTGAAAACATGATTTTTCTTTTTAATATATTTTCTCTGAACCAAATGTAGCTTCTTTCCTATTGCCACTTGTTGGCCTTTTAGTGAAGAACCTCTGCAGTTTTGCAAGAACGTTACACGTTTGTGAAGTATGCAACAAACTAACAACATTAACAGCTATGTAAACTGGGCATAACAATTATTTTTATAGAAAATCTTAATTTTATCATGCTGTGTTAGTGCATTGATCTACCATGATAGCCATGTGTTATTTTCAAGATAAAGGTGCAGTTACATAGCAGGCCAAGCAAGGCTTGCAGGTATACTTGCTGTCTATGGCCCTCATTCAATTGCTATTTTGGCCAGTTGAATAGGGGTCTAAATAAGCACATAACATATTTTTTTAAGTCCCTATGTTGGGACTATTGAAAGGAAGGTGTCTTATGCTGAAATCTTACCTCAATTCACCAAAGAGTCAACAAATCCCCCTCTATCCTCACACTGTCAATTCTTAAATAGATAATAAAAACATTATCTAAATCTACAAGCCAAAAAGAAGTGTTGAAGACATAAATATGGCATCCTTCAAGTACAAGCAGCATCTACTAAAATAAAGCTTTATGTATACCTGTGGCTTACACTGCAGTTAATGATAGTTTGTTACAAACTTCACAAACATAGGACGTTTTTTACAATCTACAGTGGTTCTTAAATTTGATAATGCATATTTTATATTGCACTTATTCAATCTAGGGTTAGCGCATAATTCCTCCCGTATGTCTTATTAATTATTCTGTGCAAAGATTGGTTACAGTATTCTTCTAATATTTGATAAATGTAGGTATCCATTTCCATGGCTTGCATAGGAGCTTCTGTAAGACTGACACAGAGCTATAGTAGTTTTGAATTCTATAGCTCCTTCCAAAAAAAGAATGCGTGAAACGTACTGACACGAAACCCGGGGCTTGTGCATGGAGCTCTTTAGCTCTAACGTGTGATCGCCTCCTGCTCACAGCAGACTCAATTTTGAGAGTCCCAATCTCAATAGTCTCCATTGCAATACTACGGAATGGTAATCTAAACTATCGGGCTCTCTATGGACCCCCATGGTACCTTATATTAAACCGTATACCATGATAAACTAAAACATGAAAGGTGTGGTTCTGATGGACCTCCATGGCACATAAAACTAGCCCCTATACCATTGCCTCATGGGCCTAAGGTGCAATACACCCATGCAGTAAATGCGAATAAAATCATTTAGACATTTCTGCTCCATTCAGAATCTGATTGGATGAGACTATTAACATAAAACATAAAAGCTATTACAGCAGCATTTTTAAACAACTATAAAAAGGTGAAAAGAACTTCAAATGAAAAGGTTTTTACACATTTACTGTTTACACATTGGTGCAGTGTGGTTTTAATGACTTTAACAGGCCTTTGAAATAATTTTCCCATTTCAATCTTAGACTCCTAAAAAAACAAAAGAATCCATTTGTTATTTACATGATGTAGCTACGGAAATCTCATGGGACACATAATGTGCAAGCAGAGAACTGCACTGTAATTCTGGGTTGTAGCAAGTAAAACATTACTGCACTGCAGGCAGCTTTATCTGCATAGCAAGGACGTGCGCAATGTAAAAAGATAACATTCATCAATGCTGATTTAACCAGTCGTGTGAAATGCAAAATGAATGTGCAATTAACTAATCATCTGGATACCATATAATGAATTATACTGCTCAGAATATAATTACCAAATAGTAAGAAATACTGCAGACCATCCACACGGTTCCTAGATGTATATTTTATTATCTGCGGTTTAAGATTCCCTGCACACCGATATATCTTGGCTTTTATGCTGTATGATGATTATTTCTGTATTCAGATCACACAAAACTCTTTGCTGTTATTTTATGTTCAATCAAGGAACCTCCTCATAGTGTTAAATGATACAAGAACTGGTTTCTTTATTCATAGGTCTATAGATAAAAAAGTCCCAGCCAACTTTGATTTCAGTCTTACTTTTCTTTTGTAGGAGCCAAAAATTGACTGCATGTCAGAAGAGGGTTTCAAACTCGATAAAGTAAAGGGGGAAATTGAATTTCACAATATCACATTCTATTATCCATCCAGACCAGAAGTGAAGGTAATCTGCAATTGATTATTCGAAAGAAATGGTATTGTATTTATTTTCATGTTTATTAATAATTAACTTTCAGTGATGGGGATAAATGTATGTATAACATGTATTACTATTGTATTCTAAGATAATATTTCCTTCCCTGATATCAAAATGACTTAGCGCCTCATTCAATTGCGATTTGGCCAATTGAATACGGCTCTAAATAAGCACATAGCATATTTTTTTGAAAGAAGTTTTTAGTTAGTGAAGACCTTCTTTTTGGATAGATGTTTACTAACCAAAAACATCTTTAAAAAAATATGTTTTGTGCTTATTTAGAGCCTTATTCAATTGGCAAAATTGCAATTGAATGAGGGCTTTTCAACGTTTCTTTCATCTTGTGTTGGTTTGGGACATTTGCAAAATACACAATAAATTAGTTTTAATCTAAATAATAGAATAAGGTACATTTCTGAAGTATCATATAAATGGCTTTACATTCTTCTCTCAAATGGCTTTTTCCCATTTCTAGCCCCCCGACTGTCTGTTTCATCTGGTGTCAACATTACTGTGTACTAAAGTCCATGGGGGTCATGGGACATCCAATATGTTTTCCTTAGTTGTCAATTAAACACTGTTATCAATTCACTTCTGTTTTGTTGCACCTATGTGGTTACTTAAAAAGCTTCGGTAGACAGATGTATTAATACAGATCCCCCAGTCTTATCACAACTTCCTAAATAATAGTAGGGCATCCCAATGTAAGATTCACCTTTTATTCTCCAATCCATTATGTATTTCTGTCTAGGTCAACATGGTCGAGATTTAGGGCTGTACATTTCTTTATAACTGCAAGAATTGTGTGTGTCGGATGCAGGATAAAGACTATAAGTAGATAATGTCTATGTTGTAACCAGAGGTAGTAATTAGAGAAGGTAAATGGATATAGGGCAGCATAGTGCATTCTCACATAGATATTATACATAGGAATATACTATATATAGATTTACCTTTTATATCCTGCCACTTTGGTCAATTTAAAAAGGCAAAGAGTAAGAGATTATTACATCTATACGCATATAATTAAGCATCAAAACAGTAACAGTAAATTATTTTGTGGCAAAAAAAATAAATATATATATTGATAACTAAACACATATCGTATTGTGCTACTGTGAGATGTTATTAAATTAATAGATGAATACGCTGTTTGTGTAATCTATTCATTATTCTTTACATTTAATATTTTATGTTTATTATATATTTATTTACATTTAATATCCATCTGTCTGTACTCAAATATCTAAAAACTAGAACTTTAGGGGAGAAGATGCCGGATCACTTACAGAATAACTATGTTAAAAAGAGAATATATAGTTCCTTTCATTGGTTTGTCATCAGAATATGTATCCATAGAGTGGTTCTGGTCATAAATATGTGTTATATATTACTATACTCTGTATCTGCAGTATCCTATATTTTACATTCAAGTCAATGATCTTACATGTAACACTGAGATATAGCAGTACAGACAAATATAGAGCTTTAGTACATGCATACCTGCCATAAAGCTAAACCTGTGTCTACTGTAAGTGAAATAAGGAGGTTATGCATGATCTAGTTGCACAGAATCTACACACACCAACTGAAGGCTGACAATAGAAATATATTCTGTTGACTTTTTGGGGGGTTCATTTCTTTTACATGTTTTATGACTGGTGGATGAGCAAAGGAAGTAATTAAGTGGAACATTGTTATTTTTGTTAACAGATTCTAAACAAGCTAAATATGATTGTTAAATCAGGAGAAACAACAGCTTTTGTTGGACCAAGTGGAGCAGGAAAAAGTAGCACAATTCAGCTCATTCAACGCTTCTATGATCCCGAGGAAGGCATGGTGAGGTTTTATATTGTTTTTATCATTTGCTAAAAAAATTGTTTCTTTGGGGCGGTTTAGTTGTTGAATATAAACATCCTTATTAAATTGCGATTTGCCAAATTGAATAGGGCTCTTTTTAAGCACACAGCATATTTTTTTACAGAAGTTTTTAGTTAGTGAACTTCCATCCAAAAGCAAGGTCTTCACTAACTAAAAACTCTGTAAAAAAATATGCTATGTGCTTATATAGAGCCCTATTCAATTGGCCGAATCACAATTTAATAAGGCTGTAAATTTATCAAAGACAGGGCCCTCCATTCTTTGGGCCTCATTCAATTGCGATTTGGCCAATTGAATAGGGCTCTATATAAGCACAGAGAATATTTTTTACAGAAGTTTTTAGTTAGTGAACTTCTATCCAAAAGCAAGGTCTTCACTAACTAAAAACTTCTGTAAAAAAATATGCTTATATAGAGCCCTATTCAATTGGCCAAATGGCAATTGAATGAGGCCCTTTGTAAGGTGTTAATATTGTATTTTGCCTTGCACTTTATCCCCGTATAGAGAGAAGGAATATGTTGGCAAGGTACAAATAAAGTATAATAAGATAATATTTTTTTCTTTTGCCATCAAATATGGGAATCTTGGAAACACTCATTTAAAAAAAAAAAAAAGCAGTAATATAAACAGTTAAGTTTTATTTAACGGAAAGATGTAGACCTAAAAATTGGTTCTTTTTAAGTAGTTATTTAAATAAGCAATTAAACTTATTTTACATTGTGCCAACTATTATTTTGTAAAATACATTCTTCTTGAATTACTTTACATTTTCTTCAGGTGTCTCTGTATGCTAATGTGAGTCTGTATATCCTAATCAGAATGTGCTAATTAGTAAAACAGTGTGATTGATTATGATGGGAGACCTAACACTACAACACACATTTGATGCATGGTAATATTTATTTATATATTATTGAATATATAGACAGCTTTAATAGCTTGCTAAAAAAGAACAAAACGCATTATTGTGCTGACCACGCACCTTTAATGAAATCATTATATCTATAGAGTAGTACTTTGCTGTTATGTCTAGAAATATTAATTGATGTCCAGAGCACATTAATTATATTTCCGGTTTTAATATAAATAGCTTGTAATATATATACATATATCTTGTCTACAGGTGACATTAGATGGCCATGACATTCGTTCACTTAATATTCAATGGCTGCGTTCATTGATCGGGATTGTGGAGCAAGAGCCTGTGTTGTTTGCTACCACGATTGCTGAGAATATTCGTTACGGTAAGGAAAGTGCAACGATGGAAGATATCATCATAGCTGCAAAGGAAGCGAATGCCTACAATTTTATCATGGATTTACCACAGGTAACTGCTGTTTTAGTCTCGCCTTGAAGTTTATCTCCTCATGTAAAAAATTGCAAATGAATAAATGGTTCTCGAAAAGGAAATACATCTATATCCTTGAAATGTTAACAGGAAGCTCTAGTAATACTTTGAGACAAAATATTTGATATCTGGTTAGATTTTCGTAAAAAACAAACAAAGGTCTGCTCTCCAACCAGGGTCTGTGGTGTGGGATGTCACTCGTCAGCAACCCGTCATGAAAGGTTGAATCGCCCACTAGTGGGCGGTAGAGACCAGGTTAACTACCACTGCTCTAGAGTACAGCACATTATTGCTGTTACATATATTGATAGTTTTCCATCAAAAATCCCAGAATTAGAAGAATGATAATGGCAAGAGGAGAGAAGGATTTGGACATTGGTACTAATGGTAGGTGTAGATAGACTACAGTAGGATAAGGTGTAAGATAAGTAATATACTGCTTTCAACATTTTTAATGCAGAGAGTGGGTCGTACAGTCCTAGCCAGTAGCAATAAAAAATATATAAAATGGTGTAAAATCATGATTTATAAACCCAAAGTCTGAAGAATGTGTTATACTGTGCCCAAAACTCACTGGGTCTCATTCTATTATCGGCCGTAAAAACGGCCGCAAGGCTGCGATTCCTTGCGGGGCTCCCGTTACCTCGCAATTCTATTAAACGGCCCCGCAAGGATCTCCTCTTACGGCCGGCCGCATATCTTGGAACCGGCTGTAAGCTCTGAAATCTTTAAAGTCAAAAATAAATTCAAGACAGCACTGTAAAGCTCTGTAAATGCTAGGGATCATATTGGGGGACATGAGGATTAATAGTAACCCAGTCTCAAGCTTGCACATCAGCCCAAATCCGAGTTTACATTAACTGTTTATTTTCCGGCCGCAGCGTGGGCGTGTCTGAGGTGCTCCAAGCCCTATGGACTTTTTACATGGATATTTGACATATATAAAAAAATTTTTTTTTTACGGATTTGAGTGTAGGGGAATGTTGTGCTATTTTTGCTAACACCTACAATCACTTTATAGTCTCCTCAGAGTGCAGGATGGCTTTATTTCTGCTTTAAAATGTGCTTAATTGGTGCTAGCGGGACCTTTTTCCTGCAAGTAAGCTGCAGCTCGCTTTTAGCCTTGCAGAGAGGGTTCCCGGAGCAATAGAATAGCAACCGGGCTTTTCTTGCGGCCGAAACTCTTGCGGCCGTTTTTAGATCAAAGGCTTTCCTCCGGCGCGTGCAGCCGCAAGGGATAGCAAGGTGCCGGCCGCAAGCCTGCCGGAGTCCCCGGCCGGAGGGGAATAGAATAGCAGTATAGCTTGCGGCCGGTCCTTGCGGCCCCGCATCTCCTACGGCTGATAATAGAATGAGGCCCACTGTGTTTTGATAATCATTTAGCCATGACATATATCATCATTATATCGCTTTTGTTATTTTTATTTATTTTTTGACACTTTCAAAAAATAGATCAAATTCTGTCAAAACATGTTTTTATATATAACTTGAATTGTCAAAATAAGGTTGTTGTCAGAGTCACAATGCATGAATATTGGATCAATTAATATTTTGTGTACAGTCTAATCAGTAAAAACACAAACAAGTTTATCAAAAGCCTCTATCAGTATCTTAGAAATCAATTTCATAACTTGTGGCCACAAGGGGCTAGCAATACAACAAAAATCCCATACTATTTAATATAGAATACTTGCAAAACTTGCATACTGCTCATGAGCTACTTAAATTCCTTTTTAAAGGGCCAGTTACCTCACTATAATGGCCAATTACCACTTAATGGTGTGAAGGAGCACAAGATTCTATGTTAAAATTATCTAATTTTTATCTTTAATTACACTTATAACAGTTAAAAATGAAAGTTTTAGGTCTGTTTACAATTCCCTGATTAATGACATCTGCCAACAACAGCCATTGTAGCACCGGTGCAGAGAATGATTTACATGTTTTTCTTGGCATTAAGGAATCCTACAGTTAACCACAAATAACTTATTAAAAATATTCTAACACTCCTTTCTATGCACAGATGAATTTATAAAGGGTTAACTATAGATTACCTCTGCTCTCTGCACTGGAGCTTGCTGTGTGTCTGGCAGCTTGCCAGTGACACATGTAAACATACATTTAAACAATAAATATCTCAGTGAAAAAAGAACGGATTTCAAAAATTTCCTTTTTTCTTTAAAAACATACTGTTAAGAGAACTTTACATTGCTGTGCTCCACATTGTACTGAATTAAGTGGCCCTTTAAGTAAGGGGAATATATGATTACTTAGAATATTCCATGTTAGCACAGTAATATAATAGGCAATTGTGGATCGGAAGTGGCATAGTCACCTCCAGGGCCTAATTTAAACAATCTACTACTCTAAGCAAGTTTTCAGATAACCCTTAGGAAAAAATCAAGACATACTGTATGGCAGAGGGGGTTGGAAGGAGATATGCAGAATGGTGTAAGCGGGATATAAAGAGTTGAAAGGGAAATATTTTTATATACAAAGGAAGTATAGGTGTATAGTCAGTGTTTGTAAGATGTAGATGTAGTGGGCAAATAAGCAATGGGCACAGCACAAGATGGTAACAGAGGAATAGTGAGGGAATAAGGGAAATTGAGAGAATACATTACAGATGATAAAAAAGATGAGTAAGTGAAGGAAAGGATGGAAAGATAGAATAGAAAAATATGAAATGGAGGAGAGGACTAAGAGAATAGGAAAACAAGGAAAAAGAAAGATTGATACAGAGATGGACACACTAAATAATAAGCTTGCTTACCTGTCATCCCTTGCACTCCTACTTGTCTTTCTTCTTGGTCCTTTTTAGAAAATGGGCATAGATAATGTGTGTTTTGTTTGGGGGGGGCAGGAAAGACTATGTGATATATCTGATACTTTGATTATGAAGATAGAAAAAGGGTTGCATGCAACAAACTGAAGAACAATATATGAAGAAGGGCAAACGTTTCCCTACCCCTGCCGTGGAGAATAGAGAAACTATTTTGCACATAGGAAATACATAAATTATAATCAAAGAATTGAACCAGGTAGGCAAGACATTACCAGATTATGTCTGCCACCTCATTTTATATTCTGTTTATTTTTTACTGTATGTCTTTGACAAAGATAAATATTTACCATACATAACACCAATACTATTGATTTAAATATAAATCATGAAGAGAAATTCAGGGCCTTCCATTACGTACCAACCAATATTGAAATTCTCAGATGAACTGAACTGCATGAATGAGTTTTACTCACAAAAATGGAAATACATTTTGAGCACTGAGAACATGTATATTTATCTTATGAGTGTTATTTGAAAATAATCATAAGTCAGGAAGCAGATATATTCTTAAATTTTTATTATTTATTTTTTATTTCAATTTTATCTATCATTAATACTACAATATTACTGAAATCAACGCAAAGGAAAAATAGTGTGTCCTCCTTTTTTCTTCATGCTTGTCTTCTGCTTGTTTTATGTTGCTCTCTTATGCAACTTAGATGTTTGTCACTTGTTTGTCTGCTATGGTTCCTCACCATTTGACTCTTTGGGCTGCTCCATACCAGTTTTATCTTGTTCTTCTACATTTGTCTGCCCAGGCTGCTCTACATTTGTCTGCTCTGGTTGCTCCACATTTGTCTGTTCTGGTTGCTCCACATTTGTCTGTTCTGGTTGCTCCACATTTGTCTGTTCTGGTTGCTCTACATTTGTCTGTTCTGGTTGCTCCACATTTGTCTGTTCTGGTTGCTCCACATTTGTCTGTTCTGGTTGCTCTACATTTGTCTGTTCGTTGGATTGTGTGTGTAACTGCTGTGTTGGTTTCTCATTTTTTGTAATTGTTGACTGGTCATTTGTTTGTCCTGGTTTCTGCTCACGTGTCTGTCCTGATTGTTGATGATTTTTCTTTTTAGACTTTCTGCATAATTTCTGCCCCGTTTTCTCTTTCGATTGCGATTTAATGCCCTGTCCTGCTTCCTTTTCACTCTCATTAATTGTTCCTTTCTTCCCTGATACAGACTCATGCTCCTCTTTTAGTTCATGCTTTTCTCCCACTTGCCTATTTTCCCCCTTATTTTCTTTTGCCAATTCTTTCTCTCCTATATCATCTGTCTCTCTCCTCTGTTCCTGCACAATCACCTGTTCTCTTATATGTTTAGGTTGCTCATTATTTTCCTCTGCTGCCTCCTGCTCCTTTTTCCCATTTGCATCCTGCTTTGTTTTCTCTATCAGTTCCTGACTCTTTGTTTCATTTTGTCCCTGCTTCTTTTTTTCTGACAACTTATATTCCTTTTCCACATTTTGTTGCTGCTTCTTTTCCTCTGCAAATTTCTGTCCCTTTTTCCCATTTGGTATTTTCATTTCTTGATCTAGCTCTTTCTTCTCTATGTCACTTAGCTCTTGTCTCTGTTCTTGTGTCTGCACCTGCCCCTTTATCTCATTTGGCCTCTGCTTCTTTCCGGATGCCACCTCCCGTCCTTTTTTCTTATTGGATCCCTGCTTATTTTCCGGTGCCAACTCCTGCCCCGTTTTCCCATTAGGTCCCAGCTTCTGTTGCTGTGCTATCTCCTGCCCTGTTTTCGCACTAGGTGCCTGTGTCTTTTCCTGTGCCAGCTCCTGTCCTGTTTTCCCATTGGATCCTAGTTTCTTTTGCTTTGCCAGCTCCTGTCCTGTTTTGTCATTTGGTCCCTTCTTCTGCTCTTTTGCAACCTCTTTCTCTTGCACCTGTTCTTGTGCCTGTGCCTTTATCACTTTTGATCCCTTTGTCTGTTCCTGTGCCATCTCCTGCCCTGTTTTCCCATTAGATCCCTGCTTTTTCTCTTGTGCCAGTTCCTGCCCTGTTTTCGCACTAGGTGCCTGTGTCTTTTCCTGTGCCAACTCCTGTCCTGTTTTCCCAATAGGCCCTATCTCCTTTTGCTTTGTCAGCTCCTGTCCTGCTTTGTCATTTGATCCCTTCTTCTGCTCTTTTGCAACCTCTTTCTCTTGCACCTGTTCTTGTGCCTGTGCCATTACCACTTTTGATCCCCTTGTCTGTTCCTGTGCCATCTCCTGCCCTATTTTTTCATTAGATCCCGGCTTTTTTTCCTGTGCCTGTTCCTGTCCTGTTCTCCCATTAGGTGCCTGTGTCTTTTCCTGTGCCAGTTCCTGTCCTGTTTTCCCATTAGGTGCCTGTGTCTTTTCCTGTGCCAACTCCTGTCCTGTTTTCCCATTAGGCCCTATCTCCTTTTGCTTTGCCAGCTCCTGTCCTGTTTTGTCATTTGGTCCCTTCTTCTGCTCTTTTTCAATCTCTTTCTCTTGCACCTGTTCTTGTGCCTGTGCCTTTATCACTTTTGATCCCTTTGTCTGTTCCTGTGCCATCTCCTGCCCTGTTTTCCCAATAGATCCCTGCTTTTTCTCTTGTGCCAGTTCCTGTCCTGTTTTCCCATTAGGTGCCTGTGTCTTTTCCTGTGCCAACTCCTGTCCTGTTTTCCCATTAGGCCCTATCTCCTTTTGCTTTGTCAGCTCCTGTCCTGCTTTGTCATTTGATCCCTTCTTCTGCTCTTTTGCAATCTCTTTCTCTTGCACCTGTTCTTGTGCCTGTGCCTTTATCACTTTTGATCCCCTTGTCTGTTCCTGTGCCATCTCCTGCCCTATTTTTTCATTAGATCCCGGCTTTTTTTCCTGTGCCTGTTCCTGTCCTGTTCTCCCATTAGGTGCCTGTGTCTTTTCCTGTGCCAGTTCCTGTCCTGTTTTCCCATTAGCTGCCTGTGTCTTTTCCTGTGCCAACTCCTGTCCTGTTTTCCCATTAGGCCCTATCTCCTTTTGCTTTGTCAGCTCCTGTCCTGCTTTGTCATTTGGTCCCTTCTTCTGCTCTTTTTCAATCTCTTTCTCTTGCACCTGTTCTTGTGCCTGTGCCTTTATCACTTTTGATCCCCTTGTCTGTTCCTGTGCCATCTCCTGCCCTATTTTTTCATTAGATCCCGGCTTTTTTTCCTGTGCCTGTTCCTGTAGTGTTCTCCCATTAGGTGCCTGTGTCTTTTCCTGTGCCAGTTCCTGTCCTGTTTTCCCATTAGGCCCTATCTCCTTTTGCTTTGCCAGCTCCTGTCCTGTTTTGTAATTTGGTCCCTTCTTCTGCTCTTTTGCAACCTCTTTCTCTTGCACCTGTTCTTGTGCCTGTGCCTTTATCACTTTTGATCCCTTTGTCTGTTCCTGTGCCATCTCCTGCCCTGTTTTCCCATTAGATCCCTGCTTTTTTTCTTGTGCCAGTTCCCGTCCTGTTTTCCCATTAGCTGCCTGTGTCTTTTCCTGTGCCAACTCCTGTCCTGTTTTTCCATTAGGCCCTATCTTTTTTTGCTTTGCCAACTCCAGCCCAGTTTTGTCATTTGGTCCCTTCTTCTGCTCTTGTGCAACCTCTTTCTCTTGCACCTGTTCTTGTGCCTGTGCCTTTATCACTTTCGATCCCTTTGTCTGTTCCTGTGCCATCTCCTGCCCTGTTTTTTCATTAGCATTAGATCCCTGCTTTTTTTCCTGTGCCAGTTCCTGCCCTGTTTTCGCACTAGGTGCCTGTGTCTTTTCCTGTGCCAGTTCCTGTCCTGTTTTCCCATTAGGCCCTATCTTTTTTTGCTTTGCCAACTCCAGCCCAGTTTTGTCATTTGGTCCCTTCTTCTGCTCTTGTGCAACCTCTTTCTCTTGCACCTGTTCTTGTGCCTGTGCCTTTATCACTTTTGATCCCTTCATCTGTTCCTGTGCCATCTCCTGCCCTGTTTTCCCACTTGGTGCCTGTGCCTCTTTTGATCCCTTCATCTTTTCCTGTGGCCGCTCCTGACTAATTTTGCCATTTGAGAAATGTTTCTTTAGTTCTGCAAATGTCTGACCTATTACCCTGTTTGCATCCTGTCTTACTATTCTCTTTAATACATGCTTTGATTCCCCATTTGTCTTCTCTTCTACTTTCACATTTTTTTCTCCTGTCTTCTTTCCATTATTTTCTTTTTCATTTTTCTGCCAATTGATCTCTACTTTTGTTTCATCTAATTTCTTTCCTTCCTTATTTTCATATCTCTGTATTCTTCCATAAGCTTTTCCATTTCCCTGATTATTCTTGTTTGATCCTGGGTGATGTTCATTCCTCTCTTCTTGACCTCTCTTTTGTCCCTTTCCTTGAGCGCTTCCTCTAATGCCTCGTTTTTCTCTTGTTTTAATGCCCTCAGAACCATGTTTTTTTATTTCATCTTTCTTCTCTTCTAACTCTTGCTTTTCTTCTGGTCCTTGATCTATCTTCTCTCCTTGTTCCTGACCTATCCTCTCTCCTTGTTCCTGAACTACCTTCTCCTCTGGTACTTGTCCTTGCTTCTCTCCTGCTTGCTGACCATTTTTCTCTCTTGGTTCTTGTTCTTTTTTCTCTCCTTGATGTTTACCTTTCTTCTCTCTTTTTTGCTCTCTTTCTTCACTTTTCTCATTTATATGTTGTGTTCCTGTTTTCTTATCCTCAGACCTGTGTTTGTGTTTTCTCTCTTCCCTCTGGCCTTGTTTCTCTCCTGCTTGCTGACCATTTTTCTCTCTTGGTTCTTGTTCTTTTTTCTCTCCTTGATGTTTACCTTTCTTCTCTCTTTTTTGCTCTCTTTCTTCACTTTTCTCATTTATACGTTGTGTTCCTGTTTTCTTATCCTCAGACCTGTGTTTGTGTTTTCTCTCTTCCCTCTGGCCTTGTTTCTCTCCTGGTTGCTGACCTATCTTTTCACCTTGCTCTGACTCTTTATTTTGCTCTTGACCATGTGGTCTCTTTCCATTATCCCCTTGTACCTTTTCACTCACATCTCTTATTACTTTTCCTTTACTAGGCTTCTGTCCATCTCCTTCTCCGTTCTTTTGCCCCTGTTTATATCCTGGTACCTGGCCATCCACATCCCTTTTTACTCTTTCAGTATCTCTACCTTTGTCGTTTTTCTTGCTATTCTTAGACCAGATATTTTCTCCTTCTGTTCCTGGTCTTGTCCTTTTCTCCTGCTCGTTGTCCCTTGATGTCTCTGTCTGGTTTCCATGATTTTCATGTGAGGGTACAATGATTTTCCTTGAGTTGTTGGGAAATTGACCAACACGTTCTTTCGGTTTCTCTAGAAGATCTGCAAATATAGAAGCAAAAACACTTCAGTACAAAAAATGTATAAGCTATTGCTGTTTTTTAAGTAGGCTTTTTAGAAAACATAGGTTGTTGGACTATTTTTACTAAACCTTGCTCAACCCTACTTCCCAAGTTTTCATAAATGTATACCAAAGTAGAAATCTATTTATCTATCTATCTATCTATCTATCTATCTATCTATCTATCTATCTATCTATCCATCTATCTCTATATCTATCTATCTATCTATCTATCTATCTATCCATCTATCTCTATATCTATCTATCTATCTATCTATCTATCTATCTATCTATCTATCCATCTATCTATCCCTTATGCAGTTTTGATATTATCCAAGTGTGCTGGTAAACAGAAACATTCTCTTAGACACAATATACATTAGAAAATCATAATTAAACATGTAGACGTCAAAATTGACTATAAAATGCCATCAATCCTGGTTCAACATTTCCTGTACATGCTGAGACTTCAGATGATGTAGACTTAGAAGAAACTACAATTTGTCTTTTGGGCTTTAGATTTCTGTAGTCTCTTTTAGTTACTGAAGTAGGGAAATAATGGAAGAGCACTGAAATTCCAAACTGCCCAACATTTACACATTGGTATAAGTTGTGTGTTTATAGTTATGAATGATACATGGTTTAGAAAGATGTGATTTATATTCCAATATCAGAAGAGGCATTTCATAGACTACAAAAGGCAGTGAAGGATGTAATGGCAGTTTACCCCATAGGCAACGTACATTGCAGGGATAAAGTGTCACTAGAATGAAAAACAGATTCCTGCTTGTGACACTCTTGTATCATTATTGTAATTCCTGAATATAAAGAGAGAACGATATCCACTAGGTGAAAAAAATATAAAGTAAAACTTTTATTGGTTACTTTAAATACAAAAATAAATATAATACAATGGTGTAGTATGTTTTTTTTTATATTAAAGTAATGGATCAATGGCAAAGCAAAATAATTAGCAGCCCTCCATCCCACTTCTCTATACAAGCTGCAGGGTTAAAAAAAAAAAGAAGAAGAAAAAAAAAAGCAAACATACATATATATATATATATATATATATATATATATATATATATATATATATATATATATATATATATATATATATATATATATATGATCAGATCACTCCTAGGGCAATCAGATCACTTTCCATAAAATAATGATCTGCCCTATCCCCTAATAAATTAAGAATCTCCCATTACTGAGTCTACAGTCAGTATTAGGGGGTCTCTAGCCTGTTGCTTTACACCTCCTGCACTGCAGTGAATATTGTTCCTGGCTGATTTACCTAAAAATACTAAAGTGCAAAAAAACAAAAAAGGCAACTGAAATTCTTCTGACTAGATGATGAAAATGAATGATGGTGGACTAGCACACGAAAATATGCTATTGCTGCAGGATATTATCAAAATTAGTTGCTCTTTCATAGAAAACAAGGTTTTCTGAATGAATCATGGAATATCTGAGAGTTTCATGCCCTTTAAGCAGATATTCAAAAGGAGAGAGAGCTTACATGAATTGTAAAATACTTAAAGGAATCCAAATATCCACACCAGGGAGGTACAGTATGCATTAAAGAAAAGTAAATACTGTAATGTTACAATGTGAGATTTTAGTTGTGATGATGTGGTAGAAAGTTGGTAATGCATTAAGAAAAAACAAAGTGCCTCATTCAATTGCGATTTGGCCAATTGAATAGGGCTCTATATAATCACAGAGCATATTTTTTTTACTGAAGTTAGTTAGTGAACTTCTATCCAAAAGCAAGGTCTTCACTAACTAAAAACTTCGGTAAAAAAATTTGCTCTGTGCCTATATAGAGTCCTATTAAATTGGTCAAATCACAATTGAATGAGGCACAAATAGTTTAAGAGTAAGTATAATTGATATATAATGTAGAAGGAAGCTCACATTTTTTTTACATTCTTACCTTGAAAGCCTGTGAGGCACCTGGGTCCACAAGGTGTCTGACAACACTTAGGAGTAGTAGACAGTGAGCTGCAGTCTTCATCCTTAGTGCATTTTGGTAATGAACATATCTTTGTCTGGTTCCAGTAGCTGGTTCTTGAGTGTCCAGTCTCATTTCTGTGTCTATCATATGTGCGGTTTCCACGAGAGTGGTCACCAAAATATGGTGGACAAATTCCAGCTGATCCAGTATTTTTATTCATACCTGCAAAATTATATATTTTTAAATGTATGTGTGCCGTAAGGAGATATCCTTGCGGCGCCGTATAATTGAATTGCAAGGTAACGGGAGCCCGCAAGGAATCGCAGCTTTGCGGCCGATTTACGGCCGATAATAGAATGAGGGCCACAGTTTGCATGTCATAAAAGCTATTACAGCAGTGTTTTTAAACAAATGATAAAACATTAAAAAAATACATGAAAAAATTCAATTTTATATTAACTTCTCTATAGTATGGTGTATAGTAGTTTTAATAACTTCAATGGTGCTAATTTTGAAGCCAACAAGTAACCAATATCCTTTGAGGGGTTATTTTCTTATTCTAACTTCCAGTCTTTATGATAGCTTGGAGAATGTTATAATGATCCTAACTTGCAATAATAAGTTTTTAATGCTGATCAAGCGGGATGTTTCCGAACCTTGTTATTTCCTGGAAACTATTGGCCAGGTTTATTGTTTATTGGCCAGTTTCATTATAAAATTGAACAGCCAAATTTGTAATTGTAACAGTACCAAATGTGTTTTTTTAATTAAATATTGTGATTAATGAAATAGTTCTTAGCTTGTATTCCTTTAAAATTAATTTATGTGTTTTTATAAATTAATACATTTTTCAAACAAACTTTTAACACCTAGCAGGTTCTTTCTTTGCTTATAGAAGTTCTGACACATATGTACTGCTAAATACAGTAGAAAGCAGCCAATTCTGACAAGGTGCTGTATATAAGTACTTCTAGTAGCAAAGTTGCTGCTGATAACTGAATTCTCATAAATTGAAGGAATGACAAAAACTTTGTGAGAAAATAAAATGCTTTCATATAGGACATGCATATATTGTAAAGAAATAAAGTATACAATATATTTTATCATTTCTTTTTATTTCTTAACTGTCTTACAATGTTAGACATTGTGCTTCTTGTGCGCTTTTTGTAAAATCTAAAAATTACTAGGCTTTTTTATTTTTAAAACAGAAGCTATAGTACTGGGTTTATATATAATTTTGTTTTAAAAACTATTATATTCTACAGCATAATGGCATCACTCTATTTTATCAAGGGTATTATAAGTCAATGGCTTATTTGAAGCATCCCTTTAATAAGAACAATATCTCACAAAGCGTGTGTATTTAATGTTAGACATTGTGCTTCTTATGCGCTTTTTGTAAAATCTAAAAATGACTTGGCAATTTTTTTTTTTTTTAAACAGAAGCTATAGTACTGGGTTTTTAAGATTTATATATATATATATATATATATATATATATATATATATATATAAATAAATAAGTTAGCTTATAAAAATATATAAGCTTACAATACGAACATAAATAAAGATGTTATTTAACAAATAGTACTATATTTTATCAAACTGTTCAATATTTTTACAAATTAGGCACAAGTATAAAGTTTGAGGAAGTATCTTTCATTGAATACAGTTTAGATTAGGTATCCCTAATAACCTGTACCTCATCCCACTAATGGGCCATTACCCTCTCACATATTCCCTATGCCACACTATGCTAATAGTTGATATTCATTCATTTAGAATAACTGGTCCAAGGAGTTTGTGACCCATTCATTATCACATTTTACAATAGTTTTGATAATATGACTTACCCTCTGGTATCCATCTTGCCGCTGCCAGTCCGGAAAGGACCAAAAATAGGAGAAACTTCATGGTCTTTGGTCACCAAAATATGGTGTATTACTAGAGGTTTTAGTTCTGGAAAGAGGTCAGTTAATAATCTGATGAACATATGCAGGCTTGCCTACTATATATAGTAGTCCTAAGGTACTGTGTACAGTACAGCTCACAAAAACCCCACCCCTATAATTAGGGCATAATTCCAAGTTATGGGACAAATAATTAGAGGTATTGTTGCTGTTCAAGAAAAGTTGGTAATGAAACACCGCAAAATCACTGGTTATTAATGTCATTCTATATTTTTCTATTTAGATCTCTTATTTCATTTATTGTTTTTCTAACACATTTTACGTAGCATCAGCCTATACTTCTGAGAAAAGGATCTTAACATAATGTATGTCATTGTTTTTATGCTAGTATTGCACAGTGTGGTAAAAGGGTAGCTATGAAATACATCGCTACTGATTTTTTTTCGCTTTTGTTGTTTTATAATTTCTTAGCTTTTTTTGTGTCTTATGAATTATTTAAAAATATAATGTAGAAATATTCAATCACAGAATATAGTGCATGTATTTCAATAGGTCAAGTAAACATATAACCCAACTAGATGTACTGAAACTGTACTATCTTTATGACTACTTCATATTGTATATAACCATCAAATATAAGTAGAAGTATTAATGCTATTTCTTCTTGAATTTGAAGTGTAGAAACAGAAAACATAACATCCTGTCTGGTTATCCTGCCTTTTTAATATCTGAAACTCAATTTCTCATTCTTGCTTTTTTTGTTTGCTTTTTTTATTGATCTCCAGGGTACCTGGTATGTGTGTGACAAAAATTATTAATGAAATAGAGAATTATTTTTATTATTAGTAGTAATATTGCTAAAATAAAGGGTATGTGTGTTTGAAAACTTTTGTCCAAACCAAATTAATGAAAAACAAACCTCTGATAACATTCTTTCAACTGAATATCCTGTTGGTTTCTGTATTTGTATAAAGCACAGGTATGGTAATCATAGTTCAACAGGATGGGACACTAACGGGCACACTGTTGTTCAATGATTTATTATTATTATTATTATTAATAATAATAATAATAATTTGTAACGCACCAGCATATTCCATAGCACTAAACATGTTAGAAACAGGTTAAAAACAATTTTAACAAATTGCAAAAGAATGGAGGGCTTTGTTATTGAGTTTAAAATTAAGCATACAAAGTGCTTTCTCTAAATCACTTAAAAAGATTGAAAATTTGCAAACTTACAGTCTAGAGGGTATGGGTGAGGTATAGAAGGGTGAGGTACCATGTATTGTGCATATTAAAGCTGAAGGTGCTGAGTTTTTAGTGATGTTTTGAACGATTTGAGGCAGGATTATAGACAGGTGGAGTGAGGCAAGGAGTTCGAAAGAATAGGGGCAGCACAAGAAAAGTTCTGAAGGCAGGAATGAGAGGAGGTGATAAGAGGAGAACGGTTGGGAGAGTATTTAGAGATAAGTGCAGAGATATAAGACAGTGTATTAAAGTTGAGGGCTTTATACATTAGGGTCAAGATTTTACGTTGTATTCTGGAGGCTATGGGAAGCCAGTGGAATGACTGACAGAGACGAGCTGCAGACTGTCATGGTTCATGGCCTTGCAAAACAATTTTGTTTAAAAAAATAAACAATTTTAAAGCTGACCATTTAGTAGCAAGGACCAAATGCTGCTCACACCCTCTTCTGCGACCAGTCCCCTTATTTACATTGACAACCACATATTGCAAGTTCTCAGCCAGTCACTGGGATTCATGGATGAAAAATCATTATGCGACATGACCTGTGATTGGAATGGATTGGATATAATTCTCATTGGAGTCTCATGGGGGCAGGAGTGGATTAAGCATTCAACCTTTCTGAAAGTTTTAGGGTGTATTTCCAATTGAATAATATATTTTTTCCTTATTAAGCAAATTCCTATGTTTTTTAAAATGTTTTATCTGATTCCATTACAAAAAAATGCACCAGAGTCCTTGTAAATCCAGTTCTATATTCTTGGTACTCTATAAAATTAAATTATAATGTAAAGATGCATTAGAAGCTTTGCACGAAATACAATTTGTGGCTCAATGTCAAATATTGCATAAAATGCATACATATTATCTTATGTTTTGCTATGAAAGCTTATTTAGAATATATTCCTTTTGTTGTTTACTAAATTATTGATCTGACATTTCTTATAATACACCATATTTTGTTTTTGTTTTCTTTACAGCAATTTGACACTCTTGTAGGAGAAGGTGGAGGCCAAATGAGTGGTGGTCAGAAACAGAGAATTGCCATTGCCCGGGCTCTGGTCAGAAATCCCAGAATCCTCCTCTTAGACATGGCCACGTCCGCGCTTGATAATGAGAGTGAAGCCATTGTACAAGAAGCTCTAGACAAGGTTTGCACATCTCTATAAAAATATCTACTTAAATAAAGATATTTTTAATAAAAACAATAGTTGTGACATGATAATTTTAAAACAAATATTCTGTTTCCAGGTTCGCTTTGGCCGTACAACTATCTCTATTGCACATCGTTTATCGACAATCAAAAATGCTGATGTAATTATTGGATTTGAGCATGGAAGAGCTGTGGAAAGAGGAACTCATGATGAACTGATAGAGAGAAAAGGAGTTTATTTTATGCTGGTTACATTACAAAGTCAAGGAGATAAAGCACTAAATGACATGCAAAAAAAAGGCAAGTGTACAATTGTTAAGGTTTGCCCTCTTCTACCTAGTAAAATAGGGAATACTTTATGTATTTACTGCACATTTGTACACAATGGAGTACACTCAGGGCCTTATTCTATTATCGGCCGTAAAATGGCCGCAAGGCTGCAATTCCTTGCGGCGGTTCCGTTATCTTGGAATTCAATTATACGGCCCGCAAGGATCTCCTCTTACGGCCGGCCGCATATCTTGCAACCGTCCGTAAGCTCAGAAATCTTAAAACGCAAAAATAAATTCAAGACAGCACTGTACAGCTCTGTAAATGCTAGGGATCATATTGGGGGACATGAGGATTAATAGCAACCCCCTCTCAAGCTTGCACATCAGCCCAAATCCGAGTTTACATTAACTGTTTATTTTCCGTCCGCAGCGTGGGCGGGTCTGAGGTGCTCCAAGCCCTCGGGACTTTTTCCATGGATTTTTGACATAAATTAAAAAATATTTTTTGTACAGATTTGAGTGTAGGGGAATGTTGTGCTATGAATGCTAACACCTACAATCACTTTATAGTCTCCTCAGAGTGCAGGATGGCTTTATTTTTGCTTTATAATGTGCCTAATTGGTGCTAGCGGGACCTCTTTCCTGCAAGTAAGCTGCGGCTCGGTTTTAGCCTTGCAGAGAGGGTTCCCGGAGCAATTGAATAGCAACCAGGCTTTTCTTGGGGCCGAAACTCTTGCGGCCGTTTTAGATCAAAGGCTTTCCTCCGGCGCAAGCGGCCACAAGGGATAGCAAGGCGCCGGCCGAAAGCCTGCCGAAATCCCCGGCCGGAGGGGAATAGAATGGGCAAATAGCTTGCGGCCGGTCCTTGCGGCCCCGCATCTCCTACGGCCGTTAATAGAATGAGGCCCTCAGTATCTCAGTTGCAAGGCATTTGTTTCCTTTCCAATTCAATCACCTATGTTAAACTGAGATGATATACTGGGAGTAATTATTCTTCTATTATTATTTTACATTTAACACATTTTCAAGTCTTTTAGACACATTTTGTATCATGAGAGTCGACTATATGATTCTAATCAATTGCTGCATTTATTGTTCCTCCTTCATCGTTATTTGGTATTTGCTATGCCAACCAATATTTTATATTTCAGATACAGAGAATAAAGAATTTGATGAGCCTAAACTTGAAAAAGTCCAGTCCTTTAAAAGAGGTAGCTATCGGGCAAGTCTACGGTATGTGTTCATAAATGCATCTACTTTCCTAAAACACACAGCTAATTGTATGAGAAATAGTATTTTTGGAAAAATAATGAATGAAATGCATAGTTAGAAAGAGCTCTGACGTCTATTAAATCCCTTGTTTTAATTACTGTGCTTAGTTGTTATATGTTGGGTGTAGGTGAACATTTAAGTTGAAACCAAATACCACTGCATTCATTTCCAAGAAAAAAAGGACTTATTTGGAGCTCTATACTAAAAGGTCATAAGATAGGAAAGTCATAATATATGGCACCTGATACTATGAAATAAACATCAATAGATTGTTCATAAGAGATTGTAAAGTTAGGTTCATATGTATATACTCTATCAGATGCACTTAATACATTATAAAAATATACAGGAATACTGAAGATATTTATGTTGTAACATTGATAAGATGTCTCTTTTTACATTACCAATTTATGTGTATGCAGTAATCTTATTAAAGGTGGTATGAAACACAAAGGTGTTAGTCACTAAGGTTTTCTAAGTCTTATAAGGGATGGATTTGTCTATGTTCTATTCATTTTTACTAAAAAAAAACGAGTTTGTAGCCTCAGTGAACTTTGGTGAATCTGATTTAGTGTGAATATGTATATATATATATATATATATATATATATATATATATATATATATATATATATATATACATATATATATATATATATATTTATAGATATAGATATATATATATATTGTTATATTTATGTAGGTATGTGTGTGTTATTTTTTAAATAAACACATTAATATTTCTATTGTAACATTTTGGTAATAAGTCCAAATGTAAAAAAATACAAAGAAGTTCTACAGTAAACTAAATTATGATGAACATTTTACCAAAAAGGATGAAACATTTCCTGAAATATAAAAAAATAATATGAATATTTTTCATCCTCAGGAACATTTTAATAACAACTATGTGTATTTTACAAAAACTTAACCACATAAAAGTTGAATAGCAAATTTAAATACTGCAGAAGAGCATTGTCAGTCATCAGAGTTAAATGATAAAGAGCAATTATTCACCGTTATGCAGACAATATATAAATTATAACAATTATTAAACGAATAATTATTATATTTTTTAGATACCAAAATGTCTACAGTTGCATACACTAAAGAATAATAAGAATAGACTAGGATGTGCAGTTGATTTATTGCACTTTTCCATACCTTTGGTTAATAACTCCCAATAGGTTTTGAATGGGGAATATTAAAATTTGGTAAGGAATTGGGTTAGAAAGGATTGAGAAGGTTTCAAACTGATGGAGCCTATGTGTACTTTGACACCAACAAGTGAACAGCAGGTTGAATTGTCAAAACATATTGCGATGAGTTGCAATGTATCACTGATGCACACCACACTCCTTCAAAGTATTCACTAAGCAAGTAAATCCCATCCCAATCCAAGCCTTGGTAATTGTGGAGTTCTATGGGCATATTAAGGGTATGCTACATGTAAAACACTAGCTGTGATCATCATTGGAGTATTTATTAGGCATCTTTACATATCTTGACCAGCAGAGAAATAGCGATCCAACATCACTATCTGCAAAACCTGTTCTAATAATTATAACTAGTTTTATTAATTAATTATTCATCTCAAGAGATTAAATAAATATTGTGGGTATATTTACTGCTATATTATATTTTTCATATAATGCCTGATTGCTATTTTAATAGAAGTTTCAAGGTTGAAATATTTAAAACATCTTTGCTACTATTAAAATAGGAATCAAGCAGCAAATACCACATGTAATACAGCAACAAATATATACAAACTATTTTTATATTTTGCAGAGCATAACTATAATGTTGTTCAGTTTGTTACCATTGTATTCTTCCTTGTTCTGATCCCCTGTACAGCGCTATGGAATAGGTTGGCGCATTATAAATAACATTTAATAATAATTATATTTCTTTCAATTGCCCCATCGCTTTGCTAAATTTCTCTCCATTCTGATTGTGGGGAATGCACTACAGTAGTAAAGCACAAAAATGGGTGAAGATTTAGTGAGCATCATGGACTTCATTTGAATATATTATTCTTAGTAAGTAGCGTGAAGAGGATAGCTATGATAGACTGATACATATTACAGCTCTTTGTATTTTTTATTTTTACTCATTGTTTCCAGAGCAGTTTTACAGGGGGTGGTCCAGTGGTTAGGATTTGGTGCTCTTTACCTCTGCAAACTGGGTTTGATTCCAGTCAGGGAACCAAGAGGTCACACCACCCTGAAGACATGCAGGGTTGGGCCTGGTCAGTACTTGGATGGGAGACCACCTAGGAATACCAGACGCTGTATGCTGTGGCTTACTGAAGAAGGAACTGGTAACCCACTCCAGTATCTCTGTCATGAATACCAAGTGCATCGGCATGGTGTGTTGCGGTCCCTGAGGGCAATAGTTTTGCCTAAAACTGTCCCTTAACCTTGCTTGCTACAGGGATCTACAACATGCACATGAGTTGACAGTCTAAGACATCATAAAGCCTAATGCTATACATGAGCATGCATGGAGGTATAGCTATGTGCAGTCAATTCGATGCATCTTTCACCATAACACGAATGGCTTCTTCAGGGGTGGGTGGATCTAGCATCGCTACAGTGTTTATTCTATAGTAATGACAATGTATGGGAAATCTACAAAACATATGGAAAGTTAAAGTAGTCATGAGCCTTGAGTTCAGTAGAATTCAGTTGTAATTTTCTAATAGTACAAAACAATGTGGATGATAAATGTATTTGAATTTGGTGTTCTGAATCTTTTTTGTTCCTTTGTAGTGCTTCTATCCGTCAAAGATCGAGGTCTCAGCTGTCTAGTATAGGACCAGACAACCCATTACTGATTGTAGGCGATGCCTCAGACGCTTTACATCAGGCATCTCAGTATGATGATTCAGGCAAAACTAAAAAGGTGAGATGAGAGAGAAAGAGAGAGAGAGAGAGAGAAAGAGCAATTAAGTCCAGAAGACTGATGAAAAAGTCTATAAAACCAAGGGAACTGATACTTTAAGCCAATAAGGCAGATACAAGGTATCTAAAAAAGAATAGCAGATGGGAAGGAAAATGAAGACTTAACCTACATTTCGCTAATTGCTTTTATATTGTGCAAATCTTGCAATGTATATCAATAAAAATGATTTAAAAAAAAATAGCAGGAGAGTAAAAGATCATAATAGTTTATTATAATAATTTATTGCCTCCAAAACACCAACATATTTACATAAAAATATTTAACCCTGTGCTAGGATATTTTTTATGAAAATATATTACTTTATGTGGGGCAATTTGTTTCTTTATTATTCTACCTTTGTGGTACTTGGCTTTCCTGTATTTTTATTATTAGATCTGAATTGGAAATCAATATGGTATTTGTATGATCTCTAAAATGAGTTCATGTTCAATTATGTGTTGGTTTTCTTTTTTGAGAATTGATTTATAATTTGTATAAAAAAGAAATAACAAAATAAAAATGGAAAACGTATCTCAATTTTATCAAAGGTTGAAAGAATATTATACTGATGTTGTGCATACATATATAATACACATGTGTGCACATTTGGAGAATTATATTATTTATTGCTTTTTATATATCTCTTTTGGACTTGAAAGTTAACATAATGTATGTTTTAAAGACAAAAAATGCAACAAAGCTGGAGGTAAATCTTGTATAATGCTTTGTTGTATCGGAAGTTGAACTGGCAGCAGGAAAAGAGAGGTACTGATGGCTCTAAATACAAAGGGCCCTATTCTGTTAGCTACTTGTAAATGCCTTAAGCTCATAAATTTGATTTTGTGTGTTTTTTTGTAAATGTTTATATGCATTCTAATGTCTTAAGAATTCATTAGTACCAATAATTAATATTTGCCAAATATGTAGCAATATTAAGAGTGATTTTAAGTGTTTATAAATGTACGAATTGGGCAATTGAATCGGGCCCGTAGGCATCACTTAGTATACTGCACTGAGTTCTGTACACCATATAACCAAAAGGATATTAACAAATCAGAAACAATTCAAAGAAGTGTGGCTGAAAATTGTCTAAAACAGTGCAGGGCAACTCAGTCTGCCAAGTGTCAACAACAGCCCAATATTTCAGGATCTTTCTGATTGAGTCCAAGATTAGTTACCCAGTTTAATTCATTGTGATTGATACACCTGGGCTCAAGCAGAGAGATAATTAAATTCTGGACTGTTGGCGGCACTCATAGGACCGAGTTGCTCACTACTGGTCTAAAAGACACAACCTGCAAGGAAAAAAAATGTACAAGCTTTCCTATGTATAGTTTAGAAGATAAAAGGAAGAGGGATGATATAAATCTAATATCAAATATATCATAGGATTTAAAAAAGTTTAGGAGGAAAGTATCTTCCAGAAAACAAGAATAATAGATCATGATTTGACGTTGAAAGGTGGAATATTTAGGGCTAATTGGCAAAAGCACTATTTTACAGAAAGGGTAGTAGAGAAGTGGAACAACCTTTCAGTGGAAGTGGTGGCGTCAAACACAATTAGGGAAGTTAAGAAGGCCTGGGATTAGTATAAGGACATCCGGTGGCTACATTTAGCCAAGATTTTGGGTAGATGGAATGAGGTGGATAATCTTTTGTGTTTCTTATCTGTCATCAGATATGTGTGTTTAAGGGATATGAGATCTATGTACTATCAAATTAAGAGTTAAAGAAGAGCTGAACTTTTATGGATGTACAGAATATGTGTAGTGTTAAGGACAGTCTAATGTACAATGGAAATCTGTTCCAGTGAATTGAGAATGGGAAAAGAGAACATTTGGATACATTGTTTATATAAAACGCATTTTGACAGTTTTTTCATATGAATAGTTCAAATCATTTATTTATTAATTTTCCTACAGGTCATTGTGGAAGATGATGATGAAAATGTGGAGCCTGCCCCAGTTGCCCGGATATTAAAATATAATGCTCCAGAATGGCCTTATATGTTAATTGGTTCATTTGGTGCTGCAGTGAATGGTGCCGTCAATCCGCTCTATGCCCTGTTGTTCAGTCAGATTCTTGGGGTAAGAAAACTCAAGCACTTTCTTAAAGTATAACTGACTGCAGCAAGTGATATATTTTAGAGACCTATATTTCAGGCCTGATTCAATTGCAAGCCCCCATCTCGTGGGATATAGGCCGTATGCCTGCGGGCTTGCTGCGGGCTCCCATTCTCCTCCGATTCCATGGCTATTCAATTGAACAAGCCCGCAAGTTATGGGCCGAACGCCGAAGCCGTAAACCATGTACTCTTGCGTAGCAGTTCAGGGTGGGAAAATTATCAGTTAAGCAAGGCCGTAACCACCCATTTCGAAACAGCCCATAGAAAATGAGACCGCCATCATTACGGCAGTAAAACATGTTAGGTTCTAGTCCATGTGGGTTGCCTGATATGTATTAACTCATTGATTCCCAAGATTGATATAACCCTGAAATGACAAATAAAATATTATGATATTTTTATTGACGATTTGCGAGTTTGAGACTGTTGTGCAATTAATTATAATGTATTTTATCTCTTTCCCCGTCATAAATAGTTTTTTTATTTGTATTTACAGTGCTACGGACAGGGGTTAAACCCCCTTGTGGGTCCTCTCTAGCACTCGTAGAATTTTCTCCTACATTGGCCGTTTATGCACATTTGCGGCCTTGGGGAATTGTAGCAATTCAATAGCAATTTGTGATTTTAGTGATTGTAACTCTTGCGGATGTGAAAGATCAAAGGCTTCGGGAGGCTGTAAGTTCCGGGTTTAACCACTGCAAAGTTTTCAAGCCAGAACCCGTAAACCATTTGGAAATTGCAAAAAGACGCCAATTGAATAGCAAATTAACTTACAGCCTCACTTACGGGCTACAGCAACTTACGATTATTCAATTGAATCAGGCTCATACTTTTAAATTAATACGCACTGACAATCTGTATGATGTCACTATGGTCCATCAAGAACTTATTTACCTTTCTACAACTGATTATGCAATGTTTATGGAAATATTTAAATATGGGCTGTACTTTTGGCTCAAACAAGCAAACGTTAGAACAAATAAAATAACGTGGTTCTTTTCCTTTAATGTTCCTTTTATTGTTAGCATTATTTATTTATAAAGCTAAAAAGTATTCCATAAAGCTAAGTGCAGGGGATACAAACATTACAAATGATTCTGATGGCCCTGCTCTTGTAGGAGCTTACAATCTAAGTGGGTTCATGATATTTGAGACAAGAGGGGAAGTGGTAGCTTGTTGTTTGCCCTGGCAGAAGGATGGATTCAATTTCTTGTGTAAATAGGTGATAGTAGGGAAGTTTATAGGCTTCGATAAATAGATGGCTTTTCAAAGAGTGCTTTAACTTGTAAAGAAAGAGCAAGGAGAGTCGGACAAAGCAAGATAAAGAATTACACAAGAAAGGGGCAACACAAAAATTTGGGAGATAAGAATGTGAGAAGGTGGTGATGGGGGAAGAGAGATGAATATGGTGGATAAATAAACGGGATCTGATCTATAAGAGGGTGCTGTGTTTATTTTGCTATATAGTACATATCACATTTTTGATATTTGCAGATAACATTTTATTTTTCTTTCAGACTTTTTCCCTGCCTGATGAAAAAGAGCAACGTGATCAGATTAATGGGATATGTGTGCTTTTTGTTCTGATTGGAGCTATATCATTTTTGACACAATTTTTGCAGGTAATGATTTTATTTTTTTTCTAAATATCAATAAATGCTGTTTTTTTTTCTTCATTCCGTAATGTTATTATATCTTTTATTAGGGTTACACTTTTGCAAAGTCTGGTGAACTGCTTACAAGACGGTTACGTAAGATTGGCTTTCATGCTATGTTGGGACAAGAAGTTGGATGGTTTGATGACCCCCGAAACAGCCCTGGAGCACTGACTACGAGGCTTGCCACAGATGCATCACAAGTTCAGGGGGTAAGTAAACTCCAATGAAAGAGTGAGAGACTTGTTTCTAGAAAAATTATGATTTAAAAATGCAAAAACCTTCAAAGTTGTATATTTCATTAAACATTATAATGTACATACTACAATCTCTACTACCATCACTGCCTTGCATTATACTGTATATAAATATTGGTATGCTTTAAGAGAGAAGTCATGGCAAGCCGCTGTGGAGAACATATCTTCCATCTGCAGATATGTATTTATGCATTGGTCAGCTATATGCAGGCCTAGGGAGTAACATTTAGGGTGCAACTTCGACTTGAAAAAAATTATTGACACAACAAACCAACTTGATGCAAAATAAGAATTAATATATTTTTTGTTTTTAACATTAGTATTCTCACATCACTTTGATGTAGTTAAGGATGGGGTGGTAACATCATATATTTTTCTACACCTGGGTGACTTATTCTGTCACTCCTCAGGTCTGCATTCTGTCCCTTCTTTGCTCTTGTCTCTCTCTTTGCCCATGAAACCCCCCCACCCCCTGCTTGATAGGGGTCAAGACCTGCAAATAAGACATTTTAATCTGCCTCCACTCTCCCCTAGGTTACCACCATTGCTTTTTTCTTCCCCAATCAATATGCCACCTTTGAGATGTTCTGTTGGGAGTGCTGTGTGGGTGCAAATTTGCTGTTACCTCTATTTTCTCTGTTTAATAATATTATTAGTATTAATATGTTTTAAAGTTAGAGTGTCTTCAAATTCAATAGAGCTATCTCCTATATCATCCTCTTTGTATTCCCAATCTCTTCTACTTGTTTCCTCCATCTGTTCCTCACCTCCACTCCCTCTCCATTTCAGTCTCTCCTCTTCCTAATGCCATCTCCTGGGGACTAAGATAGAACATGAGGAAAAACACACAATAATGCTATGTTGTATATAACTATTTTTTCCAACACTATATCTACCTCTCACAACACTTCTTCAGCTACCTCTAAATCAATTACAGTCCCTATCTGTCTATCTACCTCTTACCCAGACCCCACTTTGGTCACTCTTCCATCACCACTTTTTTATGTCTTCCTGTTTGTCACCTTAATCCATAATTTATTCCATGTATTCTCTATTCCTTAATGTTCTTCCCTGAAACCCATTTTAATAACTGCTAAAGATGCTGGTATACAGTACAAAATCAGGCATGCATAGTAGTATATACATACAAAGATGGTAATATACATATAGGAAATTCTGGTAGTATAACGTACAGACAGGAAAACCTGGTAGTATACACACACCAAAATTGGCCATAGACATCGAAGTGGGCGGGTCAGGCAAGTTTTACCCCAACTCACCATCTCAAAGAACTTCTACATCTCTGCTTCAAAGAAAATGCATGCATTTTATAGAAGACACATGGAGAAAGAACCATATTATTTTTATATTGTACATTTTAAATTAAGATACCTTAAACAATTGTTTAATATGTTTTTTGGGGTGACACCAAAATATAACAAAAATGAGCAGGAAAACAAAGAATGCATTTTTAATGTATTCCTGTAATGATAAATCAGTTATTGACTAAGTGAATTTCTAGGAAATATGTCAGTTTTTAATATTACTGAGAAAAGCTTTTTCTGACAGCAGATTCTATTTACTTGACACTCCACTCTTTCCTAATGGAGTATTCATTTACCCTTTCTATAACTGCTAGATACGCAGAGGCCAATTACTCACACAAATGTCATAAAGATTCTTTTAAGTAAACAAGAATCTAGGAGCGGCACTTTTACAGAAGGATGGGTGGCATTTATCACTGATAATTTGACAGCCTGGAAAAAAAAAAAGCTTTACCATAGAGTTAGCTGGCTGGATTTCAGACAAAATAAAACAAGACAAAGAGAACTTTCTTAACTTAATTACAGAAGTTGGAGGTTTGAAAGTACAAGAGTCAACACTAAACACTAGATTAGAGGATCCAGGTATTTCAAGGAATTAAAACAATTGTGAAGAATGTATAATAACATTATTAGCAGCTTGGTAAACTATGAAAATAATAATATTTAAAGAAGCCATCTTGCCTTGTTTCATTAATTCTTTAAAATAGAGTATAAGTAGTATTTTTCCCTATGCATCAGTGAAGGGAGATGTAAAGGGGATGTGCACTGTAACTATATTTTATTGGATTTGTCACCTACTCCCTTTCTCCCACTCAACACAGCTTGCAACAATAAATACAAGCCTTTCACTTACAGAAATGTAAACACCTTTCCCTCACACACACAACCTATATGAAAATATCAGTAAAATATAGTATTGTTTTTTTATTACTCTTCCTGTAGTGTATTTACTTTAGAATTGTTTTATTTTTTTATGGAGGATTCTTAAGTATTCCTTTGGTGAGCTTTCATGTTTGCATTTTTAAATCTTTTTGCTTTGTAGTAAAAAATAATTTATTAACTTTATCAGTTTTGATGCAATGTGTTTATTTTAATTTGGCCAAGTTAGCACTTTAATTATCACATTTAATTAACAGTGCAGCCTGCATGAGTTTGGCAGATCATACATTTACAAATGTATACTAATAAATCATTTACTATTATATTATTTTTTGTATCAAAAACAAATTTGTTATTTAAGGTCTGATGTAGGATTGTAACTGAAAGCTAGATCTCATGAGAAGTGATGACTCATCAAGAGAAATGCATATGATTCTGTGTTGCAAATGCACGATTCAGTAGGAAAGTAAATACAAATTCAGATATAATGAAATGTCTGATGTCATTAAAACATTTGAAACATCAAAATCAGTCTATAATATAGTGGAATACATAATACTCTAATGTAAGACAAATTGCATATTTACAGGCCACGGGATCACAGATTGGAATGATAGTGAACTCACTCACCAATATCGGAGTAGCCCTGGTCATTGCGTTCTACTTCAGCTGGAAACTGACCCTGGTGATCATGTGCTTCTTGCCTTTCTTGGCATTATCCGGTGCTCTCCAGGCAAGGATGCTTACAGGATTTGCCAATCAAGATAAGCATGCTATGGAATCAGCTGGACGGGTAAATATATTTAATAATTTATTAAAGAAATCTTATGCATTTTCTGCCAACGCACTGAGGTAACAATAAGTCTAGCATGATATGTTCCACCTTAAAGAAAGAAAATGGTTCTTCACAGTAGGGGCGGTTAAACTGTGGAATTTTCTACACAAGGAGGTGGTGACAGTGAATTTGATAGATAGCTTTAAAAAGGTATTGGATATATTTTTGAATAAAAAAGACATTCAGAGTTATCCTGGATAACTAGAGAAGGAGTATTGATCCAGGGAGGAATCCGATCGCTGGTATCTAGGGCCAGGAAATGTTTTTATTTTCCCTCCTTTTGAGACAATTGGCAATTTGTCAATGTTTTTTTTTTTTCTGTTTTCCTTCCTCTGGATCAATTAGCAACTAATTTGCATATTGAAGATCAGAGGAGATTTAAAAAGGTTGAATTTGATGGCCTAAAAGTCTTTTTTTCAACCTTAATTACTATCGAACTATATATCTATGTAAATAGCTGGCAGTTTTACATTAGAGAAAAAAATCAGTACATCTAATAGGTTAGAAAATCATGTGAGAAAATGTCTGATATTGTTAAGATTGGTCAAGTCAAGAAGTATGTTTAATTATTTGTGGTAAGCTCTCCCGCAAAAATGGGACCTTGGTCACACAGCCAGTGAGTTGCTTCGTAAGGTCAGCCAAGTGTAGGAATGTGGGTGGAGCAAGCCCCAATAACCAGTGTCGAAGCTACCGCCGGTGGAAGTGGTACCAAGCACCGGAGCCCTTGTATCAGCCTCATCAGCCCCCTCTTACTACTTATCCAGGAAGTCCCTGCCTCTGCAGAAACACGCAGGTAGGGGAGATATGTTGTAAGATAGATCAACTCCCTGATCAAGGAAAGTAGTAAGAGGGGGCTGCTGAGGCCATTGAGCATAGGATGGGGTCCATGGAGCATAGGCTGGGCGGCATGGAGGATAGGCAGGGGGGCCATGGAGCATAGGCTGGCGGGCCATGCAGCATAGGCTGTGAAACATGGGGCATAGACTGGTGGAACATGTAGCATAGGCTGGGGGGGCATGGAGCATAGGCTGGGGGGCATGGAGAATAGGCTGGGGGCCCTACAATAAGAAAAAAAATATTTGTACTCAGGACTATATATAAATAATATATTTATAATCTAAATAATATATATATACTCTGTATATACTATTTAGATATATGTTATGTTACATATTATTTATAATATATATATATTTTGACCCGGGAGAAACAAAAACATTTGGGGCAGCCCTACATTTTTTTTGGCCACTGGGGCTCTCCTTTTTCTATCTCCGCCACTGCCTATAACAGACAAGCAGTTGGAAGGTAATAGGTAGACAGAATGAGCAGACTAGATGGACATTTTGGTTCTTATCTCCCATCTACTCTGGTTCTTTATTACTCTATGTTCCTTATAGCCATAGATACTGTAATTCCAGAGAGCACTGACGAAGCCTTATAAATTTGACAATTTCTATGAAATGACAAATCTGATATATTTATTGAGAGCTTTAAAAGGGAATTGAAACATTTAAAAATGTTATTTCCATTTATAACTGTATGAGTTATTTTATAAAATATAAAAAATGCTTTCTTACAGCCTTATTAAATTGCGATTCGGTAAATTTAAAAGGGCTCTATTTAAGCACATAGCATATTTTTTTACAGAAGTTTTTAGTTAGTGAAGACCTTGCTTTTGGATAGAAGTTCACTAACTAAAAACTTCTGTAAAAAATTTGCTGTGTGCTTATATAGAGCCTTTTTAAATTTACTGAATCGCAATTTAATAAATGCTCTAAAATTACTGATGAAACACTGATAACTTTTATTTTTATACTAAAACTCATGTGTTGGCTTCTCAACCACAGGGTATATTGGGAAAATACACCTAGGAATGTGATGTTTTATTGGCTGAAAAGCTAGCATATGATTATTACTGTAAAGGAGAACTAGCATGCTGAGGAGGCAGCATGTACTTAGTATGTGCTGTTTTATATGCTGATGATGAGATTAATGTATTTACTTATCCTTATTCATTTACATTTATTTATTAAAGAAAGTTATGAAATTCTTCTAGTAACGTATTTGTAATTTTTAGATTTCAAGTGAAGCTCTTGGGAACATCAGAACAATTGCTGGAATTGCAAAAGAAAATAAATTTGTCCAAATGTATGAAGACCAACTAGAAGCTCCATATCGATCTGCAGTCAAAAAGGCCAATGTCTATGGACTATGCTTTGGTTTTGCTCAGTGCATTGTTTTCATTGCAAACTCTGTATCATATAGATACGGTGGATATTTAGTAGAAAAGGAACATCTTCACTACAGCTTTGTTTTCAGGTACAGTAAGAAATATATATTTTTTATCATTTTATATACAACTATTTGTTTCATGAGATATACTAAGTACAGTAATTGCCAAAATATTCTTAGAAAACCAAAAACAATAAACACAACTTTTGCATTTGTAACTGTTATATGCGACTATTCTTTTCTACTTTTTTTCTTCATCTGACTCTGTTCTTTACTTTCTTAGAAGGGTGCCTATTCTTGTAAACTAATCAGCTTTCCATAAGTAGCCATATGTATAAATACATTCACCCATTTATATATATATATATATATATATATATATATATATATACATACACACACATTCACCCATATATATATGTGTGTGTGTATATATTTTGTTTGAGTGAAAGACTGGATTAGAAGAAATACAGTGCCAGAAAACACACTCAAAATATCATGGATGCCTCTCGGGTCCAGCCACCAACATTTATTTTTTTCTAATTTGATACTAATTTTATAACTTTTTTCCTGCTCAATTATGTTCTTAGTCAGACTCAAGGTTTTCCATTGTGTAGTGGTCCCTTAAGAGCTCTGACTGCAAGAAAAGTGTATGGAAGTGGGCAGAGATACCTGCATGAAAAGTAATTAAGACCCCTCCAGATATTTTACCACTGAATGAGCAGTCCAATGCTTTGTACATGGGAGGGGAAGCAGGAGAGACTCTAGAGTTGCTCATCCTTTTAATATTTGTAAGATTGTACTCAAATGTCAATATCATTTCAAACTTGTTTCCAACACATTGTATATTAACAATGTTATGTTTTAACATCCCTTTATACATATTAATACTTATAAAAACGATGGGCCTCATGCAATTAAGAAATTGTAGCTCAATGTAGCCCGTAATTTAGCCCGTAAACTAATTTGCTATTCAATTGGCGTCTATTTGCAAACCACAAACGATCTACTGATTACAACCCATCTAAGCCTCTGATCTTTCAAGACCACAAGAGTTAAAATCATTCGATTATTCAATTGCTACAATTTCTCAAGCTCGCAAGTATTTTCACACCCGTAAATATCAAATCTAGAGGAAAGTCCTATGGGTACCAGATAGGATTCCCAAGGGGGTTTAACCCCTGTTCGTAGCACTGTAAATGCAAATAAAAAAATCATTACTGCACCTTAAGAGACTGGGAAGGCAATGAAAGACATTAGAATTAATTGCACAATAGTCTCAAGCTCGTAAATCTGCAATCAGAAATTATTTTTTGTTATATGTCATTTCAGTGTTATATCAATCTCGGGAATCAATCAGTTAATACATATCAGGCCACCTGCATGGACTAGAACATTTCCTTTATTCATTTTTATTATTTTGTACATTGCCGGATTGCGAGTCTGATCGCATATCGGACCCCTAAACGCTAATTGATTGACACGTAACCTCCATGTTTTACTGACCTAATGATGACGGTCTCATTTTCTATTTGCTCTTTCTAAATGGGTAGTTACGGAAATGCTCAACTGATCATGATCACGCTCTGAAATGCTACATACGATTGCATGGTTTACGGTTTTGGCTTTCGTCCGTAAGTTGCGGGCTTGTTCAGTTGAATCGCTTTGTAATAGTAGCAGATTTCAAGCCTGCAGACATACGGCCTATAGGACACAATCTGTGGGCTTGCAATTGAATGAGGCCCCATGTATATTGTGTTTTAATACATTATGGGATTTACACATCAATTGGATACATTTGACTATATTATCTTGAATAAATTATTATGAATATATGAGCATGAGCATGTCGTACTGCACAAAGCTTATACGAGGCTTAATGTTTTTCTTTATTAATTGTAGGGTTATATCTGCAATTGTGACCAGTGGAACTGCCCTGGGCAGAGCATCGTCCTATACTCCAGATTATGCCAAAGCTAAAATCTCTGCTGCACGTTTCTTTAAACTGGTAGATCGTGTTCCCAAAATACATTTGTATAAAGATGAAGGAGAGAAATGGGTAAGTGATATTGATGAGATCTATGTTGGCAATATATCTACCAGAACCTTGTTTTAGGATCACAATCATCCTATTGTATTACATGAATTGCGACCCAAATTGTTTGTTTTTTTATTTTTGTTTCCTTGCTTTTTATATAGTGGATACTTGCATATTTGATTTAAGAAATCATCATAGATTTACAATCTAAACCTATTTAGTTCGTAGAGCAGGGGTCGTCAACCTTTTAATACCTTTCGCCCACTTATGATGGTAACATTTTCTTACAGCCCAACAGTGCCGCGATAACTCAAATTTACTCTCTCTTATTTCTGGTTACATAAATTATAGGACTCTAGCTATGTCTCGGCCTGTACTTACTAGATAGTGATCCAGTCCTGACTGCTGTCCCTAGCTATGTATCACCCTGTACTTGCTAGATAGTGATCGGGTCCTGATTGCTGTCCCTAGCTATGTAGCACCCTGTACTTACTAGATAGTGATCCGATCCTGACTGCTGTCCCTAGCTATATATCGCCCTATAGTTGCTAGATAGTGATCGGGTCCTGACTGCTGTCCCTAGCTATGTATCACCCTGTACTTACTAGATAGTGATCCGGTCCTGACTGCTGTCCCTAGCTATGTATCACCCTGTACCTACTAGATTGTGATCCAGTCCTGACTGCTGTCCCTAGCTAGGTATCACCCTGTACTTACTAGATAGTGATCCGGTCCTGACTGCTGTCCCTAGCTATGTATCACCCTGTACTTACTAGATAGTGCTCCGGTCCTGACTGCTGTCCCTAGCTATGTATCACCCTGTACCTACTAGATAGTGACCCAGTCCTGACTGCTGTCCCTAGCTATGTATCACCCTGTACTTGCTAAATAGCGATCCGGTCCTGACTGCTGTCCCTAGCTATGTATCACCCTGTACTTACTAGATAGTGATCCAGTCCTGACTGCTGTCCCTAGCTATGTATCACCCTGTACTTACTAGATAGTGATCCGGTCCTGACTGCTGTCCCTAGCTATGTATCACCCTGTATTTACTAGATAGTGATCCGGTCCTGACTGCTGTCCCTAGGCTCTCTCAGCAGCTCACAAACCAGCCAATCGTGGTGCTGCAGGTCTCTGGTGTGTGATGTCACTGGTCAGTGACGCCACTTAGTGATTACCTCGCCGCCCACCATGAAAGCATGAATCGCCCACTAGTGGGCGGTAGGGACCAGGTTGACTATCACTGCTGTAGAAGATGAAGCAGCTGTCTGTGAATGTGATTTCTGGCACTGTATTCATAATACAACCTCTTAATCAAGTTTGTCTTTAAAAGTTATAAAATCAATTGATAATGCAGTGGGATTTAATTTGCAAATCATATCCATAGGTGGCAAACAATCTATGATAATCGATTCGGCCAATTGAATAGGGCTCTATATAAGCTCAGAGCATATTTTTTTACAGAAGTTTTAGTGAGTGAACTTCTATCCAAAAGCAAGGTCTTCACTAGCTAAAAACGTCTGTAAAAAAATATGCTTTGTGCTTATTGTAACGGAGTTGGAACACGAATCCAATATCTCCGCTGGTATATGGTAAAATATCCAAGAAGCACTACAGTCTCACCATCCCCAACCTCCCATATTGGACGACACTCAATTGGGAGTCAAATAATACTGTCTTTATTTTGTTGTGCAGAAATATATATACACATCTCTTCCCACAGGCAATACAGATCCCCCATAGTTGGCCACACAATACACATAGAGGGACAATAGGTGTGGTCACACTTCCCTGAGGCTACCTGGCTACTTTGATACAATCAGACATTGATTAGATCATCCTTCCCTTTGTTCCATCTTCACAATGTGAACACTTCACACAATGGACCTCTCTTGCTTATGAGGAGCCCTTGTAATAGGATTATCTATTATGCCAAGGTCTGCAATAGTCTGGGCTAATATTCTGCAGAGCATAAACCAACATACATACAGTATAATAGTAGGATCATATTTTAACCATAATAATTAAATAACCATAAAACAGGGTAAAACAGTGATGGGTTCCATTACACTTATATAGAGCCCTATTCAGTTGGCCGAATCGCAATTTAATAAGGCTGTAAATAAGGAGGCATTAGTTTTCCAATATGACCTCTTAATTAGATATACTGCTCATTTTCAGTATGTAGATGCATAGTATAATAGACACATGAAACTATTAAATAGTTCAGTGTTTGTGGCATACCTTTGCCTTTTTAAATAGTCATTTTAATTGTGATTACAAGAGAATATATACACATGTGCTAAAGCCCATTCTTATTTTTTTCAGCAGTGTGGTACCCCAAACTGATAACCATGCATATATGCTGCATATAGTATCTTCAAGTGATCTATATTAATTGTTATTATATTCACAGAACAATTTTAAAGGAGGCATTGATTTTATCAACTGCAAGTTTACTTATCCAACCCGTCCAGATATCCAAGTTTTGAATGGTCTTAATGTATCTGTAAAGCCAGGACAAACTCTTGCTTTTGTGGGAAGCAGTGGATGTGGAAAAAGTACAAGTGTGCAACTTCTGGAGAGATTTTATGATCCAGACTATGGCACAGTGGTAAGTACTACCATATATGCATCACTTAAAGTATGTAGTTTAGGTAATTCACATTGACTAATAAGCAAGACAATGAGGATTAAATATGTTTCCTATTGTATGGAAATACATTTTAAATTTTAAGAAGCTAATATTTACTTCCTGTGTTAAAACATGATTAGCAGCTACATTCAATGCAAAACTCGTATGTGCAACGTGAGACCCGCAACGGCTGCGAGTTCTAAAAGTTGCAGATTTTGTGAGTTATGAGTTTGAACGCCAGTGATCTTGATGCAATTGAATAGCTAAATTGGAAGCGTATCGGTTACGGGATTGAGAGAACAAAGGATTTGTGCCCGCGAAGTTCCACGTTCCACGTCCCGTAGGCTTCTTTTGGCCTTTTTCGCACGTAACTTGCAAGTCGTCTGTGGGCAGCGTTAAGAGGCAAATTTAATTTAGTCTTAAGTCTTGCAGGCTACGTTACGAGCTATGATTTAACACATAGAGGGAATTTAATGGGGCTGTAGGTCGGTGCGTTTCATTGTGGATGATCCATGTTGGGGCTTCCTAATCATTAGATTGCGGCTTGGAAACACAGGCCCGAGTCAGAATTCTGGGGACCCGTACTGGAAGTAACACACACAAAATCATTCTCAGTACTAAATCTGTTTATTGCCACGTCATAGCATAGGTTATATACTTGCAAAAGAAGGCGGATATTAGAGGCGATTTACAGTTCATGTTAGTCAGTTGCAAGGACAGATAATCAGGTGTTTTTCTGTTTCTTAGAACAACTAGAAATGTTTTGTGTTTTAGTAAGGTCGCAAAAACGTTCCAAGGACAGGAATGTGATATTATGGTTAGGCTATATCTTGTGAATATGTCAGCAAAATATGTTAACCCCTTCATCAGCAGAATATGTTAACCCCTTCAATACATAAACTAATTTAGAATAATTATACTTAAACAAGTTTATTGTAATGCAAACACTTAGGACATAAACATTACACCTGCCTTGTACAAAACAAAAGACTGGGCATGCTCTGACCTCTCTGAATAATTGATTATATAAATTACCCCTTAGGGTCTAAGCATGGCCAATCTTTTTGCACACAGATAACACTGAAGACAACAGTGAAAAAACAGAAAGGCCTAAGTGGGTAAATCAGAATAGCTGATTGACAGTCTACTGTACAGAAATGTATTTTTAATAATATTCCATTAAGTGTTTGTTGTTTTACCTATAGATTTAGATTATACTACATTTGGAAGGTCCACGGAGTTAATGCCACTTAAAAGATTATTAAAGGAAGATGTATTTATACACAGGAAGTAGGCCAGTGACAGGCCACCCATTTCACTTAAAGGACATTAACTTTATAGTTTTACCAAAGCAAAAGAATAGAGGAAAGAGACAGAGGTGAATGAATTGGTTATATAGATACAGATAATACAATTTGGTATAATTTGCTAACTTTAGCGACATGTAATAGACTGTGTATTGTTGAAGAGCGGTATGTTCTCTCCCTCCAGAGAAAGGGCTGGGGGCTGAAGGAGAAGTATCTGAGGGTCACATTGCCCACAACTGAATTAAGGAAACCAAGGCTTTATAATTCAACGTATTAATACATTTTTATTAACTTTTATAAAGTTTACTCACTTTTGAATATACAAAAAAATATATATATATTTGTTTTTCATTCAATAGTTAGTGGATGGACACAATACAAAGAAAGTCAGCGTCTCGTTTCTCCGCTCTAAAATTGGTATAGTGTCTCAGGAGCCTGTACTGTTTGACTGCAGTATTGCTGACAATATTAAATATGGTGACAATTCCCAAGAAATCTCCATGGACAAAGTTATTGCTGCGTCTAAGAAAGCTCAGCTGCACGATTTTGTTATGGGTCTTCCAAATGTAAGTACACATCTGCAAAAAGTAAAAGATACATTTCAAGGCAATTTCTGTGATATGAACAATTACAAGCAAGCTGAGTTGTCATTTTATAAATCCCAACAGCACCATATTAAGTGGCATCACACAAAAATCATTTTTCTTGGATGGAAAATTGCTGGGGGATTTTTACAATGCAATCTGTTAGAATGAATAAATTAAAAAGGAGAGTAAAAATAATTTTATACGTTTTTACCCTTGGGTCAATGGCAGACGAGAAAATGTTCATTTTGTGCAGTATTATAAAATGGCTCAGAATATTAAAGGTAATGTTCCTATAATATAATTCATCTATAACTAAATCTAATCACATTTATAATACATTTCAATACGTCTACTCTTTTACAATAGGTCATTGATAGAGTAATAGGACATACTACTTTGTCAACAGCACAAAATTATGTAAACATTTTCTGTAGATTATATGTGATTATGAGACTTGAGTAAAGAAATAAAATAAGTCTAGATGTCTTGTTCTGCTCTTAAAGGTATATGTAAGTTTACTGGGTTTCAAATGTTTCCTAATAAACAGCTACTGATTAGTAGAAAAGTATGTATTATATTGAAAAGTTGAATGTACTTACATATTTATATGCTAGATACTGATATCTGGATGTGCACATCCCTAGCAAGCTTACATAAGGTGTACCCTGCAGGGTACAGTGTGTGACTTCTAAAGGAAATGATGGTTGGTGGTGTTACAGCTATAATTGCCCATAAGGAGACAGGCAGAGAGAAAAACGCAACTGCCAGATTATGATTCAAATATTTCAGTCTTTACTTCCTCCTGATTGGCCAAAACAATTTTTCAAATTGTATACCAATCTTAGCCTGCTTACAGAAATTAAAATATATTTTGCTAACTTCAATGTAAGTGTTGAAATGCTTATTTTGGTATTTTTTAATCCAAAATAATGTTTTCATACACTACTAATTCTCCTCTATCAGATGCACTCCTAATCCAGCTCACTTAGATATCCCTTTAAGTTGCTACAGGATAAACATAATGCCACTGTAATGGCCCAGCTTTCAGGATTTGTAAGTAGTAAAAATTGCTACAAGCAACTTTTGAAATTATTGTGTTTTAAAAAGTTTATCCAACACTGAAATTTGCAGTCTTTTCTTCACCAGCTTTATGCTGAAGCTTCTCTCTTCTTGTTCAGACTGTAGCAAAGTGTTATAAAAAAAATGCTATCCCTGCAGTTGCCTCATTACTGCACAGCTCACATTTTGAGAAACAAAAAATAACTTATTTAAACAGACCTTTACTACTTAATGTTAATGATAACAGGACCAGTGTCTTGGAAAAACTAGTTTTTAATTGCATGTTTTTCAATTGGTATGTCTGATGGATCCCTGGAGGCATCCATGATACTTTAGTAAAGGTTGAAGCATGCCTGAATTTCTTACTAGACAAACAAGGCAGCTGCCTAGGGTTGCCTCATTTGCATAACAATGTATGTCCATTTCAGTTTATTTACTGTAATTTATAGCCCCTTTTATTAGAATTAATACAACACACACAACTGATTTGTCAGTCCTACAGGTGCTGGTTGAACAATATTGGGTATACTGTAGAGATGCATATGTGTGTGTGCTTCTAAGGAGTTTATGCCTAGAGGTGCCTCATATGTAAATATACCCTTGGTGAGAATGTCAATTGCCTTTCAGCAAGATGGGAATAAAACATAACCTTCAATTGAATCATTAAAACACATACACAATAAAATCATTTTCATACATAAATATTACTCATACACATTATCTGATTGAAGTGACAGCCTGAAAGCCCACACTGTGAAACAATCATGCACTAAAATAGACTGGCTAGGACCTCAGTGGGTACTTCCTTCCTGGAAGTTTGCCCTATAGGCTAACCCCAAATCTAACTGGGTCTACTAAAATTAAGCTAAACTCCAATCTAACTAAATAAAGATGCACTTATCCCCAAGCCATTGGGGAAAACAACAAACCACCGCTTCAGTCCTGGAGTGTAAACTACAAAGGAGGCTAAGCCCTGACGCACGTTTCGTCGGTGCATTCTGACATAATGAGGGAGTGCCACTTCCTGTGCTATGTGACTTTAAATAGAAATTGAGAGGGCATGGTGGTTAACCAATAAAATTATATGATTTACATAAGGTTAATCTGTAAATATTTACACACAAATAAATAATTAATTCATTAGAGCGTATATTATAATCACACCATGTTGTATAAGCCCAATAAATCTCCCAGTTACTGGATGGTGTTAATCTCCCAACATATGGATAATTATAGGTTGCTGTAATGTTAATAAAGCGGGTCACAGCAAGCGGGTCACAGTAAGGGTTAATTTATTAATTTATTCAAACATAGGTCTAAATAAGTTAGTGACTAATTCACAAGCGTATAATTCTTTGGCACTGCCTTTTTTGGATTGGGATGTTGACTGACAATACTGGACACTATAGAATTTGGCATAAGGCAAGTTGAATTTGTTGGCATAATGTAAGCAATAATTTGACAGCATAACTTTTAGGATTTTGAACAGTTCAGCTGGGATTCCATCAACTCCTGAGATCTTATTACTTTGCAATCATTTAAAATGATTTGAAAATAAATAACATCTTTGTCTTACAATGTTACAGAAATATGACACCAATGTTGGGGCCCATGGATCTCAGCTCTCTCGAGGCCAGAAACAGCGTATTGCAATTGCCCGAGCCATTATTCGAGACCCTAAAATCCTTCTACTTGATGAAGCAACATCTGCATTGGATACAGAAAGTGAAAAGGCAAGTACTTATGATTCATGTAAGCTTTTATTGATAGAGAATATTTAGAAAGTAGATATTTTGAGCTTGATGAAAAAATATTTCCAAAACTAGGTAAGAAAGAATGAATTTGATGAAATTGAAAATAATATGTTGTGGTTAATGTTCTTTTTCAGACTGTTCAAGCTGCCCTGGATAAAGCCAGAGAAGGTCGCACTTGCATTGTGATTGCCCATCGGCTGTCTACAATTCAAAACTCGGATACCATTGCAGTCATGTCTCAAGGAATTGTTATTGAGAAAGGAAATCACAACGATTTAATGGAGAAGAAAGGAGCATATTACAAACTTGTTACAACTGGAGCACCAATTAGTTAAAACACTCAATGTGTATATGTTTATTTAAAAAGTGATACATGACACCTACTATAATGGACGAGGCACTAAATATGTTATGGTGGATATAAAGATGGCAGGTTTTGAGCCTCATTTTCATGTCACTACCCAGAATCCTTAGTGGCAGTGAAATCACTGTTTGCTGATAGGTTCTATGGGAAAAACTGGTCTTCTGACCTGTTTGAGACATGTAAGTGTACTCAGAATGGTCTTTTCTTTCCTTAATATAACAGATAACTGTCTTAAACCTAATGTATTAGGAATTTATATACAACTCTTTCTGAGTATGTACATTTTTCTGCAATTGAATAATGGCTCAATAAAGAGAGACAATAGGTGTGTTGTCAGCAGCTTTCTCATAGTTCTTTGCAAGGAGAGAATATATTAAGCATTTATACTGACAAGTTCTATATTCCAAATATATTAAAATGATAATTATTGAACCAATCTTAAAAGAAGATAAAACATTGTACTTCTTTATGAGATACAACACATAAAAAATAATATTTATAGTATAGTAGATGAAGTTTTTAATATTTCAAGTTATGGCTAGATATTCAGATGCTATAACATTATACTTGGACTATATATAATGATTGTTTATTGTCATATTTATTAATAGGTGTAAGGTAAAATATAATTCAACACTGGACCACTAAACAATGATACATGTTGTAAAGCTAGTTTTTAATTATATAAAATATATAATGTTGATGCCTGTAATAACCTGGAGGCATCCATTATATGGTGGTGGAAGTGTGTGTGATAGGGGCATTTACTTTTCTGGAGAGCAAAGCTTCCGTTTCCTAATGCAAGCTGCCTGGTCTTGAGCCTGTTAGAGGAATAGGTATGGTGTCTGTTTCAATCAGATCTAATTATGTAACAAAGCCGTCTCTCCCCATCCTCTGCTTTAACACACCCCATGATCCAGCTCCTAAGAAGTAATGTAACAAAGACAACATTGATTCCTCTACTCATAAACAAAGTCCTCAAAAATGTCTGTCCTCAAAAAATGTATTATGTCCATGGCTTACGCAGCAGGTGATGATGTTAATATATTACATTTTTCACAAAGAAGTGTTTTCATTTTGATCTACAAGAAGTTCTATTCAATGCAAAAGTTACACCACATTTTATTGTAAATCATGTAGATCATGCTATTATTAATACTGACAATGTCCTGAATACATAAGTTTGTTTATTTTAAATACATTATAAAATTATAGAACTGTCAAAAAAATAAGATTATTCATTCATTAATTCCAATATATACTAATACTAATAACGATTAATTAAAAACGTAGTCATACCCTGTATTATACAGATCCCAAATGTTTGTATTTAAATTATAATTCACTGTATGGAATTTTATCATTTTTAGTTTAGTCTTTTGTAATGTTTATTATACATTTTCAGCTTGGAGTAGAAGATAAGTTGAATAGCATTTGAGTGAAAGTGTTTGAGAGAAATTAATTTAAGACTATCTGAGACATGGAAAATGCTATCTTGAATACTAATTATGATTATTAAATTGATTGACCTTTTAGAAAGTCAGAAGAATTGTAAAAACAGATGGGTAAAGTGTTTCTTACCTGCAATCAAACTGTGTTACTATATTTCAGTTTTTGACAGTAAAAAAAAAACATTTAAATGCATTCTTTTCAAACTGAATCACAATAATTAAAAGGAAAATACTTTGAAAGTATCATTACTGTGTTTGATTATAGAAATATAAAAATAAAAAAATATTGAAAATTATGTTTTATATTTGTATCAGTATTTACTGTACATACACATTAGTATTCTCTCTTTTTGGACGATTTGTGATGGTAACACTACAAAACATTGAAATAAAATTAATTTAATTGAGAGTTTTACCATTTGATTTACACAACGAACCAAACACTTTGAAGGTTGATTTTTTTTATTTTTACACAAAAGTTAATAAAAGACAAAAAAGCAAATATTTTTGGTTGCATAAGTACTCACCCGTTCTGAGATAATACTTACGTGGCTTCAAGTTTGGGTTATTCTCTATCAGCTTTCAACATTTGGACTCGTCTTCAACCACTCCAGAGTAGCTTTGGCTGTGTGCTTATGGTCATTGTCCAGCTAGAAAGAAAACCTGATTCCAGGTCTCTTGTACACTGAAATATTTGCCATTGTACATCATTTGTATATTAAATGAAAAATAGAATAAAGCAAAGTAAATATACAGATAAATAGTGGCTTTGTAAATGTATCACATCTCATGGGTGAAGATAACATTAAAGCAGACTGATGTAGTGTGGATGATATTCATTTGAATTTTAAGCATATTATTCACTTTTGGAGGAAAAACATTATACATGTTTTAACACTTTATAGTTTGAATTTATCGTTATTAAATCATTATATTAATTTAAATATATAAGAATATGATTTTATGTGAAGTTATACTTATCACATTCAATTATTGTTGCTATATATCCATATTCATAGGTAATATGGGAAGAACATAGTTTAAAAGGACTTCTACCAAAAAGATCTGGTAGAAATGGCTTTTTTTTAACATTGAATATATACTATATTGCTTCCAATGGATTTACATAATTTATAATGAATATAATATGGCTCAAACAACTAGAAACAAGGCTTCAAATATTCAATATAAAACCCAAGGTGAGGCATTGGATAATTCTGCTAGCATAATATGCATTTTGGAGACTGTGTCATATCAGCATTTAACTTGGCATACAAAGATGCAAAGAAGGATACCTGTAATGATAGGAACCTTAAGTGGCCATTTGGTAATATGAGGTCCTGGAATAGAGTCTGGAGAGATTTCACAGACCCAAACACATGGGTCTCAGGGGATAATGGCAGGGGAGCAAAGAGAAGGTCATGGCAAAAACAACAGGGGAAGCTAATTAATCCAGAGGGTATTATCAAGTAGAGTGTGTGGCAACAATCAAGGCTTGGAAATATACATACAGTCTAGCATGGAAAGGTCATTCCCCTAGTAAGGCATAGTTGGGTAATGGGGTAGCTCACGCAATGAGCATATTGGCATATCTAGGAAACCTATTGGACCCTTAAAGCAACATTTACATAATGATTGCACATTGTTTTCCTGCCTACTATTTAATAGAGGAAAAGTAAACTTAAATCACACACTCAGAGTACAGTCATGGAAGACTAATGGATGAGACAGTAACTGGACTTTTGTCTACAAAAGCCATAACGATTTTGAGGCATTTCTATTTGTCTGTACATCTGCTTGTATGTGCACCCACAAGACTGCCACTTCCATGTGTGTATACTTTGGAAGCCATTGCCAATATGTTTCAAGTGACTCACATTCCTGCTATCCCTTGTAAAAAGGGAAGTTTGAAAAAGCTAAACTGCTCCTCCAGCACCATCTGCACAAGCCATTTCTAGCGGATCTTTTTGGCATGGATTTTTAGAAAATGTTTTAGTCCTTTTAAACTATGCTCTTCCCTTATTACTTGTGAATATGGATATATAGCAACAATAATTTAATATAAGTATAACTTCACATAAACTTACTGTATATGCTTATATATTAAAATGCATATAATTATTTAATAACACTAAATTACAACTATTGAGTGCTAAAACCTTTATAATATTGTTCTTCCAAAAGTGAACAATGAGCTTAAAATTCAAATGAAAAGTCCTATATCATCCACACTATATCAGTCCCCCATGAGATATGATACATTTACAAACCCACTGTTTATCTGCATATTTACTCTCATTATTCTATATTTCATTAAATAATACAAATGGTACAATGGCAAATATGCTTTTTGTGAGAAATATTTTGACAATTTTCATTTTGCTTTAAGTGTGTTTTGAATAAACTACTTGGAGATTAATGTAGTCCTTCATTTTGAGGAAGAAATGATTAATAAGGTTAGAGTATTGTTTAACGCCATGAAAAAAATATAAAATTAATCTACATGTCGGGAAGAGATTATTAGAAGCTTACAATTATTTAAATAAATAATGGAATCATTTTAGAACATTTTCTACTACATCTTAAAAGTAGATGAGATGTAGTACTGTGTTAACCATAGAACAACATATCACAATTTTCCCCTTCTGGATCACTACCTTGTTGTGGTGAAGGGGCTTGTGTACCTCAATGAATCTGTGAACTAAACCAAGTAGGGTCACCCAAGATGGTCAGGTCATGGAATAGAGGTCAGACAATTTGTGGTCCACTGGAGAAGGAACTGGCAACCCACTACAGTATTTTTGCCAAGGAAACCATATGCATAAGCACAACCAACCAGAAGTACCTGACATAGTTACATAGGGCCTCATTCAATTATCGGCCGTAAAACGGCCGCAAAGCTGCGATTCCTTGCGTCCGCCTTACGGCCCCGTGTAGAGCTACTTTTACCTTGCAATTCAATTATACGGCGCCGCAAGGATATCCCCTTCCGGCCGGCCGCATATCATGCAAACGGCCGGAAGCTTTTTCCCAGCGCCCGTAAATCTTGTTTTCCGGTTGCAAAGTCCGAAAACTGAAAATGCAAATCTAAAATCGAGAATGCACTGTAAAGCTCCGTAAATGCTAGGCATCATAATGGGGGACACGAGGATTAATAGCAACACCCTCTCAAGCTTGCACATCAGCCCAAATCAGAGATATTGTTTACGGATTACTTTACGGCCCGTAGTTCCGCGGGCTGGTCCTTGTTCAAACCTGTACGGGTTCGGAGATGAAGGGCCGCAAACCAAGCATTGTAATAGCCAATATATATTCAATCCAGCACTGCAAAGCACTGTAAATGATGGGGAACATAATGGGGGGGCATGAGGATTACTAGCCAAACATTCTCAAGCTTGCACATCGCCAAATTGTACTTTGATTTTAAAATCCGTACAAGTCCCTTCACTGACCAAGCCCGTAGCTCCATATTCAAGCCCGTGCGGGCTGTCCTCCAAGCCCGCAGCTCGTTTTTAAAGGCCGTACGTGCTTGGAGGTTAAAGGTATCCATTTTGTTACGGTTTTTGCAGTCTGCATGGTTTAAGCCTGTAACCCTAAAATGGAGGCCCAAGCATTACAGCCTCCAAATTAACAAGACTTCAAATTAGTTTAATATTCCTCATATGTTTGATTGGTCAGCACACATACAGGTTCCATTGTAGCCTCTAAAACAGCCCCATAATAGAATATGTCACCCCAACATAGGCGTGCACAGCAAATGTGTTTTGACAACATGTAGCTGACATGAGCGGTCCCACATCATTGCGCAGTTCTAATATTTTTGACTAGTGCGCGTCGATGAAAGGGCGCAAGTGATATGACCTAATGCCATAAACCCTTCTAACCCTTGTAGCCGCAGCCTAATCCTAACCCTTACACCCCACCGCCTAATCCTAATCATGAGATCCGCTAGCCTCCTGTCGGGCCTGCTGTTGTTGATGCGCGCATGTGTCGGTGCGCAGATGACAGCGCACATTCGATGCACGCTATATGGTTGATCAACGATAGAATACACATCTCGCTCATCACATCTACATTAGAGAATACAAATAGTGGCCAAATCAGACCGCCACTTGGCATGTATCAAGTACCAGGGGAATATTTCATTATATGTGCTTAAGTTCTTCAGTTGTGTCCGACTCTCCGTGACCCTATGGACTGCAGCACATTCAGCTAGGTCTCTGCCTGTGCTGTTCTCCAAAGTTTGAAGGCCAAAGAGATTGGAGTGGGTTGTCAGCTCCTCCTCTAGTGGATTGGGATTTGTCTGATCTCTCTGCTATGACCTGCCCACCTACAGTAGCTCACAGCTTCATTCAGGTACACAAGCTGCTTCACCACCACCACCACTTAGCAAGCCTCACCCATGTAAATTGATAAATAGAAGAACAGTTTGGAAGTTCACCAAATGGGAATAACTAGACACCTGGCACATGGCTCCCACCAGGATGGGCGTAGCAGAGATTATGCCTGATGGCGGTGAGTTTGCTGTCGATCCCAGAGCTTGCGGCCCTTCCTGATGGGTCAGAGTAGATATGTGTGGTGCATGTTCCCCTGGTCCCCTTCAGCATTGCTAAGTGGTGTGAAGGGGCTTGTGTACCTGAATGAAGCTGGGAGATACTGTAGGTGGGCAGGTCATAGCAGAGAGATCAGACAAGGTCCAATCCACTTGAGAAGGAACTGACAACCCACTCCAATCTCTTTGGCCTTCAAACTTTGGAGAACAGCACAGGCAGAGACCTAGCTGAATGTGCTGCAGTCCATAGGGTCACGGAGAGTCGGACACAACTGAAGAACTTAACCACATATAATGAAATATTTCCCTGGTACTTGATATATGCCAAGTGGCGGTCTGATTTGGCCACTATTTGTATTCTCTAATGTAGATGTGATGAGCTAGATGTATATGCAATTAGATAGAGATTTAAGGGATCCCAATAGAGCTCATGTGCGTGGCAAAGGGTTCATATGACCTGACTCATGTTTTACTCTTGCTATTGAATTGGGTAGTGTGGCTTTAATCATATTATGCATGTTGCAGCATGGTTTGTCAGATTGGCATGTGCATGGCCATTACAACATATGATAACCAAAGGATATTTAGGCAATGCATGTTCATTATTGGTCAACTAACTGTATTCACACATATGCTAACTGATGTGGGTGAAGGAGTTTGTGTACTTCAATGAAGCTGTGAGCTAGCCTACATCGGGCTAGTGTAGGGGGGTACGTCTTATCAGAGAGGTCAGACTAATCACAATCAACTAGAGAAGGAACTGGAAAAGCACTCCAGTGTCACCTGTCCTATTCATTGTAGGCCCTCAGGGGAATGTTCCTACTCCACAGTATCGCTAATCAGACTTGTCAAGGGTATTAACCCTATATTATTAGTAGATATGATATTTGGGATCAGATGATATCTCAAGCTATTCTGACTCCTCAACAGTTTTACATGTATTGATCTATTGCATGTTAACTATGGCTCATCAGTTTACATTTAGAGGAATGTGACACTAATGTAATGCATGTGGATTTCCCTGAAACAAACATATTCATAACACATGGACGCAGTCAGAAAGGTCTAACAAAGCTTTATTTTTTACACAGACCACAATCAGCAGTGGTCAAGATTGTGCATTCACATAACAGTATAACAAAGCTTTATTTGATACACAGACCACAATCAGCAGTAGTCAAGATTGTGCATTCACATAACAGTATAACAAAGCTTTATTTGATACACAGACCACAATCAGAAGTGGTCAAGATTGTGCATTCACATAACAGTATAACAAAGCTTTATTTGATACACAGACCACAATCAGCAGTGGTCAAAACTGCATTAATATCATGGGTGTGGTGTGGGCGGGTCCTTGAAGAGCAAGAGGCTGGAAAAAAGGGGAAACCTACAGGGGTCAATCTAATAGTCTAGAATAAGCATGATGCATAGCACCTACCAGGGTCACATGCTGCAACCGGAACCAGAAATCTCTCCATTTAACTGAAGAAACCATTTATGTGCATAGCACTTACAACTTGTAACTAGATCTGCTCTATTAAACAGATGATTCAACCTTTGGACTGTGTAATCCAATCCAGTTTCACACATACAGTGTGTTGAACAAACAAAAATCTGAAAGAAGTGTTCAAATCAAAAAATGCGGAGGAGGATCAAAAACAATTTAGAATCACGATGTATGTACAGTACAGTTCTAAATACTGTACCAATATACCAACTCACCTGATTCCCATCTGCAAGCATTACTAACCATTAGCTAGGTCTGTGGATAATCAGAAATATGTGCAAATAGCCATTATTATGGAGAGGACACAAAGGTCAGCAGCTAGATTCACTGTTTCTTACATCAGACCCAAAGATCTGTTCTCAGACTGCTATTGAGGTCAGGATCACATGCGTTACTAGTGCATATATTAATGCTGGCTGTTATTAACATGCCATTGTGAGACTTTGCAAGTCCACCGCCATAGCGGTATTAGTCTACATTTAAGCTACCAACAATCATGTCGGAGATATCTGGCTATATGATAGCTTTAAGATTGTGGGAGCTACATGTTAAGGGGGCTGCCATTGAAGGCATGTCTACCTGAGAGGCACTGGGAAAACCCTCCACCTCATAATTCCTCCACAATGCTTGCAGATGTAGGAGATGCCTTCATGGACCTAAAATAAAAAATAAAAATAAAAGACAAAACCTAACAAATAAGGCCTGAAAACATCATAGGGCCTGCAGCATCTCTTCTCAACAGCACTCCTTAGTGACAATGTATTGGTCACACTACTAATTAACAGCCTCATTAAATTGCTATGTAACAAATTGAATAGGGCTCTATATAAGCACACAGCATCTTTTTGAAAGCAAGTTTTTAGTTAGGGAACTTCTATGCAAAAGCCAGGTCTTCACTAACTAAAAACTTCTGTAAAACAAATATGCTATGTGCTTATATAGAGCCCTATTCAATTGCCCAAATCACATTTTAATGAGGCCCTTTGTGTTCTGTTTAACCTGTGACCAATTGATGGTCACTGAGGAGTGCTGTTGAGAAGGCTAAAACATGTCTGCAGACCCTATGGGCGTCATTCAATTGCAATATGACCGATTGAAAAGAGCTCTATATAAGCACAGAGCATATATTTAGTTACAGACGTTTGTAGTTAGTGAAGACCTTGCTTTTGAAGAGAAGTTCACTAACTACAAACATCTGTAGAAAATATGCTCTGTGCTCAAATTGATCCCTTAGCAATCGGCCACATTGCAATTGAATGAGGCCCTATGTCCTCCTCCGCTTGGGCCCAGGACCCACATCACCTGTGCCCATCCTCCGTCTCCCCTCTGGTGGTGATTGTGTGGGGGGGCGGGCGGTGCCAGGCAGCGGTGGTCTGGGTCGGCGGGGACACATGGGAGGAGAGGAGGGGCCAGGCTGCTCTTGGCTGGGGGATTGGGAGATCCCCGTTGATGTTGGTGAGGGGACCATCGCGCGTCTGAGCAGCCTGACCTCAAGGTGCTCCGATGTCATGTGGTGCCTCCTCACCTCCCTGGACAGCCTGGCCAGGCTGTGGGTCTGATGTGACCGGAGGGTAGAAATGCTGGCCTCCATCCAGAGCTGGCTGGCCGTAGACTCCTGTATGCTGGCCACCATCAGGAGCTGGTTGGCCTCGATCCTCTGGCTGCTTGCCAGCAGCACCTTCATGACGGCCAGCATCTCCACCTGCACAGCCTGGCTCTGCGGCGACGACACCGCTGGGTGGGCGTGGTGAGGTGGTGCGGGGAGGTCCACAGCTGGAGCCGGTGGGGAGAATGTGCCCGGTGGTGACCAGGCCAGCACACTTTGTGGGGAAGGAGGTGCTGTCCCTTGGGGGGATGAGGGCCCCAGAGCAAGCCTTTCGAGGATGGGCATAGGCCCAGGGCTTGTGGCAGGTGACCCCACAAGGTCAATGACCAGCCCATCCTCTGACCCAGAGCCCTCTGATATTCTTTCCTCCTCCCCCTGTGCTGGCGGATCCTGGTACGGGGCTGATGGCCCCGCCTCCTCGCTCTGGTCACAGGACCCAGAGCTCCTCCTGGATGCTGAGAGATAGAGAAGAAAGGTACATGTCATTAGTATGTTGATTAGCGCATTGATGTGTTCATTTCTAATTATCTGACATCTAGCCTTGAATATGGATGATTCTCTGATTAGCTATCTTATACTAGCTGTTATCTATTCTTAGGTTTCTGTTCTGGATGGTTCTCGGCTCACAACTCTATCTGTATTACGGCTGCTGTCTGTAACTGCATAGGCTGAACGGGCACACCAATACATGGACTCTGTATTACAGTGGTGTCCAAACTCTTTCCTGGATTGGAAGATATCCTTTCTGTGCACTGGTGAGTCAATCAGGATGAATGAAGAAGCGATTGACTCACCTGTGCGCAGCAGGGTTATCAAATCCAGCCATGTGTGTGGCCCACCAGGACCGAGTTTCGACACACCTGCTCTATTGCTTGATTACTGTTGTGGTGACCAGGAATGACAGTGATTTGTCAGCTTCATGAATTTAAGGATACATCCATCTATCCCTTGTTATTTCATGGATCTGACATGTCAGTGTCATGGCCATGTGGAGTGTGTGTGATGCACATGTGGTGGCATGTTGCTGTATGTCATATTCACCTGCCATGGAGGCTGGGTCCTGCTGCTCCACCGGACCTGATGCTCCAGCTGCGTTGGAGGGTGCAAGCATGGCCCTTGCAATACCTTCATGGGCAAGGTACTTGACCCTCCGCCCCTCGGCCTCCTGCATCATCTTCTTCCTCACCGCGGCCCTGATGTCGTCGAACCGATGCTTTATCGACCGCAGACTCCGTCCACGGCCCGCCACACCGTTGACCAGATCCACCACCTGCTGCCAAGCAGTAGCACGGGGCCCAGCCTTTACTTCCCTACCCCCCGAGGTGATGACGGGGCGGGCACGGATGGCCTCCAGGAGGACCCTGTTCTCCTCCCGGCTATAATTGTGGGCCCTGGACCTGCCGCCAGCCTCTTGCTCTTCAGACTGGGGATGAGGACCCTCTCCACTCTCCCTCCTCCTCCTCCTTCCTCCTCCTACTCTCCTCCCTCCTTCCTCTCCTCCCTCCCTCCTCCTCTCCTCTCCTCCCTTCTTCCTCTACTCTCCTCCCTTCTCCCTCCTCCTCTCCTCCCTCCTTCCTCTACTATCCTCCCTTCTCCCTCCTCCTCTCCTCCCTCCTTCCTCTACTCTCCTCCCTTCTCCCTCCTCTCCTCTCCTCCCTCCTTCCTCTCCTCCCTCCTTCTCCTCCTCTCCTCCCTCCTCCTCTCCTCCCTCCTCCTCCTCCTCCTCTCCTCCCTCCTTCCTCCTCCTTCCTCCTCCTCTCCTTCCTCCTCCTCTCCTCCCTTCTCCTCCTCCTCTCCTCCCTTCTCCTCCTCTCCTCCCTCCTCCTCTCCTTCCTCCTCCTCCTCCACTACCTCCTCCTCCACTACCTCCTCCTCCACTACCTCCCCCTCCTCAACTATTACCTCCTCCTCACTTCTCCCCTCCTCTTCCCCACCTCCACGCCCCGGGACTCCCTTCCACTCCTTCACCCTCTGCTCCTCTCCCTCCATCACCACCTGAAAAGAAAAGAAAGAGAAATAAAGAAATGTTTTAGTGGGTTTGCCTGCTCCACGCTCGTCCCCCATTCTGATCGCCTCTAACACTATTTCTGCTTGGATATCAATGTTGTAACTAACTGCAGTAATCAACCTTAAGTGGACAGAGCCTGTGACAGCAGTGGGAGGGGTGTACAGCACCTCTCACTCTGGACCTGAGAGGCGCTGATGAAACACGCTAGATCAATACTTTCATAAACAATGTGGAAGGGTCAGTTACAGTTTGCATATGTACAAGGCATGCGGCTATTTACTGTGTGCTTCTATCATGTGTGGGGAGTGGCCCATGTCTGAGGCCACTAATATCCTATCTGCATTATATTCTGCACATATTCATGGGCATGGTACCTATCCTGAAGCCGTCCTCTGTACCAGAGGTAGTAGGAACTACATGGTCCTGCTGTTCTAGGCTGAAAAAAAGTTCTTGTCAAGCCCCATTGAAGAAGCAGTTTGGAACACCTATGTGTATTGCAAATATGTGTCGAAATCTCACTCAAACTCAATCTACAACTCAATCAAAATCAAACTCAATCAAACTCAATCAAACTCAATCTCAAAATCAAACTCAATCAAACTCAATCAAACTCAATCTCAAAATCAAACTCAATCTCAAAATCAAACTCAATCTCAAACTCAATCAAACTCAATCAAACTCAATCTCAAAATCAAACTCAATCAAACTCAATCTCAAAATCAAACTCAATCAAACTCAATCAAACTCAATCAAACTCAATCAAACTCAATCTCAAAATCAAACTCAATCAAACTCAATCTCAAAATCAAACTCAATCAAACTCAATCAAACTCAATCAAACTCAATCTCAAAATCAATCTCAAAATAAAACTCAATCAAACTCAAAATCAAACTCAATCAAACTCAATCTCAAAATCAAACTCAATCAAACTCAATCAAACTCAATCAAACTCAATCAAACTCAATCTCAAAATCAAACTCAATCAAACTCAATCTCAAAATCAAACTCAATCAAACTCAATCAAACTCAATCAAACTCAATCAAACTCAATCAAACTCAATCTCAAAATCAAACTCAATCAAACTCAATCTCAAAATCAAACTCAATCAAACTCAATCAAACTCAATCAAACTCAATCAAACTCAATCTCAAAATCAATCTCAAAATCAAACTCAATCAAACTCAAAATCAAACTCAATCAAACTCAATCTCAAAATCAAACTCAATCTCAAAATCAAACTCAATCTCAAAATCAAACTCAAAATCAAACTCAATCAAACTCAATCAAACTCAATCTCAAAATCAAACTCAATCAAACTCAAACTCAAAATCAATCTCTCTCTCTCTCTCTATATATATATATATAGAGATAGAGATAGAGAGAGATTTTGAGAGAGAGAGATCCAGATCTAATATTAAACAGAAAAATATAAATAACTTACCTCCCTCCACAAAACTCCTCTCCCCACAAAAACAAACTCGCCAAACCTATAGGCCAACAGCAAAAAAAGCACAATTGTACTTCTCGCCAGTGTATTCAGTAAATATAGAAATTGGCCAAACATACAAATAAAAGACAGCTTGATAGAATGAAAAGCATGTACAATGCAACTTACCTCCCTCCAAACCCCTAAGGGCCGGATCAAAGATCCAAAATCCTCCAAACACCTATAAACAAGCAAAGAAATCAATTTTACTTCTCGCCAGTGTATTCAGTAAATATAGAAATTGGCAAAACATACAAATAAAAGACAGCTTGATAGGATGAAAAGCATGTACAATGCAACTTACCTCCCTCCAAACTCCTATGGGCCGGATCAAAACTCCCACACAAGCAAAAATACTCAAAACACCTATAATAAAGCAAAAAACACAATTGTACTTCTTTACATCGGCATCCGTAAATGTAGTAACGGATTCCCGTAAAAAGAACTTAAACCGCGACTTGATAATAAAGCAACTTACCTCCTCTCAACCACCAAGCTCCTGGAACCGCGTGCTACTTCGTCCGAAATCGCAACACAGTCGAGGCGTGGGCGCGTGTCATTCCTATTTATTCACTCCCACTGTCAATCAAATGGTCTATCCCGTAAGTGATTGGCTGTGCGACCTGTGGCGCGATGCGTAATTCCGCTATTGGATGGTTCGTGCCTGGCGCGGCTAGTCCGTCCCCCTTCCAGCTTGCGTGCGCGCCTAAACGTCACGGCCTTCCTACATTCTGAAGGCCGCGATTCGCGCCTGGCTAGATTTAATTTACGGCCGCATCCGTTGAAGTCCACACGATGCACTTACGGCATTGTAATGAAACAGGGCTGAAAGGGCCCTAAAAGTGTAAAGGAAGCAATAAAAGGCATTCTAATTACTGTAAAAACAATTCACAATGATCAAATATGTTAATAAAAGAGATTTTTTTTGTGTCATGTACATCCTCAAAATGGCGGCCAAATTAACCCTTTAGCACTCAGAAAGGATAGAATGTGTCCCCTAAACATATCAACATTATCTGATTTACATCTCTTTTATCACATCTAGATTTTTGAACACAAATATTGTATATATTTCCACGCCACATTACATAGATCATGGAGCATGGGCCCAAATTCAAATGTGGGCCAGAATATTAGGGGTTACTATTTAAAATGGCTCAACAAATCCATAATAAGGGAACTTCATAACATGATGAAGCTTAGATACACCAGTGAGCTTTTCCATTTGTGAAATCCACCCGGATAATCACAGCTGGGGTAATTAGCAAGCTATATAACCACACCATCATCCATGAATTAGCAAGTCTGAACCATCATGGATAGCAGCAACCTGAGTGCAGCGTATAGGTATGTGAGGAGAGCGCAGCGTCGTAGGAATGGATATTTGTTTCGAATGTTGCAGAGTGGAAACCGGGCTGTCAGGCGTGCGACTGTGGAGTGGCTGAGGCGTGACAGAGAGGGGCGGCTGGGAGTGAATGTGGGTGAGAGTGCTGATGCAATCCATGGTGGTCCGGAACCAAGCCAGGCAAGTGGCTCATCACAGGACATGCCTAGGGTCATGGTGGGGGGTCAGTTAGGGGAGAGAGCTCCAGTGGCACAGGGACAGGGGGATATGAGGGCACCTGCAGACAGGGAGGAGGACCTTGATGTGGGTGATCAGCTGATGGGGGGGCCAGATGAGAGACCCCTAGAGGGTGTGGCACATGAAGTAGGGGCTCCTGCACAGCCAGACCCACAGGGGGGTGAGCAGGCCCAGGAGCCTGCCAGGAGGATTCGTGCACCCAGGGTGTACAGGGAGAGAGTCACATTAGAGGGGTTAACTGATGTGGAAGTGTATGAGCGTTTTAGGCTAACCCGTGCCAGCCTGGAGGAGCTCTATGCGGTCCTGAGGGAGGACATGGAGCCTTCCTCACGGACCACTAGAGCCATCCCAGGCATGACACGGATGTTAGCCGCCATACACATCCTATCATCTGGTAGTTTTCAGAACACTGCTAGCATAGTAGTAGGAATGTCTCAAGCAAGCCTTTCAAGGTGCCTGAGCACATTCCTCCATGCTATCGTTCCGAAAGCTGCCAGATACATCAGTTTTCCCCACACTGGGGAAGAGATCGTGAAGGTGAAAGCAGATTTCTTTCGAATGGGAGGTATCCCCAATGTGCTCGGTGCTATAGATTGTACACATGTAGCATTGATACCTCCTAGAGAGCAAGAAGCCATGTTCCGAAATCGCAAACACTATCATTCCATCAATGTACAGGCTGTTTGTGATGCAGATATGCGCATACAAAATGTGGTTGCCGGCTTCCCGGGAAGTACTCATGATGCCCATATCCTGCGTCAGTCATCCACCCATCTTTATTTTGAGTCTGGAGAAGCTCCACCTGGGTGACTACTGGGTGAGTACCCATAAAGGATCCCCTAAAATATACATAATGTTCCACTGTAATGTTATTCCATTGTTGCGTGAAAAATGCGCAACGACGCATGCCACAACACACAAAATAGAGTCCCTCAATAGCGCGCACAACATCTGCGCACAGGAGTTGAGATAAGGATTTAAGGGTGGACTTAGGGGTTTTAGGCTTAGGGGTCTTTGGGCTAAGGCTTTGGATTATGAGTGTAAGTGTTAGGCATGGGGTCTCATTGGTTTGGGTTAGAGGGTTTTGGCCCATTAGTCAATCGATTCTACAACTTGTGCTCTTTGCTGGACGCACATTTTGTCACACAATTTCCAACAGTGCGCTACTGTCGCCGGCTTCTGGCAGCTCCGTATTGTCCGCGCTCATTTGCCGTGCGCCATAAAGAAGGTGTGCCGACTGAGCCATTGCATCGTAGCTTGTTGCTGTGCCTAACCCGATGTGACGTGGTCATAGGAGTATGAAGTTCCAAGCCAGAGATCCCTAAACTAACGTCACATTATTCATTGCGTATATTTACAGATGCTTTAACGAGCAGCACAAACTCCCATTCATATCTACATCTCCCATTTTTGTTTCCTTCAGGTGATGCAGGATATAGGTGTTTGCCGTGGTTGTTGACCCCTGTGAACAATCCACGCACAGAGGGGGAGGAGAGGTACAATGCGGCCCATGCCAGAACCCGGAATGTAATAGAGCGCACCTTTGGACTCCTGAAGATGCGCTTCAGATGTTTACATTCCACTGGCGGGGCGCTACAGTATACACCAGGGAAGGTTTGTCACATCATCACGGCCTGCTGTATTCTGCACAATATAGCAGTACAGGCAAACTGTCTGGGGAACATTGATGATGCTCCGCTTGAACCGGCGGAGCGTCCAGTACCTCCCGAAGGGTGGGGATAACGTTCAGGGGTCACAACTACGTGACCACGTCATTCGTGAGTACTTCCCATGTAAGTCTGAAACTAATTACAACCAACTCAAATGTACATGGCTTATGGTTACTAATACATCTCTTTTCTCCTTCCCCATTGTCTGTTATTGTTATCCAACAGTCCACAGTAGAGGATAGCTTTGTGATGTAACATATGTCTCGTGACGCATTCTTCATACTGGATCAAATACAGCCTGCTCTGATATCCGTTAATGGTAAGTATGCGCACATTCCCATACACATCATATATATTGATATCTGCCAACCTCAAGAAGCTAAGCTAAATGGATGGTCTGATGTATTCCACAATGTCAATGGATATAGGCCTCACAATCGTATTTGAAAACATCTGCCCAGAACAGTAATGTTCACATTGTCTGATCATGCTATTCCACATCCCATGGAGGTCAATGCAATTCCTAGCAATCTGGATATATGAACATAACAGCATACTGTAAACCATAATAAATGTACCTCATGTGATGCAAAGAGGGGATGTCCCCTGTTCTTTGTCAGCGAATGCTGGTAAAAGCATTCTCAGTCAGATAACATGAATAGTCTCAAGGATGTGTTAACTAGGAATCATTGTGCAATATATCATATGGATTGTGTGACTCATCTCATCATATTGCCATTACAGAACTGTTGCCGTGTGTCAACACATTGTTTACCCACACCGACATGGGAAACGACCTTGCCAGCAACAGAACATCAGCTACATCAATGGCGTCTACATTGTAAGTGAGTATTTGCGGGAAACATGTGCATGTATGCATGAGAGGAAATGACTAATAACTCCATTAATGTAGGCCTAACTTTCTTTTTCCCCAAGACATCCCCTATGTATTGCTGAAGCGGTCCGAAATGTTTATCGGACCATGCAGACGTGTCCTGGGGGAACAGATCTCTTCGTTGAATACTCCACTTGATCTATCCAAGGTAGAGAACCACATGTGGATGTCCGAACATGTATCAATGTGTGATAGTTGTGATCTTCCCTTTCTATTACAGGATGCACTGGTTTCTCTCTCTCTCTCTCTCTTCATCCCACCCACCCCTGTTTACCCTTAATTTATTGAGTCACACAAGTCTTCTGCTAACTATCCCAATTAACCCTTTCAACTATGATTTCTCTTGTCTTCTTCCTCACATCCCCTGCCTTTTCCTCAGACTCTTCTTTACTTCTCCCATTTTTTTGTCTGCATCATTTTCATTTCAACTCTCATGCCCACCTGTCTCCTTTTATTCGCCCATCACCTAATCCTACTCAAGCTGTGGTTAAACTATGTGTCTCCTGACTGTCCCATCTGCAGATTACATTATCTGTCCACATGGGGCAGATACCTTATTACATAATAGTGCATCGCACTTTACATCTGATCCCTTTCCTCTCCGACTAATGCATATCTTTCGACTTGACACAACCTCCTTCCTATGTATCTCTGACTTACTTATTAACCTTGCTATTCCTTATCTACTCTTCACCATGTCCATTACCTTTAACTTGGAAGTGGTGATTTTCGAATCTTGTGTGGGCCTTTGTGAACAAATCATTTATCAACAGACTTTACGCTCCAAACAGGGCCCTCCATTTTCTTGCGTTGTCAATATTACATACTGTATATGTCCGGGTTCTTCTCCCCTGTACAGCGTTACGGAATATGTTTGCACAATACAAATAAATGAGAATTCGACTAATCATAATATTTCCACATCAGGACAAATTAGTCTGGGCCATCATTATCATCGGACAGATGGTTAGCTTGTACGAGATCCCAATGCCTAACATGTGTGCCGACATACCTACATCTGTTGGTGGCTGCTCATATGGCATATGTAAGGTTTCCACTAATATATTATTTGTGTGTTTGTATTCCAGATCCCGGTCAGAACAAGGCATGACGATAAACATCCTGACATTCCGTGGCCATGTCAATGTCCTCATGTATGTGCATGTGTCCGTTTCATTGCTTTGCTGGATCCAGTTTGATATCTGATGACCTTGACTGAATAGCCGATATGTGTCACGAGACAATTTCAATATACAATGCAGATGTGATGTGACATCTGTCAGCTGATGTTCCTGGTATATCCACAGCATGTGTATGCTCATATAGTCTATCTCGATTCATAGGTACCTATTGGTTTAGACATTCTATCCTCTCCTCTACTTGGACTGTTGTGAAGCCTGCAGCACCAACCCTTCAAGATCTTTTCTTCAGTGCTGATGTGACCCTCCCTGTGCATATGGGGAAGAGTAAATCCAGGCTTGGGACTTAACAGTTAAGGAGGTTACGTTAATCTTCAGTTATGCATATTCAACAACAGTGAGTATAGATGCTCAATCAGAGAACAAACTATCACTGATATTGCCTGGTTTGTTGTGAGTTCTCTGCAATAAGTAACATCTGACTGATATGGTCCTGGTCAGGTCACCATCTTTTTGACCAAGGTTATCTATGTGCTGCTTATTGTTGCGTGAGAACTGAAGTTATGGGCTCATAGCATTCACTGATTGAGCACTTATACTTCTGATGTGGCATCAGAGTGTCCGTTTAACACACAAGCATACATTTTGCTCTCCCCATATGTATATCACCTTATTCTGGATTATTATAGTGTTTCCTTTTTGACTGTTATATATATGTCGGAACAATAATGAGATCTATTATATTGCCTAATGTTGGTTGATACACTGTACATCCCCTGATCATCCATATCAATGTAATTTTCCATGCCTGCATTCTGCTCTCATATCCCTATTTCCCTGTGTTACTTGGATTTTGTATCCTACCCCCCTCCACCATGATCCTTTGCATACCTGTGTTGATTAGTCAACCTGTGGCTTTGTGGCAAGCTTGCCTTGTTAATTTCTGTAAATATTAAATATGATTTATCCGCGATGTTGTTTGTGTCTGCCTCGTCAATGTTGATACCATAGCATTTCCGGAACATGAATAAAAGGACCTTCAGACTCCACATCTGTGCTCTGCACCATCAGTTAGGGGTGTCAATAGAATTCTCACAGTGTGTTTGCATTACTGATTTCAAACATAAGGGAAGGTTGGTATTAACAATCTATATGACGCAGAAACAGACAAATGAGACAGGTTTCTGTAAGTGGCTCACATCCTAATAGTGAACATACAGGGCCTCATTCAATTGTGATTTGGCCAATTGAATGGGGCTTAAAATAAGCACAGAACATATATTGTGTCAAACAGATTTTAGTTAGTGAAAACCTTGATTTTGGAGAGATGTTTACTAACTAAAACATTTTTCAGAGAATATATGTTATGTGCTTATTTCAAGCCCTATTCAATTGGCCAAATTGCAATTAAATGAGGGCCACAGTATCTAACATAAGTGAGTACACCCGTCACATTGTTGTTAACATTTTAGTATATCTTTTCATGTGACAACACTGAAGAAATGACACTCTGCTACAATGTAAAGTAATTTTTCTGACCCATCAATAACTCAATACACAGCCATTAATGTCTAAACCATTGGCAACAAAAGTGAGTACACCCCTAATTTGAAATGTCCAAATTGACACGAAATGTCAATTATGTGTGGCCACCATTATTTGCCAGAACTACATTAACCCTCATGGCCAGGGAGTTCACCCTAGCTTCCCAGGTTGCCACTGGAGTCCTCTTCCACTCCTTAATGATACATCAGAGCTGGTTGATGCTAGAGACCTTGCACTCCCCCACCGTCAGTTTGAGGATGCCCCACAGATGCTCAATATGGTTTTGGTCTGTCGACAAGCTTGGCCAGTCCATCACCTTTACCTTCTTTAGCAAGGCAGTGTCGTCTTGGCGGTGTGTTTAGGGTCGTTATGTTATGTTGCCCTGCGGCCCAGTCTCCCAAGGGAGGGATCATGTTCTGCTTCAGTATGTCACAGTACATGTTTTCATTCATGGTTCCCTCAATGAACTGTAGCTCCCCAGTGCCAGAGATAAATGGATAAGTCACAACAAACACAAAACCATTGATATGAGATGAACCCATCATTTTGAACCAAAACAGTGATGCAGAGAGAGGGGAGGCAGCATCTGACATCATTAGGTAAATGCATATAGGGGGAATCCACACAACATATTAGCGAAAACATATATACACATGCATATATGTTTGGTCTGGGCCTGCATGCATGCTGCCAGCACTGAGGAGCTACAGTTCTTTGAGGGAACCCATGAATGCCAACATGTACTGTGACAAACTGAGAAAGAGCATGATCCCTCCCATAGGAGAACGGGCCGCAGGGCAGTATTCCAACATGATAACGACCACAAACACACCTCCAAGCCGACCACTGCCTGGTTAAAGAAGCTGAAGGTCAAAAGTTGATGAACTGGCCAAGCAGGTCACCAGACCTAAACCCTATTGAGCATCTATGGGGTACTCCTCAAATGGAAGGTGTGGAGTGTAACGGAACCCATCACTGTTTTACCCTGTTTTATGGTTATGGTTAAAATATGATCATACTGTTATACTGTATGTATGTTGGTTTCTGCTCTGCAAAATCTTAGCCCAGACTATTGCAGACCTTGGCATAATAGATAATCCTAGTACAGAGACTCATCATAGGATAAGGAAGTCTATTGTATAAAGTGTTTTCATTATCAGACATAACAAAGAAGGATGATCTAAGCAATTTCTGATTGTATCAAAGTAGCCAGGTAGTCTCCGGGAGGTGTGACCCACCTGTTGTCCCTCAATGTGTATTGTGTGGCCAACTATGGGGGATGTGTGTATTGCCTGTGGGAAGAGATGTGTATATATATATTTCTGGCCAACAAAATAAAGTCAGTATTCATTTGACTCCCAATTGAGTGTGGGCAAATATTGGAGGTTGGGAATGGTGAGACTGTAGTGCTTCTTGGATATTGTACCGTATACCAGCGGAGATATTGGACTGCGTGTTCCAACTCCGTTACAGGGAGTGCAAGGTCTCTAACATCCACCAGCTCCATGATATCATCATGAAGGAGTGGAAGAGGACTCCAGTGGCAACCTGTGAAACTCTGGGGAACTCCATCCCCATGAGGGTTAAGTCAGTGCAGGAAAATAATGGTGGCCACACAAAATAATCGCCAATTTCACTTAGGGGTGGACTCACTTTTGATATTTCCCCTGAATTAATCTATCCATGTGTCATGAACACGAATATCATGCATCACCGTTACTGTAATCAAACTCATGAATATTACCTCCACCCTCAGCTGCACTAGTGGCTGTTACCCCAACCCTACATTAACACAGGGCTGGTATATTGAAGGAAGATGTATGTACTAATCCAATAACGTTGGTGTGTAGCATTCATGTGGTGTTTACCAATCATGGTACAGTACAAACGAAAACAAACAATGATAATGTGAGCAATACATAATCTTTAATCTAATGCTTGCAAATGATAGAAAAAAAAAGAAAACTGGAGGCATAAATTCCGTCGATTGGAACCTAAAGAGATAAGAACAAGACATCAATTAGAACAATATACGCATTGACTGCAACACCTCAATGTCAATAGATCTTGGACATCAATTGCTTCTATATGCAACATGAACAAGTTCTCACCTATTTCCGCTTCCGCTTGTGTGTTTCTTGGCTCTCCTGGCCTTTTGAAGATGTTCCCCTAGGCCGGCCCCGACCTCTTCTAATGTTTTGAGGGTCTTCTGGCCTGGATGCTGGGGACAGGGTCTGGGATGTTGAAGGTGGTGAGTTGGAAGGGGTAGCCCGGTCTTGGTGCTGGCCTTCTCGAGCCATTTCAGGCCTTCGGGCGTAGTCCTCCATTAACAGATTATGACGCCTCACCTCCTGGAACATCCGCTCATTTTGACGTGTCATTTCAGCAAACACTCTGTCATTCTGGCGTCTCCTCTCCTCCAAGTTCCGGTCATTCTGGCGTCTCCGTTCCTCCAGCTTCCTGGCATCGTGGCGTCTCATCTCCAGCATGAACTGTTTTTTTTTGCTCACGCTCATGCTGGAGATGAGCCAGGAAATCCTGGCACTGGGCCGCTGACAGCGCAGGACTAACTGGCAGCAATCCAGACCACTGTGTCCTCTGGGTGGAGGCACAGCTGACTGGTGTGTCCTGCCTGGGAGACGCCTGCTGGGCCTGCGGGGCCGGAGTGGCTGGCTGGGCCTGCTGGGCCTGTTGGTCCGGAGTGGCCACAGTGGCTGTCTGGGCCTGCGGGGCCTGTTGGTCCGGAGTGGCCACAGTGGCTGTCTGGGCCTGCGGGGCCTGTTGGTCCGGAGTGGCCACAGTGGCTGTCTGGGCCTGCAGGGCCTGTTGGGCCGGAGTGGCCACAGTGGCTGTCTGGGCCTGCGGGGCCTGTTGGGCCGGAGTGGCCACAGCGGCTGTCTGGGCCTGCGGGGCCTGTTGGGCCAGAGTGGCCACAGCGGCTGTCTGGGCCTGCGGGGCCTGTTGGGCCGGAGTGGCCACAGTGGCTGTCTGGGCCTGCGGGGCCTGTTGGGCAGTAGTGGCCACAGTGGCCTGCTGGGCCCATGCTCCAGGGCAGCATTGATTGGGAATCCATATTGGGGGCCCAACCGGAATGGGACCACATTGGGTGGCCCCACATTTGGCCAGCCCACATTGGCTGGGAGCCAGGCGGTGCCATTATCCTGGCTGGAGGGAATTGCTGGCACCTTGTGGATGGCCCAGGCGGACTTTGATACGAGGGCCCTGCTACAGGTGAAGTTGATGCAGGTGGTCCTGCATCTTCAGAAGGTGCAGGAACCTGCGGAGGCAGGGGACGCCTGGATGGTACTGAAATGAGACAAGATTTTGATTTGAGTATTGTTGTTTCCATATCTCTGAGATCAGAGTGACTTGTAATTGGCTGTGAATGTTTGACGCCAATCAAAATTGATCTGCATCATTAGTATTGTGGATCCTGGCTGGGATCTTTCCTGTTATGTGACACCGACTGCTGGCAGCAGCAGTTGGACCAAGGGGCTGATAGATGGCGCTGCCGCTGTTATATACATCATTTTCAACTTACACAGAAGCCCAAAAGCTTTAGCCCTCACACTTATCCGAACCCCTTACCTTAACAACACCATAACCCACTAAATATGCATGATTATATAATCTCCAGGAAAATGCTGTGACATGTAGAGGCTGCTCACTGCTGCTACCAGCAGTCACGGTCAGATAACAGGAAAGGGCCCATGGCTCATATGACTATATGTAATGCTGGTGCGGTGTGCCAACTGCAGTTAATTAGGACACGTGCTCATCTGAATCTGTTGGCCAGTGTGTGAGACAGACCAATCTGTAACCAATCCTTAGCAATGTGAGTTAACATGTTAATGTAACATGGTCCAGATTATGCTGTTACACGACACAGACTTGCAGTCCATCAGAGTCTGTATCTGCATATGCTGCAGTGTGCACATCCATACATGTACTCTCATGGGGATGTACCAGCTAGACCGGACCTATCCTGTTGTATGTGCGCATCTCTGGAAGTGCCCCACCAACGACTCTAGCTACGCCAGCCCAGCAGGCCAGGTAAGTGGTTATGGGTTTCAGGTTCTGGCTACATTTAGGGGGGATGGGTTAGAGTTAGAAAGTGGGGTTTAGGGGGTTAGGGTTAGAGGGTTAGGGGCTTTGGGTGTACCAACTATTTTTGACGGCTACATGGGGACGCAAGCGCAGCCGCATTCCTAGAGTCGGCGGCGGCACTCTTCCAGCACATACTGAAATGCCCACATAAAACAGGATACATCCGCTATACCTGTAATCAAAATGTACATGAATTCTAAGCAGTAGGAGGGTTAAGCCAAACAGCTAGGGATGGGCCAGTTTAACATGGAGTAGAGTGTGACAGAAGAACTCATGACAATAAAAAAACAATTGCAATAGAGTTGTCATGTATGCTTTATATGCACTGGGAACCAACAGCAAACATAACAGTAACATCAATAGATTTGCAAAATGGTATCATAATCAGTTGTGGGAGGAGGTATTGGACATATATTTCATTGCTAACAATTCTGACAAGTATATTTCTTTACACTGGATTTACATGATTTTTGCAGCCTCATATATCTGTAGTCACAACCAGATATCTTACAGTGCAATTCAACGTCAGTTATCTATCTGTGTGGGGTACATGTGCGTACATATGAGGGTGTTAAGGTGTACATGGTACTCACATTGCAGGCTTTCAGATCGACCGGAGTCCACCAGGCTAGGGAGGCCCACGACTGACGCTGGCTGGATCATGTCGCGGACTGTGGCCTCCCAACCGGGGTATGTGAACGTTTCTGGCGGCCCACCACCGGTTCCACGTGCTGCTTTGGCCTCATTGGCCATCTTCGTTTTCACAGCAATACGGCAGTCTTGAAACCGGTGCTGGACAGACTGCCAGGTACGATTGGCATACCCCAGCGAGGAGACCTCAGCCGCGATCTCCTTCCAGGCATCTGTCCTCTGCCTGGGCCTCACTTCAATCCCACCGGTTAGGATGGAGTGTCGGGCTTGCATTCCTCTAACCAGTGTTTCGATCTCCTGGCTGGTGAAATTTGCTGCCCTTTTGCGTGCAGCAGCAGCAGCAGCTTGCTGGCCAGCCTGTGGCTGGGGGCCCTGCTCTCCCTGACCTCTCCCTTCGCTGCCTTCTCCCTCCATCTCTCCTCCTCTCTCTCTCTTGCTCTCACAAAACCTCCAACTCCAAGACCTGTGTGTCCACTTGCACAGCATACAACACAATCACAGATTTACGAATTTCACTCCCTTTTAAACTATTTGTGCCCTTGATTGTCATCTTCCTATTGGTTAATTGATTTCAGGTTTGATTTCAGAATTACGGGCTTGAGACTTGGCCGTAGCTTCTTAGTGAAACACGTACGGGTTTTGCGGATGATTGCCCTCCAAGCCCGTAGCTCGTTATTCAAACCCGTGCGGGCTTGCATGATAGATGAAGTTAAATATCTTTATTTGCGCATTTGAGAGTAGGGGAATGTTGAGCTATTAATTCTGAAACCAAACATCACTTTCACTTTTAATAAAAGCACAGAATGGCTTTTCGATGCTACGACTTGTAAGTTAGCCCTTTACGACCCGTAGGTCTATTTTACCCATTTCCGGACTTGACGGAGGCTAATCCCGCAGCCTTTGCGGGTCTGAGGTGCTCCAAGCCCTGGGGTCTTTGTTCACGTATATTTGACAAGAATTTGAAAATACAAAAATTACGGATTTGAGTGTAGGGGAATGTTGTACTATTTTTGCTAACACCTACAATCACTTTATAGCCTTCTCAAAGTGCAGGATGGCTTTTTTTGGGCTATATTTCGTGCTTAATTGGTGCTAGCGGGACCTCTTTCCTGCAAGTAAGCTGCGGCTCGCTTTTAGCCTTGCAGAGAGGTTTCCCGTAGCAATTGAATAGCAACCAGGGCTTTCTTGCGGCCGAAACTCTTGCGGCCGTTTTAGATCAAAGGCTTTCCTCCGGCGCAAGCGGCCGCAAGGGATAGCAAGGCGCCGGCCGCAAGCCTGCGGGAGCCCCCGGCCGGAAGGGAACAGAATAGCCGAATAGCTTGCAGCCGGTCCTTGCGGCCCCGCAACGGCTGCGGCCGCTAATAGAATGAGGCCCATAGTAATTAAGGTTGAAAAAAGACTTTCAGTCCATCAAGTTCAACCTGTTAAGATCTCCTCTGATCTGCAATATGCGGATTAGTTAATAATTAATTAGTTGTTAAATAATTATTAATAGAATAGTATTTGAGGAAGAATAAAGAGTTAGTCCATCAAGTTCAACCTTTTTAGATTTCTATTGATCTTTTTAATACGTGGGCTATTTATTATTAATTGTTAATTGATCCAGAGGAAGGCAAACAGAAAAAAAAAAAAACATTGAAACTTTGCCAATTGTCTCATAAGGGGAAAAAAAGCTAAATTCCTTCCTGACCCCAGAAACTGGCGATCAAATTTCTCCCTGTATCAATATTCCTTTGCTAGTTATCTAGGATAACCTTGAATGCCCTCTTTATTCAAAAATATATCTAACCCCTTTTTGAAGTTGTCTATCGAATTCGCTGTCACACCCTCCTTTGGTAGAGAATTCCACAGTTTAACCACCCTAACTATGAAGAACCCTTTTCTTTGTTTAAGGTGAAATCTTTTTTCCTCCAACCCCAAAGGATGTCAGTTGAAAATCTCTTTATACAAAAAGTTCACTGATAAAGCCTTATATTGACCCTGGATGTATTTAAATAAGGTAATCATATCCCCTAGTAGACGCCTTTTTTCTAGCGAAAATACGTTTAATTTGCTTAGTCTTTCTTCATAACTTAGCCCCTCCATTCCCCTTATTAGTTTTGTAGCCCTTCTCTGTACTTTTTCCAGCTCTAAAATGTCCTTTTTATGAAGTGGTGCCCAAAATTGTACTCCATATTCCAAATGAGGGCGTACTAGGGATTTGTATAGTGGTAGAATTATATTTGCTTCCCTTGCTTCTATACCCTTCTTAATACATGCTAATATTTTACTTGCCTTTGCAGCTGCAGCTTGGCATTGAGCACTGCTACCTAGATGGTTTTCCATTAGTACTCCCAAATCCCTTTCAATATCTGATACCCCTAGATTTGCTCCATTAAGATTATAAATTGCATGGCTATTTTTCCTTCCCAATTGCATAACCTTACATTTATTTGTATTAAATCTCATCTGCCATTTAGCCGCCCATTTCTCTAATTTATGCAAATCCCTTTGTAGGAAAAGTACATCATTATCTAATTTTATTACCATGCACAAATTAGTGTCAACAGCAAAAATGGAAACACTACTTTCGAGTCCTACTTCTACGTCATTAATAAATATGTTAAAAAGGAGAGGACCTAATACTGAACCTTGAGGAACCCCACTTATCACATTAGTCCAATCGGAGTATGTTCCGTTTACAACAACCCTTTGCTTCCTGTCTTTTAGCCAGCTCTCAATCCATGAGCAGATATTTACTGCAATTCCTGTATCCCTTAGTTTGCTCACTAGTCTTCCATGTAACACTGTATCAAATGCCTTTGAAAAATCCAAAAATACTACATCCACTGAGTTGCCCTGATCCAAGTTCCTACTAACCTCCTCATAGAAACTAATTAGATTGGTCTGACACGACCTATCCTTCATAAATCTGTGTTGACTGCTACCTATGATCTTGTTCAAATAGACATATTCTTGTATTCTGTCCCGTATTAACCCTTCTAAAAGCTTCCCAACTACAGATGTGAGGCTCACTGGTCTATAATTCCCCGGATTTGCTCTTGATCCCTTTTTAAATATAGGTATCACCTCTGCTTTTCTCCAGTCATCCGGTAGAGACCCTGTGTTGAGTGAGTCTTGAAAGATTAGATGTAATGGTTTGGCTATTACAGAACCCAGCTCCCTCAGTACCCTTGGATGTATTCCATCAGGACTTGGGGCTTTATTAACATTTATTTTCTCCAATCTCTTTTGGATTTCTTCCTGCGTTAACTAATTATTTAGTGATGGTAGTGTAGCTCCATTATGTTGCAGTGTCCCAACCACTGGTACCTCCCTTGTGTATACCGACAAAAAGAACCTATTTAGATGATCTGTCTTTTCATGGTCACTAATTATCAGATGGCCTGTGTCCTGACATACTGTGTGCATAAGGCCAGAAAGAGTTGGACACAACTGAAGGACTGAACCACAACATACTGTACCTTTTTATGGCTGAGTAGAATTGGATTGCAAGCTTTCAAGGCTATTACAGATATTTTCTCTAAGCATGTTCACCAATGAAGTCTGGAATATATTGAGTAGATACATTCAAGCAGAATGTAGCTTGGCATTTATCTAACCACAGTAAGATCCACACTATCACATAAGTGAAGAAAGGAAGTCTCTGTAGACCGTAAATATTCTACAATGTTAATAAAAGAGATGAAAGAGAAGAAGCTTCACTTCTTATAGAAGAATATGATATCATTTCCTTATAAAGATTTTATTCAGTTCCTAATGTGCCAAATTTCTGCATATATTTATATTTCCAGATCTTTCTGTCCCTCTGTGTCTTATCAATATTGTCACCTCAGATCTTTGATGCTGTGTCCATTTTGGCAGAAATGTCTACCCACAGGTGTGCATCATTTATGGATCATTTGACATACATGATAAGGTATACAAAACAATATGATTTGCAGGAAAAGTTGCCAATCTCTATGATATTGGTCAGAATGTGGCACTCGTATTTTATCTACCGAAATTATGTCAAGGCATGTTTCACAACTGTTTTCTAGGCAGGGGAACACACTATTAGTATTAGCTTTGTTAAGTTTGGAAGTTTAGATGACAGCAGAGAAGAATCTGGAGATACCTTTTTAGTCTCTTGTACAGTTGCTTGAAGTTATTTGGATATGTTCTGTAGGTCTTCCAGGTGAGGGTTGCATATTACCACTAATGGTAAACTGTTTCCTTTTGTGGCTCCTTGTATTCCATCAGCTTTCTTCTGGGAATATCTCGGTGTCTGTAACACTTGCATTATATCTTTTGCTGATAATGTATGAGCGACCAATTTAATATTAGCTCTCTAGGAAGCTTTACAAGAGGAAAACGAACTTGTACAGAAGTAGGCAGATTGTAAATATTAAGGTTGCTTTTTACTAATGGGGTGTCAGATGGATTGTAGGTATGACTTATTAAGAAGAGTTTCGGTCTGGTACTCACAATCTCATAAGTTTTAGTTGTTTTTTTACATACATATGTATATAATGAAATAAACGTATGCTGAGAAGACTGGGAGCAGTATACGTTGTTTTATTATAGATATACATTTGACTTGTGCACTCCATGTTACAAAACCTTACAGCTTATTGCATCATAGATATGTCATAATAGATGTCACAAAGACTAGTCACATATATAGTTGTGAGCATACGGGCCGTTGCTCACGCTTGCGGGCTCGCATAGCGAGCCCGCGGCCCTCAGTTGCTGGGGGATGTGATCTAGACCCGGGGACCCGCGCCAGGCCCACAACCCACCACACAGGAGTCCACCAGCCACCCGCACAGGCCTCCGACACCCACGGAGGAGGCTGGGAACCCCGCCCCCAGGGACAGGGCCGAGCCCGACATCCACAGCCCCCAGGACACGGTGAGCCTGCGGCCCTCGCTATGCTCAGTTGCTGGGATAGAGTGCCCCATGCCAGCAACTGAGGCACACACTGGCTGATTATCCCACCATCCGTGTACTTGCAGTGATTCCCCAGTGTGACATATGTGTAAGCCGGGCAGGAGAACAGCAGCTCCCCGAGTCTGATGCTGCCCTTGCCTCTGAAATTGCTCCATGCCCTCTGGGGGTCTCATGCTGCAGGTATAAGGGGCTGGAGAGAGGCCTGTACTGTCAGAGTGCCTATGAATCATGCACCAGCAGCCGGCTCCAAGCCACGCCCCTCTGGAATAACCATGCCCACCTTTCCATTTAAGGTGGATTAGCAGAGTTACACTTAGAATTACCATTGCTAAACTAATTGTTTTACTTATACACTGATCATTTACACCATTCTTATCCAGTGATATATAAAAACAATATTCAATATTACTTTTATATATATATATATATATATATAAATAATGTGTGTGTGTGTATATTGTGTGTGTATATATATTATGTGTGTGTAACGGCCTGTATGCTCACAACTATATATGTGAGATATATATATATATATATATATATATATATATATATATAATGTGTGTGTGTGTATATTGTGTGTGTATATATATTATGTGTGTATATTGTGTGTGTGTGTATATTGTGTGTGTGTGTGTATATTGTGTGTGTGTGTATATATAATGTGTGTGTGTACATAATGTGTGTGTATATTGTGTGTGTGTGTATATATAATGTGTGTGTATATTGTGTGTGTGTGTATATATAATGTGTGTGTGTGTACATAATGTGTGTGTGTACATAATGTGTGTGTATATTGTGTGTGTATATATAATGTGTGTGTATATTGTGTGTGTGTGTATATATAATGTGTGTGTATATTGTGTGTGTGTGTATATATAATGTGTGTGTGTACATAATGTGTGTGTATATTGTGTGTGTGTGTATATATAATGTGTGTGTATATTGTGTGTGTGTGTATATATAATGTGTGTGTGTACATAATGTGTGTGTATATTGTGTGTGTATATATAATGTGTGTGTATATTGTGTGTGTATTGTGTGTATATTGTGTGTGTGTATATATATAATGTGTGTGTGTGTATCACATATATATAGTTGTGAGCATGCGAGCCCGCTCGAGTCGTTGCTCATGCTTGCGGGCAAAGCGAGGGCCGCAGTTGCTGGCATGGAGCGGCGAAGGCGCTCCTTGCCAGCAACTGCGGCCCTCGCAAAGCAACTGCAACCCTCGCAAACTTTACATCGCAACGCAAACAACATACGAGACACGTTAACACACATTACGGACTCGCAAAAATCGTCCGCAACACGCGGACATGAAAAAATGAAAAACACAATAAATACACACAGCACATACATAAAAAGCTTACCTACAGCAAGAGGGAGCACCCAGGACCTCAAAAATACAACTTACACCTTCATTTAACTCAAAATAAAAGAGTTTAGACACTAAAAAATTCTCTAAGCGAGAGAAAAAATGGCCGCCGAACAAAACGAAAACGAGGCTACAGCACTCTAAACGCGCAAAACACCACAAGAAACACGCAAAACACCACAAGAAAGTCGCAAAACACCACAAAACACCTACGGATATTCCGCTTAGACGTATACCACACATTACCCACCATTTTAGAACAATGCGGAAGTACAAAACTTCGCTAACGGTTTGGTCTCGCGCACGCGCACTATTACACTGCACACATTCAGCACGCTTACACAGCAGCTCCACACCACTAATGCTGCAGCTACATCAAAACAGATTGCCAGCTCTTCAACACAATGCTTCCTGCATATATTACTTCAAAATACGTAAAGTATATTAATTTATTAATCTATCAGTTATTTTATTATTATACACCAAACAGCATTAGCTCACTTACAATTTGATTGCCGTCATTTTTTGACGGGCAATTCGCTAGTCACTATATAAATAGCTGTGTTGGGAAAGAAACTCCATTCACATCTGGGGGATCAAGAGATGAGCAGATGAATAGATGTGTACATGCTTCCTATATGTATGAGATATAGGACAGAAAACCATAACTTGCACATGGAGACTTTTTTCTATATGGCAGCTGAGAATCAGGTTTAATGTGACCAATAAGGTATGTTTACTAGTTGGACAATTACATCATATACTATGATGATTTTTCTTCTCTCTCCCTGAGATGTGTTATAATAAATCTGTCCTATTTTATTTAGTTTGACTATATTTTCCATCTAAATTTGTGTGATTAAATCTGTAAAGACACAAGTATCATGCATTTACTGTGGCCTTTCTGCATTATTGCCACTTTATAAATATAAATAATCTGTTATGATATAAGTCTTGGGGGTGAGTATAGAGCTTGTTTCTGTGTATGTATATGTGAGCAGATATTAATTAGATGTTATGTTAACATGTGCCCAATTCCAATGTGCACCCCTGCTCTTCTTCATTCCCATTCTTTTTTACTCTGTTATTTTGCTACTCTCTTTCTCTTCATCTTCATTAATCTTTGTTGCTCCTGTGAACTTGTTGTCTTGCGCCTCTTTTATGTAAACATTGACAAAGTTCAATCCAAGATGATTGCCTGATGTGTCCCGTCTAGGATGTGACCAGTGGACCAGTGCACAAATGATCACTGAGTGTAGACTTTGTAGTCTCTGCATATGTAATTTTGTTGAGAATATGTTTCTGGAGTGGTGTCTATAAGTAGATGGACTGCACAAAAATCCATTGCAACAAGTATTATGATTAAATTAGTTTGCTGCAGTATGACAAAAAAGCTGCTATAATTAGAAACAATTTAAAGGGATATGGAAGTTTCCCTGTTTTTAATATTAACATAAACTACCTAAGGGATTGATTGCATATCTAAAAAAAAATAAAAAAATGCTGGAAGTGACTAGTACATCTAGTACCAATAGAAACATTGGGCCCTATACTGTTGCCCAATTTGTAAATCTATAAACACTTAAAATCACTGGTGGTTTTAGAACAGCTCAAATGTTATAGGCGCTAACAAATTAAACTTCGATATTCTTTTAGACCCATAGTGCTAGACAGCAAATAAAGTCTGACCCGCAACTGAAAAAAGTATCAAGTTTCTGTCAAAAGTATTATGAGAACTAAAGTACAAGGGATTTTTCAAACACTTAATAAAACTTGAGCAACATTTAAACATACAATTCTGTAATTTAAAAGCATGGGAAGGCATGGAAACACATTAGAATGAATTGCATAACAGTCTCAAACCCACAAATATGCAATTAAAAAATATTGTTTTTAAATGTTACTTCTAAGTAAAAACAATCCAGGGGCTCAAGGGGTTAATACATATGATGAAACCCACATGAACTAAAACAGATGATCTAATGCATTTTATAGAGGGCTTGAGAGCTTGATTTGCGAGCCCATCAGCAAACATTACTTATTGGCACAAATTAATTTGTAGCCTCCGGTTGCAGATTACATTTAACTTTTATGTTTTATTGACATCATGATGACTGTCTCATTTACTGTTGGCTGTGTCTAAGAAGTAAATTATGAGCTTGCTTAAATATTGTCAGATCATATGATCACACCCGCTGAAATCCTACTTTAAAAGGCAGGGTTTATGAGTTTAGGATTAAGGAGGTAAATTGGGGCTTGAGTCAGTAGAATACATTTAAACGTTTAGAGAAAGAAACACTTGCAGCCAAAATGGCAGGTTAGAGTAATTTGTGGGTTTCTAATAGCTGCTTTGGACAGATTTGAGTGAAAAGAGAGCTTTTAAGCACTTGTTAATAAAATTATGTTTATATATACAAACAAACACTTAGGTAGTTTATTTCAATATTAAAAATTGAGAAACTTCGATATCAGTTTAAGCCAGATTTGAAAAGCTGTATTAAGCTTACCAGAGTTTCAGATGGTGGGCTTGATTTTAATGATGTTGCAGATTTAGAATTAACAGGTACATGCAAAGAGAAAACATTATCACTTAGACTGAGAGAGAAATTGTTTTGAAGGTTGGGAGAAGCAAACATGGAGGTATACAATTTCTGTTTCAGAATGGTTGATGCAGATTAAGTTGCACGCCACCCAGGGTTGAATGGCAATCATAATTCACTAATTGGTTGTCATCAGCAAAGACATTGTGCAAGAAGTTGCAGAATAGAAGGTTGAGTCATAACACTGACATTTTTACATTCAGAAAAAAAAAATCTAGGTAAGAAGAATGGAAACAATAACAAAAGTTGAGACATCATCTGTGTCCAAAATATTGGGTTTCATTGGTTTGAATATTTTAATCGTAAATAGTTATTGGAAAGTACTAATTGGCAGCAGGTAAACTGCATATTTTTCTTTTTTATAAAAAGCAAATAGATTTAAGGAGTTTGAAGGTAGGTTTAAGCACCTTCTCAGTCCGTTATTGAAAAAAGTGTATGGGTGTGAAAAGGGTTGTATGAGCCAGAATAATTCAGGGGGGGGGGGGGGTGGGGGGGGTGGCGGTATATAGCTCATTGTATACACAGGCTTATTTATACATACATACAAACACAGAAAAATCGAGGGGGAATTTGCCCCCCCCCCCATCCCCCCAGTTCCTACACCCGTGGGTATGAACTGATGAAATCATTGACCAAACCAGTAATCCGAACAATCCTCTTTGTAAGGAGCCAAGTAATGACCAGACTATGAACATTCCTACTTGAAGGAAAGGTGTTCATAGTATTTGATTGATCAGGGACTTCAGCAGACATAGTACCTGCCAATGCGATCTGAAAGTCTTGAATACAATGAGTGGAGTTCGAAGATCTTACATTCCAATTCCTTAGGAATTATTACAGGAATTATTAGGAATTATTACAATTCCTTCCTACACAATTTAGAAGTAAACACTAAATAAATATTTTTACTTTAATACATGTGTTCAGTTTATTTGCTGTCTCTATGTACTAAAGGTGCACTGTTCTGTGGAAGTCCCTTAGATTCTTAAAAACGTAAGCTGCACAATAAATAATAAAACTTTTATAAAATAATCTATATAGCACATTTCTCCAATATATTTTTTTAAACAATGAATACAAGAAAAATAATTGAAATGTCATATATCTTTAGTGGAAATTATTATTGATGACAGGAAATTAGTCAGAGCAAGTATTATATATTAATGTGGAAAAGTGATAATAAAAAACATGACATCATTAATCAATAAGATTAAACTCACAATCATATTTTAATGCATAATAATAAAGTTAAAATGCACATAAGTTTCAATGCAGTTTATAAAAATCATATTTGAGAATGGTATATTATATACAGAATAATATGAAAAGAATTTAAAATGAAACAAATCATATAAATGTAAACCACTGGTTAATGCACCTTTGAGAATTCAAAAGCATAAACGTACAATAACCTAGTGTAAATTTATATACATTATGCACTGTTCATATATATGATTATTGCCTATAAATATCACCTTAAAAATACTATGTGTAAACCCATTAATAATCATCCTACTTTAACACATGATGAATTATTTAATTTCTTTGTATTTATGTGTGAACTCATTAATAATCCCCCTATTTTGAAATGCATGCAGAATTATTCAATTTCTTCATAGTCTCCAACAACTTAACCATCTCACCTTGCCTCCTCTCCTGCCTTCTCCCTCTTTGCTCCCATGAGCTCCTCTCCTTCCTCCAGTCAGTATCTCCTCCTCCCACTCTGATCTCTTATCACTCTTGCTGCTTATCAGCTGGCTGCAGGAGATATGTCTCCTAACCCTGACCGCTCATTCATTGCCACTATCAACTATGTTCAACACCCAGGGCAACTAACCCCCAAAACCCCCATAACTTAATACCCATCAACTGTCACAAACCTTCCACTTTGCCCTTCTCATGCTCCCTCTGAAAGTTCTATTTGCAACAAAATCACTTTCATTCACAACCTGTTTATTTCTAACTCCATCAATTTACTAGCTATCGCTGAAACCTGGCTTACCCCTTCAGACACTGCCTCCCCTGCACTTTCATGTGGTGGCTTTCATTTCAGTCATACACCTGGACCCAGGAAAAGCAAGGTGGAAGTGTGTGCTTATTACTTTCTTAGTGCACATTTAACCACATTCCCCCAGTTCCATCCCTCCAATTCTCATCTTTCGAAGTTCACACTATCCGCTTCTACTCACCCATCTCTCTGTGAGTTGCTGTCATCTACCGGCCGTCTGGACCAGCCTCTCAATTCCTGGACCATTTTGCCGCCTGGCTTTCTAGCTTTCTCTCTTCTAACATACCTTCTCTTGTTCTTGTTGATTTCAACATTTCCATTGACAGTCCCTCCTCCCCTACAGCTGTACACCTATTTGCACTTATCTCTTCCATTGGCTTCTCCCAATGGACAGAATCTCAGACTCACCATGATGGCCACTCCCTTGACCTCATTTTTACAAATCTCTGCACTATATCCAACCTTATCATTGCCCCCACTCCCTCTTTCTCACCACCATTCCTAACCTACAGCCTCACCACACCTTCCACTCTCTGCCCCTCTTCACACCAGAACCCAGATACATTTACAAGCACTTGACCCACAATGTCTTTCCGCTGTGCTACAACCCCTTCTTTGTCCACTCAACACCCTCACTTGCCCTTACATTGCCACCATACATTACAATTTAGCCTCATTCAACACCCTTCTATGCCTTCCACCTGCTCCTGCCCCTTCCTGCTTCATGGCCAAAGACTTTGATAGCCATTTTAATAATAAAACTCTCCTCACAATGTGCCCTAACTCACTCTCCTCTCAACAAACTGACAACACCCAGCCTTCATCCTTACCCATTCCTTCATCCATAATGGACACCTTTCACCCTATAACTGAGGATTAAGTCTCTAGTCTTTTAAAAACCTTGTGTCTTACAACTTGTCCTACAACTACCTCTCTCTACCACACTTATCCCAGCTCTCACACATCTTTTCAACCTTTCCCTTAACACTGGCAAGTTTCCATCACCTTTACAACACACCATTATTACACCCATTCTGAAGAAACCCCCATCTAATCCAGCTTCCCATTCTAATTACCGCCTTATCTCTCTACTTCCCCTGGTTTCTACTTGGACGTATCATCTACAATCATCTCTCCCAATTTATTTCCTCCAACTGACCTCGCTCCTTGATCTCTTCCAATCTAGCTTCCAGTCCCAACACTCCACAGAGACAGCTCTTATTAAAGACACTAATGACTTGGTAACCGCCAAATCAGAGGGCCACTTATCTATTCTTATTCTCCTGGATCTTTCCGCTGCCTTTGATACAGTTGACCATCCTCTTCTTATCCAAATTATCCACTCTCTTGGCATCTGTGACACTGCCCTGTCTTGGTTCACATCATATCTAGAAAATATCTAAAAACATTTAATGTGCCCTTCTATGGCTCCTCTTCATCACCTCACCCTCTGACTGTTGGCATACCTCAAGGTTCTGTCCTAGGTCCCCTGCTTTTCTCCATCTACACTTCCTCGCTTGGTACCCTAAAAAACTCTTTTGGATTTCAATAACATCTATATGCTGATGATACCCAAATTCACCTCTCTTTTCTTACTCATGTTGTCAACTGCTGGCCTCTTGAACTTATCCTCCTGCATGTCTGCCCAGCAACTCAAACTCAATATGTCAAAGACAGAACTCTTAATCTGCTCACCCTCTTCCACAGCTTCCACTCTTCACATATCAGTCACCACTGACATTGACATCATCACCCTCACCTCTCAGACCTGTTGTCTTTCGGTTCTACTTGATCCTGCCCTCTCTTTCATTCCTCACATAAAATCCATCACTAAATCTTGTCATTTTCACCTAAAAACATTTCCAACATACATCCCTTTCTCTCACAAGACACAAGCAAAATTCTAATACACTCTCTTATTATATCCCACCTCAACTACTGCAACTCTCTTGTTGCTGGCCTCCCCATCACTGTTTCTCTCCACTTCAGTCACTAATAAATGCCTCCACTAGACTGATCTACCATACTCATTGCTCCATGTCTGCAGCACCGCTCTGTCAGACACTCCACTGGCTTCCCATAGGATTTGGATTTAAAATGTTATTCTGGATGCTAACATATAAAGCCCTCAATAATAATGCATCCCCTTACATCTCTGCTCTTCTCTCTAAATATTCTCCCAAACGTCCTTTTCACTCTGCAAATGATATTCTTCTTTCCTCCTCTTTTGTCACCTCCTCTCATTCTCACCATCAGGACTTTTCCCATGCTGCCCCTATTCTGTGGAACTCATTGCTTCGCTCCACTAGACTATCCTACTGCCTCAAAGCATTCAAAACCTCACTAAAAATGCATCTATTTAAAGAAGCTTATCAACTTCAGCCATAATTTACTTTTTATAATTTAATAGCCATTTTGCCCACTGTGCCTCATCTCTTCATGTTAATCAAGGAGTATAGAACTCAATACAACTGAAATAAAAAAAAACTTCACCATGAACCTTGTTATCTAGGTAGTTGCTTGTATATTATTAACCAAGCAAGAACTAAAAATTAAAAAAATTGAAAATTACAAAAATCTTTTTTGACCAGTAAAAAAAAACGAAAAAAACTTTTCAACATGATTTTTCATCTTCTGAGTGCATATGGTGACTTCAGTGTTGATTTATACAGTATTAGTTCACAGATAAGCACCAATACATTGAAGATTATTTAAGATATTTCAAAATGTTTTAAGGTGATTATAATAATAGATTAACACACATAGAGCATTTTTATGTTTTTAAGGTGATATAACTAAAAGTGATTATATTTGAACCACAACGCTAAAAGTACCATTTTTTTTTTGGTGGTGGGGGGGTGTTATTCTGAAATGACAGTTGCTACACAAACAAATAGGAGAGCACTAAACAACTTACATTACACTTTATATTTGTACAATTGTAAATTATTTCAGATTATTAATACAGACATATTGATATTTTATACATATTTAGGAGATTAAAGATTACACTTAAGTACAAAAATGTTGCTGACATTAAATAAGCAAATTATTTATGGGTCACAAACATAATGGTACATGGAAGTTTGTTTGATATCATGTTTTAAGTTTGTCTGATCAGGCATGTCTCATACCAAATAATTGTATTGAGGAATTCTGTATATTTGAAATTCAAATACAATTGATTTTTTTCTATGTGAGCTGGACCCCAAGGCACCTATGTAGGCAAAGCATCCTAACCAAAGAGCTGTGGGAGTTGTATCCTAGCGAATCAGGTGTCAGTATCACGACTGCCTCCCAACCTGGTTCACTAGTCGATTACAGGATGGATGTGCTTGGTGAGGCTTACGTGAGATTGACCCTCATCATATTCGCCAAGTTGTAAGTCCATAAAGTCCATAATAATTTTATGGCTGGGAATCTACTAACTCAAAATGAGATCCTATATGAGACTGAGGTGCTACATACAGTTTTACATGTTATGAGCCTTAGAATATTTTTTGTGGGAGTAAAATGCAGTTTTATTCTTAAATAAAAAGTGTTTTTAATATTTATTTCCTTTATCAAATTGTAATTTACACCTAACCATACTTTGCCTACATGTGAAAAAGCTGCTTAAGGTACCACTGGAGTGTGAAAACAAAATTGTCAATTTAATCAATGTTCCACTTCATAACATATTTCCTTATATTATATAGTATTAAAAAATGGTAAAATGACTTACTAACCTTTTAGGCTTTCGTTTTTCAACCATTGGAACAACCATTTTGCTACTAACATGTCTCCCTTGATTGCAAGATCTCCATCTGGCTATTGTTGCAGTTGTCATTTAATATGTAATACAGGCCCATGCATGCTCACTCCAATTATAAGAAAGTTGTGTTATCCCTTTACTTTAATAATGTATTAAGACAATAAAATATATTATAAAGTGGAAATATTGATTAAACTGACAATTCATATTTTTCCTGTGCCACTAACACATAACAATCATGACAAATGTAATCTTGTAAGGTTTCTTGATCATTCAGGATTTGGTCTTCTACTGTATCAACTGAAGAAGCAACCTAGAAAAATATAAATGGCCACTGTAGTTCCAGATTTAAGATAACTTTTTCTTGATAGTTGGCAAAATGCTTTTACAAAGTAAGAAAATTAACATAGCCTTGCTATGAAGAGCTATCGGTGCTTCCACCTGACTATAGAGATTTCTATAGATGTAATGCAAGTTATTTTTACAAAGATACACCCTGCAGAGAAAGAAAGCAAATCGGAAAACACATTTTTCCCCACAATAAAGAATAAGTGTATCTAATATTTACATTTACTTTTGAAAACCATTTAGCCCATTATCAATTTAAATCATTCAAAAGACCATATAGTAATAATAGGAACAGTGTTTTTTAAATGGCAAATTCCTGTCTACTTAGACATGGGTAAGTAAAATGCAAAATAGATACTTTGTACAACTTTTACATACATATTCAGGATAAGTTTTATAAAGGTGAAGATTTGAAATTGCAATAATATATTAGTTTGCCTTAGTGACCCAGTGCGGTGAGGTGTTGTAAGTTTTATTTATTTAACAAGATGGTGCAAGAACTGTGATCTGTAGTTAGTAAAGACTAATTTGTGAAAGGGAAAAGTGATTGTTGTTAAGTTTAGTCATGGTGCAGATGTTACATAGCATGTACAAATGTCCACTAGGCATGAGAGGAGGCGTGATCCGAACTGACCTCTTCCACATATGTAGAGGGGAAATAACCCTTTTTCCCTTTTAGGGTACCATACCACCAGCCGTTGTCATCCTTACTGTGAACTATAAGATAATCATCTGAAAAACAGATAAACACATTTCAATGTGTTTGTGATACACAAAGCAGTATTTTTTTTTTAAATGACCTATGTTCAAATGTATTTTTCACAAATGTTTCATGGTCTGTATTTTTATGGATATACACACAGATATTTTAATATACCCTCTATTCCCTTTCCCTCGCTCTTCCCATGCCTCCTCCATACGCGCATTCACCCAGCCACCTCCTGATCGCTGATTAACCAACCGCGGCCCCAACAGAGGCCATCTGCAGCCCCCAAGGCCCACTCAGAGGCCACCCATGCCACCAAAGGCACCCACTCAGAGGCCATCTGCAAGACCCACAGCCCCCTCAGAGTTCACCCAAGGCCCCTGCTGCTGCCTCAGATGTAATCTGTTTGAAGAGGGATAGAGAGAGAGAGGGGAAAATGACAGTAAGAGGGGGAGAGAGGAATAGAGATGGATAGAGAGAGGGGGAGAGAGAGGGAACAAGAGAGAGAGAGAGTGATAGACAGAGGGAGAGAGAAGTATTAGAGAGGGAAAGAGAACGGGATAGAGAAAGGGAGAGAGATATATAGGAAGAGAGGGAGGAAAGAGAGCGACAGAAGGATAGAGAGGGAGAGGGATAGAATGGGAGAGAAGGATAGAGAGAGAGAGGGAAAGAGAGAGAGAGATGGACAGTGAGAGGGGGAGAAGGAGAGAGAGATGTAAAGAAAAGGGGAGAGAAGAATAGTGAGAGAGAAAGAGAGGGATAGAGAAAGGGAGAGAGGGATAGAAAGGGAGAAAGGGAGAGGGAGACAAGGATAAAGAGAGAGGGAGACAGAGGGATAGAGATGGATAGCGAGAGGGAGAGAAAGGGAGAGAGAGGGGGTACGAGAAAGAGGGATAGAGAGATGGAGAGACAGAAGGATTAGAGAGGGAGAGAGAAAGGGATAGATACATGGATAAATATATATATATATATATATATATATATATATATATATATATAGGGTTAGACTGAGGAAAGGAAAGAGATGGACAGAAGGAAAGAGAGGGATAGAGAGGGAGAGAAGGATAGAGTGTGAGAGAGGGATAGAGTGTTAGAGAGGCATAGAGAGAGAGCAAAAGGAATAGAGAGAGGGATATGGAGAGAGCAAAAGAGGAGGATAGAGAGAGAGGGATAAAAAGAGAGGGAGAGATGGTCAGTGAGAGGGATAGGGATAGAGTGAGATGGATACATATAGAGAAAGGGGGAGAGAGGGACAGAGAGGAATACAGAGAGGGAAGGATAGAGTGATTTAGAGTGATAAGGAGAGAGGGATCGATAGAGTGATGGACAGAGATAGGGACAGAGAGAGAGGGAGAAAGAGAGGGAGAGAGAGGGATGAGGGAGAGAGAGAGAGAGAGAGATATAGGGATAGAAATGGATAGAGGGAGAGGGATAGTTATGGAGAGAGAGGGATAGAGAAAGGAATAGAGAAAGGGAGGGATATAAAGAGGTGAGGATAGAGATGGATAGATAGACAGATAGATAGATAGATAGATAGATAGAGAAAGAGGGATCCTCTCTATATCCCTCCTCCACTCTAGACCTCCACCTTTCCATCCTCCCCCTCTCTTCTATTCCCACTCACTCTTTCCAGCTCTCTCTCTTTCCCTCTACCTCTCTCTCTATATCCCTCTTTCTCTAAATCCCTCTATCGCTATATCCTTCCCTCTCTACCTCTCTCTTTCTATCTTACCCTCTCTATCCCTCTCTCTCTGTATATCCCTCGCTCTCGCTGTATATCCCTCTTTGTCCCTATATGCCTCTTTCTGTCTATCCTCTCTTTTTCTCTCTCTCTCTCGCTATTCCTCCCTTGATCTTTCCCTCCCCTCACTCTCTATTCCCCCACTCTCTCTCTACCCATCTCTATATCCCCCTCTCTATCCTTCTCTCTTTCTATCACACTCTTTCTCTTTCTCTCCCTCTACCTCTCTCTATATTCCCACTCTCTCTAAATTAATTTCCCTCTCCCTCTCTATACCTCTCCCTCACTCTATCCACCTCACTATATCCCTCTCTCTATCCCTCTTTCTCTATCTCTCTCTCTCTCTATATATATATATATATATATATATATATACCCCTCTCCATCTCTCTATATCCCTCTCCCCCTTCTCTCTTTCTCTATACCTCTGTCTCTCTCTAAACCTCTCTCTATGGCATCACTTTTGTCTGGTTCTACAAGCTGCCACTAACATACGTTCTATATTCTACTGTATATATTCTATTTAGTTGTTGCACGTAATCAAGAGATCAGCACTTCCCAGCATAAGGAAAGTGAGCATAACGAGCACCAACTCACCCTCATCAAGATAATAAGTAAATAAAATAAAAAAATTAAGTAAATGGGCGGAGTCTGTATCAGTGGGCAGGGCCTACATTGGGCGAGGCACATAGACATCAATGCGTTATGAAGTGAATGAGTCAATATAAGGGGGGAGGGGCAGGCCTTTGTCTTCCGCCACACCAGCTTGGAAGGTCACCAGCCCTCACTGAATTAGAGTATTTAAAGGTAACATACAGATGTGTGTTCTGACATACCTTTTTCCAAGCTGAGCTCATCTTCTCTTTGAGGTTGATAAGGGTATAAAACTCTGTATGACACATTTCCTTGGCCGTTCATTTCTATAAATAAAAATAATTATATTATTGTCATAATCATACCATAGATATAAGTGATGCAATTTATGTGAGTATAATTATGTTTAAGAACAACACAATATCACATCAGATAAAACCAAAACAATACATTTGTTTATCTATAAGCATGGGTTGTAATCTTAACTTGCATGGCAAACAATGTTCACTTCTACCATGTGACACTCACATTCTACTAATAATGTGCATAGATTTATGTAGTGCAGATCAAACATATTGCTGGTACATGCTGGTACCAGAGGATTCATCCTTTCTTGTAGGAATGTTCTATTTTTATAATATTTACATGTATTTATACAATCTATTCCAGTTGACTAGTAATGCTTCATTACTGTGACTGCCTATCAGCCTGCATATGTATACCTAGTTGTGTGCACTCAGATTAGGCTGTAGGCTTCAAGTGGCACAAAATGTAAGCTGCATTTAAGATTTTTTTTTAATTGACTGATTCTGCAGACCCCATATTTACAGCCTTATTAAATTGTGATTTGGCCAATTGAAAAAGACTCTATATAAGCACATAACATAATTTTTTACAGAAGTTTTTAGTTAGGGAACTTCTATCCAAAAGCAAGGTCTTCACTAACTAAAAACTTCTGTAAAAAAATATGCTCTGTGCTTATATAGAGCCCTATTCAATTGTCCGAATCGCAATTTAATAAAGTTGTTAATAAGGAATGTTTACTTTTGAAATAATTGGGCTATTTCACAAATTGGGCTTAACAAAAACTAATGGCTCCAAAGACGTAAGATAAAAAGCTCTTTATATATCTAACTTGAACAGAAAATATACTGTTGCTGAATAGCTGGATAAACAATATTTATTTTGTTTATTTGGTGAAGCTTCCTTTTTAAAGAAGAGGCTTCTTCACATTTATTTTTGTTATGTTTTTGTATTTCTTGCAAATCTTGTTGATGCCTCTAGAGATATGGAGTAGTTGAGTTAAACATTTATCCTTTTTTTTTTTTTTTTCATTATTTCATAAAAGATAAAACATACAATGACAATTACATGTCACATATACATACATTCATTCTTACTCCCAACAATATATCTATATATTCTTCTCTCCTCCTCTTCTCTCTCCTCCTCCTTATCATTCAACAATGAGGATGAGAGAAAGGAAAGATAAGAGAAATGAGAAAAAAGAGAGATACAAAAGGAATCTGCATGCTCCCATAACTATAACCTCTTAGAAATATTTCATTTCCTTTAGCTTTTCATCATTGCTGCGCATATTTTTCCCAGGTATTCCAATTAATTATGTTTTTATCTCTAAAGCCATGAATATAATTAGACTTCATCAGTTCTTTGTTGTAATTAATTTTGTTCAAGACTTCACTCCATGATGGAATTGTGGGCTTTTTCCAATATTTTACTAATAAGTGCTTAATAGTTAATAGAATATGTGATATCAATAGGTTATCCTTAGGAAATTTTTTATCTATCTGTAGATGAAATAGAATTACTTCTGGGGAGCACGGACGGTCAATTTTTAACATTTTTGTTAGGTGGCTACAACATTCTTTCCAAAAATGTTGGATTTTTATACATTCCCACCACATATGGGCAGATGTACCAATTTGGCCACAACCTTTCCAACATAGTGGGGAGGTCAAATGATGAAATGTATTAATTGTGGCCAGAACTAGGTACCACTTTTGAGTTAGCTTAAAATCTATGGGCCTCATTCTATTATCGGCCGTAAATCGGCCGTAAGGCTGCGATTCCTTGCGAGGGTTCAGTTAACTCGCGATTCTATTATACGGCCCCGCAAGGATCTCCTTTTACGGCCGGCCGCATATCTTGGAACCGGCCGTAATCTGTGAAATATAAAAACTGAAAAATAAATTCAAGCCTGCACTGTACAGCTCTGTAAATGCTAGGGATCATATTGGGGGACATGAGGATTAAAAGGAACCCACTCTCAAGCTTGCACATCTGCCCAAACCCGAGTTCAAATTAACTGTTTATTTGCCGGCTGCGGCGGGGGTGTGTCTGAGGTGCTCCAAGCACTCTGGACTTTTTACATGTATATTTTACGGATATTAAAAATTAAATATTTTACGGATTTGAGTACAGGATAATTATGTGCTATTTTTTCTAACACCTAAAATCCCTTTATAGTCTTCTCAAAGTGCAGGATGGCTTTATTTGAGCTATTTTATGTGCTTAATTGGTGCTAGCGAGACCTTTTTCCTGCAAGTAACTGCGGCTCGTTTTTAGCCTTGCAGAGAGGTTTCCCGGAGCAATTGAATTGCAAATCTCTTGCGGCCGTTTTAGATCAAAGGCTTTCCTCCGGCGCGATCGGCCGCAAGAGATAGCAAGGCACCGGCCGCAAGCCTGCCGGAATCCCCGGCCGTAAGGGAATAGAATAGCCGAATAGCTTGCGGCCGGTCCTTGCGGCCCCGCAACGGCTGCGGCCGATAATAGAATGAGGCCCTATTTCTTTAAGGGAACTATTTATCGAGGATTTTTTTATTAATTTTAACGCTCTTATCCAATCTTGGTCTTCGCAGTTTATCTTAAATTTGTTTTCCCATTCCTTTACCTTCTCAGATTTTATTCAGACCTTTTTTTCTTATTTTGTTAATCTTTGGGATGAGGTGTGTCACATGACCCTTACTTAGAAGAATCTCTAGTTCATACGGTTTATCTACATTTACCAATGGGTAACCTTACTTTTTAGTACTTCTGTCATACCTTTATAATTTAGCCAAGATATCTTCTCCAATGAATATTTCTTCTGGAATTCTATGTATTTTAATAGGGAGCTTTGACATTATAGAGCTGAAATGTTTTTAAGTCCGGCTTTCTTTAGATGATCTATAACTTTATTATTACATCCATTCTCCAAGATGTCAAGTTGAACTGATAAGGACGGGAAATGGAATAATCCTAGCTTATCTTTGTTTTTACCCCAGAATTTTAGCAATGATCTTATTCCTTTTGGTAGATTACCCCAATTATCTTTTCCATTGTTATATTTTCCTAATAATGATCTAATTGAGGAAGAACCAACAAGATCTTCCTCTATCTTCATCCAGCATGTATTCCTATTTTTGATATTCATATTAATTATGTGGGATATAGCGATATTTTTCACAAACATCTTTAATGTCTGGTGTTCCAATTCCACCCAGTTCAAAGTTTTTATTAGCTATTATCTTTTTTACTCTCACTTTTTTATCTAAGTAAATGAAACTGTCTATTGTTTTCTGAATGTTTTTAATAATATGGTCTGGCACTATTTCTGGAATACATCTAAATAGGTATGTTAATTTAGGGATTATACTCATTTTGACAGTAGTTATTCGACCTGACCATGAAAGTCTTATGTTTCGCCACTCATAGAGTAATAGTCTGATTTCTTTTAGTAAGTCTGGTATATTATCTTCTATTATTTTCTTATTAAGAAACTTAAATCTTATACCTAGATGGACTATACTTTTTAAGTGCCAATTAAAGGTGTAAAGATTCTTTAGTTTATTTATATCTTTAAAATGTAAGCCTCTATGGATTATATCAGACTTTAATTGATTTATTTTGAAATATGAGACTTTCCCAAATTCAGTCAGTAGTTCCATCAAATTATTACATGATTCAACTAGGTCTGTTAGGGTAACTATAATATCATCAGCAAATAACATGACTTTATATTCTATTGCTCCTATTTTTATGCCTCTGATTTTATTGTGGCATCTAATCCTTGAAGCCAGTGGTTCTAAAAAGAGTAAAAATAATAATGGAGAAAGAGGACATCCTTGGCGAGTCCCGTTAGAAATTCTAAATTTCTCTGATTGAAAATTTGGGCCTGTTATATATGCCGATGATTTTTCATAGAGGGCCTTAATTGTTTTAGATACGAAATTGGCCAATCCAACCTTTTTTAACACTGCTTCTAGGAATTCCCAACTGACCCTGTCAAATGCTTTTTCTGCATCTAGGGACAGGATCAGTGTGGGAACTCCCTTTTTTTTAGCTTGAAACATCAGGTCCACTTGCCTTCTGGTGTTGTCTGATGCCTGATGTCCTTGGACAAAGCCAGATTGGTCCAAATGTATTAATTTGGGCAATATTTTATTAAGCCTATTGGCTATTATTTTTGCCTATATTTTTAAATCTATATTTATAAGAGAAATTGGTCTATAACTTGTAATGTCTTCTGGGTTTTTCCCTGGTTTTAATATATTTATGATTTTTGCTTCAACCATTTCCGCTTCTATTTTCCCTGAGTTTTTAATTTCATTAAACATGTCTAAAAGACCTATTCTAATTTCCTTCCCAAGAAACTTATAAAATAAATGGTCTAACCCATCGGGTTCTGGGGCTTTGTTAGAATTAGCCTTTTTTATTACTTCATCTATTTCCTCAAGGGTTATGTCTTTGTCTAGATAATTACAGTCATCAGTATCGATAGTAGGGAGAATTGTTTTGTCCAAAAATGTATTTATTTCATCCCTGCTTGAGTTTGACTTGTTTTCTATATTATATAATGATTTATGAAATTCTGTAATAATTTCTCCTATTTCATCTGGGTGAGTATAGATTTTATTATCTGGTCCCTTAAGCCTTAATATCTTTCTTTGATTGGTTTGCTTCTTAAGGTTTTACGCTAGATATTTGCTTGTTTTATTCTCCAATAGGAAGTGGGTCTGTTGGAATCTCCACATCATAGAGTCTGCCTGACTTTGCAAGACCTTATTTATTTGATTATTTAGTTTGGTAATTATAGTTGTTCCTTCCTTGCTCGGGCATAGTTTATTTCTTTTTTGCTGATTATTCAGCTCTATGTATAGCACTCTTAATGGTTTACCTCTTTCTTTCCTAATGTTGGCCATTTTAGAGATTATTTGACCTCTTATTACAGATTTATATGCACACCATAAAGTAACATTTGACTTAACCATATTTGTATTGTTTATAAAGAATTATCTCGTTTCTTTCTTTAAGGATTCTAATATTTCATCTTTCTTAAAAATGATTGGGTCGATCCTCCATTTATTTTTTGTGTAATAGTTATCTTTTATATCTTCTATAACTAATGATAAAATGGAATGATCCGACCATGGGGTCATTATTAAATCGGTGTTCTTTTTTGATCTTAGAGTCTTTATATCCACAAAAAAGTAATCCAATCTTGAATATGATCTATGACGGTTAGAGAAATGAGAGTAGTCTTTTTCATGTGGATGGAGTATTCTCCAGCAATCTAATAAATCATATTCACCCATCTCTTTATTAAATTCTTTCGATATCTTAATAATTTGATTTATTGTTTTTTTATTAGACTTTCCTACCCTATCATTAATGGGGTCCATTATCATATTGAAATCCCCTCCTAATAATCCTCCTCTTCCCTTTTCCAAATTTTGTTATTTCTTTAAGGATCTTTTTTAAAAAGCTAATCTGATTAGTATTTGGAAAATATAAATTGACTATGGTCATAAACTTGTCATTAATCTGGCCACCCCAGATTATATATCTCCCTAAGGTGTCTATAATTCTGGTCTCCTCTATTATTTTTAGCTCATGGCTAAATAGTATGGATACTCCTCTAGATTTTTTATTAAATGTGGAATCTACCCTAAAATTTTATTTTTTATTACCCATATATTCCAGTACTTCTTTATTCCAATGTGATTCCTGGAAAAGCAGTATATCTGCTTTAATTTTTCTATATTCCTTAAAGGCTGTATTCCTTTTAGAAGGGGAATTTAATCTATTTACATTATGGGTTAATATCTTGATCATTTAATCTCCAATATTTCTTCTTTCTACTTCCCTTGATTTTATTTTTATTCTATATCTAGTTTTTTCTTTGTTATAGTTGATATTTTTAAACATTGTGGCTTTCTCCATACATATTCTTCTTTCATATCCTTTTACCATTTTTCTCTCAACCTAATATTATTTTTGGGAGATCCAAACATACTCTGACTCAAACAGCTAACAAACATTTAAGTTAAACATTTATCTTAATCTGATCCCCTCTGGCAACCTATGTTCTTCAACATTAGCAATTGACCTGATATATATTTATATTCATGGACACGCTAATAGCGAATCACTCTGTAAAATAAGTTATTATTTTAATTATTTTACTAATAATAATTGTGATTATTTTAGAACAGCTTAGTGGATAGTTTTTTTTAAATACTACCTGTCAATTGCACAAACCTTTAAGACCAATACACTATTTTCACAGTGTGACAATATTTTACTGTTGAGCTTAGTATTTTAATTTATGGCACAGCTTGCTTGTTTTGTGTATGTGAGGGAACATAAACACATGGAGCCAATTTAAGTTTTGGGAGATCCAAGGGTAAGTGAGCTTGCATGCTAATTTGCTATTCAATTGGCGTCTTTTTGCAGGCTCCGATCGGCTTCCGAGTTACAGGCTTGAAAATATTTGCGATGGTTCAACTCGTAACTTAGAGCCCACAGAAGCCTTTGATCTGTCACTTTCACAAGGCTAAAATTGCAAATCGCTATTCAATTGCTCAATTTCCCCAAATTTATTCACACCCGTAAACGGTAAATGAAGGAAAAAATCCCACAAGTGCTAGAGAGGAACCGCAAGGGGGTTAAACACCTATTCGTAGTACCATTGTAAATGCAAATAAAAAATCAATACTGCACTGTTAATAACGGGAAAAGCAAAGATAGACATTATAATTAATTGCACAACAGTCTCAAGCTCGCAAATCGGCAGGAAATTAAATTAATTTTTATGTTTCATTTTGGGGTTAAAACAATCTTAACAATGAGTTAATACATATCAGGCCACCCACATGGACTAGAACAGTATTGGCATTAATTTTCGTAATTCTTTATTATTTGGTTCTGCAAGTCAGATCGCATATCGGACCCCAAAGCTAATTGATTGACATGTAACCTCTATGTTTTACTGCCGTAATAATGTCAGTCTCATTTTCTATTGGCTGATTCGAAATGGGCGGTTAAGGGCTCGCTGAATTGATCATGTTCCCACCCTGAACTGCTCCGAACCAGTGCATGGTTTATGGTTTTGGCATCGGGCCCCTAACTTCCAGGCTTGAGCAATTAAATAGCATCACAATCGGAGAGCCCGCGACTCACTTGCAGACTTACAGCCTACATCGAGTTGCGGGCTTTGAATTAAATGTGGGCCATGGTAGCTAAATTGTTTAGACCACATTAAAAAATTAGTATACTGTGCCATGCATTAGCATACTTAATTACGCAGAGACAGTGGTGTAATTCCAGGAATTTAGTGTAGAAGAAAAAATTAGACATTTTAGCCAATTTAGAAAGCTTTAACATGCTGCTTTACATGTAGATTTTGTCTTGACATTTTTCATTTAACTGTAAAATCTCCACAACTTAAAGCAATGTCATATTTTTTGTAATTGCCATGAATAACAATTAAAGTTAGCTGGCTGAATTCAAAAATAAAACCAAGCCTTATTAAGAAATCTGATCTGATGCATTGTTCTTTATTTTAATAGCATGCACTCTTAAAATAAAATATATAGCTATATTTTTTATTTCACCTGACTAGTTGACAGCCACAATACTGGGTTGTTGGAACACAGCTGTGTGAAAATTAGGAGAACAGAATCTATGTATTTTGGCAGTGAAAGAGATGTAGTACAATATTCAAGGTTAAAGAGAATTTTCCACAGCTGAAAATATGCAACGTCATTCATAAATATCATATAGAAAAATGTGACTACAGAGTCCTGGAGACTGACACCACAAAATAGCTTTGCTTTATTTAAAAGCTGGCCCAAAGCGAAATTTCATACTGAATCTACCCATCATATGAAGCTTTTTTTTGTGGGGACAGATTAGCCCTTATCTAACCCAACCTCCCTCTAGAAATGCTATGGTGATATTAAATTAACTAAGCAGATCTGCATATTTGAATGGTATTTGGGGACATTTTGGTGAAGCTTGGTGGATGAATGGAGGGAGGGATAAAGACTTGTATTATGAATACATCTCATACTGTGGATATAAAAAGTCTACACACCCCTGTTAAAATGTCAGGTTTCTGTGCTGTAAAAAAAATAGACAAAGATAAATCATTTCAGAACTTTTTCCACCTTTTATGTGACCTATAAACTGTACAACTCAATTGAAAAACAAACTGAAATCTTCTAGGTAGAGGGAAGAAAAAATATAAAAATAAAATAATATGGTTGCATAAGTATGCACACCCTTAAACTAATACTTTGTTGAAGCACCTTTTGATTTTATTACAGCACTCAGTCTTTTTGGGAATGAGTCTATCAGCATGGCCCATTTTGACTTGGCAAGATTTGCCCACTCATCTTTGCAAAAACACTCCAAATCTGTCAGATTGCGAGGGCATCTCCTGTGCACAGCCCTCTTCAGATCACCCCACAGATTTTTAATCGCATTTAGGCCTGGGCTTTAATCTTCTTCTGGTGAAGCCGTTCCTTTGTTGATTTGGATGTATGCTTTGGGTCGTTGTCATGCTGAAAGATAAAGTTCCTCTTCATGTTCAGCTTTCTAGCATTAGCCTGAAAATTTTGTGCCAATATTGACTGGTATTTGGAACTGTTCATAATTCCCTCTATCTTAACTAAGCACCCAGTTCCAGCTGAAGAAAAACAGCTGCTGTAATGTTGCTGTAGGCCTCTTGGTAGCCTCCCAGACCAGTTTTCTTCTCGTCTTTTCATCAATTTTAGAGGGATCTCCAGTTCTTGGTAATGTCACTGTTGTGCCATATTTTCTCCACTTGATGATGACTGTCTTCACTGTGTTCCATGGTATATCTAATGCCTTGGAAATTATTTTGTACCCTTCTCCTGACTGATACCTTTTAAAAATGAGATCCCTCTGATGCTTTGGAAGCTCTTTGTGAACCATGGCTTTTGCTGTGGCATGCGACTAAGAACATTTCAGGAAAGACCAACTAGAGCAGCTGAACTTTATTTGGGATTAATCAGAGGCACTTTAAATGATGGCAGGTGTATGCTGACTCCTTTTTAACACAATTTGGAATGTGATTGCTTAATTCTGAACACAGATATATCCCCAGTTATAAGAGTGTGTGCAGACTTATGTAACCACATTATTTTTATGTTTTATTTTTCTTCCCTCCACCTAAAAGATTTCAGTTTGTTTTTCAATTGAGTTGTACAGTTTATAGGTCACATTAAAGGTGGAAAAAGCTCTGAAATTATTTATCTTTGTCTCATTTTTTTACAGCACAAAAACCTGACATTTTAACAGGGGTGTGTAGACTTTTTATATACACTGTACATAAATACATATGGATTAAAACTTACTCTCTATGCTGTCTAGATTGTGATATATTACAAGACCAGTGCAATGCAATTACATTTTGTGGATTAATTTAGTCAAAAGTTTGAGGAAGAGTTGATGGGCCTTTTGGTTCTCAACTACCATCAAATCTATGTTTCTATGTGACTTTACTATCCCTTTAATGTTGCCTTGCTATTATCATCATCAAGGAGTTGACAAAGGATCCATTATATTTAAGTACCTAATTTTACAAAACTGATAGGATAGTAGGTACTTACATCAGCTGCAAATATATCTGAAGCCACATTTTGGGGCACTGTATGTGGAAAGATTTAGTAGTCAGGGATAGTCACTTGGGTTAGTTAAGCATATTAGCCCACACATTCTGGAATATAATTTTTTCTTAGTAACAACCTTGAGCAATGCTTCTTAAAGTCGATTTCGGATCTGGAATCAACATTGGATAAATGTCAATTTGACAATAACTAATCAGCTATTACATGGTACTGAATATAGCCGATGCCACCTAAGTTTTTCTCTTTTTGAGAAATAGAATGTTACTTGGATAGCCTATAAGGTGACACTTACTGGAATTTGCCATAGGTTCTACATATGTTATATATATGCAGTGATTTGTATCACATGCATTACCGATATTAGGCACAATTACCTGTAGGATTCTGCTCTTGCTTCATGAATAAAGTATGCTTGTCCTTAGAAAGTCTCTTTCCAGAACTCCTTGGTGGTCTCTTTGGATGGTTGGTGGAGTCTTGTAAAGAAGCATACTCATTAGGTGGTATGTTGCTTGATCGAGAGCTCTGCCTGTTCGTTGTCCTCCTAGTGAGTGAGCTTGTCAACCTTCTAGTATTTATAGGACGGGATACATGTACAGAGCAATGTTGGGAACCCTACAAATAAAATAAAACCAGTAGTTATATTTCCATTTATTGATTCCTTTTCTGAACTAATCCAAAAATGGATTTACTTAACTAACCATTGATCAGTCAGAACCCACACAATCAGCACAAGTCTAGTCCTCTATAACCAGCAATAGAAAAAGTTTAAATGGTAAATTAATAACTTAAAATATTACATGTTTGTGACAAATTAACAATAACAGCTATTTAAGCAGGGAGCAGAAAATCATTGTTGAAGAAAATGTTACATTCAGCTGAGTTTACATTGGTCACCATGGATTCCATTTTGAACTTCTAGTTTTTCTGTAGTTTGAGTGGGAGCAATATTACAAATCAAAGTGTCAGTTGAAAAAGAGTCAACAGAGCTGAAAGGAGATGTAATATGAATCCACCATTTCAATGATTATGCCAAGATTTCTCATTCAAGTAGGACCAAAGACAAAATGGCTGTTATCATTAAAGCAAAACGTAAATCAACAGTTATTAATTAAAGGTTGTATTTATTTATTTTAAACATTCTAAAACATCTAGTCTATTATATAGTTACATAGTATTTAAGGTTGAAAAAAGACTTTCAGTCCATCAAGTTCAACCTTTTAAGATCTCCTCTGATCTGCAATATGCGGATTGACTATTCATTATTTAGTTGTATATAAAATAAAAAATGAATAAATAATCAATTCCCTCCTGATCCCAGACACCGGCGACCGGACTTCTCCCTGGATCAATTATGCCTCTCTAATTATCCATGATAACCCTGAATTCCCTTTTTAATTAGAAATAAATCCAGTCCCCTTTTAAATTTATCTATCGAATCCGCTGTCACCACCTCCTCTGGTAGAGAATTCCACAGATTAACCACCCTTACTGTGAAGAACCCTTTTCTTTCTTTAAGGTGGAATCTTTTTACTTCTAACCTCAAGGGATGTCCTCTTGTCATTTGAAAACCTCTTGGCACAAAAAGCTCCCTTGACAAATCTTTATACTGACCCTGGATGTATTTATATAAGGTAATCATATCTCCTCTTAGACGCCTTTTTTCTAGAGAAAATAAGTTTAATTTGGTTAGTCTTTCTTCATAAATTAGCCTCTCCATTCCCCTTATTAGTTTTGTTGCCCTCCTTTGTACCTTTTCCAGCTCTAAAATTTCCTTTTTATGAAGTGGTGCCCAAAATTGTACTCCATATTCCAAATGAGGGCGTACTATTATGAAGTCAATTTTTTTTATAACTTACTATACATATGACATTTCAGCAGCTGTAACAAGTCAGTTTAAATGTTCATCCATTAAATAAAAATAAATAAATAAATCCTTAAAGTAAAAGCAATTAAATGATATAAACAGTATAATGCACTTATCCAACCATCCCACACTGTGAATAAGTGACAAGTAATGTGAGCCATGGATAAGGATGTTTAATTGGTCTATTTTAAGTACATATAGAGCAATCAGGCAGATCAGTTTGTCATTTTAATTATTGGAGTTGGCTGGAAAGGAATAAGGTAAATCCTCTGTTCCATTTGGATGCCATAAGTAGAGTTCTTAAACTGCCTATGATTAGGGAAGAAAAATATTCTTGTGCCTTCAAATTACTTATATGCACTGGGATTAGTAAGGGACTCTGACACCAGCTGTGTGAAAGCCCACCCTTCATTTCATTATACCTCATTTGAAATAATGTGGAAATTAATTATAATAGGCAATGGAATAAGAAGTGAGTGAGAAGAGAATGGAATGAGACATGTAAACCGGGGAAGGAAGTAAATTAGAGGGGGCAGTGTGATTGACAAAAATGAAAAAAATGTGTTTGTACAAAGTGTTTAACTATCCTTATTGATAAATCACCTTAAGTGTCAATCAAGAATCAATTTTCATTACAGAATCTCTAAAGGGGAATACTAGAAATCTGCAGACGGGATGATGCTTAGAATAGTTCTAAGCATATACCATCATGCTATCATAATGTATAGTTTACTTATGATAGTTTTGTGATACCATATATTTAGATATTTAGGGTATAAAAAATAACCGATCCATAAATGTAAACATTCCTACCTTCTCCTTCCATTTAGTGATGCACTCGCTGCATGGGTGTGTGGGGAGAGGTCTCTTCTCAAGCTCTGCCAGGGCCAATGAGAGTTTGTAGTAGTTTGCTTCCAAAAGGTTTACTTTTAAGTTTGTCTGTAAAAAAGACATGAGAAAAAAAATAAAGAGCATATACATTTTTTAATAATCATAGCTCACAATACACATGCATGGTATACACTTTTATAGTATGCATTAGTACTATTTGACATATCGAAATGAAAAAAGCTTGAGGAAACAATCTTTCAATTGTCTGGAATTTAGTGGCAGAGTTAGTCAATGATGGGCCAACTTGCAAAATGACTTGGGTCCCTCCCTTGCAACTTCTATATGCAAGAGAGGTGAAGGTAAGAGTTAATAAAAAGGCAAACGATGTATGTGGCTGGTCAGATTACCCCTAAATTCCATGAGATCACCTTTCTATAAAAATAATAATAATTTGCCCTTCTCCCATAATAAATTAAGAGTTCCCCATTACTTCAAACCATTGCAAGTAGCAGAGAGTCCCTACTATGTTGTTGACCCCAACACTTTGCACCTTCTGTTTCAGTAGTAGCTCCACCACTGCACTTGCACCTGCAAATCAGCATTCTGAATAATGTATATATTAAACATATTGGTGATATCTGTTATTATTATTATCCTTTATTTGTACTACATCTACATATTCCGTAGCGCTATACAGAAGTTAGGTACAGTAGAATAATAAACAATTTCCCCACAATGAAAATAATAGAAGACCCTGTTAATGAGCTTTCAATCAGATATACACAGTGCTTACCCTAAAGCACCTCACAAGATTGAAAACTCGCAAACGTACAATGTAAAGGGTGTGGGTGAGGTACAGGAGAAAGATAAATGCACAGTGAATGAAGATGCTAAAGATGATAGATCGATTTTTGAATAGATGCGTTTATAAAGAGATTTTGAAGGATTTGAGGCAGGAAGATAGTCTGATAGAGCGAGGTAAGGAGTTCCAAAGAATAAGGGCAGCACGAGAAAAGTCTTGAAGGCGGGAGTGAGAGGAGGTGATGAGATAGGAGGAGAGAAGAAGGTCATTAGCATAGCAAAGAGGGCAGGAGGGAGTGGAAGACAGGAGAGAGATTTAGGAGAATAAGAATAAAGAAGTGGCCCTCTGATTTGGCCCTCTGAGTGTCTATGTATATATTGAAGCATGAAGCAGCCATGAATGTCCAGTAATCTAGTCATTTAATAATTATTAATCTATATATATAGATTAAGATTGAGTATTGCAGTATATTATGATACCTTTTGTTTTGGACAAACACCTTATTTATAATGACGAGCTTTAGAGAGGCTTAGCCTCCCTTTATCAAGTCTGAAGCAATACTAACATGAGATGGAAACCTCAGTTTGAATAAAAACAGCAGATGCAAAGAGTGGATATAGCATCTGACATCATCAGGAAAATACATATAGGGGGATTAAACACAATGTATTATAGGAAACATATATATACATACTTACAAACATTGAATATTTATATCAAAACCATGTTTTATATAGTATTTTGATTAAAGACACCTAATTCTCCAAAGGGGATATATTAAACCCGACCAAAATATTTATATTCGGGCACCACTATGTATTGATAGTGTTGTAACATTCCCCATGCTCTGAAAAGTACACAGATACATTACCCTAATACCCACACTCTATTGGAAGAGATAAGACGTTCACAGAGGAAAGTAGTACCAACCTACAAGCCAACAAGTTTTGGGAAGTCTATAATATACCTCAAAGACTGAGGTTAGAAAAGGTGAGAGCTTTACCTACTGATCTCTGTGAATAAAGGGTTTGGGATTACAATATATTGGTTATTTTGCACTAGGAATTGGTGCGCTATCTCTCCCCACCCCTCTTCTCTTTGATATATATACATACTATATACACATATACATCAATGTCTACCTGAAAAAAACAGAGCACTGAAGTCACAGTGATATCCTTTCTGTTGGACAAACATCTCACTGAGTGCTAAGCCTGTTATTATAAAATTAGATAAAATCACAAGAAATTGTGATAATGTGTTTTAAAACCCATATTAAGTCCTGTATTTTTAGTGTTGAAGAATGTGATCATCTTTATTTCAATGCTTTTCTGTCTTGGATGTTTTTAAATTTTCCTCTGAGTATTTTGATACTTAGGTTTTGGCTAAAATGTTGTCCTACTGGGGTACAATAACTGTCTTCATTCTACTTTATTATTGAAAGTCTGTGAAAATTAATTCTTAAGTGCATTTGTTGTCTTGTTTCTCCAATGTAACAGCCTGTGTCACATAAAGTACATTGTATTATATAACCTACTTTTGAGGATGTGCATGTATACGATCCTTTGATGTTATAGGTCTTGTTGTTATGTATGGCTGCAAGGTTTTAAGGCTGTGCTCATCTGAGCTAATCAAACAAATCCATAAGTTAACGCTTTCAACTCATGGGGAAAACCTTCAACAATCTGTAGCTTACACTGACCTCTGGAGGGGGGGACTTTGTCACCCCCCCCAGCTCAACAACATGGGGTTGAGTAACTTGAGCAGAGAGGCCATAAATGCTGTACATGGCATCCATGTTATGTTGGCTGTCATTTTGGACATTCTTCCTCTCATCTTTGCACCAGTTAGACTCACTTATAGCTGCTGAAGCTTCTGCTATTCCAGCTTTTTCACTACCATCACCATTCCTCTCGAAAGGTAGTTGTGGTCTGCAAAACCATCACAGCGGATTTGTGACTGTTTTTTCAGGTGTAGATACTGCGGTTCACTTTTCAGTAACCTCTGCGTACTGTGCACATCCTTATTCCTCTGTGCCATTTGCATTAAGGTATTTTGGAGTGACTGAATTGCCTTTTTTTTAATTCAGCTTCTCTTTATGCCCAGTGTCCAACTTCTGCTGGTAGTCTTGGGAAGATGTCTTCTTATCAGTAATGTTCAAAGAGAGCCATAATCCTACAGCTCTTCTTATGGATCATCTGTAACATGTTCCGCCATCTTTACTGAATATCCATTCTCAATTGAGTCAGCCTTCTGCTTCCTGACCATATTGTGGAAGTCCCATGCTCTAACCTCTGTTAGACTCTCTGTAAAGCTTTGGGCTAGAGCATTCTGATCAGAGGATTACTTATTTTGCAACTAATGTGTTATACTAGTGATCATGGCGTCCTGATTCACTAGGGCACTGTGAAGCTTCTGCGTCCTGACTTGTACTTGACATCTCTGCTTTCACTCTCTACTTTCAGCTTCGCCAGTTACTGCCTGACACTGTTGAAGGCATTCTCCATCTTATGGAGTTCAGCTTCTTTCTCCCTCACCAACATTTCCATATCACTCAGTTGCTCTTTCAACACAACCAGATGGGGGATGTTGTCTGGGTCAGATAGCAGCTGAATTTCTGCTATTAATCTGCGTAACTGTTAGTCAAACTTTGTGACACTTTGAGAATGTCGGGATCTTGTCCTCAAACCTTTCTGCAAACTTTCCCTCTTTAGGTTCATCATTATCACCTTCAATATTGAACAGCGACTTCCCAGGCTGTTTCTCTTGCCACTTTTCATCACTATTTACTTCATAGTCCTGCAAACTGTCCTGAGTCCAGAGACTGCAAGGACAGATAACCAGGTTCTTTCTTTTCCAGGCCTGATGATAATTCTAAAAAACTGTATCAACTTCATTGATTCTATTCTGGTACATTATCCTTCAAGTATGACCTCTCTAAGGGCTGATTCTAGTTCTTCTAGCATCTGCACCTCATCTGTCTCACTGTTCATAACAGGCGTCTTTGGTACCCCTGTGCCTCCAATCCTGCAAGGTCTGTGATTCTTTATCTCTGCTAGGAAAGATCTCTCCTAATTTTGGTTTTGCTGGAATCTTCCACAGCTCCAGGCTTAAATTCAACACATAGGCTAGCACTCATCTTAGGAGACTTTTACATTTTGGGTCTATGAAACAAAAATGTTCAGCTTCCACCCACTTTTCTTCCTCTTTTAAAAGCTTTTATTAATTTTTTGTTTCTTTAACTTGTTGCAAATCCACTTAATTCTGCTTGCTTTGGATCTCTTGCTGCATGTTCAGCTGAATAATATCCTCAGTCTTCTTTATCAGGTCCTCCCTGAATAACCCCTTTCATACTTTCTTCCTCCTTTCTTCTCTTCTGTACAAGCTCCTACTCAATACTTTGCATATGAGCTTTCTGCAGACATTTAAATACCCCTCTACTTTAAAAATAAATGCTGTTAAAAAGTACATGCATATATATATATATATACTTGTGATGTATAATGTTTAAATGTTATAATACTAGTAGTTATCATTTCAAGCATTTACTTTTATAGGTTTATGCCTGACATGCTGTGTCGCTTAGGTCTGCCCCTTTTGTACAATTATGGGCGGGGCAGCTGTAGCAGACTTCCTGCTCTGTGCTCTGGTGCCTGACTGATGTAGATCTGAGGACTGCTACAGAAACCTATAAAAGTAAGAGCTTGAACATTATAACTATTAGTATTAAAAGGTTTAAACATTATAAATAAAATATTGAGATGAATGTATGCATTTATTTTTATAGTACAATGGTCCTTTTTTCCCCATATCAACCTCAGTATGAGCTATGTAGGTTTCATCTTTGATATTTCAAGCAGTATTTCATACCTCTTCTAGGAGTAAAGCAGTTTCATCTTCATTTTTCACATCTGAAAATGCTGGGTTTTCTGTGTATGCTTTCATCATTTTCTCCAATCCTGAAATAATCAAACACACTATATTTATTATTTATTAATATTATTACTATCAAATAGCACTTACTACTGGAACGTAAGCAAAGCTTCCTCAAATTAATACATCATATAGTTCAAGAATCTGACTAAACCACTGCAAAATGACTTATAATAAGAATTAGAAATTCTGACTGCAAGCAATGGTTGTGTGGATTGTCCCACCTTGAAGCCAGTGTCATCCAGATTTTTAGTATACTTTATGTTTCAGGTAAAGTATCAAACATTTTGATGTAAATATCTATGCTCATGTGGGAATAAACTCAAAGTCTGAGTTTGCTCCAAATCTTAAGAACTGCAATTGGAAATATTCAGCATGCTTTCCATAAATCCTGGAAAAGGCCTCCTATAAGTAAGCAGTGCCTTCCTCCTTAGAACCTCTATCACGTATATATGTTCAGCAGGTGCTAGAGGTGTTTTCAGGTAAATAGTGGGATATAAGGGAAATGTGACTTAGTTGTGTTCTCTAAGGTTAGCCATGCTCTATTTAAATAACTAACATTACAATTACACACAACTACAATTGATAATTTTAGAATGTTAAAAAATAAAAACAAACTTTATTTTATTAACTATTATATGAAAAGATATGTAGTTTTGTCATTTATATGACATTTTATGTAGTTTGAGCAATTTCCATTGTTTTGTGTAGCTTTGGCCATTTCTGTCATGTCTCAACTTCCAAGACTCATTCCTGCTTGAACCAAACATCTGCAAACTTAATTAGCTTTGTTATAAAAGTGCAATCAGATATTTACTGTGTGCCAATGAGTTAATCTCAGTCTCCAAGGCCCCAACTACTTTACAAGAAAAAACTATAATTACAGAAACAGGGATATTAGAGAACATCAAAAATACATACAACTACATTAATAGATAATGCATTTAATGGTTGTTTATATTTTTTGCCTTAATAAAACGTTCTTGATCATTTTCAAAGTAGTTTGTTAGAATATCTTAATAAAATCTTGGACTACTATCATCCATTTAAAGTGTTTCTGATAATATTCCCAGGACAGAGCATGTGAGACCTACACCAAGTAAGACCAGTAAAGCAGGGAGTAGTATGTACTGTATGTTCCTGTGCACATGTTCATGGTGGTGTTGCTATAAGATCTTCATGTGCAGATAGTAAAATAGAAATTCTGGGTTCAAAGATTACAGCAGTCCTGATAAGAGACATTTTGTCAATATGATCTTTCGGATATGTTTGTTCACTATACAACCAGGATTAGCCTATGACATGTGATAATGCTGAAAGAAGGCATTTGATAATGTGCCATTGCATAATTTATTTTTACAATTGAAAGTCAAATAAAAGCAGAAAAACAATGGATACAGCTGATATATTTAACTCATCTGGGGGCTTGGCCTGTCAGCCAGTGACCAGTAATATAGTATGACTCTATGACATTTTCTGTTAGTTTTATGCAAAACACACCCACAATGCCCATTAAAATGCATGGAAAAAAATAATTGTGTTCCATTTCCTTTTAAAGGATCACTGTAGATTATAAAATACAATTCATATTTGAGAAGAATGCAATAAACTAACTATATTTTAATAGTATATAAAATAAGCATAACTATGCTACAGAAAAATATTGGAAAAAAATACAAACAAGTATTTGTTTTCTTTAATGGGTCGTCATTTGTATATAATGCATGTTGGACTTGTATTGTTTTGTTAATCTAATAATGTTCTGTCTCTCATTCCCTTCAATAGAAACGATAAAAAAAAAAAAAGATAAATTATTTATCAGCAGTGTAAGCCCTAGGCACAAATGCATTTTCAGAGAAAAATCTTCTTTTTAGCAGACTCTGGTCGTGCATGGAAGTTACCATGATAGTCAAACTTTATTTTTAAAGAACAAGGGACAGTTACAGAGAAAGAAAAGCAAGGCCTGCAAGTATACTTGCAAAATGTCTCAACTGAGCCTATGGGGGTAGGTGCATTCTGATAAAATGTTATCTAAATCTACAAAGGAATCAATAAATCCTCCACCACCTCTCCCTCTCATAAACCGAAAATAAAATGTATTCTTCAAGCCAGCAGGAAGTGTGGTGGACACACAAAATGGCATGCTTCTGGCACAAGCAGTGTCTAATAAAAATGCTTTTGTACCCACTGCCTAAACAATCACTAATTTTATTAACTTCTTATAGACATCAGGAACATATGCAGCCTTATAAAACTGTGATTCAGTACATTTAAAAGAGCTCTATTTTAAGCACATAGAATATTTTACTTACAGATGTTTTTAGTTAGTGAAGACCTTGCTTTTGGATAGAAGATCACTAACTAAAAACCTCTGTAAAAAAAATATGCTCTGTGCTTATATAGAGCCGTTTAAAATGTACCGAATTGCAATTTAATAAGGCTGCTAATGTGTTGCTTTAAAGAGGTATAGCATGCAAAACAAACAGCATGTTTTGAAAATTATGCATTTAATGCAAGGAAAATAAAAGATTGACGGTATAAAATAAGCACACAAAGGTAAAAGATTTGCTCCTACCGTATTTAGGTGACCTGTTAATTGTTGCAAAGTGCAGGATGCACTAGGAGTCTAATCAAACACAATTGGTCTGTATTAAATCAACCAAGCTTACTCGCAAGTGTTTCATTTTAATACTAGAACAGGAACAAACCCCTTACTCTTTAGTGATTATTCTTTGTATTGCTTTAATGTTAGTTAGAACTGCAAATCATTTATTTCTCATGTCAAAACTAATTATACACAGCCTTATTAAATTGCGATTCCGTCAATTGAATAGGGTTCTATATAAGCACATAGCATTTTTTTTTTTTACAGAAGTTTTTAAATAGTGAACTTTTATCCAAAAGCAAGGTCTTCACTAACTAAAAACTTCTGTAAAAAAATATGCTATGTGCTTATATAGAGCCCTATTCATTTGGCAGAATTGCAATTTAATAAGGCTGATAATGTTTAAAACATTCTTTCTTAAAATGTATCATAACATATTTATAGTTATGTGTCTGTTTGAGGCCACAGAGTTTATTCTATCTCAGTGATAACAGGTAATATACTCAATCAGGGCCAGTTTTATGCATTTTTTTCTTTAAATCTTAGATTAATGCAAAAAGTATGTTCTTTGGTGAAAGCATTTATGGTAAGATCTAGTAGTTGGTATAAAATGTTTTGACTGATCAAAAGATCAGGACCAGGTGCTGAGCACTAAACCCAGTCCTGACTTAGTCCTACCATCTCTGTCCCTCTCTGCCAGTGCCAGGTGCTGAGCACTAAACCCAGCCCTTACTCAGTCCTACCATCTCTGTCCCTCTCTGCCAGTGCCAGGTGCTGAGCACTAAACCCAGCCCTTACTCAGTCCTACCATCTCTGTCCCTCTCTGCCAGTGCCAGGTGCTGAGCACTAAACCCAGCCCTGACTTAGTCCTACCATCTCTGTCCCTCTGTGCCAGGGCCAGGTGCTGAGCACTAAACCCAGCCCTGACTCAGTCCTACCATCTCTGTCCCTCTCTGCCAGGGCCAGGTGCTGAGCACTAAACCCAGCCCTGACTTAGTCCTACCATCTCTGTCCCTCTCTGCCAGGGCCAGGTGCTGAGCACTAAACCCAGCCCTGACTCAGTCCTACCATCTCTGTCCCACTCTGCCAGGGCCAGGTGCTGAGCACTAAACCCAGACCTGACTCAGTCCTACCATCTCTGTCCCTCTCTGCCAGGGCCAGTTGCTGAGCACTATACCCAGCCCTGACTCAGTCCTACAATCTCTGTCCCTCTCTGCCACCGCCAGGTGCTGAGCACTATAGCCAGTCCTTACTTAGTCCTACCATCTCTGTCCCTCTCTGCCAGGGCAGGAGCTGTGCACTATACCCAGCCCTGACTCAGTCCTACTATCTCTGTCCCTCTCTGCCAGGGCCAGGTGCTGAGCACTAAACCCAGCCCTGACTCAGTCCTACCATCTCTGTCCCGCTCTGCCAGGGCCAGGTGCTGAGCACTAAACCCAGACCTGACTCAGTCCTACAATCTCTGTCCCTCTGTGCCAGGGCCAGGTGCTGAGCACTAAACCCAGCCCTGACTTAGTCCTACCATCTCTGTCCCTCTCTGCCAGTGCCAGGTGCTGTGCACTAAACCCAGCCCTGACTCAGTCCTACCATCTCTGTCCAACTCTGCCAGTGCCAGGTGCTGAGCACTAAACACAGCCCAGACTCAGTCCTACCATCTCTGTCCAACTCTGCCCGGGCCAGGTGCTGAGCACTAAACCCAGACCTGACTCAGTCCTACCATCTCTGTCCAACTCTGCCAGTGCCAGGTGCTGAGCACTATACCCAGCCCTGACTCAGTCCTACCATCTCTGTCCCTCTCTGCCAGGGCCAGATGCTGAGCACTAAACCCAGACCTGACTCAGTCCTACCATCTCTGTCCCTCTCTGCTAGGGCCAGGTGCTGAGCACTAAACCCAGCCCTGACTCAGTCCTACCATCTCTGTCCCTCTCTGCCAGGGCAGGAGCTGTGCACTATACCCAGCCCTGACTCAGTCCTACCATCTCTGTCCCTCTCTGCCACCGCCAGGTGCTGAGCACTAAACCCAGCCCTGACTTAGTCCTACCATCTCTGTCCCTCTCTGCCAGTGCCAGGTGCTGAGCACTATAGCCAGCCCTGACTTAGTCCTACCATCTCTGTCCCTCTCTGCCAGGGCCAGGTGCTGAGCACTAAACCCAGACCTGACTCAGTCCTACCATCTCTGTCCCTCTCTGCTAGGGCCAGGTGCTGAGCACTAAACCCAGCCCTGACTAAGTCCTACCATCTCTGTCCCTCTCTGCCAGTGCCAGGTGCTGAGCACTATAGCCAGCCCTGACTCAGTCCTACCATCTCTGTCCCACTCTGCCAGTGCCAGGTGCTGAGCACTAAACCCAGCCCTGACTCAGTCCTACCATCTCTGTCCCACTCTGCCAGTGCCAGGTGCTGAGCACTAAACCCAGACCTGACTCAGTCCTACCATCTCTGTCCCTCTCTGCTAGGGCCAGGTGCTGAGCACTAAACCCAGCCCTGACTTAGTCCTACCATCTCTGTCCCTCTCTGCCAGTGCCAGGTGCTGAGCACTATAGCCAGCCCTGACTCAGTCCTACCATCTCTGTCCCACTCTGCCAGTGCCAGGTGCTGAGCACTAAACCCAGCCCTGACTCAGTCCTACCATCTCTGTCCCTCTCTGCTAGGGCCAGGTGCTGAGCACTAAACCCAGCCCTGACTCAGTCCTACCATCTCTGTCCCTCTCTGTCAGCACCAGGTGCTGAGCACTATAACCAGCCCTGACTCAGTCCTACCATCTCTGTCCCTCTCTGCCAGGGCCAGGTGCTGAGCACTAAACCCAGACCTGACTCAGTCCTACCATCTCTGTCCCTCTCTGCTAGGGCCAGGTGCTGAGCACTAAACCCAGACCTGACTCAGTCCTACCATCTCTGTCCCTCTCTGCCAGGGCAGGAGCTGTGCACTATACCCAGCCCTGACTCAGTCCTACCATCTCTGTCCCTCTCTGCCACCGCCAGGTGCTGAGCACTAAACCCAGCCCTGACTTAGTCCTACCATCTCTGTCCCTCTCTGCCAGTGCCAGGTGCTGAGCACTATAGCCAGCCCTGACTTAGTCCTACCATCTCTGTCCCTCTCTGCCAGGGCCAGGTGCTGAGCACTAAACCCAGACCTGACTCAGTCCTACCATCTCTGTCCCTCTCTGCTAGGGCCAGGTGCTGAGCACTAAACCCAGCCCTGACTTAGTCCTACCATCTCTGTCCCTCTCTGCCAGTGCCAGGTGCTGAGCACTATAGCCAGCCCTGACTCAGTCCTACCATCTCTGTCCCACTCTGCCAGTGCCAGGTGCTGAGCACTAAACCCAGCCCTGACTCAGTCCTACCATCTCTGTCCCTCTCTGCCAGTGCCAGGTGCTGAGCACTATAGCCAGCCCTGACTCAGTCCTACCATCTCTGTCCCTCTCTGCCAGTGCCAGGTGCTGAGTACTATAGCCAGCCCTGACTCAGTCCTACCATCTCTGTCCCTCTCTGCCAGGGCCAGGTGCTGAGCACTATACCCAGCCCTGACTCAGTCCTACCATCTCTGTCCCTCTCTGCCAGGGCCAGGTGCTAAGCACTAAACCCAGCCCTGACTCAGTCCTACCATCTCTGTTCCTCTCTGCCAGTGCCAGGTGCTGAGCACTATAGCCAGCCCTGACTCAGTCCTACCATCTCTGTCCCACTCTGCCAGGGCCAGGTGCTGAGCACTAAACCCAGACCTGACTCAGTCCTACCATCTCTGTCCCTCTCTGCCAGGGCCAGGTGCTGAGCACTAAACCCAGCCCTGACTTAGTCCTACCATCTCTGTCCCTCTGTGCCAGGGCCAGGTGCTGAGCACTAAACCCAGCCCTGACTTAGTCCTACCATCTCTGTCCCTCTCTGCCAGTGCCAGGTGCTGAGCACTAAACCCAGCCCTGACTCAGTCCTACCATCTCTGTCCCTCTCTGCCAGTGCCAGGTGCTGAGCACTAAACCCAGCCCTGACTCAGTCCTACCATCTCTGTCCCTCTCTGCCAGTGCCAGGTGCTGTGCACTAAACCCAGCCCTGACTCAGTCCTACCATCTCTGTCCCTCTCTGCCAGTGTCAGGTGCTGAGCACTAAACCCAGACCTGACTCAGTCCTACCATCTCTGTCCCTCTCTGCCAGGGCCAGGTGCTGAGCACTAAACCCAGCCCTGACTCAGTCCTACCATCTCTGTCCCTCTCTGCCAGTGCCAGGTGCTGTGCACTAAACCCAGCCCTGACTCAGTCCAACCATCTCTGTCCCTCTCTGCCAGTGCCAGGTGCTGTGCACTAAACCCAGACCTGACTCAGTCCTACCATCTCTGTCCCTCTCTGCCACGGCCAGGTGCTGAGCACTAAACCCAGCCCTGACTCAGTCCTACCATCTCTGTCCCTCTCTGCCAGTGCCAGGTGCTGAGCACTAAACTCAGCCCTGACTTAGTCCTACCATCTCTGTCCCTCTCTGCCAGTGCCAGGTGCTGAGCACTAAACCCAGCCCTGACTTAGTCCTACCATCTCTGTCCCTCTCTGCCAGTGCCAGGTGCAGAGCACTATAGCCAGCCCTGACTTAGTCCTACCATCTCTGTCCCTCTCTGCCAGTGCCAGGTGCTGAGCACTAAACCCAGACCTGACTCAGTCCTACCATCTCTGTCCCTCTCTGCTAGGGCCAGGTGCTGAGCACTAAACCCAGCCCTGACTTAGTCCTACCATCTCTGTCCCTCTCTGCCAGTGCCAGGTGCTGAGCACTATAGCCAGCCCTGACTCAGTCCTACCATCTCTGTCCCACTCTGCCAGTGCCAGGTGCTGAGCACTATAACCAGCCCTGACTCAGTCCTACCATCTCTGTCCCTCTCTGCCAGTGCCAGGTGCTGAGCACTATAGCCAGCCCTGACTCAGTCCTACCATCTCTGTCCCACTCTGCCAGGGCCAGGTGCTGAGCACTAAACCCAGCCCTGACTCAGTCCTACCATCTCTGTCCCTCTCTGCCAGGGCCAGGTGCTGAGCACTATACCCAGCCCTGACTCAGTCCTACCATCTCTGTCCCTCTCTGCCACCGCCAGGTGCTGAGCACTAAACCCAGCCCTGACTTAGTCCTACCATCTCTGTCCCTCTGTGCCAGGGCCAGGTGCTGAGCACTAAACCCAGCCCTGACTTAGTCCTACCATCTCTGTCCCTCTCTGCCAGTGCCAGGTGCTGAGCACTAAACTCAGCCCTGACTTAGTCCTACCATCTCTGTCCCTCTCTGCCAGTGCCAGGTGCTGTGCACTAAACCCAGACCTGACTCAGTCCTACCATCTCTGTCCCTCTCTGCCAGTGCCAGGTGCTGAGCACTAAACTCAGCCCTGACTTAGTCCTACCATCTCTGTCCCTCTCTGCCAGTGCCAGGTGCTGAGCACTAAACCCAGACCTGACTCAGTCCTACCATCTCTGTCCCTCTCTGCCACCGCCAGGTGCTGAGCACTAAACCCAGCCCTGACTTAGTCCTACCATCTCTGTCCCTCTGTGCCAGGGCCAGGTGCTGAGCACTAAACCCAGCCCTGACTCAGTCCTACCATCTCTGTCCCTCTCTGCCAGTGCCAGGTGCTGAGCACTAAACTCAGCCCTGACTTAGTCCTACCATCTCTGTCCCTCTCTGCCACCGCCAGGTGCTGAGCACTAAACCCAGCCCTGACTTAGTCCTACCATCTCTGTCCCTCTGTGCCAGGGCCAGGTGCTGAGCACTAAACCCAGCCCTGACTCAGTCCTACCATCTCTGTCCCTCTCTGCCAGTGCCAGGTGCTGAGCACTAAACTCAGCCCTGACTTAGTCCTACCATCTCTGTCCCTCTCTGCCAGTGCCAGGTGCTGAGCACTAAACCCAGACCTGACTCAGTCCTACCATCTCTGTCCCTCTCTGCCAGGGCCAGGTGCTGAGCACTAAACCCAGCCCTGACTCAGTCCTACCATCTCTGTCCCTCTCTGCCAGTGCCAGGTGCTGAGCACTAAACTCAGCCCTGACTTAGTCCTACCATCTCTGTCCCTCTCTGCCAGTGCCAGGTGCTGTGCACTAAACCCAGCCCTGACTCAGTCCTACCATCTCTGTCCCGCTCTGCCTTTTCTTTGTCACGCTGAATTCGATCTAATTTCATTTGCAAGGAACTTATTTTTCTGCTTTTATCCATCACACTCGAACCATCCTCCTCCTGTTTTAAAAAACATAAAATATAAAACAATTGTTGAATATTTTGACAAGCAACATTATTGTATCTTGTAGGTTTAAATTATATTTTTTTCTTTTATGATCGGTAACTTACATAATAATCCAACAGAAGAAATTCAGATTTGTTATCTTCAGAAAAAATTGTGGTTTCTTCCATGAAGGTTTGGATATCTTTTTCTACATCAATGCTTCTAATAGCCTGGTCAATTTGGTTCTGACACTAAACAACAGATATATAATATACCGTATTAAGTAAAGTATTGGAACCAGACTTTTTATAATTAAAGTAAAGGTGACATAAACATACCACAAAGACATGACTTACAGTGGTTAGCGTTTGTCCACAACTTAAAACATGCTGATTGTAGCGAGTAAGGATATTAGAAAGGAGTTGTATTTTTTCTTTTTCAAGATCTTGAATACTCTGAAACATGGAATAAAAACAAAACACACTATGAACATTTTAATATTTTTGCTTGTTTTTATATATATGACAAAATGACCTTAGTTTACTAAAAAGTGAGGCCTCATAAAACTGAAGTGTGTAAATTATTTCCCTAATGGTATTGCCTATTTCTTGCTACACTCTCCTTATCCAAATGTCTTCCTCCTCATTTAATATGCATTCATAAGTTAGTGTTCACCACCAAATAGGTCTTTCTCTGGACTAACTGAACTGACTGGTGAGTCTTGGAGAATGATTTGGCTTACCAGATTCCTATAGTTGTAATTGTATTTAACATTAGACTTCTATAGGATTGCATTATAATTGAGGGTTGACTTACAACATATTGCACTGGCCTTTCAGGGCTCTAAGGACATATGTACGCAAAAAAATCTGTATTGTTCAGTAGCTCACCTTGCCTGCATCTCCTAACATTTAAAGGCAGATAAGGCAAGATAGCACATTTGTGCATACATATTGATACATGAGGTGATGAGGGCCCTGCTCTCGGGGGGGCTTACAATGGAACAAAGAAGCTGCTTCAATGGAACATCCCTTTTAAAACCTGATTAACTGTCAAATAGCCAAAGTGGATCTAACTGGTAAAAATGGTAAGAATACAAATATTGCGATCACGGTTACAGAGTATTAATAAAATTTATGTTTTATGTAAATAGTGTTGTAACTTAACAGTGTGCATCAAAACTTCACTTTGTATTTGTTTAATACAAATAGAGATCTATAAAGATGCCATCTCATATTCATAACTTACACCCATAATTCTCATTGTCTAGATTTTCAGACTTTAACAAATCATGTTAAGTTGATGTTTGATACTGATGTTATTTGTATCTTACAAAGCTGCCTAATCATTCATTATCAATACGTGTGATGTATACTGGATCTTTTGACTTCAAATTCCGCTAGTTCTCCCACCAACTCTACCTCATCAGACTGCAATTTAACCTTAGGCAGAAATGTCTCATTAATTACGGTAATCCTTCAAAGCCACCTTCTTCTTCTTATTATTATCTTCTTATTATCTTTATTTGTAACGCGCCAACATATTCCATAGCGCTGAACAAGGGTTAAGTATGAGGCAAAACAAAAATTTACACATTGCAAAGAATGGAGAGCCCTGTCTTTGAGTTGAGAATCTAGTGGAGCTTGTGCTGAAGCACCTTTCAAGATTGAAAAATCGCAAACTTACAATCTAAGGGGGGCTAACAAACAGAACTCCTCCCAGCAAACTGTGGAGGCTAATTAGAATATGAGCCACCACTTCAGCCTTCAAGAACTATAGTTCTTCCTACATCATTTAGAAAATGGGGCAATGGAAATCATGGTGTTATACCAATTACATCCCAAATCCTATCTCCAAATAAGAGACACATTTGCCAAGTAAATATGTAAAGCTAAAAAAAAATAGTCATAACTTCAATCCGAAATAGTTGTCCTCACTTCAATTTTTGGGTGGGGTTAGTAGATTCACCTCAGCTACCTCTCAATCATAGAGAATGAACTGACAATATATATATATGTATATATATATATATATATATATATATATATATATATATACGGTATATACAGTGGAACTTCTATATTCAACAGCCCTATATTCATCAAATACAATATTAGTCAAATTTATTAAGCAACAAAATGCTCCTATATTCATCCAAAAATCCAATATCAGTCACTAAATAAAAAAAACTGAAAACAAATAAACAGACAACATTGGACAAGTTCTTTGCTAAATCAGGCGCTAGTGAATCGTCAGGAAAGGGACAAAAAAAAGACATCCATCACTAGAATAGGAGTCACCTGATGTTTTAATGGAAGATGACTCCTGTTATTTACGCTGTTAGATATGTTTATAAAATATATTTTGAAAAGCTACAAGTAAAAAACAGAAAAAGGTTTGGAGAGATAAATGAGAAGTTTCGGTCACTTGCAGTGATATAAAATAATAAAATAAGGCTCTCAGCTAAAAGAAGGAAAAAAAGGAGGTAAAGGAGGAATATATATATATATATATATATATATATATATTTATTTATTTATTTTCTGTACTCTGTACGGTTTAGAGTTTCTATCACTCTTTTGCTCACCATAAATATAATGTGTGTGTATATATACAGTATATATATATATATATATATATATATATATAGGGGTGCATGCCTTGGATAGGTCTAGGACAGACAAAACCTCAATATACCACTAACAGGGCACCCACATTACTATTACAATGGCCCAATCGACCAAAAATACACAAAAAAGTTTAAAAAAAACAAGTTCTTAATATAGTATGGCCCTTAAAAAAATCATCTAATGACTGTTTTGCAGGTAAAGGGAAGTACACAAACATGTATTTATGTGATATCTCTGTAATTGCACTGACCTATAGAAACAGTGACTGGGGCAAAATCAGATCACATACTTACTTATGAGGAGAACATGAGTTTTAAGTATAATAGATTTGATTCCCATAATGCATTCTTAATCAGTTTAATATCAATTACATTTTAATACATATTCTGCTTTAAGTTTGAGTCTACGCTATAGCTTAATTTCAATTTATTATTTGCTGCTATTAAACTGAAATACACGCATAGACTTGGCGTCAGTCCACTATTTTTTTTATCACTAAATAATTCTAAATATACCCATTGTTTAAATGCTCTTTAAACTGTAAAAGTTTATTGGTTAAGGCAGTAATAAGATACATCAAACAGGAGACATTTGTATTATGGAATACTAAAATGCCAATACAGCAGACAAAAATGAAATAAGATATAATCCTTGCTTAATTCTCAGTAGTATCTTGCTTGTGTTTTCTGTACACGTTTCAACAATGTGCCACATTTGGAAAGGGATTACATTCTGACCCATGGTTTCCACTTTGAATAAACTTGCAGAACAATGTATTCTCCTGTACAACTCATAATACAGAAATATTCACAAGAGGTAGTGAGCAAAAATGATAAATACAGCAAGGTAGGAAAACTACACATTTGTTAAAAAATGAAGCTGAGGTCTGTAATCCATATTTTTTCATGGATATGCATATAAATATTTTAATATAATGGTATTCAGAAGGATTCAGAAGGATTCAAGTGGGCAGTTTACATAGTGGATTGGATTTTGACAGTTGGTTTCTTTGTGGAAGTGTATGTGTTGATATGGCAGTTTTTTTTAAATATATCTGGGTATATTTATGGTTAAAGGTATGAATATATCTCTGTGTCTGCATTTGAGTAATTATGCATGCAATTATTTGACGTGTTTAGTCATTTTTTTTTTACAAACTCTCAATTTAACAATGTAATCATGTATGTACTGATTTTAGTTGCTTTAACAATAATCCAGAATCTAGATCAGTCCCCAAGTCACTGTGATATGTAAAAGAAAACAACAAACTTGTATACTGCTTTTTATTTTAATTTTTGAATATCTAAAAAGGTAAAAAGACACGCTGAACAAAAATAATTAAACAAAATGGCTCAATTCTTTAAAGGACTACTATAATGCATATTAAAGTAAAGCTCCTATGTTTGTTTGTTGGACAGATACTATTAAAAACCGTATGCAGTTTAAAGTAAAGCTAATTAATTAAAAGTTAATATGTTACTTATTGTCTTTTCTCCTCCTCCCTTTGCTTTGTAAGGGGGCCATGGGCAGCTTTCCTTGGAGGCTGAGTCATCATGGGTGGAGCCTGGAAACTCCATGATGATCCAGGCCCCAAGGAGAGAGCAATGATGTCACTGGCCCTCCCCATGACATAATTTGGTCTGCACCCACTGGATACATAGAAATGTATTGCAACCTGCTTGCAGCGGCCCCATAGGCCCCATCCAGGAAAAGTGCACAAGCCATGATAGCCCCATACCATTTACTGAGCATAGACAATCTGAACCAGTCTTTGACTGTTCAAATTTTTGTTTAGTCCAGCTTTCAGACAGAGCTGTCCATGCCCCCCTGGTACAGGCAGGAGGAGATAAGTAAATCTGCTTGGGGGAAAGCTGACATTTTTTACTTTTATTTATTTTAAACTACATACAGTTTTTAATATTCCATACCCAGCTAACAAACAAATAACCTTTACTTGTAAATGCTCTACAGTGGTCATTTAACTATATGTTTTGGAATGAATGAATGATTGATTAGACTAGAAATGTACTGTCAAAACACTCCATTCAACTATAGTTAAAGATGCAGAGCAGAATGGGTCAACTTAAGGCTGAAAAAAACAGGGCATTTGGAAGTTACATATTTTCATTGTATTACTTATATTAAAATGAATATGTACTGATGTCATGGATGATGTATATGTATGTCTATCTGTAGTTGTGTGTAGGGGTAAAATTATACTATTAGCTTGTGTGGGGGGTGCACAAATCTCAGTGGGCCTAGGGCAGCACAAAACTACATTTTTATATTCTAGGTAACATTGTCAATCTTATGGGGAAATGGTCATTGGAGCCCTGCAAGCCGTTTGCAAACTCTGAATACTGTATGCAATTACTTCCACTTTTCAATCTCTATGTATTTAATATCCTGAAAACTGGGATGTTTTAGACCAGGGGTGTCCAAACTTGGTTCTGGAGGGCCGCACCCAGGCCTGGATTTGAATATATCCTTTCTGTGCACAGGTGCATTTAAGCATTTCATTTGTAATGCTTAAATGCACCTGTGCATTACATTTGTCTTAGTAATTAATGTTTTTTTAAAAAATATTAAAATAAGATTTTTAATTTAAATAAAGTGTTTACACTTGTAAGCTTTGATATTTAGTTAGATCACAATACAATCTATATAACGTGTATTACAATCTCTTTTGATGATTGGATAACAGTTAGTCGTAAAATACCGTATTTATCGGCGTATAATACGCACTTTTTCTCTCTGAAAATAGGGGGCAAATGATAGGTGCGTGTTATACACCAATATTCCGTCCCCCCTCCTCAACCCCCCCTCCTCCACCTAAACCCCCCTAAATACCTCCCCTTTCCCTTTCCCCTCACTTACATGCTTCTGCTCGCCCTCCGCTCCTTCTTGACATGGCACCCGGTATATGCTAATGGCGTGACACAGTTGAGGATGAGGAGGGAGGTTGAGGAGGGGGGTTGAGGAGGGGTTGAGTATGGGGGGTTGAGGATGAGGAGGGATTTGAGGTTGAGGAGGGGGGTTGAGGAAGGGGTTGAGGAAGGAGGATGAGGATGGGGGGTTAAGGGGGTGTTTGAGGTAGGGGTTTGAGGAGGGGGTTGAGGATGGGGGGGTTGAGGAGGGAGGATGAGGAGGGAGGATGAGGAGGGAGGATGAGGATGGGGGGATTGAGGAGGTGGTTGAGGAGGAGCAGCGATTTCTGAGTAAACTTTTGTTAAAACAGTTGCTTTTACTGTCATTTTACGTTATTTACCTTATAAGTGTTAATAATATTAAAAAAAAAAGTTCTGAGCTACCCTTATTTTCCTTCAAAGTTCTTTATTTGAAATTCAAGTTTTTTTTTTCCTGAAATTTCCTTCTTAAAATGAGGTGCGTGTTATACGCCGGTGCGTGTTATACGCCGATAAATGCGGTACTTTATATTTGGTTAGATCAATATATTAATCAATAAGCAATGAATACAAACTTATCAAATATGGATTAGCAATTTATGTTAATACAATCTATGTTTGGTTAGATCAATATGGCAGTATATAAACAGTGTGTATGATCTTAAAGTTTGGTTACAATCTGTCTATATATTTGGTTAGTGTAATACAAACATGATATGCATACACAAACAGCTGTCTATTTATTATATATAAATATATGATATTAATAATTAGCAATGTAACCTAATACTCTATGAAAGCAGTAAAATATGGGATGACACTATAGATAGCAGTACAAATCTAGAAGTATATATTGAAGCAATATGTATCAGGATTGGTTATATTTTATCTGAGATTTCAAGCTAAATGACTTTTATAATTAGGTGTTTTTTTTAATAAATTTAATTTATTACAAAGTTTACAAACATTAAAAACCAAATATCAAAACATCAAAACATCAATACTTATACACAAACAAACAAAAACAACAAAAACAAAACAAAAACACAACAATATGGAACCGTAACTAAATTTAAACATTTCAGGATATGTCATAAGGAAAGGAGTTATTTTTCAGAATATCAGTTGGAGAGGAGAGGAGCAAAAGGTTTTCCTTTTCTCATGAATGGCTCACTATGGGCCTCATTCTATTATCGGCCGTAAATCGACCGTAAGGCTGCGATTCTTTGCGGGGGTTCAGTTAACTCGCTATTCTATTATACGGCCCCGCAAGGATCTCCTCTTACGGCCGGCCGCATATCTTGAAACCGGCCGTAAGCTCTGAAATCTACAAACTCAAAAATAAATTCAAGCCTGCACTGTACAGCTCTGTAAATGTTAGGGATCATATTGGGGGACATGAGGATTAAAAGTAACCCCCTCTCAAGCTTGCACATCAGCCCAAACCCAAGTTTAAATTAACTGTTTATTTTCCGGCTGCGGCGTGGGCGGGTCTGAGATGCTCCAAGCACTCTGGACTTTTTACATGGATATTTTACGTATATTAAAAAAAAAGTATTTTACGGATTTGAGTATAGGGTAATTATGGGCTATTTTTGCTAACACCGAATATCACTTTATAGACTCTGCAAAGTGCAGGATGGCTTTATTTGAGCTATTTTATGTGCTTAATTGGTGCTAGCGGGACCTGTTTGCTGCAAGAAAGCTGCTGCTCGTTTTTAGCCTTGCAGACAGGGTTCCCGGAGCAATAGAATTGCAACCAGGCTTTTCTTACGGCCGATTTCCTTGCGGCCGTTTTAGATCAAAGGCTTTCCTCCGGCGCGATCGGCCGCAAGAGATAGCAAGGCACCGGCCGCAAGCCTGCCGGAATCCCCGGCCAGAGGGGAATAGAATAGCCGGAAAGCTTGCGGCCGGTCCTTGCGGCCCCGCAGCGGCTGCGGCCGATAATAGAATGAGGCCCTGAGTCTTCCAAAGAGACCATTTTAAGCTAGTTTTTTTCGATGGACAGTGTGAGTGTGTTGAGTACTCCAATTCTATTTGTTTATTTCTCTCTACAATGGTCACAAGTTCCGTCCATGTCGGTAAGGATTGTTTTTTCCATGTTCTGGCTATAAGCCACTTAGCTGCCATTAAAGTATTTATAATCACATTACTTTGTGTGTAATTAATTTTACTAGGAAAAATATGGAATAATACAATCCCAGGCGTTGTTTCTAGTTGAAAATTGATTATCTTTGATATATGCCTTAGACATAATGTCCAAAATTCTTTAATATTAGAGCAATTCCACCACATATGTTCATAGGTTCCTGTTCGGTTTTCACATCTCCAACAGTGACCTTGATTTGTTAGTGGGGCAATTTTTTTAAATTTAATTGGGGTTATATACTATCTCTGCCCTAATTTAAAGTATGTTTCTCTTAAGGACGAAATACTTTTCTCCGTTTTTAGAAATGCTTTATACCACTGGGTTGTGGACCAAGTTATCCCTAAATTTTCTTCCCATTTTTGCATCCTTTCTGTTTTTTCTATTTCTAGTTGAGATTTTATTATTTTATGATATCTTGATATTTTACTTTTCTTATCAATTTCATTTAGAGATTTTTCAAATTGAGTCAATTCTCTATTAGGTAATTTTCCATACTCACAGCCTTATTAAATTGTGATTCGGCCAATTGAATAGGGCTCTTCATAAGCAGATAGCATATTTTTTTACAGACGTTTTTAGTTACTGAACTTCTATCCAAAAGCAAGGTTTTCACTAACTAAAAACTTCTGTAAAGAAAAATATGCTGTGTGCTTAAATAGAGCCCAATTCAATTGGCCGAATCGCAATTTAATAAGGACCTCTGTATTTATTATTGATATATAAAATATTATGAAGCAACCATTTTGTAGATGGTATTTGATATTCAGCAGATATTACTTTAAATGTTTTCAGTGTTTGTCCCTGAAATAAGTCCTTGAGAGTTTTTATACCCCATTTCTCCCATGATATATTTAAAAAGGGAGTTAGTTCTAATGACAATTTATATATTAAGATACTTGGAGCAGGAAATTTTACCAATTTTTTTTTTTTATTATAATTAAACCACCATTTTATTAAGGTTTTTGGAATAAGTGGTAATTTATTAAGAATCTTATTATCTTCTTATCACAAAATATATGATGTAGATTAATATTTTTAACTAATTCATTCTCTATAAGTAAATATTTAGGTTTATTTTCTTGTAAGGTGTATTTTGATAAATGTACCAGATTAATAGCATTTGAGTATTGGATAATGTTTGGTGCTGCCAGGCCTCCTCTAGAGAAAGTTCTCGAGATAATTTCTTGTTTAATTCGTGATTTTTTATTTCTGTATATAAATTTATCCATTATTTTCTGAAATTGTTTTACATTTTTAATTGAAATCTTTAGAGGAAGACTTCTCAAAATATATGTTATCTTGGGAAGTATATTCTTTTTAATTAGTGATATTCTACCCAAACAAGTTAAATTAAAATCTCGCCAACTTGCCAATGTAGAAGAGACCTGAAAGAATAACATATCCATATTATTATGAACCTTGGTAGCTAAGTTTTGATTAAATATTATACCTAAATGTATTATTTGATTTTTTCTCCAATTATACAGGAATCTGTCTTTTAATTCAAGTTTGTCTTTGTCAGGTATATTAGAGTATAAAACTTCAGTTTTCGTAGTATTTACTTTATAATAAGATAAGTCACCATATTCTTCAATAATTTGTAGTAATTTCAGTATTGACTTCATTGGATTTTAAATCATCCATCAGCAAATATGATAACTTTATTTACAATAGAGCCAGTAACTATACCTTTTATTTGTTTACAACTTCTAATCATTTCAAGTAGTGGTTCTATGATTAAGGCAAATATAAGTAGTGACATAGGGCAACTTGTGCCATTTCCTGGTTTAAATGAATGAGTCTTAAAGTCAGTTCCTGTTATATATGCAATAGCTTCTGTTTAAAGTGCTTTTATCGCATATGATCCAAACCGTCCAAGACCATATTTATCTAAAACTAAATGTATGAAATCCCAATTCACTCTATCAAATGCTTTTTCAGCATCAAAAGATAGAGCTATTAATGGAATTTTCTTTTTATTGGCAAAGTCTTTTATATTCAAAAAATTTCGAGTATTATCAGTTGATTGTCTAGATTTAATAAAGCCTGTTTGATCTTTATTAATGAACTCATTTAATATTGGATTTAATCGAGCAGCCAATATACTAGCATAAATCTTTATGTCTGTATTGATAAGTGATATTAGACGATAATTACGACATTGTGCATGATCTTTATCTAGTTTCGGAATAACAGTTATTGCTGCCTTTAATGTTTCTACTGGAGCTTTTCCATTTATTTTCATTTCATTATACATTTTTTTAAAATGTTTCACTATGGAGGAAGACATTTTTTTATAATATATATTCGCGAATCCATCTGGACTTGGCGATTTCCCGATTTTCAAAGATTTTATGGTTTGGTAAATTTATTGTTCTGTAATATCAGTTTCCAATTCTTTTAGTTGTGCTTCTGATATTTTTTTGGAAGAAGGATTTCCCTATGTCTATCGGATTTCTATGAATTACACCCTTATCCTCACGTATCATATTAATTCTTTTATTAACATCAGTTCCTTTAATTTGTTTAGTAATTAATTTCCCTGGTTTATTACCTAAATGATATTACCTTTATAATTAGGTGTTGGCAAGCTGTTATTTGGATGTTGGTCTTACATCAAAATTGATTACATTTAATTTAATTTATTCACTCAATAATGATGTAAGACAGTTTTGTTGATTGTGTGATACAAGATTATATATGAAGAGTATTGCTAAGTATGGTTGGTTGTGTAGATCTTTTAATAATTGATCTTTGTAACAGAGCTAAACATTTATATTATTGAATAAAGTCAATCAGTCTGTTTTAGGGGATATGGGCACAGATTAAAATATTGATTAACATCTACAGTCCAGAATATAGATGCTAATTTGTCTGGGTCTATGACCACTCCCAAAAGGGTAACAGAAGGATTGCAATATATGGGGCTAAGTTTAACTCTACTACAAACTATATAATTAATACCATTTTATAAATTATCTATGTACTAGCGACTTGCCCGTCAAGATTGACGGGGCAATAAAATGTGAAGCCATGGCAATGCTGTTTGCCACACAATGTAAAGCTTGTTCTACTCTCTACTTTGGCGCTCATCACGTGGCTCGCAATGAGGTCCTCCGGTGCTCATTGCGAGCCTCTCCTCTCATGTAGTTTTTCTCCTCTGAGCATCTTCGGCGCTCATCAGATATATATTAATATATATTTTGCTAACTAATAATGAATTAATTAGTTACTTAATAAATTAATATACTTTACCTATTTGTAATTAATATATCCAGCAATCAATAGCCTGAAGAGCTAACAATCTGTTTTTATTTTCCTGCAGCATAAAATTTACAGTTTAAATGTTGCTTCCCTGGGGAGAAAGTGTAACGAATGTCCCAACTGTGCATTAGAAATAGGCTGCATGCTCAAGGCCAAACCATTGGTTTAGTTGTGTAAAGCAAAACATTATGACCTCGACATTAATTACATGCCAAATTATTTCTGGTCAGTAGAATGCACCATTGTAATCTTACACTTGTTTGATATCATGACTTGTAGGAACAATGGTACATTGAAGAAACGCATACGTTTCAGAAGACACTACATAGAAAGCTTACAATGTTTAATTTTGACTTTCTTACCCAAGAGAAAAATATTTGCAAACTCAGATATTTAATTTGAACAAAGAGAACAAAAATGAGTTAGGCCCTTCACACGTTAAAGAGGCATACTGTGTTTGTGTATAATTACAATGGTAATTAGTGAGTGGCAATGGACCACCATATAATGTAAATAATAGATAGGTGCGGCATCCTTTTACCCTCAAAATGCATGACAAAAACGACTTAAATGTAGAGATCCAAACTTAAAAAGTTAACTATGATGCCATATATACTAAAGGGTAATATGTTAGAAGTCTCTTAGAGATGTCTGATCTAAGCACATTTGCCCTATAGTGTAACACTTGAAAGGAGAGATTCTTCAAGAGTTCTCTTTCACTCCATCTGTAGTACATTATTATTTTATTATTACTCTTTATTTATAAAGTGCCAATATTTTCTGTAGAGCTATTAACAAAGTAGAATAGAGATACAGGTACAGTGCTATAATAATATGAAACAAATGCGTCAGTAGACAGCTTGGTGCAACAGGAATTAGGTCCCTACTCCATAGAGCTTACAATCTAGATGGTAAGGGTGGGTTGTGATATGGGAAGGTGATATTATGCTTTATTTATAACGCGCCAACATATTCCGCAGCACAAATAGGTTCAAGATGGCAGTAATTTAGACAGTGGGATGATGCAAGTGGAGATGGCTGTGTGTTACACTGTAGATTGTCTGTATGAGTTCATGTTAAGACTGAAGATGCATTTGTGAAGATTTTGAGCAGAAAGGTAGTCTGGGGGGAGCAAGGTAAGAAGCTCCACAGGTTGAGAAAAGTAATGAAGTTGGAAGTTGGAGTAGGTGACAAGAAAAGAAGAAAGAAGAAGATCATTAGCAGAGCGAAGAGAGAGGCTGGGGGAGTATTTTGAGACAAGGGCAAATATATAAGAGGTGCACTGTTGTTAAGGGCTTTATGTGTTATGGTCAGGTTTTTAAATGTTTTTCTAGAGGCTATGGGAAGCCAGAAGAGTGACTGGCAGAGAGGTGCTGCAGACACAGATAATTGAGTATAGTAGATGAGACTAGCTGAGGCTTTCAGTATGGATTGGAGTAGAGAGAGATGGGTGATGGGGAGGTTAGCAAGAAGCGACTTGGAGTAGTCAAGCCAAGAGATGATGGGAGAATGGATTTTAGTTGTATCTTGTGTAAGATAGAAACATATTTTGCAGATGCTTTTCAGGTAAAAATTACATGATTTAGTTCTTGATTGTATGTGAGGAGTGAAAGAGAGAGCAGGATTCCATAGAACCCCAACACAATAGGCCTGAGGGTGGGAACACATATTAAATTATTATAATAAAGAGCTAGTAAGCTGCATTTAAAAATTAATCTTGTATTCACCATATTAAAAAATCATAACATTAAAACCAACATTAAAAACTGTCCTGTCACGATGGTTAAGCCATATATTCAGATCTAGTGACCATAATTAGCGGCATCAGAAAATCCCCTATTATAATGATTACTTTACACCTTATATCTGAATTAATTATATATAATTCTAGTAATGAACCAAATTAGAGGATTATACAGCAAAATGTATTCATATGTACATCACTCCTAATTGATGATATATTGATAGAACAATTTGACTAGTAATTATTCACACTTCCATGAATAGAGAGTATGAGGTAATCTATATAATTTAACAAATAAATGTAAAGTGCTTTGTGTATGTGCAATATGTACATATTTACAATATATTTACAAAAATTCATCAATAATAAAGTGCAAAATCTACGGAGTAATGACTATGGAATTATATACAAACATCCAAAACACAGTACTATATTACACACTATCAACATATATGAATACACTGATACATAGAAACTGCATCAATAAATACATTTCAAATAATGGACTGTTGACATGAATAATCTAAAGTGTACATGTGCTAATATGTGCAAAAAAAGTGCATAGAAAAAATTATAAAATTAAAACATAAAGTGCATAAGGACAGTCACACCTGACACTAAAATATCCCTACAAGGACTGTTATGGCGGCACTGGGAGCCTGCCACTTACTCATTATAACAGTATAGTCTACACTACTATCCTAATCTCTAAATAAAAAAAGAGTCATCTGCATATAGATGATACTGAAATACAAAATATGTTATTAGGATACCAAGCGAGGAAGGAGTAAGTGGCAGGCTCCCAGTACCGCCATAACAGTCCTTGTATCGATTCTTTAGTGTCAGGTGTGGCTTTCCTTAAGCACTTTATGTTTTAGTTTTAAAATATTTTCTATGCACTTTTTGGAGAGTAGAAAGGGGATTAGGACAGAATATTGGGGTATGCAAACAGTCAGAGGCAATGGTAAAGAAAGGTGCATGAGAGGAGACTAAATGTTCAACTTTCTAAGATGTAAATCATGAGTTGTGTAACAGATGACAAGAGAGAGGAGAATTTGGATAAAAAGAGGGTGGGTAACTGTGTCAAAGGCAACAACAGAGAAATGCAGGAGAATTAGAATAGAAAAGTGACACTTTGACTTGGTGGTGACAAGATCATTAGTGATTATTGTGAGAACTGTCTCTGTGGAGTGTTGGGGCAGGAAGCCAGAGTCAAGAAGGGAGTTGGAGGAAAATAATTGGATTAGGCGGTAGTAGATAAGTTGCTCAAGGAGTTTTGAAGTTAACAGAAGCAGAGAGATAGGGTGATAATTAGATGGGTTAATTGAGGGTTGCTTAAGAATAAGTGCAATTATGGCATGTTTTAAAGATGGAAACTTGCTGTTGTTTAGGGGAAGGTTGAACAGAGGTATGAAAGCTGGGATAAGTGTGATAGAGAGGGAACAATTAGCTGTTGTAAGTTGTAAGTGTGTAAGGTGAGAGGTTGATGGACCAGAGGCTTCATTCTCAGTTACACTTACAGTTACATATGGTCCACTGACTTTTAAATATACATAATATTATTCAAAAAATAATATTTTATACTACACTATACGTCTCTGTCATGGTGGAGATATTACGAAAATCAATGGTGTTAATTCAGTAAATAACTAATGAGTTACAATGTAAATGACAAATGAAGGGTATATACCTTATAACAGTTCTCAAGTGTACTTTCCCATTTCAGTCGTATTGCCTGCCCAGTTATATTTTCTTTGTAATAGTCATCATCTGTTTTTGTCAAAAGTTCTGTAGATTTTTTCAGTTTATTGAGTTGCTGGAAATTGAATTAAAAAAAGAAAACAAATCAAAAATAACTCTATGCCATGGTATGTGTAATGTAATTTGTAATCAAAAGGTTTTAGAGATATACACAATCTTGATGAACCACTACAGTGCCAAAACAACATGAGTTAGATGTTTTAATTAGGAACTGATTATTAATAAAATCCATATACAGGTTTTTAGAACATAATATTCAATATTAAGTTTATTGTGAAAGTTCGGACTCAGCTGTTGCAGGTACCACCCTGCTAAAGATAAACCATTACCCTGGGGGTCCCTATGGACCCCCATGTTAATCTAAAAAGTATAAGAATAGGGGCTCCTATGGACCCCCACAGTACTAATATCACCCATATTCCATTAAGGTCCCAATGGACCGCCATGGTATTCTAAATTATGAATGTGGGGGTCCTCATGTACCCCATAGCAGAATAATTAACCACTGTACCGTGGAAATTTTTTGGACCCATGTAGCATCTAATATTAACCTCTATACCAAAGAGGGACCCCTATGGCAATGACTCAGATCCTTATGGACCTAATGATTACTACCTATAACATGAGGAGCCTTCCTACCACCACAAGGATTCATGGGGGCCCACTATAAACTCCTCCTGTGGTGGTAGGAAGGGTGCCACTGCGGTCCTTGATGACCTCAATGATATAAGGGTTAACTATAGGTGCTTTGGATATTCAAAAGGAACTCCATGGCCATAGTTTAGTATAGCATGGGGTCAATAGGGACCCTCTTGGTAAGGGGTTAATATTAGGTATCATGGGGGACCATAGGGATCCCCATGGTTAAACTTTAGATTACCATGGGGGTACACAGGGATTCCTATGGAAAGGGTTATATTTAGGTGCTATGGGGGTTCATTGGGACCCAAATGGTTAGACTTTATTTGAATATTGCATTATATCAAAATATTCTTCAATAAACCAAACAGTACTATGCTATCTTATGTTTTCTCTCTTTTCTCTATATATACTGAAATATTAAATATTATACAAGAAAATCACCTAATGCAGTGCTGTCCAACTTCTTTAGTGTGGGGGGACAGATATTTACTGGCCAGTGAGCTGTGGTCCTTAAAGTAATATAATTAATTATTATATTTACATATATCTTATGATAAATTAAGATTTAGGATTTTTTATATGATGTCCAAAGTATTTAAAGTATCCAAAGTATTTTGTTAAATAGCTTTAGTTGTTTTAGGAGAATTTCCATGGGCCACAGGAAACATCCGGCCCACAAGCCACTGGTTGGACTGTACAGATTCAAGACACATCTTCTGTAAGGAGGTGCCATCTTTTAATATATTTCTGTAGGGACACATAATCTTTTATTATATAACAAAACATGATATTTATTCTGTATTTTTTATTATATTATCACCTTTTGCTTCTCCTTTTCTACTACAGATTGCGTGATGTTCTCCACATGATGAAATAGTGCTTCATGTTTCTTGGTATGATCGATCAATTTCTTCTTGACCTGCAGGATGCCATACTTAAAATGATTTAAATGGCATTAAATGTATTTCTATTTCAAGCAAATGTTAAATTTATTGCAGAGAGCAGGCATTATTTTTTATTACCACTGCTCAAATTTGACATCTTATTTTTTTTATATTGTAATAAAACATCTCTCTAAAATGCAGCCTGAAAACTTTTGGAAAAAAAAGCTACTGTAAACACAATGCTAACAAAGACATTATAGGCTCACACATGGCTCATATACTTAATTAATCATAGCATCTTCTTTTATTACTACCCAGAACTCAATACCTCTTGTAGACCTTACAACAATTAATCTTTAAAGTTTATTTATTTAAATATAAAACCCTATTTACAATTACCAATATAGCGCCATATTCTATTGGCCAATTTTCAAAGTTATACACACAAAACCACTCTGAAAATTGCCACCAATTCGATTAGCTACTCACAATCCGATTACGAGTTCCCTGCCCACAATCACTACAGGCCAGCCAAAGACGCAAAACCAGCCTTAGAACTCCATTGGTTTTAGCACAGCTGAAGATTTACAAGTGATAAATAATTGAAGTTACACAAAGTCAATATTCTATTAGACCCTTAGCTCTAGCTCGCAAATAAAGTCTGATAAAATGTATCAAGTTTCTGTTCAATATGTTATGAGTACTGAATAGGACTCGCAACAACTCTTTCAAACACTTATCACAGCTGCAGCAGCAATTTTAAATCGACTAATGTACTTTGAAAGCATGGGATGGCATATAAATACATTAGAATTAATTGCACAACAGTCTCAAACCCACAAATATGAAATGAAAAAAATATATATATTTCCTTTTTGTATGAAATGGATCCTGGGATTTAAGGGAACACATAACATGAAAACCGCATTGACTAGAACAGTTGCTTTAATTAATTTTATTGATTTCTACATTGGTGGATTGCGAGCCTGATCGCAAAATATGCTTCTCAAAATGAATAATTTTTTTGTAGTCTCTGAGTGAAGTTTAAGTATAAACTCCATGTTTTACTGATTTCATGATGATGGTCTAATTTACTATTGGCTGTGTCTAAGAAGTAAATTATGGGCTTGCTTAAATATTGTCAGACTATATGATCACGCCCCCCTTACCCCCATACAATAAAGCTCCCTATGTACCTCCATGCTATACTATGCAATGCTATAACCATGGTAGTCCTTATGACCCTAATGGCATCCTAAACCCTAACAAATTGTCTCCAAATACATTCCAATCTACCTCTTTGGAATTCCCTACCTCACTTCATTAGACTTTACCCTAATCTTCCATGAAGCAGTGATGCACTATTAATTTGAAGCCCCTCCATGTGGGTGTGGCTTTATGTCTGTATAATTTGTCCTGTTTTATCAGAGACCAAGAAGGTAATTGGAGGCTTACCCTTGGGACTTCTTAAAAGTAAGTTAAGTGTTAATTTTATATGATGAAATTAATAAGTTAACCTATTTAAAACATTTATATAACATTTATATAAAAATAAAAATATTTTGCCATTTAATGTTTATTATTTAATGTATATATCTTAAATCAAACATTGATATTCATACAACTGTACACTTATATAATTTATAATTAATATGTATTTAAAAAAATAAAACATTAATACCTTTATCTGCTGTCTCCAGTTGGCTAGTACGGAATTTGTCATCTTGTCAACTTCATTATCTAGCTTGTTGGTAAAAACAAACATAAGACAAATATTCTCTTTGTTACAGATATATAATAAATCCGGCCCATATCAGCTTTAGGGATAGGGTTAGGGTAAGGGTTAAGGTAAGGGATAGGGTTAGGGGTAAGGGTAAAGGTTTAAGCTTGGAAATAATATATGATCTGAGCAGTGCTGGCAAACTGTGCACAATTTCGGCAGCGCCATCTAGCAGCTCCTTGCTGCAACTACTGCTGACACTGCTGGTGAAGTCATAAAATGAAAGAACACAGAGATCCTTTAATGACCATGACTCTTGTACTGACATTTCACAAGTAGTGGAAGATTGTAGCATTTAGGTTAAGGAGACCCTAAAATTATTATTTCTTTTAGCTTTTTATGATATGCCTATAATTAGCAAGTATGAAAAATCTTGATAAAAAACAAAAAAAACAAAAGTGGTATAAAAATGATAGATTTTGATGGGAAAAAATAAAGTGAGATTTTGGAACACTATAGTTACAGTTTATTTGTCTTACAAAGGTACCTGTACTTTTATTTACTTTATTGGCTTTGTTACACATTTATAAATACATTAGAGTATTGCTGGTTGGAGACACTAAAGGGAACATACAGTACATGGTATGTGTAAAACACCAAGTAATGTCAAAAATGAGCAATTCCTGGCTGGTGACTGTTGTCATGACCTGTGTGTTTCAATATCTAGGGGCAATGTCCAGACGTTTTGTTTACTTACTATTTTTTCCTTACTTCCGTTTTCATGAACATTGTTTGTACAATAAAACATTGATCTGTTTTAGTCATAGTTAGTCAATTAATTTTAGTCAAGGTCCAAATGTGTTTGTGAAGATGATGTCAATGTCCACGTTCTATTTTTGTGCTCACCAACTTGCATCTACATTTATTTAGGAATTACCAGAAGGATTAACATCTGATTAAAACAAACTGTAAATTTGTCTTCAAATGAATGGCTGTGACTTCCTTCAAGGAATCAGTGCTCCTTCCTATGGTACGTATAGATCCTAGAAAAATGTGCACAGCCTAGGATATGAGGATTTTCATCATGGGTGTATTTAGGATTTATGCTGCCCTAGGCCCGTTCAGATTTGGATGACCCCTAACGACCCAGTTACTACTTATTTCCTTTTGCTATATCCAAATTATATTGTTACCACATACATATATAGAAAAAAATAAGTGTACTGTATATGTGAATATGTAAGTGTACAAAGTGGCAGGTACAGTTACAGACAGAATTGTCCCTGCATATAGACATTTCTGTACATATTCCATACTTCAGGCAGCCTGCTGCCCCCTGAAAATGTGCTGCCCTAGACCTTGTGGGGAGGGTTCCCTGGTGATCCAGTGGTTAGGATTCAGAACTTTCACCGCTGTGACCTGGGTTTGATTCCAGTCAGGGAACCAAGAGGTCACACCACCCTGAAGCCAGGCAGGGTTGGGCCTGGTCTGTACTTGAATAGGAGACCACCTATGAATACCAGGAGCGGTAAACTGTGGCCCACTGGAGAAGGAACTGGCAAACCACTCCAGTATCTCTGCCATTCATACCAAGTGGATCAGCATGGTGTGGTGCGGTCCTTGAGGTCATGAAGAGGCGGACCCGACTGAGCGACGCAAACACACAGGCCTTGTGGGCTTCGGCTTAAACACACCCATGATTGTAATGCAGTGCACAGGAAAGTTACTGACTGGCTTACATGTGGAAATTCTGGCATTATTGTCATCAAAACAGTAAAATTAGCATTTCTGTGTTACTGAGTAAATACCTCTAACTATGTAGGTTATAAGTTTCATAATAGTAATAATGAATAACCTAGGAAGTGCTGCAATCTTACAGGAAGCTTCAGCTAGCATTAGCATATGTTTACTTATAAAGCACAGAAACACATCAAGGAAGAAAAACTCTACGATACGTTTGTCTGTACATAGGCTTACAATATTATCAGTCATTATCCTTATTAACTCAATGTGATGTGTATGCAATAATATGCAATAATTCTTCTAAAGTTTAGAAAGGGCAACAGGGCTGTCAGAGGGCTGTGATCTGACGGTCTCTGACCCTGCGTTTGCTGTTCAGTTGTAAATCAGCTCTCTGAGGCCCTCATTCAATTGCGATTTGGCCAATTCAATAGTGCTCTAAATAAGCACATAACATTTTTTTTTTAAATAAGTTTTTAGTTAGTGAAAACCTTGTTTTTGGATAGATGTTTACTAACTAAAAACTTCTTTAAAAAAATATGTTATGTGCTTATTTAGACCCCTATTCAATTGGCCAAATTGCAATTGAATGAGGGCCTGAGTGTATAGGTTTAGCATCCCAGAATGCAATGCACAGGAGTGGCAAATTCAAACATTCTTTGTATGAGTTCTGTGATCAGCTTTGTTTATAGCACTCAGAGAATTGGTTTACAAGGGGGAGGCTGCAGAACGTTAGAATCAGTTTTTTGGGGGACATGGTCAAGGGACACATTTTAAAGCCTGGCTATACATTGTACTAGCAGTTTTTCTGTACATTGTAATTTCTGAAATATTTAGAATTGATTTTGCAGCTCAGTATTCTAACATGCGACTCTAGTACTTGATAAGGGTGGGAGAGGGGTCTAACTGTTAGATAAAATTGCAGGTCTTTATTTTGACCACTACAGAGACAGACACAAAAAATGTAATCTTAATTAATGCATCAATTAAGCTAATTAGTATGTGTGAGCATCTCATTTGCATACATTTGCAGCGACAACAACATGGAATTTCACAAGTTTGATTAAGTTTAAAGAAAATTCATGCTTTTTAACAATAACATAAAAACAACTTATTTTTGCCTGAACAATCCCTTTGTGAATAACTGTAATGGCTAAACAGAGGGTATTGTTGGAGCACAAATTAGATGTAACTTCTACCTTTTTGGATGAAATAATGTATTTAACAGGAGCAGAGCACATTACATTAGAGACAAATGGCAGTTCATTGAGCTGTTTTCGGACTGTTGCTTGGCTCAGCTCAGCAATATATTGCAGGGAATTTTATGACGAGAAAATGCTTCTGAGCATGAATCTCTGGTAAAATCATATGATGATATAAAGCTGTCATTAGACAAGTTTACTCCAGCAAACTGGACCAGGGACCAGAGATTCCAATTTAGACTTATATCAAGACAAATGCATAATTCAATACCATAAATTAAGGGCAAATGCTTACTTTTCTTTTCCTTTTGTCGTGCTCTTCCAGAACTTGATTTGTCGGTTTTATGGCTTCAAGCTGAATTGCTGTGCCAAGTTTTCTAAAAGAAAATATCCACATACTAGTAATTTACTGTCTATACCAATATGAAACATTTGGAAATTATTTGAGATATAGCTGTAATAAAAAAACAATGTTTGTACATGATATATATATATATATATATATATATATATATATATATATATATATATATATATATATATATATATATATATATATATATATGCCAATTGTACAGTTTATGTTTTGGTTAAAAAAAATAATCTATTAACAACCTGTCAAACTGAAAATGTTCTGTATGACCACATCTCTATTGGCTTAGTGAATGCAGCTCTCTGCGCATGGTGCATTTATTATAACCATGAAGGTAAAATACAGTATATATATATATATATATATATATATATATATATATATATATATATATATATATATATATATATATATATATATAGTTATAATGAGTATGCACCATGCTCAAAGCGCTAGATTCCCTAAGCCATGGAGGAATGGCCATGGAGAAGTCACACTGATCTACATATAATCCTATTGAGCCTAAGTTTCAAGTTTGAGAAACCTTTCATCCAATATTTATTGGTGACAATATACATCTGGGTCATTACCATATGTATAGGTGAGTGACCCTCTCAGTGAGTTCCATTGCATTGGTATTTGTGACCTACATTATGTTCACCCCAGTAGCAGAAATTCCACCATTCTCCTAGAGATATATAACCAAGAGCTCTAAAGCTAAATTTAGCTTAGTACACATCAACATATAGCTCTTTCAACATCCAGAAATGCAGAAGGGTTACTAGCCAGAAACAGAGCAAGACACATGGAGCCTGACAAAGAAATGGCCAACTAATTGGTTATGAATGACTATTTGGTTTGAGCCATGAAATAAAATCGTTGTCAGTTTGCTTTATTTCTCCTGCTATTATCAGCAGTATGTTTCGTCTAAAACTCAATCTATATGTAAGCATTAAAACAAGCATTAAATCAATATGAGGATACAGTGTATTGATATTATTATTAAAGGTTGCATATTTCAGGTGTGTAGTCTCATATGTACCAACTACTTCATCTGAAGCTCTATGAAGCAACATAAATAAACATACTTCTCATGTTAGTTCATGATACTGTTACTAATACTGTTTATTGAGTCCCCATTTCATCATTTTTAATGCATAATACACATTCTCACTGTTTTTCTTGTACCGGGATGAAAATCTTTTTAAATCTGGCCATTGGGAGAACTAAGCCAGTATTTTCTATCATATGTGTCTATTACATATGGTGGAGGATCAATGCTTCCTACAACTCTACTTCTATTTACTTGTTATTTCCATTTCCAGGATATTTCATGCTGCTCTAGAATTAGATATGCTTTTAGAAAGTAAAACACATACAACATTTACTTTGTTACATAGATAATTCTTCTTTACTGATACAGCAATTGCCTTGTTTGAGCAGTCTTCTAAGCAGACAGCATCCTTGTACACAGGTAAGATTTCTTGTTAGTCCTACTGAAAACACTAACACTGGAATTACCACAATACAAGTAACTGAATAGTGCTCTGCATCCAAGGTTTCCTCCCAAACTATACTATAGCTTAATTGCTAATAATAGTTAACAAAAGGCTGTATTTATATATTTTTACTTTATAAAACATTTCACCTATCATAGCTGATACCAGTAATCTTGTGGCCCAGTACAAAAGTAATTGCCTGGGCCCCTTCAACCCGAGGCACACTCATTTCCCCATATCCCAAAGACAACCTTTACATTAACTTATAGTAGTGAATTAATTTGTTTCCTTTTTTAAATGAGTATATTTCATAGACTTGGGTGTTGAAGCTCATCCTTGCACCACTCATATATATTTATAACAATGCCTACCAGCATGGGCCCCTCACAAAACTCCCCCCCATTAAGGGCACTGTTACCAATTATCAGTATTCTTCAAATAAAAAGATTATAAAGGGAGAAATAAATTGGTCTTTCAAAGACTTCATAGTCAATAAGATGTAAAACTAGGGAAAACGTAAAACACAGACTATATGATAAAATGATTGGAGGAATATATTGTCTTGGTAATTCGTACTTGTGCACTTCAGCTGTTGTTCTCATTTCTTCAGAGGCGCAAGTCCATGCATTATTGATGCAACTAAATGTGAAATAAAAAAGACATTCATTTTTCATTCCAATTTTATTTTGCAGAAAATATGTTCTGTACTTGTAATAATGTCCTTAAGAGAGATTTTACAGCCTTCTAAAAAAATAACATAATAATGGGCAGAGGGAGTATATGCAAACTGATATTGTTATCATTAAATTATAGAAATGTGAAAGCAATTAGTTACGTTGAATTTTATCACCAAAATTCAGTCTGTGACTCAGCTGCACGTTCAGTTTATCTATTTATTTATTTTGTGATGGAGATGTAGCTATCTTTCTCTGCACATAGCTTCGAGCCACATCTAGGACCGAGCAGATGCACCTGATTGGATTCAAAACACTATATCAACTTCTGGAAATACTAATGTCCAACAGTTAGATGAAACTGCAATATCTAGATGCAATGTGCAAAGGCAGGACAACAATTATTTTTTCCTTACTTAAACTAATAGAAACTATTTTAAATCAGCACACAGTATTTTTCTGCTATATCAAAAAAAATAAAAAATGTTTTGATGCAATAAATGGAGCAAATAATTGCTACTTTGTAACCAAACTAAATAAATAGCACTTTTGGGATTTTACAGTGTATACTGAACTCTTTATTGGCCAAAATCTCAGTATAAATCTAAATAAATAAATAATCCTATTATCTGCTTAACAAAATAGATTAATACAATACAAATAATTACAATGAAATACATTTCTTTATAGTGTCTGCATTGTTAATACTAAACGGGACCTGTCATGTCTGGGTTTTGCAGGTTCTTTTTAAAGATTATTAAAATCTGACCATATTTTTACAAGACATTCTTGCAAACTAACAGCCTTATTAAATTGTGATTCAGTAAATTTAAAAGGGCTCTATTTAAGCACACAGCATATTTTATTTACAGAAGTTTTTAGTTAGTGAACTTCTATCAAAAGCAAGGTCTTCACTAACTAAAAACTTTTGTAAAAAAAATATGCTGTGTGCTTAAATAGAGCCTTTTTAAATTTACTGAATCGCAATTTAATAAGGCTGTAAATAATTCTTAAGATATACAGTGTTTGAATGGCACACTATGTTAAAATGTCACCCAATGGACAGCAATATCTGTAATTTGTGCAGAGCAACCTTCCTGCATCAATAGAGTAAAAACATATAGATAGAGTTATTTTGACATGAGAGACTTAACACTCAGTTTTAGAAATCAACACACTATCCACCATATTCATTAAGCTTCAGTGATGTATTCGCTAAGGTTACAATAGCATTTTTCTGTAGAAAATACAGTTAATATTACTTTATAAATTTAACAGGAGTGCAACTAAAGATGTTCAGCAAAAAGGCAGAAGGGAAGTCCAGGTAAGTGTAAGTGTTCCTAAATAATTCAACATTTTAATCACAATATTTTTGGGGAACCCAAATAGGGTCCATTTTTAAATCAGTTTAGGAAATACTGCTTTAGGGAAAAGGAAAACAGATATTTAGCTTAAAGAAAATACATATTTACAGATCGATTGAACATGCCTACACAGATAAATATTTTGTTTTTATTTATATCCATGTTACAATATTACTTAATAACACATCTACATTTGTATGGAGGTAATAATTTGGACGCTTAACAAATATTATTATATATTCACTTTATGACAGGGAACAATGAAATGTAAACTCAATGCTTCTTCTTTGTTCACTCACTTTTTATTCATGCTGTCCAGTGCTTTTGTCAGCTTGTTTGCTACTTTCTCCAGGCCTTTGGCATAATTTAGTTCTAAATTAGATCTGCAGTAAAAATAAAGTATAGATTGTGTAAGATGTAACACCAGACATCATATGATAACATAAGTTGAAACTCAGGAATTAAAGAACCACTGTTCAATAAGATAAATATTTTTTTGAAAGCTGTAAGTCTGACAAAGAACATAATTAATCAGGAAAAATGTCATACTAAACCTTTAGTTTCTAACTACAAAAAATAAATAAAAGCTGGGATCCATGATACATTGCTGGAAGTTGTGTGTGTGAGAGGGGTATTTACATTTCCGGAGAGATATGATTGCATTGAATGATGCAAATGTATGCTTCTGGGTCAGTGAGGGGGAAGGAATGTGGCATAAATGTCAATCTTATCCTAATATCAGACAAAGGCTCTGGACTATTGCATGTTTCCTCCTCCCCCACCCCTCTACCAACTGATCTCTACAAGCACACACCTTCATCTTCCAGCACTCAGGATGTGATGTAACAAACACTAAATTGATTCCTGTACTTATATGCTGAGTCTTCAACAAGTCTTATTTTCTTTGCCTTTTTCTTGAACAGCAGTGGTTCTTTAAAGCTGTGTGGCAAATAGCTTGACTTTATTTTACTCAGCGGATTGCTTATCAGCTTCCATGCTGCAGTCTTCTTGACTTTCTTTTACTCAGTGGTTGGCTTATCAACTTCCACGCTGCAGTCTCACAGTCTGAAAATTCAACTGTTTGACTTGCAAAGCCCAGCTTCAACACTCTCTCTGGGCTGCAACTGAACTTTCAACAGACTGTCCCTGTCTGTTCACAGCTGCAGCCTCATTGTGATGTAAGAGAGCCTTTTTTAACACTTGCAGTACTGGATTAGGCAAATGCCTCTATCCAGACTCAAGCTCACATACCTATCCTCTAGGACTCTCCCACATCTCTGTACAGCTTTGTCACAGCTGTTGTGAACTGTTGAATCTATGGTCATTAGTTGTTTTCCAGTTTATGTTAAACACATGCAATACTTATCTCTCTCCTAAAGAAATTAAGTGACAAAGTTGTGCATTATAAATGCAGTTGATATCCATAGCTAAGAGGTGCCAATGAAATCTATTAGACACTGCTAAGCATTGATTTAATGTTGCAAAGGTTACATTGTACAGGATACATAATAAAGTCCATGGTTATGTTTTATGCTGCCCTGGGCCATTCATATCTGTCAGTCCACAATGCCCACTTGCAGTTCCTCCTGTTCCCTTTCTATATCTGAAATCATAAGTTTATGTATATATATGCAACGCAGAAAGTGTCAAGTACACTTAAAGAGAGAAATATCACTGCATATAGTCATTTAGATGCATATACAAACATATTTCAGTTTACTGCACTGCATCTTCAGGCTACCTGCTGCCCCTGAAAATGTGGTGCCCTAAGCTTGGACCTCATGGGTCTAGACAGAAACATGCCTGGTCTTCAATATCATGAGATATATATTTAATTTAGAAATTTACAGTTAATATTTTAAACACCAACTTAACTACCCATACAGCATGTAAAACGATCATCCACAATTCTTGAATGATAAATACTATTATGTTTAAACCTCTATACATATGGTGACTGTAGCCATGAAATTGAAATACATTTGTTTCTGGACGTCTGGACAAGCTACTAAAAAGTATCACTATCAACAACTATAGAACTATGCTATTCCCACTAGTAACATATAGATGTGTGAGTTGGACCATAAAGAAGGCTGAGAACCATATAATTGAAGCTTTTGAATTGGGGTGTTGGAAAAAACTTCTTAGAATTCATTGGACTGCAAGAAGATAAAATCAATCAATACTACAGGAAATCAAGTTAAAGTGTTCATTGGAAGGTTCAATTACGTATTTTTGCCTTATCATGAGAAGACAGGATTCCCTAGAGAAGACACTGATGCTGGGAAAGATTGAAGGCAGACAAAGAAGGGAATAGCAGAAGTGAGATGGATAGGTGAGGTAATTGAAGCAATGATCAGGGAGCTCAGAGGGGCAGCTACTGACAGATGTGCCAGGCATGCTGCGGGCCATAAGGTTAAGGAGAGTCGGACACAACTAAACAACAACAAGTATCACAGAAAACATTATTAGAAATTATTAATGACTTGTTATCATAAATAGAGTGACAAAAGTACAGTTATGGAAGTTCAAGGAAGTAGATCACATTTTTAAAGAGAATAAAGCAAATTAAAATAAGTGTTTGTCAGCAAATTCGCAATAATTGAGCTGCATGTGCAATGAGCTTTGGCCAATTTGATAATATTTGACTGTAGTTTGTGGTATGTCTTGCAAATGTCAGTAAAGTTTAAACATATTTTATATCATGTTTTTGTAAGGCAAAATAAAAATGTAAAAATTTAAGACATCTCAATAGATATTTTTGTTGTTGTTCAGTTGCTCAGTTGTGTTCGACTCACAGTGACCATATATATACGTATGGTTTTCTTGTTAAAGATACTGGAGTGGGTTGCCAGTTCCTTCTCCAGTGGACCGAGATATGTCTGACCCCTCTGGGATGACATGCCCATCTTGGGTGACCCTACCGCTCACAGTGTCATTAAGTTACACAAGCCCCTTCACCACAACAAGGTAGTTTATCCAGAAGGGACAATAGAAATATTAAACAAAAAGAGCCAGAGATGTTCATCTGAGAACAAACAATACCTAAGTAGGTTTGCTCTCATAGAGCAGCCTCTTTTATCTCACTTGTGCCCTTCACAGGGAGAAATATTCTGTAGCATATTAGTCTGGTCTCACTCAAAAGAGTGACCCAGCCCCGAAATACCAGGCAATTCTACCCTGAACAGTAGAAACAGCAAACACCAGACGTACGTTTTGGCCTCTCTTGGGCCTCGTCAGTCTCACTCAAAAGACCTGGATATTGAATTTAGTTTACTAATATTATAAGCATTAAAACTCCCCTATTTGTCTCATTCCACCCCCTTTACATTATATATATATACTAGCGAATTGCCCGTCAAAAAATTACGGCAATGAAATTGTACGTGAGCTAATGCTGTTTGGTGTGTAATAATAAAATATATAATACATTAATAAAATAATATACTTTACCTATTTTGAAGCTTTGTGTTGAAGAGCTGCAATGTGTTTTGATGTTGCTGCAGCATTAGTGGTGTGGAGCTGCTGTGTAAGCGTGGTGAATGTGTGCAGTGTAATACTGTGCGTGCGCGAGACGAAACCGTTAGCGTAGTGGTGTACTTCCGCATTGGTGTAAAATGGCGGGTAATGTGTGGTATGCATCTTTGCGGATTATCCGTAGGTGCTTCATGCTGTTTTTCGAGTTTCGTGTGGTGTTTTGCGAGTGTGTTGTGGTGTTTTACGTCTTGAGAGTGCTGTAGCCTCGTTTTCGTTTTGTTCGTCGGCCATTTTTTCTCTCGCTTAGCGATTTTATTAGTGTCTAAACTCTTTTATTTTTATTTAAATTAAGGTGTAACTTGCTTTTTTGAGGTGCTGGATGGTTCCTCTTGCTGTAGGTAAGCTTTTTATGTGTGTGTTGTGTGTATTTATTGTGTTTTAAATGTTTTTATGTTCGCGTGTTGCGTCTGATTTTTGCGAGGTCGTAATGTGTGCTAACGTGTCTCGTATGGTGTTTGCGTGTGTAGCCTCGTTTTCGTTTTGCTCGGCGGCCATTTTTTCTGTCGCTTATCAAATTTTTTTGTGTGTAAACTCTTTTATTTGGAGTGAAATGAAGGTGTAAGTTGGTTTTTTGTGGTCCTGGATGGTCCCTGTTGCTGTAGGTAAGTTTTTTATGTATGTGCTGTGTGTATGTATTGTGTTTTGAATTTTGTAATGTTCGCGAGTTGCGTTCGAGTGTTGCGAGGCCGTAATGTGTGTTAACATGTGTCGTATGTTGTTTGCGTTGCGAGGAAAAGTTTGCAAGGGTCGTAATTGGTGTGTCGTGTTGTTTGCGTTGCGACGTAAAGTTTGCGAGGGTCGTAGTTGCTGGCATGGAGCGCCTTTGGCGCTCCATGCCAGCAACTGAGGCCCTCGTCCGCTGCCCTCGCTTCGCGAGCCCGCAAGCGTTAGCAACAACTCGCATGCTCACAACTATATATGTGATATATATATATATATATATATATATTTATATTTATATTTATTTATTTTTTAATTATAAAATACAATTACTGTTTATATAAAAAGACAAAGCATAAACACATCTATAAAACACAAAATGCTGGTCCATTAGGTCCAGTATTATTTCTCTGTAAGAATCATGTCCATTCCAGCAACTATCAACCTAAATTAATTCTTACTATATTATAAAGAGCTAAAAACCAGCCAGAATTTGCGAAAAAAGCACTAACATATCAGTGTGTTGTAGAACTGCAGTCGGAAAAAACATTACATAGACAAAACAAAAAGAACAATACTTCTACTAAAGAACTAGTAATCAAAATGTAACAGTTTTTATATAACCTGCACAACTGATTCTAAGCCTGTATTTTGCAGAGAAGGAGAGATCAGAAACAGCCTAAAACAACTAACATTACAAGCTCATAACTTTATAAATTTAGTAGCAATATGAAAAATGGAAGCACTTATTACCGTATATACTCGAGTATAAGCCCACCCGAGTATAAGCCGAGGCACCTATTTTACCACAAAATACTGGGTAAAATGAGTGACTCGAGTATAAGACGGGGGTGGGAAATGTGCTGCCCCCTGTGTCCCTCTTGTGCCCTCTGTGTCCCCCTCTTGTGTCCCCCTCTCTCTCCCTCTTCTCCCCTCTCCCTTCCCTGTGTCTCTTCCCCCTCTCCCTTCCCTGTGTCTCTCCCCCCTCTCCCTTCCCTGTGTCTCTTCCCCCCTCCTCATTCTCAACCTCCCTCCTCAACCCCACTCCTCATCCTCAACCTCCCCCATCCTCAAACCCCTCCTCAACCTCAACCCCCTCCTCAACCTATATAAATACATCCAGGGTCAGTATAAAGATTTGTCAAGAGAGCTTTTTGTGCCAAGAGGTTTTCAACTGACAAGAGGACATCCCTTCAGGTTAGAAGCAAAAAGATTCCACCTTAAAGAAAGAAAAGGGTTCTTCACAGTAAGGGTAATTAATCTGTGGAATTCTCTATCAGAGGAGTTGGTGACAGCGGATTCGATAGATAACTTTAAAAGGGGACTGGATTTATTTCTAATTAAAAAGGGAATTCAAGGTTATCATGGATAATTAGAGAGGCAGTATTGATCCAGGGAGAAGTCCGGTCGCCAGTGTCTGGCATCAGGAGGGAATTGTTTTTTTTTCTTTATACAACTAATTAATTCATAGTTAATCTGCATATTGCAGATCAGAGGAGATCTTAAAAGGTTGAACTTGATGGACTGAAAGTCTTTTTTCAACCTTAAATACTATGGGCCTCATTCAATTGCGATTTGGCCATTTGAATAGGGCTCCATATAAGCACAGAACATATTTTTTTTACAGAAGTTTTTAGTTAGTGAAGACCTTGTTTTTGGATTGAAGTTCACTAACTAAAAACTTCTGTAACAAAAATATGTTCTGTGCTTATATAGAGACCTATTCAAATGGCCAAATCGCAAATGAATGAGGCCCTATGTAACTATGTAACTTCCCTCCTCAACCTCAACCCCCTCCTCATCCTCAACCCCCTCCTCAACCTCCCTCCACAACCTCCTTCCTCATCCTCAGCCCCCCTCCTCATCCTCAGCCCCCCTCCTCATCCTCAACTCCCTCCTCATCCTCAACCCCCTCCTCATCCTCAACCCCCTCCTCAACCTCCCTCCTCATCCTCAACCTCCCTCCTCCACCTCCCTCCTCATCCTCAACCTCAACCTCCCTCCAAAACCTCCCTCCTCAACCTCCCTCCTCAACATCCCGCCTCATCCTCAACCCCCCCTCCTCATTCTAACCCCCCCTCATTCTAACCCCCCCCCGTGACGATGAGGAGGGGGGAGGGAAAGAGACACAGGGGGGTTAGAGAGACATGGAGGGGTAGAGAGAAACAGGGGTAGAGAGAAACAGGGGGTAGAGAGACACAGGGGGTAGAGAGACACGGGGGGTAGAGAGACACGGGGGGGGGGTTAGAGAGACACGGGGGGGGGGGGAGTGACTCGAGTATAAGCTGAGGGGGCCCTTTTAGCCTTAAAAAAAGGGCTGAAAAACTCAGCTTCTACTCGAGTATATACGGTACATGTTTTCCACCTGATGGAGCAGAGCACATATGTTCTATAATAAATAAATTACTTTGACATAAGTTTTCAAAAGGTGATGCATGTCTTAGCTAATACATGTTGATTAAAAAAATTTAAATGATGAGATTTTGGGGATTTCCTTAGACCCTTTAAAAGACTTTTCCTCAAATGTCAATTAATTTCAATTAAAAGTTATTAAAAAATATTTTAAAATAAGCTAAAATTGACTAGAGATTTTTGACTAGTACGATCAAAATATCAATTATTTGTCACACAAATAGGCTTTATTTTGTGTAATAAAATGTAATAAATACATGTGGGATGTGGAATAGTCTATGCTGTGTATTGCTGTGTAAATTACTACTTGAATAATGTCCTCACTAAGTCTAAAAAGGAACACAGTTCTACAAACCTTTGTTGGAGTGCTGACATTAGCAATTTACAAAAACTCTCTCCAGTTCTTGATATATTCTTCAGGTCTTGATACACCTTTTGATACTGAGGACAAAATAAAGGCATGACATTTGTATTGAAGCTATAGATTTATTATTTTTTAGTATGTTAAAGGACCATTAGATGTTTGCTGTGAGCATAGTCTATTAAAAGCAGTATACTGTTAAAAATAAATAAAAGTTAAATATTTTTGTTAGCTTTTAAACTGTCTATTTTCTCCTCAAGCAGAGCTGGTTATCTCCTCCTACCCGTGTTTATCAGGGGGTGTGTCTTCCTGTTTGCTGGATTAAAAATAAAGTCTGACCAGTCTTGTTTCTGCTTCACACTGTGCATGCTCAGTAAAGGGTGTGTGGCTATGACATGCATAGCCCTGGGCGGGGCCTATGGGACAGCTGCAAGCAGGTTACAACAGAGCAGGGGCGGAGCTAATATCATGAAGCAGGGCCAGTGACATCAGTCCAACCTGCTTCCAAGCTCAATAAAAGTTATTTATTTGTAAATGCAATACAGTGGTGATTTAAATTAAAAGAATAATTCTGGATATGGACATTTAGAGATTTTAACAGTATAAGCAGAGCATAACCCTACAAAAAGAAACTATTTGGCTTTATTTTGTAGCTAACCGGGCTTGATGCTTGAACCTGCAATTGATTCTAAGCTGATCCTGACTGGTGAAACATTGAGGGATTAATTAGCCTATTGTAGCTGATGAAAAGGGATGCCATGAAAGTTATCACCTTAGGAAAAAGAGTACATTCTAATACATGGCAGCCCCTGTGCCGATTAGTGAATCTCCCCAATTGAAATGATCATCACTGCTTGGAATGAACATTACATTGTCTCCCCCCCCCCCAAAACTGAAGCATATTTTGAATGGGAAGATTGTTTGAGTAAAAGCTTAAAAAAAATTTTTGTCTTCAATATACAGTAAATTGGTTTTGAGTTGTGAGTATGTTTAAAGTGCCAACATAATGCACAATCTTTCACAATTCAATTTTTAAGCAGTAATTCTTAGTATAAAAACCTATAAGCTAAAATGTATCCCATATCTTACACTAAGTCATACAGACTGTAGATTACTTTCCTGCAACTATTAACTGCAAAGCTTTCCTGCAGCCTGAACAAATTGGGAAGAGCCTAATGATCAGGGAAAAACAGCAGTTTTCAGTCTAAGGGTTTTGACAAAAGATTAAGTTGTTTTACTCACAAAGGAAAAGTTGTTTATATTGATCTTTACTACTTAAAAGCCATGAATGCCAAATGTTATTATAATAGAAAATAAAATGATACATCGTATAATATATTACGTTTTAAGTGTAATTATGCTGCTGTGGGATCTACCATTTTGTTTTCTGTCGTTTTACTTCCTGAGATGGGTGGAGGCTTTGATTATACAGGGAGTTCTTATCTGCACAATGGCAATGTGGTATCATCAACTGCCAGCACATTAGCTCTAATGGAAAGTTAATTAGCTTACAAGGACACACCCTCTTGATAAAGTAACAGGCAAGATCAGCTAATACAAGAAAACAGATAATTGCAGTAATTAATAATTTGGTATAAAATATAAAAATGTAAACAATATGTTTATTTTTTTACTTTCTAAAAATATTTTTAACATTATCAAGTTTAGTTATTCAAAAGTATACGTTTGTGCTTAAAGGACCAGTGTAGTGCATTTACAACTAAAGCTCTTATGTTTAGTTGATGGGCATATACCATTAAAAACATTATGAGTAAAAAAAAAAAAAAAAGTTAATATGTTTTCTTACATTTTAAATTGTCTGTTTTCTCCTAAAGCAGAGCTTTCTTTCTTCACCTCCCTGGGGTATGCTCTGACTGGGAGCTGGATCATCATGAAGCATGGAAGCAGCCTGGGCTATAAGGCCACTGGCTCAACCCCATCAAATAATTAGCTCTGTCCCCATTTCCTACACAGAGGTAACAGCTGTATGGTAACCTGCTTGCAGCAGTCCCGCACAGTGACAAGCTTCCCAACAGAGCTGGCCACACCCCCTGATAGGCACAGAGATGAGGAGATAAGGAGCTTTGCTTGAGGGCAAAACTGACATTCAAAAGTAATAAAAAATATTCACTTTAATTATTTTAAACAGCATACTCTTTTTAATAGTCTATACCAAACAAACATACAAATAGCTTTTACTAGTAAATGCACTCCAGTGGTCCTTTAATATAACAACCAAATACAAAAGCCGCACCAAGCAAAATATGTTTAATTTTCTAATTCTTTACACTTAACATTTTAAATAAAGTGTACAAATTAGAACAGGTGAATTAAGTGTAATTGGCCAATATCTGAAACACAGAATACAGTCAAGTATTCATTTACATAAATGTTTTTTCCTCTGTGTTCTGAGTGGAACAAAGAAGTAATTATGAGTTAAGACCCACAATGGAAAGGTTTAATTATATATTTTAAATTTTCGGTAAGGGAGCCGCAATTAAGGGCTTTGAATAAATTGAAGAAAACCTATTTTTCACACATAATACATTCTTGCACAACATATAATTAAGCTGTAATTCTCAAATACATGTAATAACTGTTAAACAACATATTTACGTAAACTATTAGTTGCTTTAATCGTTGGGTAAAATTGCCTAATCAATAATCCAAGTCTTAATATTCAATGGAAAATAGATTGACTATATATATATATATATATATATATATATATATATATATATATATATATATATTTATTTATATATATATTTTTTTTATTATTATTTTTTTATTTATAAATAATACTATATATATAAATATATATATATATATATATATATATATATATATATATATATATATATATATATATATCTCAACAAGTCAACAAACTTCACACATGCTTCAAAGGCGAATTTCTGCCGAAAAAAATCAATGTATTTATCTAACAATTCAATATATTTAATGCACCACAAAATACATCATTAGACAACATTTATACTGTCAACAATATGATAAAATCGGTTTGAAAATGAAATGTTTGTACTTACCGAAGAGCCTGAAAGTGGATCTTTCATTTTGAAAAGGTTGATTTGCTCCATAACTGTTAGAGAAGCAATGTGAGGCGGGGAGGGTGCAATGGATTCTGGGATTTATTACCTGTCACATGACTAGTGTAGCTTGATACATATCAGCAAGGCGTAATAAAAATGTTTCAGAATCATAGTCACTGTATAACTTGTATATTAGCTATGGAAACTAATCTTTTACCTTTTGCTATCTGGCACCTGCTCTTAGGACTGAGTAATGTGTATTCTGCGAGGTGAATGGTAACTTATTACAAAGTAAATGTAATGAAATGAAGCCAGCTCACATATTTAATGGACTTTAATCCTCCTTCTCATGATAAAGCTGATTGCTTTACCTAAGAAAAAAAAAATATATATATATATTGTATTGTAAATAAATAATTCTTCAATTATTCCGTAAAAATGAATGTGTATTGAAAAGTGACAGTGTGAAAGCAAAGAAATACTTAGGCTCTGTTGCATAGGGGTTAATAATAGGTGCCATGGTGCCAGATAGCATCTTCATGGTGGAGGTTAATTAGAGATGCCACTGGGGTTCTTTAAGTCCTTTATGGCATAGTGGTTAATTGTAACTGACACAGGAGTCAGTTAAGGACCCCCATAGTCGGGATTAATAACAGCAGAGGTCCTTTGAGGATCTCCATGGCATGTGGTTACATTTTAGGTATAATTGGAGTCTCTATTGATGCCTATGGTTATAAATAGATAGAGGATCACTGGGGATAAAGCACGGGGAGGTGGAATCCCCAGGTTTCCCCGATCATAGCATGTGTAAAAAGGAATCCCCGGAGTTAACCTGGTTTATAGAGGGTATTGGGGTTAATCCCAGGGATCCCCGGTCTCATAGGAGGTAGTAGTGGTTTATAGAGAGGGGTATCATTAACCTCCTGCGTTTGTTTTAATTATTTTACTCCTTCTCTGCCATGGAAAGGTGTTTATGTAAATGGATATGCGAAAAAAGAGAATGTTGGGCACAAGTTACGGGCTGAAGCCTCAAGCCCGTAAACCCTGGTTTCACATGTTACGCTTCCAGGTATCCGATCCGATGAAGCACACCAAAATGAATCAAGGCCGTAATTTGTGATCCCGTCACAGGTCAATTACTGCAAAAAACGTACATTTTTGATTGTGCTGTAGCTGAGAAAGTCAACACACAGGTCTAGGCGTTGGTGGGTTTTTGAGATATATATATATATATATATATATAGAGAGAGAGAGAGATAGAGAATGCTAGAGAGAGATAGAGAGTGCTAGAGAGGGATAGAGAGTGCTAGAGACAGAGATAGAAAGTGCTAGAGTGAGTAAGTGAGAGTGTTAGAGAGATAGAGAGTGTTAGAGGGAACTAGTGAGAGTGCTAGAGAGAGAGATAAACAATGCTATAGAGAATGAGTGAGAGTTTTAGAGAGAGAGATAGAGAATGTTAGAGAGAGAGATAGAGAGTACTAAAGATACAAACACCAGAGGAGGATAGGAGGAGAGTGAGAAGAGAGGAGAGATAGAGGTAGGGAGAGAGGAAGAGGGAGAGAAGTAAGCAGGTCAGGGAGGAGAGGTACAGGTATAGGAGAGCAGGAGAGGGTAGGGATGTGCCCCCAGATGGGGGAACACAAGGTGTAGGAGCAGAGGGTCAGGGGCCTGATCCCAGGGGGGGAGGTAGTGGCGATAATGTGCAGGCCCCAGGGAGAGAACAGGGAGGCCAGGAACCCCAGGCACAGTTGGCAGGGTAACTGGTTGTGCCAAAGCAGAGTTCCCACAATTATAGCAAAGAGGAGACAGAAACCCTCCTCAGGGAAGTCCAAGCCTGCCGTAGCATCATCCATGGTGGTAGGGATGTGAGACCTGACAATAGGGCACGTGCCTGGAGTGAGGTGACGGCAGCTGTGCTTTCATTAGGGGTTGCAATCCCTGATGTCTGTTCAGTTAAACACAGAAAACACCGATATGATGACTGCCAGATGAAGGCAAAGAAGAAGATGGCAGCGGAGGCCAAAGTAGCCCATGGGACTGGTGGTGACTCACCACTCAACATCGCTTACTGTGGATGGGAGCGTACTATTAAGGAGTTGTTGGAGCCAGCAGTAGTAGTGGGCCTTCCAGGACAGTTGGACACTGGCCTTCAGGATATAAGCAATGATCCACAATAATTATAATACAGCTCAATGTTTATCTGCTGGAAACAATCACCACAGCCAATTACAAGTGACCATGATGTCAGGGATATGGAAACACACAGCAAACAATTGTTCATGGAATCAGTACTCAAATACTATTGTCCTCTCATTTCAGTACCCAGGAGGCGTACCCCACCTGCAGAAACACAGGCAGTGGCTCTACCAGAGGAACAGCAATCACCAACGCAGGTGGTGGTGGAGGAAGACAATGTCCCGTGCCCATCACAGGAGGCTGGGCCATCAGCAGCAAGACCATTGCGGGTAAAAAACCCCAGGCCCTCACACAATACACAGGCACGTTCCCAGCCCTTTTTAAATTACTGAAATGTAATTGAACCAGCAACTACCTGCAGGGATGTTGAGGTCCTGGGGACCACTTTCAACAGGCCCACTACTGCCACCTGGTGAAATGCAATTGATGCATTGACAGGACCCCAATTTTCTACCACTCCTGACTGTGCCACAACAGATATTGTTCCAACAGATTATGCCACAGCAGTGGTTGTCCCAGCAGTGGTTGTCCCAGCAGTTGTTTTCCCAGCAGTTGATGTCACAGCAGTTGTTGCCCCAACAGACAGGGCCAACACCAGTCCTATGAGCAACAGCATCTCCATTGGCAACAGCATCCCCATTGCCAACAGCATCTCTATTGGCAACAGCATCTCCATTGGCAACAGCATTTCCATTGGCAACACCATCCCTACGGTGTACATCATCACAACAGGCAACACCTCTGGCCTCACCACAGCACATCCAGAGTCCAACTGAGTCCGGAGACGGAACTCACATCCCTGTACAAGGCACCTTAAGGGACTTCTTTCAGCACATCTGCATGTCTGATGAGCTCGACATTCGGTCATTGCAACTGCTGACAGCTCAGCTTTAAAGGCAGAACGATATTGGTACCGAGCAGGTTGAAAACATCAGAGCAATATATGGTGAAGTGAGGAGGCATAATCTTCAGATGGAGAGGTATGAACAAATGGCTCATAGGGACAGACAAGTTCAGACACATCACTTGGCGTGGCTGGTGCAGTTGGCAGAAGCCCACGTGAATACACTTCAGCCTTCGGTTCCAAAGGCTCCACCCCCACCGCAACCAGAGCCTGCAGCCCCCTCATCTCACCCCTTAGTGCCAACGCTAGCTGCTGCACAGCCACCACAGTGATGCACCCCTCAATTCAACACCTTCTGGCCGTGGTAGAGGGAGGAAGCGTACATGCACGGAATGTGTGGGCCCAGTGCTCAGAAAGAGGAAGTAGGTGAGAACGTTTCCCAGTTCATTGGTTGTCAAACCTCTCCCCAGTACTCACCACACAGACCTTGATTTAGGTGAAACACTATGTGAATACACACGTGAAGCAACTTGAGGCTCTACCACCTGTTGATTACTGGTTGCCTCATTTTTGGTTTCACCACTGCCCAAAATCCTGCTAATCCACACTAAACAATTAATATTATTTTGTATTAATGTTGACATACTATTGGCTGGATACAAAGTGTGTACACATATGGTTATGTTGAATATTTCTGCAATTGATGTTCAATCTGGATTGCTGTTAAGATGAGGTGTTGCAGTCAATCCAAATAGTGTTCAGACTGATATCTTGTTCTGGTCTGTGTAGGTCTTAATAGCCCAATCTCATGACCATGCAGGCATGTTCCTCAACTTCCTCTTTCTGTCACAGATTCTGCTCATCCATTTTGGATTATTCCTTAATATCTGACAATACACTGTGTGTGGAATATATCTGTATTGCATTATCCATGATTATGTTCATCTGTTTCATTGAGCAGATAAAGAAAAGTTGTAAGTGCTATGCACATGACTGGTTTCTCCAATTACATGGAGTGATTTCTGATGATCCTTTTTCCCCCCAGATTCTGGTTGCAGTGGTGTAGTGACCACATGTGACCCTGGTAGGTGCTATAAATCATGCTTATTCTAGACTATGACATTACCCCCTTTATGTATCCCCTTGTTCTCAAACACAACCGCTTGCCCTTCCTTGATCATTCCACAACACACCCACAATATTAATGCACATGTCTTGTCCATCTCTGATTGTGCTCTGTGTATGAAATTAAGCTTTGTTATACCGTTCTCACCATGTCAGTGTGTTTTCAATAGTTGGGATTATGGGACATTCACATACATCACATTTGTGTCACATTTCTATATCTGTAAACTAAGGAGCCCAAGTTACTATGCAATAGATATATACATAAAATGACAATAATAATAATATCATAAGAAATCATATTATAGTATATATCATAATAAAGGGTTAATACACATGCAAAGTCCAATTTGTAATACTGTGGAGTATCAAACTTCCCCTGAAGGCCTGAATATGACAAGTGATAATGTGAATTGATTGATAGCAAAACACTTAATGGGATGTCATCATATGATAACGGGTATACATCTTGGCACATGGCCACCAGCAATGGTGATTACCTGTGATGGAGGTGAGTTGGCAGTAGCTCCACATGCCTCTGCACAGCCTCCATGTGTTTCGTGGCCCTTCCTGATGGGTTAGAGTAGATTAGTGTAGTGTATGTCCCCCTGGTCCCCTTCTGGATTGGAACATGGTGGTGGTAAAGGGGCTTGTGTACCTGAATGAAGCTGTGAGCTATACCATGTAGGACCACTGTAGGTGGGAAGGTCATAGCAGAGAGGTCAGACAAATTACAGTCCACTAGAGAAGAAACTGGCAACCCACTACAGTATCTTTGACATGCAAACCTTTTGGATAAGCACAGACAGAGACATAAGTGTGCTGCAGTCCATAGGGTCACAGAGAGTCAGACACAACAGACGGACTGAACAACCAAATGTAAAAGGTTTCCCTGGTACTTGGTATATGGCATGTGGTGGTGTAATTTCTCTACATTTTTTGTTTTCCCAAAGTAGATGTGATGAGTGAGATGTATATAAGATGATCTTTGTATTTTTAGCCTCTGTGAGTGAGAATGCTTTAATATGGCAGTCATTTTCACATGTTTGTGTTGCAATATATTGGGGGAGTGTGTCTTTAATAGCTTGACCATTACAACCTATGAGGAAAATAAAATATATATATTTTTTCTATATTTGATAGTTGGCAGTTGTGTAAGTATTTGTAATGCCTTCCATTGCTTTGGCCATATTTTAAAGTTTATTGGTGTGTTTTTATTGTGATTTGCAGTGTTCCAAACTAGTCTGTAAACCCTTTGCCGGTCCTATTTGGTAAGCTTTGTGCCACCATTTGCCGTTTGCGGGCTTGACTACGGGTGCGGTCTTGAGCGATTTTTGCAATTGAATATCGATTTGCTATTTTAGTGATCAAAACTCTTGCGGTCCTGAAAGATCAAAGGCATCGCGAGGCTGTAAGTTCCGGGTTTAACCACTGCAATGTTTTCATGGCCGTAACCCGCACCCCAGTTTGGAGTCCGCAAAAAGACGCCAATTGAATAGCAAATTAACTTACAGCCTCACTTACGGGCTCCGGTAACTTATGATTGCTCAATTGAATTGGGCCCTTAGTGTGTTAAAGTAGTGGGAACCACTCTGCAGAATTGCTATAGAGACTAATGAGCTTCAGACTCAGAGTCTCCTGCAAGCAGGTTACATGTACACTACGTTAGGCAGAGAACAATGGCAAACAGCCCTTGATGAGAGTCAGCTACGCTGAAGGGCAGTTTTAGTAGAGCAGCGGAATGGCTCCCTAGTAAACAAATAAAAAGCTCCTGTAGTTACAACTAAGCCATTTCTCGCTGCTACAAGGCTGACTGGTATGGAGCTCTAAATCCGCAAGATGACCTGGTGCATATTCTAGCCTTATCTCAATTTATTTATTGCACCAGTCCCTATCACATCTTCTAGACTGCTGGTTCAATTACCAACCTTTCTGTAAAGTAGTTTTTCTGTGCATTACCCCTAAATCTTCTCCCATTTAAATTCAAATACATCTCTTGTTGACTCAGGTCCACTAAAATACATTATCTACAACATAAAACTGGCAATTAGTTAAGAAAGATACAAAAATAGTAAAACACCCTTTATTACCTATAATACTATATGTTGGGAAGCACCAATATTACACCTGTATTTTTCAGCAATGAAGACATTCTGACAGTTTACAGCCATGCACTAGAGGTCAGGTGAAAGAAACATCTCTGTTATAACCTATAATTTGCTGAGAATTCAATATATGATACTGACAATACAGCAGAATTGGCAGGGGAAGATGCACATGCATTTAGTGCTTTCATGTGGGACAGAGTTACAGTGTTTTTTTTGTATTTTAAATTAGTTTCCTCTATAGTTTATGTGTGGATTTCTGATTTACAAAATAATTACCATATTCCATTCATCTAAAACAATGCTTTGAGAAAACTTCATTATTAACTGATTATGGTCCAACATTTTGCTATTCCTTAAAAGTAAAAGCGCCATGCATCCCGCATGCACCTCTCCCATTATCCACCTATAAAATAAATGAGTATCTACTTTTCCTCCTAAATTCCCTTTTCATGTGTTACCAACTTGTATAACCCATTTCATTCAATTCCCCAAATTTACAAAACCCTGCTCTTCCATTGTCTATTTCATTCCAACCCATTATTATTTCCCATTTATTCTCCTGTTTATTCTCCTTTACCTTAAGCATTGATTTATCCCAGCAATCAACAACTCATTCTTTCCTCCATATTTGCACTTTCCAAATACAGCAGTACCCCTGTCCCCTCTGATGGTGGCATTGAGCTCACAAACAAAATAGATAAAGACAGATATGTAGTAGGCAGGCATAACAATGTCAGTGCCATGTACATCATACAAGAAAGTGGAAATAACATCCAGTATTTTGTGACACCACGACTGGTCTAGAGCTCTTTGCTCCCAATGTGAACTATGATTTTGGAGCTATCTCAACAAAACATTCATTATGACAATTCTGGAATGTTGTCTGCTTTCCTGATCACAGTACACTCTATCAGTATATGGTTAAATCATCTTGTGATATATTGTAAAGTTAAAAAGGAAGAACTAAACTATTTGGCTAATACAATTAGAAAAAGAGATCTTAGATTGTCTTATTACTTGTCCACCACAAATGCTGAAAGAATATCAGTTTTCACTGACATCAGTTCTTGCAGATGGAAGCTCACATGGATTCTGTATTCTAACTCTTCTTATTGATGCCAGATGGGTGATCAGACTATATACAATATACTTTTGTCACATGAAGAACAATGTAATGTGTAGGTATATATCACAAGGAAACAGATGTTACTAGCAAAGAAAAATTAACATGTCCCTAGCAAAGAAAAAAAAACAATCTGTACACATGTGTAGGTTCATAAAAACAATCTGTACACATGTGTAGGTTCATAAATGTCATAAATAGTGAAGCAGAGATCACAAGAGGTCACAGACCTAGAAGCTATTAGTCCCATCCTCTCTGCATGGTGCAGTTGCATCCTATACTGCCAAATCAAAAATGTTTTCAGAGAAAATATTCCCTAAAATAGTCTAAAATAGGATGATGACACTCTTGAGTCAGTTTACCTTCCTGTAGGTCCTTTTCAGTCATACTGAGGTTTTGTTTTGCCTTTCTGCCCAACATACAAATATATCTGAGAGTTTTCTTTGTCTTCCAGATCTCACAGTTTCCCATTACTGCAATTTCGTAACAGGGAATATTGCAAGCTTGAAGCTCTTTTGGATATTGTTATAGCATTCCTCTGCTTTATGAACACTCATTTTGAGATCATCAGCCAGTTGGATAGTTTACAATCTAGCTACATCTGAGAAAGATTCATACAGCATGATTGTGGTAATGGGTAAGTGCAAATGGAACAGAGACTCTTACTAAATGTTAAAAATTACATACACTAAGTAAGTTGTTGTGATGTAAAGAGATGGAGCCTGATTCAATTCGAAGCCCGCATATCGCGGTATGCAGGCTGTGTGTCTGCACTCTGTGCGTGATTTGAGGCTAGGACGGAGGTTCACCTTCCAGCAGGACAATGACCCCAAACACACTGCTAAAGCAACACTTGAGTGGTTTAAGGGGAAACATGTAAATGTGTTGGAATGGACTAGTCACAGCCCAAACCTCAATCCAATAGAAAATATGTGGTCAGATTTAAAGATTGCTGTTCACAAGCGCAAACCATCCAACCTGAAGGAGCTGGAGCAGTTTTGCAAGGAGGAATGGGCAACAATCCCAGTGGTAAGATGTGGCAAGCTCATAGAGACTTATCCAAAGTGACTTGGAGCTGTGATTGCCGCAAAAGATGGCTCTACAAAGTATTGACTTTAGGGGGGTGAAGAGTTATGCACATTGACTTTTTCTGTTATTTTGTCCTATTTGTTGTTTGCTTCACAATACAAAAAAACATCTTCTGTTCTGTAAATTAAATGATGCCAATCCTCAAACAATCCATGTTAATTCCAGGTTGTGAGGCAACAAAACCCAAAAAATGCCAAGGGGGGTGAATACTTTTGCAAAGCACTGTATGTGTAAAAAACAAGCACTTAGACTGCCATTTAAAATGTACAAAATACTTTGCCAAAGACAAGTCATGTACATTATATTATATATTTATTGCATATATTAATATTCATGAATTAAGAAAATTAATTGGTTAGTCAAAAGCTAAATTAATTGTTGCACAATTCTGGTTGAAATATATCTTGCAATGCTCACAGATAATGAATAACAGATTGGTATACCAATGAAAACAACCTATACATACAACTTCCATAAACACTTTTCAGGTATAGATAAATGTGCAGCTATTTCATACATTTTAAACTGGTTCCAAGGAAAAATATTCAAATGTGAAAAGTACAATATTATCAATAAAATCAATATTCACAAGCATCTATAATGTAAATATAATGTACTTGGTATGTGAATGACAGAAATCAAGACAAAAAGAGTGTTTATATAATATTTGATCCCTTGGTCAGATGTGTACAATTGCCGGATAAATGGACAAGGTACTACATGCATCTCTGTGAGTGTTTCAATCAGGTGCTCAGGTTTTATGGTTATTCCTGCCTGAGCATAGTTGCTAGAAAATTCTGGTCTAATATTGGCCAAAGAATCATAAAATCTGGTCTGATATTGGCCATAGCAGATCCGTTTGAAGTAAGTGTGGTCTACAATAGAACATTTATTCTCACACCTGTCCCCAAGGAACCCCACATAGATCAGGATTTAGAGATAACACTCCTTTCATACAAGTGAGGCAATGATTATTTAATAGGTAATGAAGGTTCTCATTGCTTTGCCTGTATCTATATATCCCGACCTTTCTGAGGTTCGCTGAGGACTGGTTTAAAAACCACTGATGCAGGCCAACATTGCTCCAGTACGTTTCAGGAAAACGAGCTAAAAAAACAGATTTTTGCTACGAACAGGTGTTTAACCCCCTTGCGGATCCTCTCTAGCACTCGTAGGATTTTCTCCATTTACGGGTGTGAAAACATTTGCGGGCTTGGAGAATTGGATCAATTGAATAGCGATTTGCGATTTTAGCCATCATAACTCTTGCGAAAGTGAAAGATCAAAGACTTTGGAAAGGCTGTAAGTTACGGGTTTACCATTGCAATTTTTTCAAGGCCGTAACTTGTAATCCATTCAGAACCCACAAAAAGACGTCAATTGAATAGAAAATTAACTTGTGACCTCACTTAGGGACTCATTCAAATGAGATTTGGCCAATTGAAAAGAGCTCTATATAAGCACATACAGAAGTTTTTAGTTAGTGAACTTCTACCCAAAAGCAAGGTCTTAACTAATTAAAACTTCTGTACATAAAATTGCTTTGTGCTTATATAGAGCCCTATTTAGTTGACCAAATCGCATTTGAATGAGGCCGTTAGTAACTTGTGAAAGCTCAATTGAATCAGGCTCAAAGTATATGAAAGTAAATGAACTGTGGAGTATTACTACAAATATAGATGCACCTCTTTTTAGGGAAATCTGAGACAAACAACCTGGAGATTTGTGGAGAAAAGGTATGGTATAGTTTTTCCCATAGGAAGAAGTCAAATTTGTTTAAAGTGTACAGCATTTGCTTTAAAGCAAATGTGTTAAAGATCCCAGGGGTGGGGTATTTGGAAAGAAGGGCAGGCCAGTGCCTCACCTGTCTAGTCTGCTTGTGAGGAAATACACTAAATGCGGTCTGAGGAACTGATAAAAGAAGTATTTTTGAAAGTGGATTGTGTAAAGAGAACTGTTTTTCTTTTACCTGAGAGCCCAGAAGGAGCTTTAGTCAGGGTGTTCCTGCAAGTTTGTATATGCAGGTACTATTTTGTGTTGTTGAATTAAGCAATGTACTTTATGTTTTGTGACTTTTTATCAAAAAGAGATAAACAGATAATTGGACTCTCCTCTGTTTATATATATATTTTGCCTCCACCCTCATGATCTGGCTCTTAGGAGGTGAAACAGACATGGTGTATTCCTCTTATCTTGGGCTGTTTTTAATAATTCTGATTCACTCTAAAAATGTTATCTCCACGAGAATGAGGGAAACAAATTACAATATTTATGAGTGATTGAAAGAGAAAAGTGATGCATTTATGCATTTGCTTCATATAGATGTAAATTAACTAAAAATAAGTTCAAAAAGATATGCTATTCTTCAAAATGAATAGATTTTCAGCTCAGTTGATAAGTAGGCTCTACAGAATAACATAGTAACATTAGGTATTCACCCCACACAGTTTGGTAAGTACATCTCATGATGAAGATCTAGATTAGTGGTCAGATTATTTTATGATAATGAGCTCCTTTATGATCTATCTCTGTACCTACTATCTTAGTTCACCACTGCAGTGATTACTGATGGAGGATTTTTTTAATGTGCAGGCATAATATATAATATATCTCACGGATACAGCAAAATTCTATATTCACAGCAAATCCTAATGCAAACATTTCAGCAAATGAGTATTTGTTATATTACATGTAATTTCTGTTATAATAGAAGTGTGAGTTAAAATATTTTTAACTTGTGGCGACTGTCAAATATAACAAATTAATTAGCATTTGCTAAAAATATTTACATTTATACTGATATATAATTATTTATAATGAGAATAGGCACCTCTCCACTTGTCTAATAGTGAAGTTGGAGGGTGTGTCCTTCTAGACTAATTTGCTTTCTATTAATCCTATTTCAAAAACTTGCATATTTAGCTAACACATTTTCATCATTCAGATAGAAATGTCCTCTGCCTTCATAGTCTAATCAGCAGAAACCAAAATGGTAGATTTGACTGTATCATATAAAATGTAATAAATGAAATGCTATATTGTTTTTTTCTAAAAAAATATTTTGCTGTTCATTAAGTGAAGTTTTGTTTTTAAAAAAGTACCTATTTAGTTATATGACTACAGTGCTCACAAGTGCTTTATCATGGATTTGAACATATTTTAATGATTTAGCTGGAGCAGCAATATGTTAGGTACTGTAGGTAGTTCCCAATTTAGCTTCAGAAAAGCACTTGTAGGAGCTATAAATGACAACGAGAAAGTTACAATGGCCCCAAACACCTGTAATTTTTATTATCTGCAGATAGCACTGAGTTCTTTGCCATTCGGATGATTGCAGGCTGGCAGGGAGATTAAAGTAATTGCACCTAAATTATACAGCTACAGAAACGGAAAAATCAGTGTATGATGGGTGGTATGGCAATTTAACAAGACCTTAACTCCTCTTGTGCAAGTACATTAACAATATTTCACCTTTGAAAGGAAGGAAGGAAACTGATATTTCTGCACTAAATTAATATAGCAATGTGGTATATGTGTAAGATGACACTGTTTCCTAAAAATAACTGTATACAATTGCATTTTAATGCATTACAGGATTCCAACCTTTTGTCCATCTTAATCTAAAATGTTTTTATTGTCCTCCTCTAAATTTAATTGGAAACTGTTTTGGGAAAAATGCACTCTGAAGTGGTTGCTGCAGCATCAAACAAACTTGGACATGCATAGTACCCAAGAGGGGTGTCTGAACCATACATTTGTGATTTTGTAAAATGGAGGATTATAGAAACTGGCACAGAAGAAGGATCAGGAGTTTAGATATGGAATAAGGAAAAGGATAATGGTATGAAGAAAGAGGAAGGTAGCAAAGGAGACAGATCAAGCAGTAAAATCACAAGTATTAATTAATGTAAGGAACTAGCCTTAGAAATAGAAGAAAATGCACAATCTTAAAATCCTTGCACACAGTATTATAAAGCAACTGACTCAATATATAAAATAATTACAGTGATTTTTAGTCATTAAAAATAGTTATTAATGGGCAGAGGATGTTTCTGCAAGCTAATGCAATGCTCACTATATGTGTTACATAGTTACATAGAGCCTCATTCTATTGCGAGTTGCACAATTGAATAGGGCTCTATATAAGCACATAGAATATTTTTTTAAAGAACTTTTTAGTTAATGAACTTCTATCCAAAAGCAAGGTCTTCACAAACTAAAAACTTCTGTCAAAAAAATATGTTATGTGCTTATATAGAGCCCTATTCAATTGGAAAAATTGCAATTGAATGAGGACCATAGTATTTAAGGTTGAAAAAAGACTTTCAGTCCATCAAGTTCAACCTTTTAAGATCTCCTCTGATCTGCAATATGCGAATTAACTATTGATAAATTAGCTGTATAAAAAAAAAAAAAAAAACATTCCCTCCTGATCCCAGACACCGGCGACCGGTGTTGTTGCTAATATAATGTTACATTGATTCACCAAAAGCATCTTAGATAGGTCAGTGGAATTTCATTGGTAATGTAAGTTATCTACATGACATTACCCTTTAATGGCAGTGATACACTATTCCAAGAGTCTGCATCTTATGGGTCTAGAGACAAATTTGGGTCATTATGAAGAATAGATAAATTGTGATGCCCAGTTACAGGAGAGTGACTAGCTAACAGGATAGTCAGTACCAGTACACGCCTGATCAGAGCCAGGATGGGAGACCTCCTTGGAATTACAACATAGTAATGAGCATGGCCTCTTCTGGATCTTTACCTTGTTATGGTGAAGAAGCTTGTGCACCTCAAGTTATGAGCTTTACCATGTAGGGTCACCTAAGATGAACAGGTCATAGCAGAGACATCAGGCAAAATGTGGTCCACTGGAGAAGGAACTGGCAGCCCACTCCAGTATCTTTCCCATGAAACCCATATGGATAAGCACAACCAGAAACACAGACAGATGTGCCTGGCGTACTGCATCCATATGTACACAGAGGATTGGCTAAGACTGAAGGACTTAATAACAACAAGCATGAAGTGTGAACAATACACCAACTGACCTATTGGTTACAGTCCCATGCAATATGGCAACTTGCAATATTCGTGTGTTTTTAGAAGCCTTGAGGGTTCATGCTAGTAAGTTTTAAATTGCTTCATTGATAATTTTTCCATCCATAACACAAGTATAATAATTTCTAAGAGGGATAATTCAGAAGATCAAAGACTAACAGCCTTATTAAATTGCAATTTGGCCAATTAAATAGGGCTCTATATAAGCACAGAGCATATTTTTTTACAGAAGTTAGTTAACTTCTATCGAAAAGCAAGGACTTCACTAACTAAAGACTTCTGTAAAAAAATATGCTCTGTGCTTATATAGAGCCCTATTCAATTGGCAGAATCACAATTTAATAAGGCTGTATATGACCACACTGTGAATAATACAACTAAATAAATAACAGATACAAGTAAATAACACAATTAAATTCGAAGCATTTGTAGAACAGAAACAAGTAATTTTTTATTTGTTATTGGAAAAGTATTTCAGATGGAATAGCCATACATTCTGTTTCTCTTCATTTGCAAACTCAAGACAGAAACATTTCTTGGATATAACCTGGCATTTAAATCTCATTTTATTCAAATGCTAATACATATCTGTACCATTCAGATTAGAGATGGGAAAATGTATTATTCAAAAGAACAACTACTGTATGTTGTTTACCTGTTGTGAAAGCCCATAGTTTTGTTTAACACTGCACCCATAATTACTTATTCAAAAGCTTGCATTGCTAACTGGAAAGAAAGCACACACTTCCCTTCTTTTGTGGTGTTTTTAGGAGAAGGTTGTTTACTTGTTGTCCTTATTTATGGGTTCTTATAAATACTGTGAAGTGAAATCATTGTTTGGGTAATGAATAGTTAGACCCCCTGAGATTTACACGATTGGTGCAATATAGTACAATATCTTATTGCTACAATAAACCATGAATGACATCATACGCCTTTTAAACATTCTTCTGTACGTATTGAAAATAATAATACAATTATGTGTCCCTTGCAAGCAGTTAGTGTATGTCTTAGACTGCAATAAAAAAAACTTAAACACTTAATACCATTTGATTCAGACTGTTATAATTCTGTGAAGGAAATATATTTGATGTTAAAATGTACTAAAACCAGCTGTAACTGTACCTACCAAAACAACCAATATGGCAATAAGTCACATGAGTTTGACATTAATTGAGCTATGTGATGGATAGTACCTCTTTAGTATATAATCCCTCTAATACTTCAGTTTACTACTTCAAACTTTTGTTTTCATACAAAGTTCAAGATATTTAACATTTGACTTTATAGGGCTAAACTCTCTTTCTCTATATACATCTATCATTATCTTTACCTAAAATGAATATCCATGGTTTTCAAAGGACTTTCCATTTGGCTAAAACTTTAATTGCAATGTAATCTATTCCATAATTTTAGCTGTTATATGATAAATGTCCTTATTCAAAATGGAATCCATAAATAGTCATATTTGATTTTATACAAAAAAAAAAGCAGAGGAACTGGAGCTTTTTTAAACTTTTTGAATATTCTTAGATCTGTGATTCACAAATTTGGGATTTCCTATTTCAGCATTTTTAAGTATATACAGAGCCAGGCCTGGCCAGAACCAGGACGGGACACCCCCTGTGAATATTAGGTGCTGTAGACGGTTTTGCTACTTAAAGGGACATAGAAATATTTTTCTTACTTTGTTTCATAAGAGTTTATTTAACAGTAGCTTTTCTTCTTTAAAATAAAGGTCTCAACACATAAAAAACATATAGAGAAGTTTAATTCCTCTTGGGGACCTTTTTCTCTGACTGCCAATGAGATCTACGGACTAAAGTAATTTCTCTGCAAGTACTGTTAGTTTCAATTAAGTTTAAACAGGTTTTACTTAATATTTATCATGCAAAAAAATGTTTTATAATGTTTAAAATGCTTGAAAAAAATCATGTTTCATGTAGATTTAAAAAACAGGGCTGTGAATAAGAAGAACAACTCTCTAACAGAAGTGAGAAAATGCAGTAAAATTATGTCAGAATATCTGAGATGTACATACAGTACAAATACCTTAAAGGTTAATTACTCTTAATTAATCTGTTTCTTACATAAATACTAGTGAACTGGGAGATATATTACAAAAACTCTGATCAGTATACTTAGCCATTTCTATCAAAATGAAAAAATATTATCATTATGCAATTTTGGAAACAAAGGACCACGTTTTCAAAAACAGTCTTGATAGCTAATGGGTGCTCTTTAAATACAGTACCCAATCCACACAATCAAGGAAATATTGCATGTACCTTTAGTGACACACTAGCAAAGTAGTATATCATTTATGTTTTTTTCTAAAATCATTAAAAACTTCCAAAGTTACATGATGGTATGTTTCATTAAAGACAATGTAACTGAAATGTTAGATTATAATGAAGAAGCCTAATTGTGAAGCTACCAAACGGATGGACTAAAATATTACCTTAGGACTGTGGTAACTTTTGCTTTACACAAAATATCACCTTAGAAACTTCAACACAGATCCAAACAACAGCACCTTTTAATATAAGATTCTAATGAATTTGTAAATTAAGTTGTTTACTATTTTTTTGAGGTCACTCCCTGATGGTTGGTGGTATACTTATCTAATCATATGAATACATAATTGATTTTTTTGCACACAAGTGATAGGTAAAATCCTATAAGCGAAGTATAGTAAAAAGAGTCAAAAATTGTCATGAAAATGTATAGGTTCCGTTAGAATAAGGTCATGTAAATAAAATGTGTAAACCTTGTGCATCTTTTTGAAGCCGATGATTACTTAGATAATACAGAGATGCAGAAATAGGACTGGATCATTGCCACCACAAAGAGAAAAAAAACAATATTGTACACATTGGTAACCAAAAATTCCAAACATATATAAAAATAAATAACATTCAGCCTGGTGGAAATACTGAAACATAAAGCATGCCTACAAATATTGATTGGTACTCCGTCATCATTCACAAAAAGAAGATATGGCAGCGCACTAGTAGAATACTTGGATATTCCTATATTGATTTCTGATGCAGAGATATACGAAGAAACTGCATTCACAAGTTACTCAATGTTTCCAGCAGTAGCAACAGTTCTTTTGTTTGATTGAAGACCTAATGTTCTTCTGAACAAGTTGCCCCAATGAAATATCCGTTGGTTCCATTTGCACCATTCACTCCATTGGTAGACGAACTGTGTCCTTTTTTTATACGTGGTACTGGATCATCATCTTCTGAACTGGATTCAATATCACTTCTATCATCCTTTGATACCTACAATACATGTATGTATAAACATATGTTAGAATATTTCTTTAAATACATGTAATTGTACACAGTAAATATTTTTCATGCGAAATGAGGAATTTGAAATATGCAAAATACTGATTTGAAGGCAGATGGTAGCTCACAGCCCATCTAGTCTACTTAGAAAACTTGACTTATCCTTTGGCCTAACCATCACACTTTCTTTTAGGCCAGATCTCCATGTGGTATAATCAAATTACATAAAGCAAGCACAAATAAATACCTGTTGGTAGAGGCAACCCCACAAGAAGTAGCTGGACAAGATGATCAAGTTACGTTTAACAAAAATGTTTTTATAAATTGACTTTATGTTAAAAGTTATTTAAATTACATAACACATGTAACCAATTGTTTAGGATACTGTGTCCCCTTAGGATTTCTGTACCATTGATATGAGGTTTTTATACTATCTAGCTCATTTATTATTATATTTATTTGTAACGCACAAACATATTCCGCAGTGCTCCCTCTTTTCTTATTGAATTATCAATCTACAAGAAAAATCTGCACACTGCCTTCTGACCAAGTACTGTTTAAATTAAAGATATAAAATGCACAACAAATATTGTACTCACATGTATCATCCTATCAACCTCTAACATATAAGAATTGTGGATCAAGGTCACCCACTCTCCCTTATATAGAGGCTCCGATAGCCGACTCCACAAACAACAGTCCTTGGCGGGAAAGAAAGCATTTACTCAATGTGAGTCACTTTCCAATGGTTGCTAGGCAACAGAGGGAATAGTCAAACGCGTTTCACAGTGCTTACCTTGAAGCACAAGTTTCTGGGTACACTTGTTTTTGCAAAATTTGTATCTGGTTTGTTGCTCTTATTCAGTCAAGTGGACATTAATGAATACTGAGCATTAATACCATTTGGTCAGTCAAGGTGTGTGAGAGATTGAAACTAAATTGCTTTATAGTAAATAAATATTACAAAGTATTCTCAAGTAGATAAGAGAGAGATGATCAGTTATAAACACAATATCTTATCTGTATCTGTATAGACAAAGGTCAACTAAGATAATCCTACAGAGAAACAGCATATATAATACATTCTTAAATTAACTGAACATACAGTAACTCTATTAAACTCTGTTACTGCCTTTATTTTTAATTATCAGCTGGTTGAGACTGCTTAAAAATCTGTTTGTTTTCTAATGCAAATCTTCTATTTATCATGACAATGGATCTAAACTCTATGCATAAGTTTATATAATATCACATATATAGTTGTGAGCATGCGGGTTGTTGCTAACGCTTGCGGGCTTGCATAGCAACACGCCGCAGTTGCTGGCAAGGAGCTCCAAAGGTGCTCCTTGCGCTGGTGGAGATGAGCGCCATAGGCGCTCATCCCTACGACCCCCTATGACTTTCGGCCCGCAAATGCGGACCCTCTCACAGCTAGGGGCCACATTTGCGGAGGTGGAGGCTCCCACGTTGGCTGCAATGAGCCCCAGGCTCATTGCAGGGCGCAAATGCAGACCCTCGCGAAGCAAGGTGCCGCATTTGCGGAGCTGGAGGCTCTACAGCGCCTCACACGCGCTTACAAACACCGACTCAAGCGGCACTTTACCAAAAAACACCTAACACACAATCACTCTATACAGACTTACACAAAAAAAAGAAACACAGGACTTACAACGGAAAATTTACGGACTTAGCATAAAAAAATATGACACTTAGAAAAAAAAACATTACGACCTCGCAAAAATACGACCTTAATGCCCGAACCGTGCGCGCATGAAAACATTAAATCACAATACATACACACAACAAACACATTAAAAGCTTACCCACAGCAAGGGGGAGGGGGCACCCAGGACCTCTGCAAGTGAAGTTACACCTCGATTTAAGTACAAATTCCAGGAGTTTAGACACCCGAAAATCCCCTAAGCGAGAGAAAAAATGGACGCCGAAAAAAACTAAAACGAGGCTACAGGAACCTAAACACGCAAAACACCACCAAGCACATACAGATTTTCCAAAAAGCTGTACGAGGTACAAGATACACTATTACCAAGGACTCTACATCATACACAGCCGCGTACCACATACACATTAGCCTCCATTTTACAACACTAACTTACACAATGTGGAAGTACACAGCTACCCTAACGGCTTACCCTCACGCACGCAGCCTATTTACACTACACACTGCACACACGGCTGACACTTACACCTCAGCTCCACAGCAGTGCAAACCAACATTGTATGCTGCAGGAACATCAAAACAGATTGTCAGCTCTTCAGCACAATACTTCCTGCATATATTACTTCCAAATAGGTAAACTATATTCATTTATTAATGTATTATTTCATTAGCATACAAAAATACATATACACAAGAACAAAAAAAAATCTCACAATAAACACAAAACCCATTCACTGCGCGACTCACAATGAGCGGCCTCGCTGCTCATAGCACACAAAGCCTTAAAATAAGAGCAAAAAGCAGATCAACGCCGACAAAACGATAACAGCAAAAGCGCCTATTCAAAAAAATAATACAACAGCCTTGCAAGGTGCTCAGCGCGAGGCTTGCAATGAGCGCCAAAGGATGTTGGATCACCAACAAAATTAATGTTTCCACCAAACCGCATTACCTGCCTTACAATTTTATTGCCATCATTTTTTGACGGGCAAGTCGCTAGTATAAAATAATAAACAGCAGAAATGATAAAATCTTGGTATTTCAGTGAAATGTAAATTAATGTAAACAAAATTATAAATTAAATTTATGTTCCAAAATGGCGTGTTTACCAACATTTATCTCAGTATGTTACTATAAGCAACACTGTAGTAACCATATGCAATTTGCACAGTCAGATAGATGGGTGGAAAATCATGTGGAGAAGTTGTTAACATTTTTTAAACTGATCAAGAATTGACTGTTTAGCCATTGCTAGTATAGCCCCTTAGCCCCCACCCCAGAACACTCTACATAGATAACAAAGTTCTGACTGCGCCTGTTAAACTGATTATACTTAGCTATGTTACTGTCTTGTCTCATTGCTTATCATACAGAGATGGGGTCCAATTAGTAAAAGTCTCTAGTTTTAGAAGTGTGGATCCTTATTTCAAATCATCTTTCCCTCCTTTTTCTTTTTTCAAGAATATTTTATCTTAGTTTACTTTAATACGTTAAAAGCATGTATTTATATTCGACCTATTTGTCTCATAATACCCTCATTTACATCTTACAAATTAAGGTTTTCGATGTTATCTTATAAAAAAAATATTGCTATTTATATAAGAACACAAAGCCATAACCACATTAGTAAAACTGGGTACCAGTTCATTGTATTCAATAGTGTTTCTCAATAAGCATACATCTACTCAAGCAAATATCAAACATAAAATTAATTCTTAATATGTTATAAAGTATTTAGTACCACTCAGAACTACATCCTTTTCAAAATCGTTTTAAAAGTAGCTAAATTATTATTTTGTTTAAGTATTGAAGTCTCAAACAATATTGCATGAGCAAAATACATTTTCAATCTGGATTGCTACCTTGTAGTGGTGAAGGGACGTGTGTACTTCAATGAAGCTGTGAGCTATACTCTGCAGCGTGACCCAAAATGAGCAGGTCATAGCAGAGAGTTCAAACAAATCGTGGTCCACTGGAGAAGAAACTGGCAACCCTATCAGGATTTTTGCCAAGAAAACTATGGATAAGCACACCCAGAGATATAACAATATAGCACTGGAAGATGAGCTTCTTAGGTTAGACAGTGGCTGTCACATTACTGGGGGAGCACTGTGTGACTTCAAGTAGCCCCAGATCTAATGAAGTGGTTGGGCCAAAGGAAAGTCTGCTTCAAAGAACAATTCAGCATAGGAACCTTGAATGTTAGAAATATGAACTAAGGCAAACTGGACCTTGTCAAAAATGAGATAAGGTTAAACATTGATATCCTGGGAATTAGTGAACTCAAATGGACTGGAATGGGATATTTCATATTAGACAACCACCAGATCTTCTACTGGTCAATAATCCATCAGAAGAAATGTAGTAGCCCTCATAGTCAATCAATGCATGGTCTAAGCAGTGCTCGGTTAAAGCCCAATAAATTACAAAATGATTTCAATTCAAATTCAAGGCAAGCCATTTAACATCACAGTGATCCAAGTCTATGTACCAACCATGGATGCTGAAGAGGCTGACGTTGTTCAGTTCTATGAAGATATTCAACTTGTCATAGATGTAACACCAAGAAAAGATGTTACTCTCATCAGGAGATTAAAATGCTAAAGTAGGAACCAAAAGAAACCTGGAACCGGGCAAGTTTGCCCTTGGAGTACAAAATTAAGCAGGTTGGAGATTAGTGGAATTCTGTCAAGATAATTCTCTGGTCATAGCAACAGCCTCTTCCAACAACCTCAGAGACAACACATGGACAACAACAGATGGACAATATAGAAATCAGATTACTATATACTTTGTAGCCAAAGATGGGGGAGCTCCAGATAGACCACAAAAAAAAAACAAGACATGGAGCTGACTTGGCTAGAATCATGAGCTTCTTATTGCAAAGAGCAGAATCAAACTGTAGAAAAGAGGAAATCTCATCATACCAAGTAGATGGTAAAGAATAGATTTAAGGGGCTAGACATGGAAGATAGAATGCCTGAAGAAAATTGTGACATTGTCCAGAAAAAACAGCAACAAAGAATATCCACAAAAGAAAGAAAACTAAGAAGGTAAACTATCTGTCTGATGAGGCTTTGAAAATAGTCCAAGAAAGAAGAAAGGCAAAAGGTAATGGAGATTGGAAAAGATTTGTCCAACTGAATTGAGAATTTCAGAGAGCAGCAAGAAGAACAAGGAGACCTTCTGTAATGAGTAATCTAAATAGATAGAAGATGATAACAGAATCAGAAAGTCAAAAGATCTCTTTAAGAAAATGGGGAATCTCAAAGGAGCCTTTCGTGCCAAAGCTGGCGTGATAAGAAAAAAATGGTAGGGATTTAACAGAAGGAGATCAGTTAAAGAAACAATGGCAGCAATACACAGAATATCTACACAGGAGGTGCATTAACAGCATTGATAAGCTCAATAGTTTGTCCAATAAGCTGGAGCCAGCTTGGAGAGTGAAGTCAGGTGGGCCCTAGCAAGTCTTGCTGATAACGCTTCGGGAGTTGATGGAAACCCAGCTGAATTGTTCAAAACCCTAGAAGATGATGCTGTGAAAGTGTAGCTTGCGTTATACCAGCAAATTTGGACAAAACAACAATGGCCAGTAAAATAGAAAAAGGTTAGTCTACATACCTATCCCAAAAAAGGCAGTGCAAAAGAGTGCTCCAATTAAAGTACAATTACACGCATTTCACATGCCAGCAAGGTAATGCTTAAGATACTGCAAGTGTGGCTTAAGCAATATATGGGTTGAGATCCGTACCAGATGTTCAAGCCGGGTTCCACAGAGGAAGAGGCACAAGAGATCAAATTGCCAAAGTCCACTGAATAATAGAGAAAGCAAGAGAGTTCCAGCTTCATAGACTATTCTAAAGTCTTTGAATGTGTGGATCACAAAAAAGGTGGCAAGTTCTTACGGAGATGGAAGTTTTAGACAATCTTTTTCGCCTCCTGAAGAATCTGCATGTGGGTCAAGAAAACATGGTCAGAAGCAAGAATGAAACAACTGAATGGTCCAAGATCGGGAAAGGTTGTATACTTTCACATTATTTATTCAACCTATATGCGGAATACATCATGAGTAAAGCCAGAATAAATATTGCTGGGAGAAGCATTAAGAGTGCAAAAGCTGGCCAGTTGCTAAAGATTAAAAAAACAAAGATTATTGCAAACAGCAATCTCAGTTCCTGGCAAATAGATGTGGAAGAAGTGGAGGCAGTGACAGGTTTTATTTTTCTGGGCTCCCAGATGTATTTAGATGGTTACTACAGCCATGAAATTAAAAGACATTTGCTTCCAGGGAAGAATGCTATGGCAAATCTGCATATACTATTAAAAAAGTAAATATGTATCACAATCAATAAAGGTCAAACTATTGTATTCCCAGTAGTAACATACAGATGTGAGAGTTGGAGCATAAAGAAGTCTGAGCATTGGTGTTGGAGAAAACTGCTTAGAGTTTCTTGACTGCAAGAAGATACAATCAATCCATACTACAGGATATCAAGACAAACTGTTCACTGGCAGGTTTGATCATGAGGTTAAAGCTCAAATATTCTGCTATATAATGAGAAGACAGAATTGCCTAGAGAAGACTCTAATGGTCCACAAAGAATTGCACAGCAGAGGCAAAGATGAATATTGAGGCAATGAACATGAGCTTATAAGAGCAGTGACTGACAGATGTGATTGGTGTGCTGCAGTCCAAATGGTCACCTGGAGTATGTTATGGATTATAACTTGTTCAAAATGTTCAAATGTGATCTCCAATGTACTATTTATTCACTGTACGATGGAGGGCTTCTCTCGCTCTTTTGCCCACCATGAATGAAATTATTGTTGTGGTAAACTACCTCCTCATAAAATTTACTACACAGGCTAGAAATCAGTCCATGCTGATGAGAGGCAGTAACTTTGAAACAGCTGTACGTGGGTAAGATTCCTGGCTTGTGTATCCTTAGCTTTGCCCAAAACTGTGTAATACGGCAGGCATATGCTTTAAGGAAGCCATGTTTGAAATGGTTAGTGTCATGAACGATTTTGGGCCATGATGGGACCCCTTGCAACCCACAAGTTATTCTGCTATTTGGAATGCTGACACGCTGGGTGTTAATGTCAAGAACTATTACAACAGACCTGAAACTTGTGCGGACCGACTAGATTGTTTTTGTGTGTAGTATGGACCACAATAATTCATTTGGTGGTTACTAGATTATGTTATATGCACTGTAATAATACATCTGTGATAGAAGTAGGCCCTAGGATGGTAGAATTATCTAAAAAATACTGCAGTCACTTATGTGACAAATAATTAATCTTCTAAGAAATCTTTATGGCCCTGCAATCGGCCACGTGGGAAGGCTCTGGCTTTATTCATGAAAAGGGGAACTAGTTTTATGGCTCTGTAAGAGGAGAAACAAAAGCTGTAATTAGAAGAAAGCCAGATGCCTCTATACATCTAAAAATCATGTGGGTGAGGGGGGATAGCAAGCTATTTGCCTAGGAGGATGGGCTAGAACTGGGGAAGGTCTTTGGTGTTTTGTGTAATTTTTCTGTGTTGATATATATCTCTGAAACAATAAAGAAGTGGCCAGTCTGACTTTGGACACACTAACGAAAGGTTGTGTCAGAGTCTGCTTGTACTAATCCAAGGTACATGGTGTGTGATTCTTAGATCCTAAGGGGTCTGAGGTGCATGTCTCTGCGGTAATGGTGCGGTCATCTGAAGTGTCTGCTGGTGTCGAGATATGAACAAAAAGTTGCGACCGTAGAGAGAGAGAGATTTGGGGTGAGCGTGGTCCCCCAAATTGGCCGGTCGTGATAGTTAGGAATTACATGAGTGAAGCCTTTGTGGGCACATTTGCATGTCCCTGCTCAGGTTCCCAGAATGCAGTGTAATAACTGTATCTCAGAATTCTGAGCAGGAAGCACATTTTTTAACAAAAGGCTGAACTCATAAACCCTGCATTTTTAAGTCTGATTTCAGGGGGCGTGATTATATGATCTGACAATATTGAAGCAAGATGGTAATTTACTTCTTAAACACTTTAAATACTTCTTAGACCGTCATCATTACGTCAAAGTATTGAAAGTTCTGTAACCCATTTATGAAGATTTTTTCCAGTTGGTTCTCTAATGCTTATCACCTAATAATACAAGTAACTTGCCTTACTCTAGGACCAATACATCAATCTGTACTTTTTTCTCCAAAAATGTATAAGAAAACACACAGTGCTTTAATACGAAGTCTGTAAACAGGAATAGATTATTTTGTTTAAAAAACAAGTTATTGACATACTTAGTTGTTATATTAAATCTTATGACATAATTTCTGAAAAACTTACATGCAAAGGATTCCATTTCCCCGTCTTCCATAGTTGCACAAGGAAACAAAAAACACACATGTATGCAATTATAAGAATCTAATAAAGTGTGCACAATATTTATAGGTAAATGTGAATTTTCATAGAAAACATATAACAATAAAACCACAATGCAGAGCATGAAAATTAAGTGATAAATGCAATATTTAGTCTGCCAAATGTATAAGATATAAGTAAGCTGAGTGTTGTTCCTCTCTAATTCAGTACACATTCAATACTCTACCTACTCTACAGCAAGAAGACAAGAAGTAGATGTCATAAATAGGATAATACTGCAGACATCATACAGCCAACAGAGAAAGTCAACAGTATCCATATTTTTGACATTATCTTTAACATGTGTATGGGTATCACACTCTCTCAGCTCCTTCCTCTCTATGGTGTAAGAATATAAACCAATATCCTATAAGGAATTGCTGGGTAATGGAAATAATAATAATACTTATTGTTAATAATATTAATAGTAATAATAATAATAATAATAATAATGATTATTATTAATATTATAAAATATTAATCATTTTATAAATGTTGTTTTCAAACACATTGACAATCTATTAGTAGACACAAAACTATAGGAGCTCCAATGCAAAATTAGATTTTTGGAAATGTTTGTTGTGTGAATGTTTCTATCACATGACCTTTTCTAACCAATAAATAATACTTTCTTAAATCACCAGTGTGATCATATTTTTCTATATCTTTTTTTGAATAACTAAACATGCAGATTTTATAAACTACTCCTTACTGAGTGACTCTGTTTTGTATTTTCCCTGCTACTGCCTGTTAGTTTGTAAGGCTTGTAAACTAATGAACTTAAATAATAAGTGTTGATTTTGCCTTTTAAATTATTTTTCATTGCAATTTTTGGTACATTTTACTGGTACGTTTTCTTCAGTTATATTCCTTACATGTTAAATAGTAATCAGGATATTTCAGTGTTGTGTTCATCCTAAACTGCACAGCTCAGATCAATACATATCAATATAAAGCAAATGTTATAAGATGCACTTACCTTGCCTTTGGAAATTGCTTTGCAGGCAATCTTGATTATTAGATAAGACCAAAATAAATGCAACGATTGAAGTAAAAGCAGCAGCACATTAAAGACCCACCAAGAGGGGTAAGGGCCTACAATTTCCCAACTTTCAAACAATGTTGTATTTAGTATCCTGCAACAGAGAATCAAATCATATTAAATTACATCACTGCAGTGTATGTGCCACTTTTCAAATTCTTATTTTATCTCAGGTTTTACAGCAATACAATATAAATAGAATTTAAACTGCCAAAATGGCCTCATTACTTCTTATGATCATTTTTAATTACTTAATTTGATAAAGGGCAAAATATACAGTGCCTTGCAAAAGTATTCACTAAAAAAGCAGGATAACCCTGAATGCCCATTATCCAGTCCCTTTGGTAGAGAATTCCGCAGATTAACCACCCTTACTGCCAATAATCCTTTTCTTTCTTTAAGGTGAATTTCTTTTACTTCTAACCTCAAAAAATAACAGTTGAGAACCTCTTGCCACACAAAGTTCCCTTGACAATGCCTTATATTGACACTGGATGTATTTATATAAGGTAATCATATCTCCTCTTAGACACCTTTTTTCTAGAGAAAATAAGTTTAATTTGGTTAGTCTTTCTTCATAACTTAGCCCCTCCATTCCCCTTATTAGTTTTGTTGCCCTCCTCTGTACCATTTCCAGCTCTAAAATGTCCTTTTTATGAAGTGGTGCCCAAAACTGTACTCCATATTCCAAATGGGGGCGTACTAGAGATTTGTATAGTGGCAGAATGATATTTGCTTCCATGTATGAAAGGGGTTTGCTGTTTATCCTATTCAGGGTATAATTGCCTGGTATTTCGGGGCTGGGTCACTCTAGTGAGTGGGTCCAGACTGATATACTACAGGATATTTCTCCCTGTGAAGGGCAAAAGTGAGCTAAAAGAGGCTGCTCTCTAAGTAGGTAACCATATATATAGAAAAAAGCATCTCTACCTCTGTTTTTGTTCATATGATGAGAATACAGGATTTCCCAGAGAAGACTTTGATGCTGGGAAAGATAGGCAAATGAGGAAAGGGACGGCTGGGTTAGAAATTGATTTAATTTAAGCAATGAGCATGAGCTTGAGGGTGTTCAGAAGAGAAGGGGCTGACAGATGTGCCTGGTGTGCTGCAGTCCATAAGGTCTTGGAGAGTCAGACCCGAAAGAACAACTGAACAACAACAACTAAATTCACCTTAAGTTTTCAAAACAAGAAACCCAAATCCAAATGCTTAAGTCACCTCCTGTAAGTACTATTTTTTGCAGTGAATATCCCATGCTGGCTTCTCAACCATTCACATGTAATATCCAAGGATGCTTTTTCATCATAGTATAATGACAAGTTTATTTTTCTATAAAAGAGAACAGGCAGGACATGGAGGAAACATTTGGTCTTGGATTCCTGATTAGTTTTATGATGAGTTTACAAAAATGTTTTTGTTTTCAATACACTAGTTCCACAGCAAAATAGCATTTGAATGAGGCCCCTAAGTCAGGGACATAAAAGAATACCTGAATTTTTTTAAGTCTCTGAACCCGATTTATTTGAGCTTTCACATGTTAATGGAGCCTGTAAGTGAGGTCACAAGTTAATTTGCTATTCAATTGGTGTCTTTTTGCAGGCTCCAAATGGGTTACAAGTTATGGGCTTAAAAACTATGCAATGGTTAAACCGTAACCTACAGCCTCCCAAAGCCTTTGATCTCTCACTTCCGCAAGAGTTCCGATGGCTAAAATCGCAAATCGCTATTCAATTGCCCAATTTCCCCAAGCCCGCAAATGTTTTCACACCCGTTAATGGCAAATGAAGGAGAAAATAATAATAATCAATTACACAAAAGTCTCAAGCTCGCAAATCAGCAGGAAAAAAATATATTTTTATGTTTCATTTCAGGACTAAATCGATCTTGGGTATCAAAGAGTTAATACATATCAGGCCACCCATATGGACTAGAACAGTATTGGCATTAATTTTCATAATTATTTATTTTGCAGTTTTGTGAGTCTGATCGCATATCGGACCCCCGAATCTAATTGATTGACATGTAACCTCCATGTTTTACAGCCGTAATAATGACAGTCAACTTTTCTATTGGCTGAATTGAAATGGGAGGTTACTGGCATGCTCAATTAATCATGTTCCCGCCCTGAACTGCTACGAACCAGTGCATGGTTTACGGAGTCGGATTTGGCTCAGTAAATTGCGGGCTTGAGCAATTGAATAGCTCCAGAATCAGAGATGAACAGGAGCCCGCAACACACCCGCAGACATATGACCTACAATGATTGACTTGCGGGCTTGCAATTCAATCGGGCCCTCTGTTTTTGAGTATAGGAATCCATTTATCAGAGTATAGGTATTCAGTTACCAGAGTTGGAAGGGGTGGGGAAGAAGAGAACAGGCAGATGTTCAAAGCCTTTGTATGATAATCACATATAATAGTTGTAGAACTACAAAACGTCATCACACTTTGCAAGCTTGTGGAGGTGGAGGCTCTACGGCGCCTCACAAATGGTTACAAACAGCCAAAGAAGCGGGACTTTGCAAAAAGACATCTAACACGCAATTACTTAATACGGACTTACACAAAAATATACGTGCCACGGTACTTAGAAAAAAAATTACGAACTTGCCTTAACGATCGAACTGTGCGCAGCAGAAAACATTAAAAAAACAATAAATACACAAAAAACAACATAAAAAGCTTACCCACAGCAAGAGGGAGGGAAGGCACCCAGGACCTCTGCAAGTGAGGTTACACCTCAATTTAAGTCCAATTTACTGAGTTTAGACACACGAAAATCCCCTAAGCAAGAGAAAAAATGGCAGACGAACAAAACGAAATGAGGCTATACAACCCTAAAGCCGCAAAACAACACCATACCGATTTTCAAAAAAGCTGTACGTGGTCAAGATACACTTTTAGCAAGGACGCTAAATAGTCCACATACACATTCACCGCCATTTTACAACACTAACTTACACAATGCGTAAGTACACAGCTACACTAACGGTTTCCCCTTGCGCACGCAGCCTATTTACACTACACACTGCACACATTGCTGACACTTACACCTCAGCTCCACAACAGTGCAAACCGACATTGTATGCTGCAGAAACATCAAAACAGATTGTTAGCTCTTCAGCACATTCCTTGCGGCATATATTAATTACAAATAGGCATATATTAATTACAAATAGGCAAAGTATATTAATTTATTAATTTATTACTTATTTCATTAGCATAAAAAATGACATATCCACAAAAAAAAAAACACTATCGCAATAAACGCAAAAGCCATTCACTGCGCACCTCACAACAAGCGCCAACGCTGCTCATAGCACACAAACTACAAAAGTGCCTCTGATAATAAAAAATCCAACAACCAAGAGGCTCGGCGCGAGGCTCGCAATGAGCGCCGAAGGATCTCAGACCACCTAAAAAATTACTGTCTGTGGCAAACAGCATTACCTGCCTTACAATTTTATTGCCCCGTCATTTTTGATGGGCAAGTCGCTAGTAGGATTATATTGAAACTAACACCACACCCCTTCCCACTCACTGGCACCGTGAATCATTCCAAACTCCTGTTACAATCGCAAAAAAAACATACACACAACTTAATATATAACATTAATCCCTCGCAGTTTCTGCAGAGGCACATTTATTTTTTTAAATGTATAGCATTTTTTTCCTGATTATATGGCTTTTAGTCAGACTTACAGTTTTGAAACATATATTTTTTTAATTGTGCAGTGGTCCTTTAAGTAAACATCAGAATAACCTTATGCTTATCCCATGTGTGCTTAAATGACTAGTTTTGACCTGACCACTTCAGTGGAAAGATAATGATGAATTTCTCAAATTGTATTTCTAAGACGTGTAGAGTAAATAAATAGTACATTTTTGTTCACATATAAAAATCTAAAACAAGCTAAAAAACGTGTTTCCTGCTCAGAATTCCGAGAAATACAATTATTTGCCATGCAAATGCGCGCACAAAAGCTTTGCTCTTTAATCCAAATTCACAGCTTTAAGCAAAGCCCAGGATGGATTGTGCACAAGCCAGGAAGCCGGTTTCTTGCTTGTGTAGTAGATTTTGTGGGGAGGTAGTTTACCACCGTAATTAGTAGCAAATACAATATGATTATATATAATATGTAATATATAATACCATATATAATATGGTGGCAGCGATTTCACTACTATTCTACTATTGAATTCTTATGCCTTGAAGACTCTTTTTCTAAGGTGTAAAAATATCTTTCCACTTCAGTGAATAGGTGCCATAGAATAATATAGGAATTTGAGAAGTTTCTTTCACCACACTGAATGTAACCACATTATTTGCTGTACAGCTTCTGTACACAAACATACACACACACACACACATATACCCCCCTCCCCCAGTTCCTATGTCCATAATGCTATATCATTGTACTGTATATTTCTTGCAATGGGACTATATACATTATATCCACTAGATGGCATTTATAGTCAGAGAGTGCAGTAGAATAAATCACTAATTTTGAGATATGGTATTTTGATCTCATCTGTTACACTGTTAAGCCAGAATGATGTAAATTTAGGGAAATAAAAAGCTCCATACAAAGTTACTTTACCTTTTTTTGTAAAAAAAAAAAAAACACACTTTCCAATGTTCCTATATTTTATGTAAAAAAGGGATATTTGTTTAAAAAAAACAATCTTGTCCCTTAAAGGTATAAATTGCATTTACCATAAAAAAGGCCGGATCTTTCCTGTTGGCTGGCTGCATGCAGTGGTGGCCATGGGCCACTAGGTGGTGCAGCCGAGACATCAGTGAATTTCTTGGCAGTGTAAGGTTTAGACTTTGCCAGTACCCTAACCCCTAACCCTAACATCTAACTATAAGCCCAAACCCTAACACCTAACCTCTACCCCTAACACCTAATCCTAAAACCTAATCCTAACATCTAACCCTAACACCCAATTGTAAGAAATTTGCAGAAAAATCGGCCACGTCATCTAGTGGCTACCGGCCGCCAGTGTTTGCGTTTAGCCAACAGGGTAGGTCCGAAAGGCCGTATTAAAAAATTGCTATTATTATTACTATTTTTTTTATTTCATCTGTTCACCTTAAGGGCATGGATGTGATGGTCTATCACTCTCCTCATATCTCACAGAGCAATAAAGGTAGGCAGCAAGCTATGAACCCCATATTACATCTAGAGTGATACAGCATGGTGAGCAGTTTCATGTTAGTGTATGCAGGCTAATTTAAACATGACAGTGGCGCATTAACCATTGTACGCACTTTTTTTTAAAATTGTTTGAGCCACTTCTTGAACAGGGAGGAGCTCTGTAAACAAAATACTAATTTTAAAAGCATAACCCTAAAGTCTTCCATATTTTAGCTGAAGAAATTAAAAGCTTTTCTGCATTCAAGATCTCATATCACCTATGGTATTATCAAATGTAGTTCTACATAGCAGAATATTGTAAATATCACACTACAAAGGCTCCTTGACGAAATATTGTCCTGATGACAATCACTAATATAGTTTGTAAAGTGTGCGTAACGCTCCAGTGGGAGAGCGTGCACACTTCACAAACTATTTGTATGGATTTTCATACATGCCGTAGTGCGCATGCGCATCGCAAGGAACAGAGGGTGGGAAATCAACAGAGAGGGGGAAAGAGACAGAGGGGGAAAGGGACACAGGGGAGGGAGGAGGGGGAAAGAGACACAGGGGAGGGAGATGGGGGAAGAGATAAAGAGGAGGAAGGGGGAGAGACACAGGGAGGGAGAGGGGGGAAAGAGTCACAGGGGAGGGAGAGGGGGGAAAGAGTCACAGGGGAGGGAGGAGGGGGAAAGAGTCACGGGGGAGCGACACAGGGGAGGGAGTGGGGGGAAAGTCACGGGGGAGCGAGGAGGAGGGAAGAGTCACAGGGGAGGGAGATGGGTGGAGAGATGAAGAGGAGGAAGGGGGGAGAGACACAGGGGAGGGAGAGGGGGGAAAGAGTCACAGGGGAGGGAGGAGGGGGGAAGAGTCACAGGGGAGGGAGAGGGGGGGAAGAGACACAGGGGAGGGAGAGGGTGGGAAAGAGTTACGGGGGGGGGAGGGAAACATGTAATGTTATACCGTCATTTATGACGGGTAAACGACTAGTATGATAATGTATGTACCTTTAATAATATTAGAAAATAAATATCTCCTGTAGTCAATCTTTCAAATGTGGGTTTTTGCTTCTGGTATATGTAGACTCATATTAAGTCATAATAATTTACACAATTTTTCCTACATTGCAAAGTTGGATAAGATTTAAGCTGAATATGTTTGCGCTCAGAACATAATTTACTGACATCCCACTGAGCAACAGGAACTAATCTAATCACACAGCACACAGTGTATATTGTAAGCCCAGGCACCAGGGAGTGAGATTATCACATAGGGAAGGAAATTACCTACAGAATGTGAAATCAGAAGACTCACAATAATCTTATACATTTTTAAAGACCCAAGGCATAGCAACCGAAGTCATTTTTATATAAAAGTATTAAGTCATACCTGAGTAACTCTTCTATAATAACAACACTGTGGGAGAATCTCTTTGTTGCTATAAAACTCTTTTTTCAATATTAATTTAATTTCATGTTTAACTTAACATGATAACAAGTAAAATGTTTTAGAAAGCAAACAATTGCACAATATTTATATTTTGCAACTTTATTATGAGATGAGGACACTGGCATATGTAACTGCCACATTTCCATTGTACAGCCATACATTTCCTGTGTATTCAAAGTATCCTCCTACCACATGAAGTTGATAGGTAGAGTCTTCAGCAGTCAAATTGCATAATACTATAATGTTACAATAAATAGTTTTCCTGGTGCATAACACTGCATCACATCTAAGTAAATAAAATTGAAAAAAACGTTATTGCTTCATACCTTTGTGGCATCAGACAGGACAAATTGTGAACCTTCTGGGTATTACCAAAAGGGAGACTACAATGAGACAAAAGAAGTGTGGTTAAGACCTCCACACCAAAGGTAAGAAAAATAATTCCTCCTACCTGGAAGGCTCAACCGAGGTTGATACCCCAATTTCTGGCTAATATTCCTACTGTATAAGATAGGAAGAAAAGTGCTTTGTCTTGTACTCTCCCAAATGGGAATATTAATAATACCATGCAAGTTCTCTGACTTGAGGAATCATCCACAGATCTGGTAGCTGTGACCTTAATTGAGTCTTTTTCACCTCAAGTGCACAACCTAGTTGTAACAAGTGCAGTTATATGGGTAAAAATGAATGAAACTCTTAAAATATGGGTGGCATATTGCTTTATGATTGTACACTCTGCCCAATAAGATTTTATGAATATTATGTTGCTTTAATTGTGGCAGACATCTTCGTTTGCTTATACACTATAGAGGTAATTTTGGATTCAGATAACATCTATTCAGTTCAGCCATTAGACTGGCACTATAAATAGCCACTTGATATTAGGACTAAAGTGGATTCCCTGGTGGTGCAGTGGTTAGAATTCAGTACTTTCACCCTGCCACCTGGGTTTGATTCCAGTCAGGGAACTAAGAGGTCATACCACCATGAAGCCATATAGGGTAGACCTGCTCCATACTTGGGTGGGAGACCACCTAGGAATACCAGGAGCTGTATTCTGTGGCCCACTGGAGAAGGAACTGGCAGCCCACTTCCAGTATATCCGCCATGAATATCAAGTGGATCAGCATAGTGTGTTGCGGACCCTGAGGTTACGGAGATTCGGACATGGCCAACAACGCAAACACACAATAGGATTAAAATAGAGGAGCATGTGCCAGTACGACAATTCTCCATTCAGCCTTTAGTGTCCAATGCTCACATTCCTATCATATTTACTTTTTACATATTATTACACTTCTATTTCAGATCAATCAGATCTGGGAAAATATTTTTTTTCACACATATTTTAGGGCTCTCACATTGTAGCACATTAAAAAACAAAAAAAAATAATATATCTTTTTTAAATAAAATTATTTTAAATTTAATAGGCTGATAAAAAAGTACATTGAAGTAACTCAATAAAATATTCAGCAGTCAGCACTATGCAAGTTTGATGTACTGTAATTATTTTAAGTTGTCTGCTTCATGTACCAAAATCATTTGCCTGGGAACGTGCTTGCTGTTCATATACCTGATCATTCTAAGTTTTATTTATTCACCCCTTACTAGCTCAAACAAGGCAAGGCCTTAGATATTCTGTTCCATATAAGTTACAAGTACTGGAAAATCTAACCCCTGTTTGAGTCAAAATATCTAGAATTTCATTGTGGTTAAATTTCAAGGTCAGGATTTATATTTATCAACCAAAATTCAAATATTATCATCATAAAACAGCAGTAGCACTGTCTATCAGCCTCATTCAATTCGGGGCCGTAACTCCATCGCAGACAGCCGGTCTGCAATTGAGTTGTGCGCTCCCGTTGCTCTACTTTTACTCTGCTATTCAATTGGCCAGGCCCCCAAGTTAGGCGCCGGTTGCGAGAATCGGAAACCAATGGGTGACATTAGAATTAAAAGCATAACATTCTCAAGCTCGCACATCACCAAAATAAAATTATTTATTTCATGTGCAATTTCTATCTTCAACCCTCAAGCCCGTCGGACTTTGGAATTCAACCTTCATATTTCATTGAAGTCCTACGGGCTTGAATAACGAGTTATGGGCTTGGAGGTCATTCAAACTTTGTTCAGAAATTAAACATGAAATAAAGTATTATATTTTGGCGATGTGTGAGCTTGTGAATGTTGTGCTTTTAATTCTAATGTCACCCATTGTGTTCCCATCATTTACAGTGCTGTATTGATTTTAAAGAGCTCCGATTTGTCAGTGAGCCCTTTGCTCCCAGGACGTAACTCGATCAGAGCCCACAAACGGAAGGCATTTGAATAGCAAAGTAACTTGCAACCTCCACTTGCAAGCCCAGATCTCAAAATCGCAGCAATTGAATGAGGCTGTATATCAGTAACATAAGGAAATAAGAGAAGGTAACATGTAAAGTGAAGGCAGAATGAGTATTTATATTATACTAAAGTGTTTACCGTCATGCTGTCATTGCACAAATGTATTTCTAGAACAAATAAATTACATTAATACAAAGAAAACTGAAAGAAAATTCAACTGCCAAAGGCCAGAAAAATACTTAAAAGTACAATCTATTCCAATGCCTGCAGCATTACTACAAGACAGGGTGCTCAGTTTTGACATGTGCAAAAACATACACGCTTGATGGCACGGCTGAAGGCCACCCACATCTTCCATAAGTTAAAGCCAGCCCTACTTTCTCCTTAACTTTCACTCCAGAAGCCTTAGCATGAGTCCCCTTGCCATTGGAAGGAGCGACATTGCAGGATCCAAAAGTGTAACCATAGAATTGTCTCTGTATGTGGGTTTACAAAAGTGAAGTTCAACACTGTTGTATGTTTAAGATATGATGTCACTATAATTTGTTTTGAAAGAATATATATACAAGAAGAAGCTTGAACAACAAAGTACTAAGACATCATGACCCCAGCAATAGCCTAAATCAAAGTATTATAATAGTTATACAAAGACCTAAAAGAAATTGATTCAACACATTCACCCCTTCTTTGTCTCTCCCACATGCCTTTTCTGCCTCTCAACCCTACCCGTTTTACCACCACCATTTTAGTATATCCTCCACCCTTCCTTCTGCCCTCTCCCTCCTTTCTCGCTCTCCTCTACCCCTCCTTTCTCTCTCTCCTCCACTCCTCGCTTCTCTTTTCCTCCACCCCACCTTTCGCTGTCTCCTCCATCATACAACCAAGTCTTTCTCTTCTCCATCCCCTATTGTACTAGGCAAGAAGAAGCCACCGCAATGAACAAAGTGAAATAAGTACACTGAAGGCAATATGAACATAAACATAAATATGATTCAAGATACACTTAGTGAAACAGACATATGACAACATACATATATTAATATGTCATGCATTATCCAGCTTACAGAAATTGATAAAACAACATATTTTCATGAATTGTTTTTATGACACCAAATGATCATATGGTGACAAAATAAACATAGATCCAAGATATTAGATGAAAATGTTGAAAATTGTGGAGTATAAATACAATAAAATTATGTGGGTATGCGTTCTTGCAGCAAATCAGGTGCTTTTAGGTCTTTTATTTTATGGGGTACTCCCTTTAAACTGGTCTTGTGTGTTTGTATACATGTACAAATATATATTTTATAGAACATGGTCTAACTAAAAAATAATATTTTTATTTTTTATCTATGTCATCTATTCTAGAAATTGTAATTTTCGTCACAGCAAAATATTTTGAGAAACCTGTCCTTGACCTTTTCAAAATGATTCAATGCTGCAGGCAGAGCACAGTGAGCTGGGAATGCCAATGCTCTGCACAGAGAGCAGCAGACAAGATATGTGATTACTAAGAACAGCACAATCACCTGGTGACTGCTCTGCTCAAATCTCATACCAAATGAGTCTCAAGTTACTTTTATTCTTTTCTAAGTTTCCTCTGTGTTTAATTTTTAAAATTGTGTTTTTTTTTCATGTAATAGAGGTATGGTCAAGTATAAACAGGGCTGTGCAATATTCTTATTATACTTATCTTTACGTCACATATTCCTAAAAGTTCCTTTCATTATGCATGAACCACGCCGAATAATCTGACACCAGATATCATTTATATAGTGGATACAAAAAGTCTACACACCCCTGTTAAAATGTCAGGTTTCTGTGCTGTAAAACAAATTAGACAGATAAATAATTTCAGAACTTTTTCCACCTTTAATGTGACCTATAAACTGTACAATTCAATTGAAAAACAAACTGAAATCTTTTAGGTGGAGAGAAGAAAAATAAAAAATAAAAATAATGTGGTCTGCACACCCTCTTATAACTGGGGATGTAGCTGTGTTCAGAATTAAGCAATCACATTCCAAATCGTGTTAAATAGGAGTCAGCATACACCTGCCATCATTTAAAGTGCCTCTGATTAACCTCAAATAAAGTTCAGCTGCTCTAGTTGGTCTTTCCTGAAATTTTCTTAGTCGCATCCCACAGCAAAAGCCATGGTCCACAGAGAGCTTCCAAATCATCAGAGGGATCTCATTGTTAAAAGGTATCAGCCAGGAGAAGGGTACAAAAGAATTTCCAAGGCATTAGATATACCATGGAACACAGTGAAGACAGTCATCATCAAGTGGAGAAAATATGGCACAACAGTGACATTACCAAGAACTGGAGCTCCCTCCAAAATTGATGAAAAGACGAGAAGAAAACTGGTCTGGGAGGCTACCAAGAGGCTTACAGCAACATTAAAGGAGCTGCAGGAATATCTGGCAAGTACTGGCTGTGTGGTACATGTGACAACAATCTCCCGTATTCTTCATATGTCTGGGCTATGGGGTAGAGTGGCAAGACAAAAGCCTTTTCTTATGAAGAAAAACATCCAAGCCAGGCTACACTTTGCAAAAATGCATCTGAAAGTCTCCCAAAAGCATGTGGGAAAAGGTGTTATGGTCTGATGAAACCAAGGTTGAACTTTTTGACCATAATTCCAAAAGATATGTTTGGCGCAAAAACAACACTGCACATCACCAAAAGAACACCATACCCACAGAGAAGCATGGTGGTGGCAGCATCATGCTTTGGGGCTATTTTTCTTCAGCTGGAACCGGGGCCTTAGTTAAGATAGAGGGAATTATGAACAGTTCCAAATACCAATATGTCAATATTGGCACACAATCTTCAGGCTTCTGCTAGAAAGCTGAACATGAAGAGGAACTTCATCTTTCCGCATGACAATGACCCAAAGCATACAACCAAATCAACAAAGGAATGGCTTCAACAGAAGTAGATTAAAGTTTTGGAATGGCCCAGCCAGAGCCCAGACCTGAATCTGATTGAAAATCTGTGGGGTGATCTGAAGAGGGCCGTGGACAGGAGATGCCCTCGCAATCTGACAGATTTGAAGTGTTTTTGCAAAGAAGAGTGGGCAAATCTTGCCAAGTCAAAATATGCCATGCTGATAGACTCATACCCAATAAAATCAAAAGGTGCTTCAACAAAGTATTAGTTTAAGGGTGTGCATACTGATGCAGCCATATTATTTTATTTTTATATTTTTTTCTTCCCTCTACCTAAAAGATTTCAGTTTGGTTTTCAATTGAGTTGTACAGTTTATAGGTCACATTAAAAGTGGAAAAAGTTCTGAAATTATTTATCTTTGTCTCATTTTTTTACAGCACAGAAACCTGACATTTTAACAGGGTGTGTGTAGACTTTTTATATCCACTGTATGTCATCATAACACACACTCTGTATAACCATATACAAACAAATGAAACACATATTTTATGGCCATGAACACAAATCAAACCTACATAATATGCACATAAAACACACACACACACTGCATATGTAGTGGTCTGAAAATAAAACATCAAGTGATCAAATTCTCTTTATTCAATTTAGCCGGGATAAAGCACTTGAAACCCCCAGAAGACCTCCCTATTTTGGTTCATGCCATTATATTGTCACAACTGTACTACTGCAACTGCCTTTATCTAGGACTCTCAAATGAATAGCTACATTGCTTTCAGGTGGTACAGAATGCTGTTATGAGGTTATTAACAAACCAAACCCGTTCCTGCCACATAACACCAATCCTCGATGCCCTACACTGGTTCCTTGTGAAACACCACATATATCTCATGGTTGGCCTTACTGACATACAAAGCTCTAAATGACAAAGTCCCCAGCTACCTGAAGGAGCTCCTCACTCTTTATGTTCCAACTCATGCTCCGAGATCTGAAAATCTATTAAAAACCTCCAAAATCTCCTCAAAAACCTCTGAGTTTAAAACTGTTTATGTGCAGCACCAAGATTTTGGGACTCGTTACCATGCTCAATAAGAGAGGCCCCTAATTTGGACATTTTGAGAAAGGTACTAAAGACCATACTCTTCAGCCAGACCTTTCAATAAGTTACAGCTCTCCCCATTTGTTTTCCTTCCTTCTCCTAAGAGCTTTTAGTCCCTTCTTGGAAAAGAGTGCTATATAAATGTACAAACATCAGACACAGGTAGTATGCTCTGATTGCAGACAAGACACAGACTGTATATGACCATAAACACTCTAAATACCGTTTAAATGGTGATGCACACACATGTATGTACATCAGAGAGTCTGAATGCACATGTACACATATTAGACAGACTCTGTATATACACGTACACACACATTAGACAGACATAAGAGACCCTGAATGAGCATGGTCACACATCAGACACTTTAAATGAACCAATTAAATATCTTAATAAAAACCTGCAGTTGGTCTTTTTGACTGATCAGAAATTATGCTACTGCCTTTCAGCTGTTTATTGGTTATGTTTATGAAAAATGATAAAATAAACAGTTTTTAGCAGTGATTATAAAACGTCAGCATATTTACAAAGCAGCCTGGTGGAAATTAAAGTAGAAAAACATATATGGTCCCTTCAGAACCCGAGATCTTTTGTTTTGCTCTTAAACCAGGCCCTGGATACATATGAAGATCCATGTATAAATTGCACTGTAAGGCTTCTATTTTGCTTCTATACTTATATCTTTCTTTTTTTTTTTTTAAACAGGCAAATTACAGTGTTTAATAAAAACATTTACTAGCGCTGCAACACAAATAACAAGATGCAAGGTAGTCCACATGGGACTCCAATGCTCCAAGAATATAAATTAAACTAATATTACTAATGAGAGGTGCACATTGGTGTTTAAGTGGACTCTTTTTCCAGATACTTAAAAATATAAAAATATTAACCATAAATATAAAAATTAGTATTAAACATAAACATAAAAGTATTCTAAATATATTTCAAATTAAGCTATAAGCTCTATATTTTTGTTATCCCTTTGAGGAACATAGGTGTTTTTTTTATTTTTTTATTGCAAGCCCGCAGATTACATTATACAGACTTTAAGTCTGCAGGCTTGAAATTTGCTACAATTAGAGAGCGATTCAATTGAACAAACCTGCAATTTACGGGCCGAAAGCAGAAACCGTAAACCATGCACTGTAAGTAGCATTTCATAGCGTGGTCATGACAAATAAGCAAGGCCTTAACTACCGATTTAGACACAGCCAATAGTAAATGAGACCATCATCAAAAAGTCAGTAAAACATGGAGGTTAAACGTCAATCGATTAATTGGTGTTTAGAAGTCCAATATGAGATTGAACTCGCAATCCAGCAATGTTCAAAATAAAAAATAAATGACAATACTGTTCTAGTCCATGTGGGTGGTCTGATTTGTATTGACTCATTGATTCCCGAGATCGATATAACATCGAAATAAAACAGTAAAAAAAATTCTACTGCAGTTTTGCGAGCTTGAGATTGTTGTGAAATTAATTTTAATGTATTCCGTCGCTTTCATTGTCTTTAAAAGTGCAGTATTGTTTTTTTATTTGCATTTACAGTACTACAAACGGGTGTTTAACCCCTTTGTGAGTCCTATCTGGTACCCATAGGATTTTTTTCTATATTTGCCATTCAACGGTGTGAAAAAATTTGCGGGTTTGAAGAATTGTAGCAATTTAATAGCTATTTGTATTTTTAGAGATTGTAACTTTTGCAAGCGTGACAGATCAAAGGCTGTAAGCTACAATTTTGAAAACCGCAGGGATTTTTGGTACATTTAGAACCTGCAGACACACAGAGCACTAAAGGAAGACAGCTGGAAAAAAATAGTTTAGTAAATGCTAAGTGCCAATAACTCAATTACTGTTTTTCTGTTCGGACAATGGATCCCAAACCAATGCAGGAAACACCAGACAAGGAAGGTTAGCTAAGTAAAGACTACACAATGTGTTGGCTAATAATTTTATCACCTGTTTTTAGGGTTATCCCTAAATCCTAGCCTGTCCGAATAGCTATTTAACTCACTGTAAGTGCTCTAAATGGTGTGAAAGAACAAACAATTATATGTTAAAATTATATATCTTTTTTTATTACACTAATAACAGATAAACTAGCTAACGTTGTAAGCCTCTGTATGCATACAAAGTTTCCTGTCTACTGGCTGTTGCATGAGTATTAACAGATAGCTGAGTGCTCAGTGATTAATAGCATTTTTCCCCCTGAACTCAGGACTGCACTGACCAGTTAACCCATAACTGACCTGTTTAGGTGAGTCCAGCATTCCATGCCAGCACAGGTAGATATTAAAGTTTCATTTTTTTTTCTTTCGATCTCAACACTACAGCATCAGAGCAGATCACTGGTCTGCATTGTTCAAATTCCAGAGAGGCAAGAGAGTAGAAACCTGAATTTTCTGCCATAAGAAGTTACAAAAATGACATGCTCAGTTCCCATCAAAAAGGAAATGTAAGCAGTCTTACCATTGACGTTAATGGGAGACACACACCTGCAACTTGATTGGCTGCAAAACCAAGTTGAAGCCGAGAATTGAAGATGTAGGAAAGAGGACTAAGGTGTTGGAAAGTGGAATAAGATGTGAAAGACGATTTGCAATCAAGCTTGTCATGAGAGGGATAAAGATTGAGGATTGACACAAGAGGGGTGAAGAATGGTGTGAAAATGAGTTGAGCAGATGTAAGAAAGCGTGGTAAAGATTGGAATGAGAAAGTGGATTGGCATGTGGAAGAGGGATAGGGATTAGTATGACAATGATCTGAAGTGTGAGAAAGAGGAATGAGGTGGGAAAAACTGAAGGAGGATTGGCGAAGAAAAGTGGTTTGAGAAAAAAGGGTGGGGATTGGTACGAGAAAGAGGTCAATACTGAACTGAATAAAAATTACAGTGGTACCCAGTCTGAGATTATAGGCTTGTTGTATAGGTATGATAACCCACTCAGAGTGCAATACTTTTTTTATCTCACTTCTGTTCACAGGGGATATATATCCCGCATTGCTAAGTATGGTTGCATTGATGGATATGGTCGGTGTGAGAAAAAAAAAATATATCTGGAGAAAGAAGCACAAGGATTGTCATGAGAAGGAGAAATGAGCATAGGTGTTGGAAAGTGGAATGAGGTGTGAAAGAGAATTTGCAATCAAGCTTGGCACGAGAGAGATAAAAATTGAGGATTGACACAAGAGGGTTGAAGAATGGTGTGAGAATGAGTGGGGCAGATGTAAGAATGAGTGCTCAAGATTGGAATGAGAAAGTGGATTGGCATGTGGAAGAGGGATAGGGATTAGTATGAAAATGATCTGAAGTGTGAGAAAGAGGAATGAGGATTAGAGTGGGAAAAACTGAAGGAGGATTGGCGAAGAAAAGAGGTCTGATAAAAAAGGGTGGGGATTGGTACGAGAAAGAGATCAGTATTGCACTGAATAAAAATTACAGAGGCTCTCAGTCAGAGATTATAGGCTTGTTGTATAGGCATAATAACCCACTCAAAGTGCAATACTTTTTTTTTTTATCTCACTTCTTTGCACAGGGAATATTTATCCTGCATTGCTGGATATGGTTGCATTGATGGATATGGCCCATATACGTTAAAGGATAGCAGTGACTGTGAGCTAAAATACACTTTACACAGAATGCCGAAATAAACTAAATACAAAACTTCAACACACAGCTGGGAACAGCGCAGCATCAAGCACACTCAGAAATATGAGGTTTCACAGATAATCCTAAAATTATGGAAGGGAACCAAAATGTTTCGACTTCATAGGGCTTTGTCAGAGGTTTGAGGCATTTTTGACTAGTGAATATATATTCCCCCAAAAATGATATTTTACGCATCTGGACCATTTTTGTAAGCATTGTTTTACATGATTTATAAATATTATTTAAAAAACTATCACAGAAATGTGAAGTCATCAGTAATAAGAGTTAATGTGAAGTATTCGTCACTTCCCTGACTCACACATGGACATTATTCCAACAATACAAAAGTGTCAGTAATTTAATTTGCAACACAGTTAAAATGAGTAATGGCTCAATTGTTAGAGTGAAAGAAAAGGTCAATGTAAATAAATTGTAATTTAATTGTTCAAAAGATAGGTCTAAATTATTCTATACAATTAAGGCAGACAAGTTCATTTTTCAAATGGTTGGGTCACTAAATAAGACTGTCACTTGTAAAATATTTAACAGACCAAAAGGTAGCACAGTCAAAGATTTATTAGTCATACACAATGGAAGAAATAGTATAGGTGTAAGGAGAAATACAGTTTGAAGACCCAGCTACAACACCTTTCAGAGCATAAATATACTACCTAACTACTTCCCCAGTGTATTGGTCATTAGGTTTTAGGCTTCCTGAAAAAAAAGGCCACTTTGACAAAAATGTTGTGGTTTTGCATAATTCTGTCACTTAGTTAGATCCCAGAAGTCCAGTCTTTGCACTGGAGTATTCTATCTAGCTAAGCATCTCTGAATTCACTTATCTTTATGATATCCTTTTGAATATGTCAATCATTTTTCAGTATTTGTCGACTTTGTCGAGCAAAGAAATTATTTATTTTTGCATTAGAAAGAGGGTATTTCATAATCATCACCTGGTGTTTTCAGTTTTCAAATAAATATATTGGAGTACAAAAATGTATTCAGATATTTGGCTGTCAGAGGTCAAGAACCCAAGAGCAGCCGACGAGAAGTACAGACTAAAAGTATGATTTCTGCAGTGAATTTTAAACAGGCTTTACTTAATAATTTTTATGTAAACAAGTATTTTTATTTTTGTTTAAATGTGCTCTATGTACCTTTAACTACCTTGTCTGTAGCGTTCTGTAATCTACTGCTTAAAGGGATACTATTACCCTACCAACAAGTTTGTATTTTCAAAAGCATTAAAATGTACTAGTGATGCTTTAGATGTTCAGTGTTGTTTATGCTTAATTATTATTCTAATGTAGGTTGCCATACTCAATTTTGTGGATTAATGTGCTTAATAAAGTGACAGATGAAACGATTATTGCTAAAGATTACTAGTCAGTTGGGTAGAGGATAGCAGCACAGATGAATCAGAAGTACACTTCAGCACAAAACACCTTTCCAATTTGATGGCATGGATTCTGGCCGGCTGGATCTCATTTATTTCTAAACTAGAGATTGAGGGCTCAGTCTTATGTGCAAGGGAGCAGCCTGGGAGTTGGGAAATGCATTTGACAATAGTGAATGCATAAATGTCAATCCTAATCCCTATGTAGACTGAAGAGGATTTTAGTGTAAATTTGGTAATTTATTGCCCTGTACATATAATAAGCCACCTCTATAGAGTAATGTAACAGGTTGTGTGAGAGGAAGTGATTACAATCATTGGTCATTACCACAAATTAAACCATTGCGATCAATGTTAAAAATAAGGAGACTAGGCACTATTTTATAACAAAGAATACTTTATTTATATTTATATTGTTCATCAAATGCCTGGCTAGTTTGTTTTATGGTGTCTGCATTTTATCACCCATTACACTGTGTTTTACAATATCATTATGCCACATGAATAATATGTAAAAGTAAACATAGATGAAATGATTATTGCTAAAGATTGCTGATATGTCAGCTAAAATTATCACAAATTACCGAACACAGTAAATGAACAATCCACTATGTCTGACTTTGTAACTATGATAATGAGTTACAATGTGTAAGGAATTTCTACACATTATTAGTTATTACAAATAATTTATTTTCTTCAAAAGCCAATTTTAAACACTGTTTGTTGTTGGTGCATCTACCAAGCTAACACTGTCTTGTGGTCGGCAGATAAAGGATAGTAGTCACAACATGGGGTCGGTCATTGCATGAGGAAAGAACATTTTAGGTAGGGCTGGGCAGTGGTAACGCTAGGGCTGTACATTACCCTGCAAAGTTTAATGGAATCGCTGACTTGTTATCATGTGGGCAATGGCAATGCTAGAGCTGTACATTACCCTGCAAATCTTAATGGAATCACTGACGCGTTATCACGTGGGCAGTGGCAAAGCTTCAGGAGCAGGCAACAGGAGCAATGACCAATTCAACCCTTTGTCCAGATCACTTATAGGACCTGGGTAGTCCTTGAGAGTAGTTCCTGTTTCTGTTTTGCTTGTGATTTGTCCTAATGTATAAAAAATGGCTATGCTAATTGCAATGGTATCCTCCTACAGGCACACTTCCCAGAACTGCATGGATTCAAAGACCATCAGTAGAGAAAGACAGCGGAATGATTGAATGAAGAATGGATTGTATTTCATATAATGCTTTGGTATAAGGAGTATACATAGCCGGGTATCATTAGGGAAGTAGTGCAGTATTAATGTGGGGGCAAATGATTTAGGGTTCATGCCGTTAAAAGCATTGATTGCACGCATGAAAAATGATGTGGATTAAATACATGATAGTTCTTAGATGTTGTGTGGAATGCATTTAACTATTTTGGGTATGTAGCCTGATAGGGGGCGGGCACACAGTGTTTGTGCTCCTGTGGGGGGCGGGGGGAGCTGCGAGTGCGCTCATTTTGCTGCACTCTTGGGGCACTTGGTCTCCTTGAGTCGTTAAGTGTGGGTGGGCAGGCACCTCTGGTGTGTGTTATGATTGTTGTTGTTATTGTTATAATAAACTGAGCTGTGGCCTTTGAACCCTATGGCTTTTGTCCAGTATTTATTGGTCGGTCTTAAAAATAGAGGGGAGTCGTATTGACAATGCTAAAGTAACCCCACGGCTGCACAGAGTTAAAAGAGGAGGGGGGTTGACCTGGCTTGGAATTGGGGGGACCTTATTAATTATTTATTCCTAATTTTAATAGTTAGGGTGGGGATATACTATAACGGTATGTAACAGGGGCTTTGTTATATATACTGCATCACCTCACTTAACTAGTCAGTTGGGTACAGATATCAGATTGTATATCCTATCCCTCCCTCCCTTAGTTGTATAATAGTTTAGTTCATAAAAAAAGGAAGAATTTATTTTTATGGTATATTATACTTTTCTGTTTTGTTATATTAATAAAAAAAAAAACATTGACAATTTTATGTAATAAAGTAAAATTATACAGTAAATTACATGTACTTGTTTTATTGTCACAGCTTGGAAGGCGGGGGTGCCTGCCCACAGGTGGTTAATGAGCTGCGAGTGCGCTCATTTTGTTGTAATCATGCGTTAAGTGGGGGTGGGCAGGCACCTCTGGTTATTTATGTGTGTTGTGGTTGTTGTTGTTATTGTTATTGTTATAATAAACTGAGATGTGGCCTTTTAACCCCATACCTTTTGTCCAGTATTTATTGGTCGGTGCTAAAAATAGAGGGGAGCCGTATTGACAATGCCCAGGTCAAAGTTGGGGGGGGGGGGTCTAACTGTATAATAACAATGGGGATAGTTCCTGCTTGTTCAAAGCAGTTAATTAGTAATCACAAGTATTCATAATAATACAGCACAAACAATTCTGAATATCTTTAGTAAAATGTATAGATGTTTTTCAGACTTTTTGAGTGGAGCTTTAAAAACGACTTGATGTTTTAGTGAGATATTTCCTTTACTCTTCTAATCTCCATAATCAAATCATGGTCCCTTATTATAATATATATATATATATATATATATATATATATATATATATATATATATATATATATATATATATTATATATATATATATATCATAGCATTCATCTATGAAAAGAAGGTGTTCATCGGAAAGAGGTGACTGAGATAGTTGTCAAAAGATGAATTCTGCTCAGTTTGAAGAGTCTTAGTTAACTATCTGACTGTCGTGCTGGATAGTTAGTAGTTTGTACTCCACAATGCAGCTTGAAGTGCTGTTACATTTTGTTGATTTTCATGCAATTATTACATGTAAGTTAGTTACCTGCAAATTAAAAGGCATACTTGAACATGTATTTAAAAATTTTTTGTGGAAAGTCTCTTGTCTGTGTCATCTGATCTTATTTTACAATTAAAATAATGGCTATAAGGGAAAATGTTGTTTCATTACAGATATTCACAAGGCTCACTGTCCCTCTGCTTCCAATAACACTTTGGGACTGGGCAGGAAAAAATAATCCCTCCCTGTTTCAAATAAATGTAGTTTTTATACACTTTATATCACGGTTTTCACATTAAAAATTATTTTTTAAGGTTTACAATATGATTTAAAAACTATACAGAAGGTTTTGGATGGCAATATAAAGACAGAATAGGATATATTTATCAATGTTTAAAATAAAGTGGACCAGTGGAGCTCTCCTACAGCGTCCTCTGTTCTCCCTGGAATCCCTTGGGACTCCCATTATCCCTGTGGTTCCATGAGGGAGAGAGAGAGAATGAAATGATTTAAAGAGATCAGTAGACAAGAAGGCGGTATTGTGTGGAGAGTGAGTGCACATGGCATATATTTAGCAGGATAGTTTGGATAAGTGACATTATCTGTAATAGCCTTATTAAATTGCAATTCGGCAAATTCTAAAGGGCTCTATATAAGCACACAGCATATTTTTTTACAGAAGTTTTTAGTTAGTGAAGACCTTGCTTTTGGACAGAAGAAGTTCACTAACTAAAAACTTCTGTAAAAAAAATATGCTCTGTGCTTATATAGAGCCCTTTAGAATTTGCCAATTTGCCATTTAATAAGGCTGTTAATCATTTAGTTAAGCAACAAAAATGTATTCTTCCTACATTGAAGAAAAAGTTAGTGTAAATTGAGATAAGTGGCTTTAAGTGTGCTAAATTAACATATTCCTATTTTATTTTTTATTTTCTATGTAGTCAACTATAACCCAATTTGATAAAAAAGGCTCCACAAAAACAAATAGTATGTGAGGAGATTTAACTGCATTATTTGTAACCCCCTACCCACTTACACCTACTGTAGACTTTTAAATATACACAAGTGTATTATTAAAAACAGCGACAGCTTTAAGTGATGTATATGGTAACATCTATAAATTGTAGATAGAAGCAATGTTCTTTAAGTTAGTGACAAGGTTATAGCTTAAAGCTGTACATATGAACTGATTGTATTTTTTATAAATAGATGTATTTTAAAGTTTAAATATTAGAATATATACGTAGAAAAAAAGAACTGTAGTAATTTGGGATAAGACAGTAATATTGGAATATTCACAGCATGTTATCAACGTGACTTCTGGAGCATATTGCATACATAGGAGATAATGATCTTGGAGGATATACTGTGTATTCATTGCTTCACATTTATTCATACTCTGTGAATCTGAATCAATAATGTAACCAGTTAGTAAATAATATAAATATAATTCATGGAACTTCTACTAATTCATATAGTAATATTTTTTTTCAGCTTGTTTATTAAAATAGTGATTTCCAATTATGTAAAAAGGTGTTAGAATGGTTGTAATAGCAAGATAGTTTATCATGTGTGTCTAACTGAGTCATTGAGAGAACAGCTAGAAGAATATAAAATCCCTAATTAGAGGTGGATCATTAGACTTTAATTTCCCCCCTAACAATATGTAGTATGACAAAATGTACTAGGAAAGAGCCAAGGTCGTAACATGGTAGTAGAGGTTGCACTCCAGGTGTTGGTCAAAAATTAAATGGGAAGCTGAGGCAGGTGAGAGCAGCCAGTGAATCTAGACATTGCGATAGTAAACTGTGGCCAGTGACAAACTTCAAAGGAAAAAAGACACGTTTTGAAGATAAAAATCATACAGTATGCTTAAGAAATCTACCTTTTCTAAAAAAATCCCTGGTTTAGTATACATTTGATGCGTAACTGCAGTGGATACACATCACAAGAAGACAACTTGAGCTCATTTAGAAGAGTGTTAAAAACTACACACAGTGCTGGAAATCTCTTTCTTTATACCCTTACCGTTTCTTTATGTCTCTGTATGGCAGTGTGCGCTCAGTTATGCTGCAGATTTTCTTTTATAACTATTTAGTCAGGTTCTCTCCCATATACTAATCAAATACACTACACAAAAATGATCATATGGTGAAGATGTCAAGAGTAAATGGCAGTTTGATAGAGCAGGGAAGCAGAATTTATACATTGGGATTTGCATGGGAACACTCATGTACACATGGTTTGGATGTTTAATTAGAGGCAAAGAAAGAAGTTAGTCAGGGACAGAAAGGAAGGCAAGGTTAGGAGAGTATTTGGAGATCAGACAAATTTAAGTAGGTGCGTCAGAGTAAAGGGTTTTGTGTGTGAGGATCTAGTTTCTTGTAAATTCATCATAAAAAATCCCGCAAGGAAGCTAACCCCATTTGATTTTTCCAGACCCTGTATTTTTTTATATTTTTCACAGAAAAGTCTCGGTTGCCAGTTTTTATTGGATAATGGCGATACCATTCTGGGGTCTGTTTGTGATTGAGTCTGGATGTGGGATTATACCAAAAGGGAAAACAAAAGTTTGTCTGGCTTCCTTATTTGGTATATTAAAGGGTGTGACAGAGTGAAGAAAGGAATTTGTAACAGCCATTTATTTTGGAAAAGCTATCTTTCTTCCAGGAGGTGTGATTACAATGGAACAATGGGTTAATGAAAAAAAAAATGAATATAAACTTTATTAATTTATCAACTCACAGCGGCGAATAAAATATGTTAAAAATCCTGGATAGGTAAGGGGGCTTTAAAAAAGGCCAATTGTTAGGAATGCAGTTGTCCTATTACCCTGAAAGTATCAAAATGATAAACTCCATCATGGAGGGATACTACTATTCTTAGGTGAAATTATGGGAGACGAACCAACTAGTTTCTAATATAATAGTCCTTGATATGGTGTATAAGGTTTCAAATATAGAGATATACAAGATATAGGGCCCTATTCAATTGCAAATTGCAGAGCATATTTTTTTTTTTACAGACGTTTTTAGTTAGTGAAGATCTTGCTTTTGGAAAGAAGTAAACTAATGAAAAACTTCTGTAAAAAAATATGCTATGTGCTTATATAGAGCCCTATTCAATTGACCAAATCACAATTAAATGAGGCCCATAGTGGCCAAAATAATTAATAAGCTTAAGCAAGTCTTCTTTTGCTTAAAACAGAGCTGTATTCTGTAGTATACTAGAGGGGGGTGGGCAGTACCTATATGATATCAAATGGCACTAATGTATAGTAAGCTGGTGAAAATAATCACTTAACTACCCACTAAACCACCATTTCTCCAAAGCTTAATACTTAATGAATGTCTTTAGTTAAGATGGTGGAAATGGGCAGGTACTATAGGCTATCATGAAAGATCAATGTCTGGTAAGCTGATAAAGCTACCAGCTTGGTAACTTAGTAACCCATTTATCCTCTTAGCAAACGGTTCTCAGATGGGAAATCTATATATTATTCCAAAGCCGACTCCGTAAACCATGCATTGGTTCGTAGCAGTTCAGGGCTTTAAAATTCCAAATAGAGTCTTTTGTGTTTCTATGGTGTGCTGATGAAAGGCACTGTTGATCCAGTACACATAGGAATTCTATATTTACTTAAATGATTTACTCTATTTTATTTAGAGAGTTGTTGTTTATTTTTTGATTTGATAGGTACATAGACCAGATGCAAATAAGTAAAAATGGTATGATTTAGCATTTAAAAATTTCTTAATAAAATAAAGTACGTAAAAGTAAATATATACACAAGTATATTATTTTCCTAAATCCAGAAACCTTCCATGTCCCTTTAATAAAAATCCAAGTTGCATCAAGGGTTATAGTGTCACTTTTACAGTGGATATAAAAAGTCTACACACCCCTGTTAAAATGTCAGGTTTCTGTGCTGTAATAAAATTAGACAAAGATAAATAATTTCAGAACTTTTTCCACCTTTGATGTGACCTATAAACTGTACAACTCAATTGAAAAACAAACTGAAATCTTTTAGGTGGAGGGAAGAAAAAAAAGAAAAATAATGAGGTTGCATAAGTCTGCACACCCTCTTATAACTGGGGATGCAGCTGTGTTCAGAATTAAGCAATCACATTCCAAATCATGCTAAATAGGAGTCAGCGTACACCTGCCATCATTTAAAGTGCCTCTGATTAAGCCCAAATAAAGTTCAGCTGCTCTAGTTGGTCTTTCTTGAAATTTTCTTAGTCGCATCCCACAGCAAAAGCCATGGTCCTCAGAGAGCTTCCAAAGCATCAGATGGATCTCATTGGTAAAAGGTATCAGTCAGGAGAAGGGTACAAAATAATTTATTTCCATGGCATTAGATATACCATGGAACACAGTGAAGTCATCAGTAAGTGGAGAAAATATGGTACAACAGTGACATTACCAAGAACTGGAGCTCCCTCCAAAATTGATGAAAAGACGAGAAGAAAACTGGTCCCGGAGGCTACCAACAGGCCTACAGCAACATTAAAGGAGCTGTAGGAATATCTGGCAAATACTGGCTGTGTGGTACATGTGACAACAATCTCCCGTATTCTTCATATGTCTGGGCTATGGGGTAGAGTGGCAAGATGAAAGCCTTTTCTTACAAAGACAAACATCCAAGCCAGGCTACATTTTGCAAAAACACATCTGAAGTCTCCCAAAAGCATGTGGGAAAAGGTGTTATGGTCTGATGAAACCAAGGTTGAACTTTTTGGCCATAACTCCAAAAGATATGTTTGGTGCAAAAACAACACTGCACATCACCAAAAGAACACCATACCCACAGTGAAGCATGGTGGTGGCAGCATCATGCTTTGGGGTTGTTTTTCTTCAGCTGGAACTGGGGCCTTACTTAAGATAGAGGGAATTATGAACAGTTCCAAATACCAGTCAATATTGGCACAAAACCTTCAGGCTTCTGCTAGAAAGCTGAACATGAAGAGGAACTTCCTCTTTCAACATGACAACGACCCAAAGCATACATCCAAATCAACAAAGGAATGGCTTCACCAGAAGAAGATTGTAACACACACCTAGCGTCTGAAATAAGGAATAATTACCAGCTTTAATATAAGGCTGAAAGGATATCTATATTCGTTCTTTTCCCCACTACGTTGGATGTACACTCTGAATAGTGGATGGATTTGCCGAATGAACACATGATGACGCTGGTCTTCACTAAGCCCAGCTTTATCCAGAGAATTAGCAGAAGACCATATATGGTATTCTTGGGAACGCATGTGTGGGTGTGTGTAACTTTGAGAACCGGATCTGTCTAGTTTTACATGTGGCCGGAAGTATCCTTTGTGTGGACAGCTAACCAGTGAGAGTACTTTGTGAAGGACATGTGACCTAATTGACCAATGGGAGCTAGGGAGGAGTATGGGGGTGGAATTGAGATTACAGGGTTTATAAGGCCATATGAACATAGGAAAATCCTTTTTGATCTTCCTCATCAGCTTCCTGGCTCTGTGCAATACAGAACTCTCTGAGCTCTCTTCACTAAACTGTGGAGGCATGGTAAAGTATTATACTTCACAGACACACATGGACATAATTGGTAGAGATTAGAATGCCTTTCTGCTAAGTTAAGAGATGTTGTTTTCATAATATTATCATATATTATTAATGTATTTGTATTAAGTATTATGTTCTAATAAATGCACATTTTGTAACCATAAATCTGTAACGCCTCTTGAATATATATTTATTTATTTGTTTTTCCGTAGAGAACAAGATCTCATGATGAGATTAGAATAATTATTAGAATCATAATTAATATGATTATGAATAATAATATTGTAATTAATTAATCTAACCATTTTTATAACAAAGATGCATCATGCTTTGGGGCTATTTTTCTTCAGCTGGAACTGGGGCCTTAGTTAAGATAGAGGGAATTATGAACAGTTCCAAATACCAATATGTCAATATTGGCACAAAACCTTCAGGCTTCTGCTAGAAAGCTGAACATGAAGAGGAACTTCATCTTTCAGCATGACAATGACCCAAAGCATACAACCAAATCAACCAAGGAATGGCTTCAACAGAAGTAGATTAAAGTTTTGGAATGGCCCAGCCAGAGCCCAGACCTGAATCCTATTGAAAATATGTGGGGTGATCTGAAGAGGGCTGTGCGCAGGAGATGCCCTTGCAATCTGACAGATTTTAAGTGTTTTTGCAAAGAAGAGTGGGCAAATCTTGCCAAGTCAAATGTGCCATGCTGATAGACTCATACCCAAAAAGACTGAGTGCTGTAATAAAATCAAAAGGTGCTTCAACGAAGTATTAGTTTAAGGGTATGCATACTTATGCAACCATATTATTTTATTTTTATATTTTTTCTTCCCTCTACCTAAAAGATTTTAGTTTATTTTTCAATTGAGTTGTACAGTTTATAGGTCACATTAAAGGTGGAAAAACTTCTGAAATGATTTATCTTTGTCTCATTTTTTTACAGCACAGAAACCTGACATTTTAACAGGGGTGTGTAGACTTTTTATATCCACTGTATATGTTTTATATAACAACGGGCTATTTTTGAATAGGCTCATCAAAAGCGTTAATGGTGGGGTTTACATCTATACCTAAAATCTAAAAGACGTAAACAACTTTGAAACATCTACATTGTTTTGACTTTTTCTTGTCTAAGGAAAGAAAGAACATAACTAGGGAAAAAGAAATCAAAAATGTAATATCCTAATAACATCCACTACTAAATGAACAATTTCACATAATTAAAATGTCATCTACAATTCTCTAATTCATGTCAATGAACAAAGAGATCTTGTTACAGCAAAATCAAGTTATAAGGAAAATTGCATGGAATAGCCAATTATATAATTTTAATGGAAATAAAATGTTCTCTCTAAGTAATATAATAGAAATAAAAAAAAAGAGACAAACCTTATTACAAAAAGAAATCTAAATGTATTTGATAATCGTTCACGCCATTATCCTTTCACAACATCAAGTCACTTGTACAATTTTACACTTACCATAAAGGAAATACACCAAGTCTTGCAATAATGAAGACCAAAGCAAACATGACAAACAAAAGGTCGCACAATTTTTGACACTTGGAATAATTGGCCATTTTAGCTGCCTATAATTGAAAAGAAAATATATTTATTACAAACAGACAAATACATAATTATCACCATTTTATATTTATAGAACACAAGCTATTGAGATTAGCAATTATCCCCTAATATATCCAATCATTTTGACCAAACACAACAGTCAAGAATTTGTAATTACTCTAAAAGAGGAAACTAGGACTATTTTGGACTGATGCATCTAACATTTGGAGCAAATTTGGATATTTTATTATTGAAGTATATTATAGTTTTCAATTATAATATTTATAACAATGAAAATAACAACAGATGTGTGAACCATTTTGTTTAATGGTTTATAATAACCTATAAATAGATATAACATGTATTCGGATTAAACAGTCCCTGTCTTAGATAAGGTTCAATCCAATTTACCTTTTAGACTTGACAACATTTGAATGTTTGTATTTAGATACATTTTTAAGCTCTTTCAATTACCTTGGAGAACGTTTATGAACAGCAAATTAGGGACTTCTGCATTTGGAACTCTTGCTGGCTGACTCAAAGAAATGTAACTACTCTTATTTAGTGCTACGTGTAGATAAATGAAAAAAAATCCCTCGTTTTGGCTCACAATCTATTCAGTTTAACTCATGGTCAGTTTAAATTACAACACAATAATAAAATAAAATACCTTTTCTAACATACAATACAAAACTTAAAATTTAAAATTCTGTAAAAATGTGTGTGAGAAGCATATGAAAAAAATATAATAATAAATCTGTTGTATAATCTTACCTCAAGCAGAACATCTGCAACGTCATGAAGGCACATCACCAACGTACCTACGCGCACCATGTTGTTTACATAGGAAAATGTAATTAAAGAAATTGTTGCGAGGTGGTGAAGAAACATGATGCCAAAGTCCTAAAAAATACATAGGGCATACTTACAAACTACACAAAATATTGATGCAAGATAAATACCAATGTGTCATAACTTATTAAAATGACCTGTTGCACTCTAACATAGTTCTTAGGTTTAACAACTTTGCAATAATAGCTACAAGTTGCACTCACGTAAACAAGAAATAACCGAAAGGGTTGTGAAGGTTTTTTTTCACACCATGATTACAATGGAGAGGACATTTGTAAGAATTTTAGAGGCAAGAATACTTTTAGATTTCTGAATATGTAATGGATGTTATGTCAGCATCTTGTGCATGCTTATCGAGGGAATCAGTGAAATAATAAACACAGTGGAGCAGTACATATTGATCAGTGGAGTAATTCATTATGACAGCAACATTTTGGATGGATTGAAGGACATTCTATTATAAGTATGCAGACCAACATTTTGAACATGTCCTTATATTTTTTTGAGGTGGCGCCAATAATTAGATGCAAGGGATAAATAGGAAGGTTGGAAACTGTGTTAGGAAGACAGATATCTTGTGTAGTTTTCCAACGTAAATATATAGCTTTGGGAATAGAGATACTCAGAGGTTTATTATAAAAATAAAAAATATTTCTTTAAGCTATTTAAAAAAATTATGTATCAAAAAAAGTTATAGTTTATATTAAGATGGTTTTCAATAGAGAAAATGTTATTATATAGAATTACAAGATTCAAGAAGAGTACATATCTATATCAATCACTAATAAAATAAAAAATATATCACAACCTCATCAGTTATAAATACACCATGTTCTGTGTCATTCCAAATGGACACGGGACATTGTATGGTAATAGAAAATAAAATAATAATTGTTCATTGCAAATAATCTCACTACCTTATTAGAAAAGAGTAAACTACTACTTTCATTAGGACCACTGTAATGTATTTGAAAGTAAAGTAGAGACTATTAAAAACAGTAAGCATATTAAACTATATAAAATTTAGTATTTATTCTCAGTTTTTAAATTGTCCGTTTTCCTCATCTTCTCTGCCTTATCAGGGGGCATGGTCAGTTTTGCTTGTGGTCTGAATCATCATCTTCATTTCAAATGTTTTTCTCTCAAAGTACTTTTTGAAATTCCCTTTGAGCATTTTGACTTTTAGGTTTTCGGATGGAGTGATCATTCTAAGTAAAATAGTGCCCAACATGGGTACAATAATTGTCTTCATTGTGCTTTTTATTAGAATGCCTGTGCAGATTCATCCTTAGGTGCAGTTTTTGGTTGGTTTCCCTAGTGCAACGGCCTGTTTCATATATTTTACATTGCATACTTTATAGGTCTTGTTGTTATGGGTGTCATCATTACAAACATGCTAACAAAATTTACAGAGCCTGCTGTTACAAGGTTTGGTTCCATTTTCTCTGTTAGGCTGTTCATTGGCCAATCGTCTGCTGACATGTTTTTGATTTAGGTTTAGTGGTTGTTTAAATGCAAGGATAGGACTTTTGGGGAATATATTTTTTAATTGTGCTTCCTTGATTAGTAATGGTTCTAAATCTTTGATTATTTTCCATTTTATTCTCTAATGCTGGATGGTATGTGGTCACTAAAGGTAGACATGAAGTAGTTTCATTTATTTTGTTCATTAACAGAGGGTGTTTTAATGGCAGTGGATATTTTCTGGGTAATGATACAGGGTTGGTAACCGTTCTATCTAAAATATTCACACAGCATTATTAAGTGTTTGTCATAGTCCCCAATGTTTGATCATACGCAGTGGTATGTGATGGCTTGGCTATGGATGATGGCTTGCTTAGGGTGGAAGAGATGGGAACTGAAGATGTGAAGGTAGTGGTAAAGTCTTATACCACTGGTTGTGTCTGCTATATGTAGCTATATGTAGTTTTCTCCATTTTGTGTACACTATTTAGTAAAGCACATATTGGCTGCTTTGTATTGATGGCTATCGTCAAGGAGCTGGACATAAGATAGCCCCCCCCATTTTTAATTTGTATATTTGTATTTGTTGTAAATAGATATTTACTTTGCTTATCAATAAAGTTTATTGTTATTTTTTCCCTCATCTTTTTGAGTTGCTCGATTTTTAATTGAGGTCCTTTTGAGTACTGATACAGAGGAGTCTGTTCTTCTGTGGTCAGTATTTTAGCATATATATTTCAGAATTGAAACATGTCTGAAATATGCATATCCCTGAGAATTTCCTGAGAATTACCTAAAGAAGCTTTTTAGGTAAACATCATGGGCAGGCTAGATGGACATATTCCTACTAATCTGCCATCAAATCTATTTTTCTATTAAAGTGTGTCAAGTTAATGGCCTTTGAGGATCGGGGTTATTTTACATATTTTTATTTAATACATTAAAAACGATTTAGAAAATATTCAGTTTTAATAAATAGAACATGAAAATGCCTTTAACACATATTTCATTACAAATGCAGAATTCATCTTGGTGGCTGAATAATATACAGTGTCATGGTAATTGTACATCTTAAGAAATGGATACTTGCTGAGAATTAATAAACACATTATTACAAATATGGAGCTCTGTGGACAACGCATTTAAGGATTTTAGTATGGTTTTTAAGATTTAATCAATGACTAAATTCATTAGATTTTTTCTTTTTCACAATTCTTCTAAGAATCAATATTTTTTCCCTTTCAGTACTAGAACTTCTGCACTTGTCAGGTATTTATGATTTCTTCTGCTGATCGAACAAGCAGTGTACCAAAGACTAAATTCACAAGAGTCTCAAAACAGATTTCAGGACAGTTACTTTACTGTTTACTGTAAAAGCAATCTAAATTAAATTCCAGGTCAGAGAACCTGCAAGAATATATGACTTTTGGGGAATATATTTTTTAATTGTGCTTCCTTGATTAGTAATGGTTCTAAATCTTTGATTATTTTCCATTTTATTCTCTAATGCTGGATGGTATGTGGTCACTAAAGGTAGATGTGACGTAGTTTCATTTATTTTGTTCATTAACAGAGGGTGTTTTAATGGCAGTGGATATTTTCGGGGTAATGATACAGGGTTGGTAACCGTTCTATCTAAAATATTCACACATCATTATTAAGTGTTTGTCATAGTCCCCAATGTTTGATCATACGCAGTGGTATGTGATGGCTTGGCTATGGATGATGGCTTGCTTAGGGTGGGAGAGATGGGAACTGAAGATGTGAAGGTAGCTGCATCTGACTGTGAATTTACTATACATAGATATGTCGATTCTGCCTTTTGTGATGGATATGGTTGTATCCAGAAAGATTACCTGTTCTGTAGAGAAATGCATTTTAAGTTTTATAGATGAATGAATTGTGAGAACCTCTAAGTTTTTTCTTAAACGTAAGGAATATTATTTTAGTAAGGAAAAGGAACGTAGCTAAGATCAGAAGCCTTCAAGCAGAATAAGTAATGTATAACTTAATAACTGAATTGAAACATTATAAGACAATTTACCCTAAATTAAATAGGAAAGAGGACTAAACTTCAAAAATATAAATGCTGAAATACTGACCACAGAAGAACGGACTCCTCTTACAAATAAACAAATTAAAAATGGGGGGTCTATCTTATGTCCAGTTCCTTGATGATAGTCATCAATACAAAACTGCCAATATGTGCTTGACTAAATAGTGTGTACACAAAAATGGAGAAAACTACATATAGCAATCACAACTAGTGCTATAAGGCTATTTAGAAAAACTAAATAACATAACCCAGTAAGTGCAAATAGTGAACAACCTAGTTATCCATAGATATGACAGACTGCAGACTGCAGTATGAAAATCCAAAGTCTACAGCATCTGAGTTGCAATTGGTGGTGGCACAAACATTACAGATGCAGCTAACAGTATATGCAGAGGTACCTGCGGTTTGTCTTAACCGGCGAACTGCTCTAAAAGAACCCTTACCTTGGGTCAAACTGGGCAGGGACGCCGATTGTCGCACAGCAGTGCCACTCCCCCTATCTGACGTCAAAAGCGTCTGTGGTTACTAAGATGCTAATGCGCGGGCCATAAACAAGCTCACAGCTAGTGAGTTGTATATAGTATATATTCTCTAAAGCATGGACTTACTATATAAATATAGTCAGTGAGAGTCAAAGCTAGTGAAAAAAAAATATATATATGTGGTATAAAAAAATTAGTACCCTTAGAATTTAAACCACCATAAATTGACCGATGAGATGTATTTATTGAAATGTTTATATTAAAACACGTGAATGAGACAACTTCTGACCAGAGGGCAAACAAAATCCAGCTAATAAATTAAATAATGGGATAGTTGACAGCTACACCAGTAAAGCATGATTATTAATATACATATGAAAAATCTATGTAAATACTGAAAACTAGAAAAAATTAGAACAAGTTTTCCAAAAATTGAAAAAAATTGGAAAAATTTAAAATTGAAAACTGCCAAAAAACAAAATGCTAACAATTGCGATAATTTCACAAATGATTCCAAACTCAATGCGCTGATGAAAAGCGAGGTGGAATCAAGATGAAAACTTTATTTATTGGGGTACAAATTCTAAGGATACTAATTATTTTATAATATATATATATATATATATATATATATATATATATATATATATATATTTTTTTTTTTTTTTTTGAAGGGTGCCTTTTGTCCAGCTCCTGTATATTCCGTATTTGCCCAGTTTGACTCAAGGTAAGGGCTCTTTTGGAGCATTTCGCCGGTTAAGACAGACAGCAGGTACGGCTGCACATACTGTTAGCTGCATCTGTAACGTTTGTGCCACCACCAATTGCAACTAAGACAACTGTAGACTGTGGATTTTCATACTGCAGTCTGCAGTCTGTCTGATATCTATGGACAATGAGTTTGTGCACTGTTCAAACATACTGGGTTCAGTGATTCAGTTTTCTTCTAAAAAGTCTTATAGCGCTGGTTGTGTCTGCTATATGTAGTTTTCTCCATTTTGTGTACACTATTAGAGTCAAGCACATATTGGCTTCTTTTTATTGATGCTATCGTCAAGGAGCTGGACATAAGATAGCCCCCCCCCCATTTTTATTTTGTACATTTGTATTTGTTGTAAATAGATATTTCCCTTGCTTATCAATAAAGTTTATTGTTATTTTTGCCCTCATCTTTTTGAGTTGCTAGATTCTGAATTGAGGTCCTTTTGAATACTGATACAGCCGAGTCTGTTCTTCTGTGGTCAGTATTTCAGCATATATATTTCAGAATTGAAACATGTCTGGAATATGCATATCCCTGAGAATTTCCTGAGAATTACCTAAAGAAGCTTTTTAGGTAAATATAATGGGCAGGCTAGATGGCCATATTCCTACTAATCTGCTATCAAATCTATGTTTCTATTAAAGTGTGTCAAGTTAAAGGCCTTTGAGGATCAGGGTTGTTTTACATATTTTTATTTAATATATTAAAAACGATTTAGAAAATATTCAGTTTTAATAAATAGAACATGAAAATGCCTTTAACACATATTTCATTACAAATGCAGAATTCATCTTGGTGGCTGAATACTATACAGTGTCATGGTAATTGTACATTTTAAGAAATGGATAATTGCTGAGAATTAATAAACACATTATTACAAATATGGAGCTCTATGGACAACGCATTTAAGGATTTTAGTATGGTTTTTAAGATTTAATCTATGACTAAATTCATTAGATTTTTCTCTTTTTCACAATTCTTCTAAGAATCAATATTTTTTCCCTTTCAGTACTAGAACTTCTGCACTTGTCAGGTATTTATGATTTCTTCTGCTGATCGAACAAGCAGTGTACCAAAGACTAAATTCACAAGAGTCTCAAAACAGATTTCAGGACAGTTACTTTACTGTTTACTGTAAAAGCAATCTGAATTCAATTCCAGGTCAGAGAACCTGCAAGAATATATGACAATAAGGAAAACTGTATGTAGGACATTGATTCACTGATATTTTTCTTTAAAGACCACACTAGCCAGCTGTGCCTGTTCTTTTTTTGTTTATCTACCCCAAACTGGAATTTCAGGAAGGAGATGATTGTTGTATATTTATTGTCCAAATCCCAGGAATTATCTAGGCTGCCTAGGTTAATGAATGCATATTTTCATTTTATATATAGCAATTACTGCTACAAATTGGAAATGCAGCTAAGCGTGGTCAAGTTCAAATAATAGGAGATTGTAACTACCTTGAAACAAAACTTTATGAATGAGAGCAGAAATTTAGCTAAGGTAAATCATTTTTTGAGTATACTTGGAGATAATTTTCTGTTCCCAGTTGTACAAAAGCTTATTAGAAATTAGGCATCACAGGTAATACTGATATAATATTAAACAATACATTAGGGAAGCCCTTGGGGAACAGTGATCATAACACTGTCTCATTTGAAGTTGAGTTTCAAAAACAAAATTATAAGAGGCCAGGAAAAACTGACATAAAAAATACAGAAAATAAATGGACAACATTTAAAGCTTTACTAAATATACATACAGTACATATCAGCACATATTATGGAGAAATAAAAGTAAAAGGAATAAATCACAGCCCACGTCGCTTAACAATGATTTAAATATCAAGATAAGGTGTGAAAAGTAGGCATTTAAATTACTCAATATAGAAGAAGGAACAATGGCAGTTCTATGTGTGTACAAAGAATATAACAAGTCTTACTAAAACGCTATTTGATAGGCTAAAACACAAACATTAGAAGTTAATAGCAAAGGAGACTAAGGCCAATCCTAAAAAAAAGTCATTTTTCAAATATATGGATGGAAAGAAGGATAAGTAAGAAAATAACTCTACTCAATAGAGGGAAAAAATAAAATACATTTGGTTTGGTAGTATGACCTTATCTATACTCAGTTTTATCCAGATTTAGATTCAAAGGCCAAATTACAAAACTAACTAAGACATACTACCGCTCCCCCAAAGCCTCCTTAAAATTATCAGGCAGAAAGTATCCATTAATATACAGAGGGGAACTAGACAAGGCTGTCCTTTACCCCTCTTTATATTTGCCTTAGCAATTGAACTCCTTGGTCAATCAATCAGATCTAACTATGATATTCCCAGGGACAGCATAAGACTACACCAATTCAAACGTAAATGTTTATTTGCAGATAATCTCCTATGCACCCTAACCAGACCTACTACTTCTATTCCAATCCAATGGTAAATTATCTAGCCTAAAAGTGAATGTAAAATTGGAAAAATCTCTGATAAAACGATAGTATAAGACAGGTTACTGATCAATGGTGAAGTGATTGTAATCTTCTTGACATTTTACCTCCTTGTGAGGTAGAGATTCACTGTTCTATGTACACAGTTTATACCTATTTTATTAATTGTTTTTATTTCACTAGGCTTTATGATTTTGCCTGAAAAGAGAATTACTGCACTCCCTGAATCAGTCAGTGCCGTGTTTCCTTTACCATTATGCTTTATGCTTTTGGTAAAATACCAAATTGATTAGGTTACAATTGAACTGGTGCTCTCCTATGTTAAAAATACATTGTTTTTTCCCTGGTTGGAGAATAGGCTGCTATATGCCTCGACTTGACTTTGTTTATTGGACTCCCCTTTTAATTGTTGCCTGAACTAACTTTTTGGCTTGTTTCCAATTTATGAACATATTTTGCCTGTCATTGACCACAGACTTTTTGACCATGATTTATGTCTCTGCCTCTCTTGTTCTGATACCCTTGAATACTTGCAGTGAGAATCCTAATACCTGTTGTCATTGTTTACAAAGCAACTCATCCACAAGATGGATTCTGCAGATGCTGCTATTACCTGAATTAGCAAACCAGAGACTCTGACTATTCAAGTTACAGATCTACAAGCTGACTTATTATATTTATATGTTTGTCTAAAATAGTTTCAAACTGCTCCCACTGCCCAATGGCAAGTGCCAGCTCCTCATCCTGTCTCCTTATCAGCAGAAATGTCTAATTGAGAACCACAAGTAGCACTTCCTAAACATTTTTCAGGAAACAAAGCAGAATTCAGGAGTTTCTGAAATTCCTGTGAACTTTTCTTTTCTGTCCTTCATACAAGTACTAGCTATCTCCCCTAAAGGGGAAAGAATGATCTACACTATGTAGTTGTGTGCTCTCTCCTACCCTACCCTTCTTGCCTTATCATAATCATCTGGAAGAACAGTATTGACGTGTGTGTATATATATATATATATATATATATATATATATATATATATACTAGCGTATTGCCCGTCAAAGAATGACGGCAATGAGATGTGTATGTTTGGAAAGTTGTTTAGTTATTAATATACATATGGAATTGTAAGGTAGCTAATGTTGTTTTGTGTGTACTACTGAAATATATAATACAAATTAATAAATGAATATACTTTACCTATTTTGAAGCATTGTGTTGAAGAGCTGGCAATCTGTGTTGATGTTGCTGCAGCATTAGTGGTGTGGAGGTGCTGTGTAAGCGTGATGAACGTGTGCAGTGTAATAGTGTGCGTGTGCGAGCTGAAACCGTTAGCGTACTTGTGTACTTCCGCATTATCGTAAAATGGCGTGTAATGTGTGGTATGCGTCTTAGCGGATCATCCGTACGTCGTTTATTGTCGGGTAATGTGTGGTATGCGTCTTAGCGGATTATCTGTAAGTGTTTTCCGTGGTTATAGTGCTGTAGCCTCGTTTTCGTTTTGTTCGGCCGCCATTTTTTCTTTCGCTTCAATAATTTTTTAGTGTCTAAACTGTTTTATTTTGAGCTAAATGAAGGTGTAACTTGTTTTTTTGAGGTCGTGGATGCTCCCTCTTGCTGTCGGTAAGCTTTTTATGTATGTGCTGTGTGTATTTATTGTGTTTGTATTTTTTTTCATGTTAGCGAGTTGCGGACGTATTTTTTTGCTACGGTTTAACGGCTCGCTTGCAATGAGCGCCTCTGGCACTCATTGCCAAAGTGCTACGTTTAACGGCTCGCCTCGCGTGCAATGAGCACCTGCGGCACTCATTGCCAAAGTACTACAGTTTAACGGTTTGCCTCGCCGGGCAATGAGCGCCTGTGGCGCTCATCGCTAAGCCCGCTAAAGTACTACGGTTTAACGGCTCATCGATAAGCCCGCTAAATCGTACGGACCACGCAAACAGCGTGACGACGATTCGTAGCAGGACAATTATAATATGTGATATATATATATACTGTATATCCAAATAATGACTGTTTATATAGAAGAGCTTCTGGAGCGCTAGGTTAGCTACTGGGATCAACCAATTCTGGTATCTACTAACACTTATGTCAGTGAATTTGTAAATGTGTGCACTGTTATAATCCTGGTACAAGGGGAACTTATGAAGTGTACACATCAGTTTTTAGAATCCCAAAGTAAGACATTGGACTCTGTTGTTACCTTTAAAGGGTCCTTTAGCTCCAGCAGAAAGAACCTATATGTAAAGATCAGTTTGCCCGTAACTAATATACTGTCCTGTTTTAAAGGATAGTTGTAGAAAAGGACACGTAATTCCAATTCTTGCCCACAAGATGTCACTGCAGGACATTGGGGCTCTTTGTTCTGTTTTGCCGCTCTGATCCTTTACGGGTGTGGCCCAGTGGTCCACCCCCGCCCCCAAGCCAAGCCCCCATATCCCCCATACACTCCTGATTGGCTCTAATCACCCAAGCCTGTCCATAACCCCCCCAGCTGCCGTTCATTTACTGGATGATCCTGATTGGGGAGGAGATTTTTGGTATAGGTCCTCCCACCGACATGGAAAAAATGTGAGATAGAGTTTGCTGTAAAAAATAAAGTGGTTGTTGTTGCTTTGAACACATAGAGGATGGTGTGTTTAATTTAACGGGAGGGCTTTATTATTTTCCTAAGCTAAGGTACATGTACATGTTCCTGATCTGTTAGCCGGATACCGAGCAGCCCATTCCTTCAATGAAGATTGCCTTCAACGAAGATCGACAGAGGGGAGTTCCTGTGGCCAAAGGCAGGGATTGTCTGTAACTTTACTTGGGATCTTCATACTATAGAAGGGAGAAAAAACTTTGTATATACTGTGGGAAAATTGGGCAATTCATCTATTCTTGTCCTGCAAGAAAACTTACAAGGTAAGTTTTCTTCCCCTATGCCTCTATATAATATGGCTCTTCCAGATCAGATTTATATCCACTTAACTATTTCTGTTCTTTTGCAGTGGGGTCAGCAGTGGCTACAAACAAGAGCAATCATTGATTCTGGAGCAAGTTCAACTTTTCTATATAACCTTCCAGTATAGGATTATCATATTCCCACAAAAGAAATTCAGTACAAATACAACTTATTGATGGTACACCAATGAGATCTAGACCTGTAACTAGAACCTCTGTTCCAATTCCTTGTTTTTGGACTCCCATGGGTACAGAGATACGTCTCTTTCTCCTCACCATTTTCTCCAAACTGTCTTCCTGTTACTCAACACCCTATTTTAGAATGTTCTCAAGAAGAGAATATTCAAACATTGCCATTGGAATATCAAAAGCTTTTATTCACACATAAGATATCAAAACGTTGGAGATCAGTGCTACAACTCATCAAAGAGACCCTAGAGCTAGATCTTACCCCAGAAATGGGAATATGTCTCTTAGGCATTTCAATTTAAGGTCTCACCAATGCCCGCAACAAACTAATACAGTTCTTCATGCTAGCTACAAAAAGCCACATAGCAAAACAGCGGAAAGCTAACACACTAAATATAACTGACTTACACACTGATCAATGACAAATCACACATGAATAAGAAGACTCCATGACATCCTTTTATTAGATTTGGGGACTGTGGCTAGCCACAACTTACTCTCCTAATATCTTAAAATATGAGAAAAATAACATACAAAGAATTAACTAGATGGGAGACTAGATGGAGGTACTGGAGGATGGAATCCCTACGTTCAACTATGCTGCTAGATGAGGATGGAAGCCTGTGATCCCGCCCCTGTTAATGGCCCCCGGGAAAGATAATTTATTTATTTATATGGTTATTATCTTTGTTATTGTTATCATTTTTATCTTTGTTGATTTTTTTATTTTTTGTCCCTTTTTGCATTTTTATGCTTTTTTATTTATTATATATCTCTTTTTATTTACACTGATTAAATTAAATTTATACACTGTTCCTTCAAACTATTTAATAAGAAAATGAAATGAAGAGATATTTTATATATCATTATAAAGACAACAACTCTTTGATCTGAATAATTTATTATCAAACATCACAATTAACAAATACTTAACCTTTTCAATGTCATATTTGATAATTGCAAAATCTGTTGTAACTCGAGACATTATTCTCTTTAATAATGCTTGATTGTTAAAAAAAGAATTTAAAGAGCTCAGAGATGTCTGATGAAGAAAGAAGCTGAAAAATTACCTTGTGACAGAGTCTGTGATTGTCGTATTGATCTCCTCCCTGGATCTAAAATAACATTTGGGCGGATCTTCCCTTTATCTGAACCAGAACTCAAAACTCTAAGAGAATATTTGGATACTAAACTGAAGAGAGGATTTATTCGTCCATCAATCTCCCCTGCTGGAGCAGGGATGTTTTTGTACAAAATAAAGATAAACCATTAAGAACATATAGATGACAGGAAATTGAATATCATCACTATAAAGAATCCCTATCCTCTACCTCTAATTCCAGAATGTTTTGAATTTTTTACATATGCAAATATTGACTCTGAACTTGATTCATGGGGTGCATAAAATTTGGTGCGTGAAGAAGTGGTGATAAATGGCATGGACACTTTCAGCCTTATTAAATTGTGATTCAGTAAATTTAAAAGGGCTCTATTTAAGCACACAGCCTATTTAATTTACAGAAGTTTTTAGTTAGTGAAGACCTTGCTTTTGGATAGAAGTTCACAAAATAAAAACTTCTGTAAAAAAATATGCTGTGTGCTTAAATAGAGCCCTTTTAAATTTACTGAATTGCAATTTAATAAGGCTGTTTGAGTATATGGTGATGCCACTTGGTCTCTGTAATGCCAAGCCACTCACCAATACTTCATTAATGTTGTATTCAAGGATTTGCTCAGACTTTGGAAATATTGAACATATGAGGATTGTATTATCCAGGTGAATAGAACATTAATTTAGGCTAAAATTGAAAAACATTTTTTTTCATGTGAACACAGTTGAATTTTTGGGTTTTGTCTTATTCCCAGCTGAAATACAAATGGACTCTTGTAAAGTTCAATACATTCTAGATTGGCCAACACCCAACAAGCATAAACAATTCCAAAGATTTATTGGCTTCTCTATTTTAAAAAAAAGATTCATTAAATATTTATCAAGGATTGTTTTCCCAATTACAGCTTTAACCAAAGAGACATCTAAATTCAAATGAACTTCTGAGGTTGAGAAGGCATTCCAGTGTCATAAGAAAAAAATTACCACAGCTCAAATACTTAAAGATTTCACTCCAATTAATTTTAGAGGTGGATGCTTCTGAAGTAGGTGTTGGAGCCGTTCTTTCACAGAGAAAAGACATGCATTCTCCACTACATCCCGTTACCTTCATGTCAAAGAAAGTATTCCCTGCAGAACAAAACTATAGTGTCACAGATTGACAGCTTTTATCAATCAAACTGGCACTGGAAGCATGGAGACATTTATTGGAGGAAACAGAAAACCCTGTGACTATTTATACAGACCACCAGAGTTTAGAACAATTAAAAGATGCAAAGAGACGTAATTCGAGAAAAGCCAGATTATTTATTTTCTTTTCTAGATTCGATTTTTATATATCCAGGATGCATGGGGAATCACAAAATTAACTACCTAAACCTGTCTAGGAAATGTTCTTTGTGCTACTACTGGTATAATAGAGGGAATCCACAAAGAGAGTGACATGAATCGTCAACATCCTCCTCTAATATCTGTAAATGTCTGATTCTGGTAATCCTCTACACATTCACCCTTTGTTTAATTTATCTTTACTCAAACTGGTTTTGGCTATGACACTGTCTGATCAGGTATACACACACCCCCTACTGTCTTGGTTGATGGCATTTCTGAATAAGAAGTGTCAAGTGTCTTAGATTCTAGTATTCAAAAAGGATAGATTACTTTATTTGTTATTTTGGAAAGGGTTCGGAGTGGAGGAAAAATCCTATGCCAAAAATACATGATCTGGCACTACTCTGTAGGTTCCTTAACAGTTACCCCCTGAAGCCATGACCCATTAACATCCCAGAGGATGCCCCTCAGGGGGAGGCAATGTCATGCACAAAACTCCACAGTCAGAATTATTAGCACAAGAGCTAAAGCTTACTGTACCAAGGTCCTGTTTTTCAAACAGAAAAGTGCCAAGTGCAGTAAATAACTCTGTGAGCACTTAATCTTGTTGGTTGTGGTTAATGAGAATGTCTTCAGCCAGAATGATCTGTCTCTGGGTGGGTATGGTGTGTTAGCAAACTTAAACATCGGATTCAATTCCAACAGAGTGCAAACAGACTTTGCTCAGTTGTTTGGTTTGTCCACTACTAAGCATTCATGTGGTTAATGTTCCTGCTTTCCTGAGTCTGACTTAAGTTTTTGGATTGCTACGCTGATTAACTTTTTGTTGTGTTTCCCATTTATGAACCTGTTCTGTCTGCCACTGACCATGGACTGTGTTGATCAAGCTATATGAATCTGGTACTCTTGTTTTGATACTCTTTGATACTTCTGCAGTGAGAACAACTGCTGTTAGTGTTTACAAACTAAGGGCCCTATTAAATTCCAGCCTCGTAAATAAGAGGCTTCTACTTAAGCCCTACGTACTGCAAAGTTTCTCTAACTTACAATGCTATTAAATTAGCCCTGCTGCGAGCAACGTATGAGCTACGCAGCAGGGCCGTACGTATCTACACTGCGTAAATGTACATGAGGAGTGACAGCCTGCGAGATGATATCGCAGGCTCCCACTCCTCATCAATTGCTAAAAGGGACCTCCGCGGCAGTCCCCCACATAAGCCCTGCCGTGGGGGTACTCCGAATACCCCCTTCGGCACCTAAAATTAACCCCCCCTCAATGTGGGGGTCCCCGTCGGGACCCCCGAAGTGTCCTCACATGAACACCTTGCTGCAGGGGTCCATAGGAACCCCCGCAGCCCCCACACATTAACCCCTTGCAGCGGGGGTCCTCGATCGGCACCGATCAGGCCCCCCGCTGCATTTAAAACTTTTAAATTCCCCGCCGCGGCTCCTTAAAGGGGCCGCGGCACACTATTACCCAATCCCGGCCGCGGCACTTAAAATTAACCCCCCTCTATGCTGGGGGTCCCCATCGGGACCCCCAAAGTGTCCTCACATAAACCCATTGCAGGGGGGGTCCCCGATCTGCATAGATCAGGCCCCCCCGCTGCATTTAAAACTTTTAAATTCCCCGCCGCGGCTCCTTAAAGGGGCCGCGGCACACTATTACCCAATCCCGGCCGCGGCACTTAAAATTAACCCCCCTCTATGCTGGGGGTCCCCATCGGGACCCCCGAAGTGTCCCCATATAAACCCCCTGCAGCGGGGGGCCCCGATCGGCACCGATCGTGACCCTGCTGCAATTCAATTTTAAATTTCCCGCCTCGCGGGTCCTCAAAGTACCGTAAAGGTCCTGAAAGGACAAAAAACTAAAAATATTAACCCCAGGCAACTATAATTACCCCATTAACTCATGGTGGTCAATACAGACCACCATAAGGCCTAAATTAACCCATTAACTCATGGTGGTCAATACAGACCACCATAAGGCCTAAATTAACCCATTAACTCATGATGGTCAATCCAGACCACCATAAGGCCTAAATTAACCCATTAACTCATGATGGTCAATCCAGACCACCATAAGGCCTAAATGAACCCATTAACTCATGATAGTCAATACAGACCACCATAAGGCCTAAATTAACCCATTAACTCATGATGGTCAATCCAGACCACCATAAGGCCTAAATTAACCCATTAACTCATGATGGTCAATCCAGACCACCATAAGGCCTAAATTAACCCATTAACTCATGATGGTCAATCCAGACCACCATAAGGCTCTATTTAACCCATTAACTCATGGTGGTCAATACAGACCACCATAAGGCTCTATTTAACCCCATCAGTCCCATAAGGGTATATTATTACCATTATGGGCCTGTTACAACCCAACATTAACCACATAAGTGCCATGATGGTCCTCAAGGACCATCATGACACTAACTACAAACACTACACTATAACCCCCAATAAACCATTTAATCTAAACTAACCCCCTCTACACTAATCTATTAACACTTACACTACCTACCTACACTACCTACCCCCTAATAAACCTCCCCAACACTCTAATTACAAAAAACAAAAAAACCTACAGTACAGAAAAAAAAAACAATTACAACCCCACCCCCCACTACAGAAAACAAAAAATACATTACAACCCCACCCCCCACTACAGAAAATAAAAAAATTACACACCTGAAAAGGAAAGACAGATAAACACAATACATACATATAATACATTACATACATTACATACAATACATGACATTACATATAATATATTACATATAATATATTACATATAATATATTACATATAATACATTACATACATTACATACAATACATGACATTACATACATTACATATAATATATTACATATAATATATTACATATAATATATTACATATAGTCCTAATCAAATACCCCCTATCTATCTAACATACAATCTATTTAATTTAAAATAAATCCTAACTATATCAAATACATCCCCCTATCTATCTAATATACAAAAAATCCTAACTACATACACAGACCCTTATTCTAAAATAAAATAAAATAATTACAGTCCTAACTACATACACAGACCCTAATTCTAAGCTAAAATCAATAAATTAAGACCACTTACCTTTAAGATGTTGCTTCAGATCACTAACCTATGGGTCAAACAAAAATAAAAATTAGTACAAAACATTAACATCAAATAAATAAACATTATATACATTCTACATATTCAACTCACCTTTACAGCATGTCCCGTCACTGTTTAGCTCTTCCGGCGCGGCCCTGTTAAAAAATAAAACACAATACATGAATACATGAATACAATATATAAACAATAAATAAAATACACAAATAAACATCTAAATATACATTTAACTTACCTCCCCACGATGTCCCCGGCCTTCTCTCCTTCAGCCCCGGCTGGGCCGCGGAACCATCCGCGCTCTAAAAAAAAAAAAGAAAAAAAACTAACGGAGGTCTGCACTGGCAGACCTCCCCGACGCTAATGAACCTCCCGGAGTCGTTTCCGGGAGGAAATTGGCATTGTCGGCTTGTGATTGGCTGAAAAAGCTGTCAGCCAATCAAAAGTCGTCAATGTAGGAGCCAATCAGGATGCGCAGATGTCTTCTACCAATCACTCCGTGGGGGTGTATCCCATAGTGATTGGCTGAAGGCATCTGAGCGTTGTGATTGGTTCCCAGAAAGATAGACAAGTGTTTTAGCCAATCAGGGTGGGATATTGGGGTGTATCCCATCCTGATTGGCTCACACATTGACGACTTTTGATTGGCTGAAATTGATAGACAGCTTTTTCAGCCAATCACAAGCCGCCAATGCCAATTTCCTCCCGGAAACGACTCCGGGAGGTTCATTAGCGTCGGGGAGGTCTGCCAGTGCAGACCTCCGTTAGTTTTTTTTCTTTTTTTTTTTTTAGAGCGCGGATGGTTCCGCGGCCCAGTCGGGGCTGAAGGAGAGAAGGCCGGGGACATCGCGGCGAGGTAAGTTAAATGTATATTTAGATGTTTATTTGTGTATTTTATTTATTGTTTATATATTGTATTCATGTATTGTGTTTTATTTTTTAACAGGGCCGCGCCGGAAGAGCTAAACAGTGACGGGACATGCTGTAAAGGTGAGTTGAATATGTAGAATGTATATAATGTTTATTTATTTGATGTTAATGTTTTGTACTAATTTTTATTTTTGTTTGACCCATAGGTTAGTGATCTGAAGCAACATCTTAAAGGTAAGTGGTCTTAATTTATTGATTTTAGCTTAGAATTAGGGTCTGTGTATGTAGTTAGGACTGTAATTATTTTATTTTATTTTAGAATAAGGGTCTGTGTATGTAGTTAGGATTTTTTGTATATTAGATAGATAGGGGGATGTATTTGATATAGTTAGGATTTATTTTAAATTAAATAGATTGTATGTTAGATAGATAGGGGGTATTTGATTAGGACTATATGTAATATATTATATGTAATATATTATATGTAATATATTATATGTAATGTATGTAATGCCATGTATTGTATGTAATGTATGTAATGTATTATATGTAATATATTATATGTAATATATTATATGTAATGTATGTAATGTCATGTATTGTATGTAATGTATGTAATGTATTATATGTAATATATTATATGTAATATATTATATGTAATGTATGTAATGTCATGTATTGTATGTAATGTATGTAATGTATTATATGTAATATATTATATGTAATATATTATATGTAATGTCATGTATTGTATGTAATGTATTATATGTAATATATTATATGTAATATATTATATGTAATATATTATATGTAATGTATGTAATGTCATGTATTGTATGTAATGTATTATATGTATGTATTGTATTGTGTTTATCTGTCTTTCCTTTTCAGGTGTGTAATTTTTTTATTTTCTGTAGAGGGGGGTGGGGTTGTAATGTATTTTTTTGTTTTCTGTAGTGGGGGGTGGGGTTGTAATTGTTTTTTTTTTCTGTACTGTAGGTTTTTTTGTTTTTTGTACTGTAGGTTTTTTGTTTTTTGTAATTAGAGTGTTGGGGAGGTTTATTAGGGGGTAGGTAGTGTAGGTAGGTAGTGTAAGTGTTAATAGATTAGTGTAGAGGGGGGTGAGTTTAGATTAAATGGTTTATTGGGGGTTATAGTGTAGTGTTTGTAGTTAGTGTCATGATGGTCCTTGAGGACCATCATGGCACTTATGTGGTTAATGTTGGGTTGTAACAGGCCCATAATGGTAATAATATACCCTTATGGGACTGATGGGGTTAAATAGAGCCTTATGGTGGTCTGTATTGACCACCATGAGTTAATGGGTTAATTTAGGCCTTATGGTGGTCTGTATTGACCACCATGAGTTAATGGGTTAAATAGAGCCTTATGGTGGTCTGTATTGACCACCATGAGTTAATGGGTTAAATAGAGCCTTATGGTGGTCTCTATTGACCACCATGAGTTAATGGGTTAAATAGAGCCTTATGGTGGTCTGTATTGACCACCATGAGTTAATGGGTTAAATAGAGCCTTATGGTGGTCTGTATTGACCATCATGAGTTAATGGGTTAATTTAGGCCTTATGGTGGTCTGTATTGACAACCATGAGTTAATGGGTTAAATAGAGCCTTATGGTGGTCTGTATTGACCATCATGAGTTAATGGGTTAATTTAGGCCTTATGGTGGTCTGTATTGACCATCATGAGTTAATGGGTTAATTTAGGCCTTATGGTGGTCTGTATTGACCACCATGAGTTAATGGGTTAAATAGAGCCTTATGGTGGTCTGTATTGACCACCATGAGTTAATGGGTTAAATAGAGCCTTATGGTGGTCTGTATTGACCACCATGAGTTAATGGGTTAAATAGAGCCTTATGGTGGTCTGTATTGACCACCATGAGTTAATGGGTTAAATAGAGCCTTATGGTGGTCTGTATTGACCATCATGAGTTAATGGGTTAATTTAGGCCTTATGGTGGTCTGGATTGACCACCATGAGTTAATGGGTTAATTTAGGCCTTATGGTGGTCTGTATTGACCACCATGAGTTAATGGGGTAATTATAGTTGCCTGGGGTTAATATTTTTAGTGCGAGTCCTTTCAGGACCTTTACGGTCCTTTGAGGACCCGCGAGGCGGGAAATTTAAAATTGAATTGCAGCAGGGTCACGATCGGTGCCGATCGGGGCCCCCCGCAGCAGGGGGTTTATGTGGGGACACTTCGTGGGTCCCGATGGGGACCCCCAGCATAGAGGGGGGTTAATTTTAAGTGCCGCGGCCGGGATTGGGTAATAGTGTGCCGCGGCCCCTTTAAGGAGCCGCGGCGGGGAATTTAAAAGTTTGAAATGCAGCGGGGGGCCTGATCTATGCAGATCGGGGCCCCCCCTTGCAATGGGTTTATGTGGGGACACTTCGGGGGTCCCGATGGGGACCCCCAGCATAGAGGGGGGTTAATTTTAAGTGCCGCGGCCGGGATTGGGTAATAGTGTGCCGCGGTCCCTTTAAGGAGCCGCGGCGGGGAATTTAAAAGTTTGAAATGCAGCGGGGGGCCTGATCTATGCAGATCGGGGACCCCCGCTGCAAGAGGTTAATGTGGGGGTGCTGCAGGGGTCTTGATAGAGACCCCTGCAGCATGGGGATGTGTATAGGGTGCAGGGGGGAGCCTCACACTGCTGTCTCGGGCTGTTCCGAGGCAGCACGTAGAGGCTTTCGGATCCCTTGCGTGGACTTTTTGTCCACGTAGGGATTCTTACGATATGCGAGACTCGTGCATAGATTTAAGGCTACGTAGCTCTCTCGGAGCCTGTTCTCGACCATTTTCTCGCAGTCATATCGTAAAGCAGGCTGCAAGAGATTCGGTTCTCGCAAACAGCAGGAAAACTGCCTTTTGCGAGCACCGAGAGAACTACGAGGGAGAATTTAATAGGGCCCTAAATCATTGGTTTGAGCCTAAAGGGTGTTAAACTGTCTTTGAGTGCTGTAGGCCTCCCTCCTGGAGAAATGTGATAGTTCATTCATAGTGAGGTATCTTTCTGTCAGTGTAACAAACTCATCCGCGGTCTCTTGTTCATTTTGCCCCACCCTTTCTCATAAGCCTGGAGGAAGATTTCTTAAATAGTGATTAATCACCAGCAGTTCAATAATTTTCCCTGATCTATTATTTTCAGGACACAACCATTTTTTTGTTTGCTAGAACAAACATCTGTAAGCAAAGTGTCTGTCCAAAAACTTCTGCATCAATGTCAAAGTAGACTTTCTGAGTTTCACCACATAAGTTAGAAGCAATTATACTGGACTTTGAGACCAAGCTATCTTGGTGGTCGTTCTTTCAAAAGATCAGGAAGTATGCTTCCACAGCATCTTTACTAGTCATTTTATGTATGACTGGCTTTAATCCTGTCACTGGTCACTGAGGTCACAGTAGTTTTTGCAGGCATCAGGTACTGCATCTGGGCCAAAAGTAATTGGTTTGTTTCCAGTAGAGGTTTTCTATCTTCTGCTACTTGGGCCTGTTGTGCTGGCAAAGCTTGTATCATATAGGCTCTGGCCTCTACTGCTTGTCTCATAACTGCTGTGTAGTTTCTTGCTGACATGCAGTGGCTTGTAGCATGGTTTTCACAAGTTCCTCCATCCTAAACCCACTTCAAACACCACATGTGACAAGCCAACAGTCATCTGCATTTGTGCATAGGTTTCAGGAACTTTGATAGAGGATCACACATTACCGGAGGCTGAATATATTTCCGAGACTTTAATACATATCCAATGAAAATATTAATAACAAAACAAATCAAATAACAGGCCTTGCTTCCACTAAAGCACTACCTAAACGAGTGAGAAGCTCCTTATTATCAACTCTCACCCAACTAACCCAGGGTGGAGAAAAATCAAGTTAAATTAAAAGTCCATATATTTAATGGCTTGTATAGAGTGCCTTGCAAAAGTATTCACTCCCCTTGACTTGTTACTTCTTTTGTTACATTACAGCCAAGTCCAATGTTTTAATTATCTGAATGTTATGTGATGGATCAGAACACAATAGTCTAAGTTGGTAAAGTGAAATGAGAAAAATATATAAATAAAACTATTTTTTAGAAATAGAAAACAGAAAATTGGCATGTGTGTATGTATTCATCCCCTTAGTTATGAAGTCCATAAAAAGCTCTGGTGCAAACAATTACCTTCAGAAGTCACATAATTAGTGAAATGATGTCCCCCTATATGCAATCTAAGTGTGACATGATCGGTCCTTACATATACACACCTTTTTTTAAAGGCCCCAGAGGCTGCAACACCTAAGCAAGAGGCACCACTAACCAAACACTGCCATGAAGACCAAGGAACTCTCCAAACAAGTAAGGGACAATGTTGTTGATAAGTACAAGTCAGGGTTAGGCTTAAAAAAAATATCCAAATCGTTGATGATCCCAGGAGCCCAATCAAACAGTAAATCTGCCAAGACACGGCCACCCACCAAAACTCACGGACTGAGCAGGAGGGCATTAATCAGAGAGGCAGCACAGAGACCGAAGGTAACCCTGGAGGAGCTGCAGAGTTCCACAGCAGAGACTGGAGTATCTGTAAATAGGATGACAATAAGCCGTACGCTCCATAGAGTTGGGCTTTATGGCAGAGTGGCCAGAAGAAAGCCATTACTTTCAGAAAAAAAACCAAAATGGCACGTTTTGAGTTTGCGAAAAGGCACGTGGGAGACTCCCAAAAATGTATGGAGGAAGATTCTCTGGTCTGATGAGACTAAAATTTAACTTTTCGGCCATCAAAGAAAACGATATGTCTGATGCAAACCCAACACATCACATCACCCAAAGAACACCATGCCCACAGTGAAACATGGTGGTGGCAGCATCATGCTGTGGGGATATTTTTCAGCAGCCGGGACTGGGAAACTAGTCAGAGTTGAGGGAAAGATGGATGATCCTAAATACAGGGATATTCCTGAGCAAAACCTGTACCACTCTGTGCGTGATTTGAAGCTAGGACGGAGGTTCACCTTCCAGCAGGACAATGACCCCAAACACATTGCTAAAGCAAAACTTGAGTGGTTTAAGGAGAAACATGTAAATGTGTTGGAATGGCCTAGTCAAAGCCCAGACCTCAATCCAATAGAAAATCTGTGGTCAGACTGAGAAATTGCTGTTCACAAGCGCAAACCATCCAACGTCAAGGAGCTTGAGTAGTTTTTCAAGGAGGAATGGGCAAAAATCTCAGTGGTAAGATTTGGCAAGCTCAGAGACTTATCCAAAGCAACTTGGAGCTGTGATTGCCGCAAAAGGTGGCTCTACAAAATGTTGGCTTTAGGGGATGAATAGTTATGCACATTGACTTTTTCTGTTATTTTGTCCTAATTGTTGTTTGCTTCAGAATAAAAAAAAAACAACTTCAAAGTTGTGGGCATGTTCTGTGAATTAAATGATACAAATTAATTGATTGTTAATTGTTAATTGCAGGTTGTGAGGCAACAAAACACGAAAAATGCCAAAGGGGATTGAATACTTTTGCAAGGCACTGTATATATATATATATATATATATATATATATATATATATAGTATCTCACAAAAGTGAGTACACCCCTCATATTTTTGTAAATGTTTTATTATATCTTTTCTTGTGACAACACTGAAAAAATGACACTACAATGTAAAGTAGTAAATACACAGCCTGTATAACATTGTAAATTTGCTGTCCCCTCAAAATAACTCAACACACAGCCATTAATGTCTAAACCATTGGCATCAAAAGTGAGTACACCCCTAGGTGGAAATGTCCAAATTGGGCCCAAAGTGTCAATATTTTGTGTGGCCACCATTATTTTCCAGCATTGCCTTAACCCTCATGGGCATGCAGTTCACCGGAGCTTCACAGGTTGCCACTGGAGTCTTCTTCCATTCCTCCATGATTACATCACAGAGCTGGTAGATGTCAGAGACCTTGCACTCACCCACCTTCCTTTTGAGGATGCCCCACAAATGCTCAATATGGTTTAGGTCTGGAGACATGCTTGACCAGACCATCACCTTTACCTTCAGATTCTTTAGCAAGGCAGTGGTCGTCTTGGAGGTGTGTTTGGGGTCGTTATTATGTTGGAATACTGCGCTGCGGACCAGTCTCCGAAGGGAGGGGATCATGCTTTGCTTCAGTATGTCATAGTACATGTTGTCATTCATGGTTTCCTCAATGAACTGTAGCTCTCCAGAGCCGGCAGGACTCATGCAGGCCCAGTCCGTGACACTCCCACCACAATGCTTGACTGTAGGCAAGACACACTTGTCTTTGTACTCCTCACCTGGCTGCCGCCACAAACGCTTGACACCAATCTGAACCAAATAAGTTTATCTTGGTCTCATCAGACCACAGGAAATGGTTCCAGTAATCCATGCCCTCAGTCTGCTTATCTTCAGCAAACTGTTTGCAGGCTTTCTTGTGCTGTATCTTTAGAAGAGGCTTCCTTCTAGGACGACAGCCATGCAGACCAATTTGATGCAGTGTGTGGCGTATGGTCTGAGCACTGACAGGCTGACCCCCCACCCCTTCAACCTCTGCAGCAATGCTGACAGCACTCATACATCTATTTCCCAAAGACAACCTCTGTATATGACGCTGAACACGTGCACTCAACTTCTTTGGTCGACCATGGCCTGTTCTGAGTGGAACCTGTCCTGTGAAACCACTGTATGGTCTTGCCCACCGTGCTGCAGCTCAGTTTCAGGGTCTTGGCAATCTTCTTATAGCCTAGGCCATCTTTATGTAGAGCGACAATTAATTTTTTTCAGATCCTCAGAGAGTTATTTGCCATGAGGTGCCATGTTGGACTTCCAGTGACCAGTATGAGAGAGTGTGAGACCTTCTAACACTAACTAGTCACATGACATCGGGGAGGGAAAAAGGCTAATTGGGCCGAATTTGGAAATTTCCACTTAGGGGTGTACTCACTTTTGTTGCCAATAGTTTAGATATTAATGGCTGTGTGTTGAGTTATTTAGAGGGGACAGCACATTTACACTGTTATACAGACTGTACACTTACTACTTTACATTGTAGCAGAGTGTCATTTCTTCAGTGTTGTCACATGAAAATATATCATAAAATATTTACAAAAATGTGAGGGGTGTAATTACTTTTGTGAGATACTATATATATATATATATATATATATATATATATATATATACACACAAATATATACATTATCAAAAGAGCGAATAATAAAACAGCTGTTTGTAAGATCTGTCAGTGATTGCTTAATCTCTTCTGTTAGTTCTATGCAGCTCAAGTAATATGTCTCCTATAATATGCTGATTTCTAGAAGTTCTACAACATTGGTAAACATACTATAAGAAACCTATGTGTACTCTTTCAACTAAGAGCAACGTCTACATAGGGAGAAATTCACTTTAATGCTAATCACTGGAATAAATATATTTGCAAAACATCCATCGCCCTTCCTTTAAGTTAATTTCTCACAAATAGCAGTTACATTTATTTGAACATGTCAGTGAGTAATGGAAAATGTTCTGCCAATTATGCCTTGTTACTTAAAGGAAAGATTAAAAACTCTAGTTACAGACTAATTAGAGGCACTTTACAAATCTAAATGTCACTGGGAAAGAAATAATCTAAAAAAATGTAAAACAACATATCTTCAACTGTATAATGAGCACTATCAGGATAAATTAAATTACCATTTCATAGTTTAGATGATTTGTAAAGACAAGTTATCTTTTTTATGCCAAATTCTAATAAAGAACCGAAATGAAATCTGTGTTTGTATAAATTGTTAGTTTTAGGATTTGTAATTGAAAAGCTAAGTAGTGACACATACTGAACACATGATGTGGTTTTCTTGACTTTACAAGAAGATCAATCCATCAAGGGGCAAAAGGTGTAACATCTGAAAAATCATTGTAGATGTCAAATCTTTTTAAATATTCCAAATAGTATAACATGGCACATGGAGGTTGCCCCAACAATTCTTCATGAGTTCTCCGGGCACCACACCTCCAGATAAGGCAAGGTATGTATGATGAACTTTAAAGGCCTCTATAGTTAGCAACTGGGTCCTACTCCATCAGACAGGAGGTTGAAATAGCTTGTGAAATGATGAAACTAGAGGCATTTGAGTTTGGGTTTGTGTAGTATTTTAAAGCATGAGAGATTGTTGCCATTAATTGCTGATAAGCCTCTGAGGCATTGAATCCATTTATCATAGGTGCAAATCACTTGCACATTGACCATGTTTAGTTTTTTTTTTTTGTGTGTGTAGCGGCTACACAGAAGGTAATGGACCCAGTGCTTCAGGGGCACATCAATAAATAATGACAATGGCCTCTCTTTAACAAAATATATGATTCTTTGTTGGTGTGGATCAGAAAGGTTGACTAACAGCTCAAAATTGCAAAATTCAATATATGTTTCCTACAGGAAAATGTATCTAAAAAAAATAACATTTAATAGATAAAATACTTGCTACTACCAACATTTTGTAATTATACAATATTTGGAACCTCTGCTGTGTCAAATTAAGCAGTGCAGTTACATGTAAAATAGTGAGATACAGTCCCTTGCAAAAGTATTCACCCCCTTGACATTTTTTGTGTTTTGTTGCCTCACAACCTGGAATTAACATGGATTGTTTGAGGATTAGCATCATTTAATTTACAGAACATGCCCACAACTTTGAAGATGTTTTTTTTTTATTGTGAAGCAAGAAACAAATAGGACAAAATAACAGAAAAAGTCAGTGTGCATAACTATTCACACCCCTAAAGTCAATACTTTGTAGAGCCACCTTTTGTGGCAATCACAGCTCCAAGTCACTTTGGATAAGTCTCTATGAGCTTGCCACATCTTACCACTGGGATTTTTGCCCATTCATACTTGCAAAACTGCTCCAGTTCCTTCAAGTTGGATGGTTTGCGCTTGTGAACAGCAATCTTTAAGTCTGACCACAGATTTTCTATTGGATTGAGGTCTGGGCTTTGGCTAGGCCATTCCAACACATTTACATGATTCCCCTTAAACCACTCAAGTGTTGCTTTAGAAGTGTGTTTGGGGTCAGTGTCCTGCTGGAAGGTGAACCTCCGTCTTAGCCTCAAATCACGCACAGAGTGGTACAGGTTTTGCTCAAGAATATTCCTTGTATTTAGGATCATCCATCTTTCCCTCAACTCTGACTAGTTTTCCAGTCCCGGCTGCTGAAAAACATCACCACAGCATGATGCTGCCACCACCATGTTTCACTGTGGGGATGGTGTTCTTTGGGTGATGTGATGTGTTGGGTTTGAGCCAGACATAGCATTTTCTTTGATGGCGAAAAGTTAAATTTTTGTCTCATTAGACCAGAGCACCCACCTCCATACATTTTGGGAGTCTCCCACGTGCCTTTTTGCAAACTCAAAACATGCCATATTGTTTTTTGCTGAAAGTAATGGCTTTCTTCTGGCCACTCTGCCATAAAGCCCGACTCTATGGAGTGTACGGCTTATTGTCGTCCTATGTACAGATATTCCAGTCTCTGCTGTGGAACTCTGCAGCTCCTCCAGGGTTACCTTAGATCTCTGTGATGCCTCTCTGATTAATATCCTCCTTGACCGGTTTGTGAGTTTTGGTGGGCGGCCGTCTCTTGGCAAGTTTGCTGGTGTGCCATGTTCTTTCCATTTGGTTATGATAGATTTGATGGTGCTCCTGGGGATCATCAACGATTTGGATATTTTTTTATAACCTAACCCTGAAATGTACTTCTCAACAACATTGTCCCTTACTTGTTTGGAGAGTTCCTTGGTCTTCATGGCAGTGTTTGGTTAGTGGTGCCTCTTGCTTAGGTGTTGCAGCCTCTGGGGCCTTTCAAAAAAGGTGTGTATATGTAATGACAGATCATGTGACACTTAGATTGCATATAGGGGGACATCATTTCACTAATTATGTGAATTTTGAAGGTAATTTGTTGCACCAGAGCTTTTTATGGGCTTCATAACAAAGGGGGCGAATATATACGCACATGCCAATTTTCTATTTCTAAAAAATAGTTTTATGTATATATTTTTCTCATTTCACTTCACCAACTTAGACTCTTGTGTTCTGATCCATCACATAAAATTCAGATTAACAAAACATTGAACTTAAGGCTGTAATGTAACAAAATAGGTAAAAAGTCAATGGGGTGAATACTCTGCAAGGCACTGTAAGATATGTACTACCAGTAGATATACATAATTTAAATATATACGGTAAATCACATCATGCATCCAAAGTTTAATGCTATGTTTAGAACAGAAATATTAGAGAAAATGTTTGGATTAATTATTTTTACTATAGCAGAGTCTGCAGGTTTATTAAAATTACAGTATCATATATATAGTTGTCATAATTGCAAGTTTGTTGGTAACGCTATATTAAAAATTATGGGCTTATGCATGCGCAATGAGCGAGGATCGCAAGTTGCAGGTTTGCGGAGGTCGCAATGAGGCCCGCAAGTTAGAGGGGGGACGACCCTTGGATTTTGTAGCAAAAAACAGCATTGCGAGGTTTCACATATTTTTCCCGCAATTTTTGACGGCAAGTCGCTAGTATGTATATAATTGTGCATTTAATGTAATAGTTATGTATACAATTATAAAGTGTATTATAAGATGTACTATACGTTGTTAAGCACCAATAGGGATGCAAATTTCATAGTTACGCATACATAAATATACTATAGGTGTATTTAACAGTTTCTATTACAATACAAAGAACTTAGGAAATATTTATTAAACCTCTGATTTGTATTTCTTTACAATGTGAAGGGGAAAAGGAAGTGTCATTTCAGTGGCAGGTAGGAGCCAATAGATCCATCTAATCTGCCCATTATAAATAAAAACTTTGGCTTAATAAATGCTTGTTATATACATAACATACACATACCACAGGAATGCTTATCTACCACCTTCTCTATAATGCAAGAGATGCAATGTCGAGTCTTTCTGTCCCATAAATACCTTAATATAATGAGGTAAACAGTGTCTCCCTCACAAGCCTTGCTCAGCCTTTTTAAATAAGTAATAGCAAAGCTGGGGCTTATTTTCCCATTCAAATGCACCAGGCATTTAGTGTGAACTTAGCATTGCAGGAAAAAAGCCAGTGATAAAAATCAGTTAGTAAAAATGTTTTTTTGTATGTATTTATACTAGTAGTGTGTGAAGTTTACAGCTTGATATACAATGCATAAAACAGAAAATGAGAATTCACAGACAAAATGTTGTATTTGCTTAGAAAATGGCAATACAGGCCCTAGGGAGCAATTTGCAGAGATCAAGGAGATGTTTAAAAAATCTAAAAAGGGACATATTCTTCTCACAGTCATTGAAGAGAGAATTGCTGTGCATTTTCAAGTATGTGGAAGTCATCCAGAACTGCTCATCCTGTCTTTTAACAGTTATTTAGAATTGATTAAATGTTCAGCTTTGAAATTAGGTTAAAAGAAAAACACCAGATTTTTTATGGTATCCAGAAGATAAAGAAATGAAGAACACAGTACATTTCGGTTAAACTGTGTGCACAGGATATACTGTATGAATTTGCCTGTAGGCTTACAATGGGCTTGATCACATGGCTCCCATAGGCTGTTACATAACTACGGGAAAATTATAAGAAAGTTTATGTGGCTAATACAGGCGATTTGACATAATATTTTACTGATACTTAGCCAGTGGGTTTGTCACATAAGGGAAATAGCTTACACTTGCTTGCATCTGTCCTTATGTGTTATCTAAGTAGCTGTGAGTATGAAGTTGCGACCATAGCTATGCGTTTCTCACAAGTTTGACAACTCACTGAGGTTTCCTGTTATGGCACAGTTTGCACACATTAAATTACATATTTCCATACTTATTATATGGTATTATAGTAAGGCAGGGTATACACATTAAATGCTAAAACAGGATTATTGTTGAGGGGGATTGTAAATTTCTTTGTAGGACAGCTTGTTGAGTGTTAACCATTATAAAGGCTTCTTTTGTGCTTTATGATGTGTAGGCTTCAGTTTTATTTCATTATAGTCCCGAAAAATGTTTTTTCTTAGGCTAATATTTTTTCCTTCTGTGGCACTCATAGTTCCTTAAATGTCTTCTTCTAAGGGTTTTATCTGCTCTTGTGGGAGGTTGAGTTTACACGTAAGGATTTGTCTCCTTACGAGAACATGTAGGATTTTCAGTAACTCTCACGGGGGCCATGTAAAAGCACTATAGAGAAAGTCTTCCATAGCAGCAGTTTTTTAGTAGTGATCGCTCGTAAGGGTTTACCAGTAAGGATTTGTTGTGGGAGGAACGTAAAAGCTATGTGTGGCGAAAATCTTTAAATTCTATCTAAATTGGCGTGTAACCTCACTTACAGACGTCCAGGGTGCCCCCCCCCCCTTGCTGTGTGTGATGTTTTTTTTTTTCATTTTTGTTTGTATTTTGTTTGTTTTTCGTGCTTTTCGGTATGCGCAGTTCGGCCGTTAAGTTCATATTTTTTTGCGTCTCTTATTTTTTTTCTCTAAGTCGCAGTTTCCTTTTGTAAGTGTTATGGACCGTATTTTTTTGTATGCGATTTTTTCAAAGTGCTACTATTGGTGTCGCACCAGCGACGTGAGCTCTTTTGGTGCTCCCTGCCTGTCGTACGGGGTTGTAGGGATGAGCGGATTTTGGCAAGCCCGCGCTGCTGACAACTATGTATGTGATTGTTTATTAATAACGCACAAAAATATTCCGTAGAGCTGTACATAAAATAAGTTCAACACAAAGATAAATACAAATTTAACATAGCAAAGCAAGGAGGGCCCTGTCTTTGAGCCTTGAATACAGTGTCCATAGTTGTAACGGAGCTGGAACACGCAGTCCAAAATCTCCGCTGGTATACGATAAAATACCCAAGAGGCACTACAGTTTCACCATTCCCGACCTCCCATATTGGACGACACACAATTTGGGAGTCAAATGAATACTGACTTTATTTTGTTATTGCAGAAATATATATACATCTTTTTGGCCACAGGCAATACACATGCCCATATTTGGCTACACACAATACACATAAAGAGAACAATAGGGGGGTCACACCTCCCTGGCAACTTTGATACAATCAGACATTGATTCAATTACACTTCTTTGTTCTTATCAGAGAATGAAAACACTTTGGAAAATGCAAGGATCCTTTACAACTTTCTTATCTCTTGAATCTCTGTAATAGGATTATCTATTAGCCTAGGTCTGCAAAAGTCTGGCTAATATTCTGAGCCAATATATTCTGTAGAACATTGTAACGGAACCCATCACTGTTTTACCCTGTTTTATGTTTATTTAATTATTATGGTTAAAATATGATCCTACTATATATATATTGGTTGATGTTCTACAGAATATATTGGCTCAGAATATTAGCCAGACTTTTGCAGACCTAGGCTAATAGATAATCCTGTTACAGAGATTCAAGAGATAAGAAAGTTGTAAAGGATCCTTGCATTTTCCAAAGTGTTTTCATTCTCTGATAAGAATGATCTAATTAATGTCTGATTGTATCCAAGTTGCCAGGGAGGTGTGACTCACCTATTGTCCTATATGTGTATTGTATGGGGGATATGTGCAATGTCTGTGTGTTATGTGTAAAAACATACTTTTACTAACTTTTGAACCCCTGGTCTGATTCATGCCATTTTTGTATATGTTGTTCCCCGGGGTGAGAGATATTGAATGGTGCGGGACTTAAAGGTGTACCCCCTGTATTTGGGGTACATCCAGAATGTGGTTAAAATTGTGTCTGTTTTAATTGTGTTACCTGTTATCTGAGGGGAGGAGACGTGGGGGTTGAACCATGCAGATAATTGGCTGTTGTGATAATTATGTGGGTGTAGCCCTTCAGAGGGCAACATTGCATAAAAGGAGATTCCCTGTCATTAAAATATAGTTCTACTTGACCCTTCAAAACGTAGCATTGTCTCGTTCTTTGGGGGGGATTTATGGTACAGTTACTCTGCCACATTTTACAGCACTCCTGGATTATACAATGGGATATCGTGGAGGCGAATAAGCATTTCATTACTGCACAGCACCTTGCTTAAGAAAAGGACGTCTCCAACGGCTGGTACCCTCTCACTACCGGGGTAGCCGTTACATTGGATGGCAGTGGTGGGATGGTCCTTTTCATCCCCAACGCAAGTGCTGAATGGAATCCCAGTACGCTAAACTGAAAAGACCCACACTAAAGGATCTCTTGGAAACCAGAGGAAGGAGTGCCAACAACTGACCACGGAGAGAGCTGATAGCTGACCTACTGGAGCTGGACGAGATGGATCGATCCATGGAGGTCGTGGACCAACCTTCCCCTGTCAGCGAGGAGGAGGAAATTACAAACCTGGTTCAGCGGAGATTATCCATGTACCCAGCAACATCCGTGGAGCTAATAGATCAGCTGTTCCGGGAAGCGAGAACGGAGATCCAAAATAGGAGGGGGCACGAACTTGAACTGGCAAGAGCTAGACAACCCCTGGCACATACAGTTCATACTCTCCCACCCGCTGCTACACTAAAGAAAATACCGTTCACTGCCTTCAAAGCGTTTGTGGAAAGTGAGGAAGAAATTGATGGATATTTGGCTGACTTCGAGAGGCAGTGCTCACTACACCAAATACCACCAGACCAATGGGTCACTATTTTGGCTGGAAAGCTATCAGGAAAAGCAAATGAGGCTTTTCGGGCGCTTACTGAGGAAGATATTGCGCAGTATCGCCGGGTAAAGGCTGCACTGCTCACCAGATATGCCGTCACCCCGGAAACATATCGCCGTCGCTTCAGGGAGTCTAAAAAGAAGGATGCAGAGTCCCACATGGAATGGGCCAGCAATATACAAAGGGTGGCATCACATTGGGTGCGAGGGTGCAATGCCAACACAGGAGAGGAAGTACTACAGCTATTCCTGATGGAACATTTCTTCCAAGATCTGGCGGCAGACATACAGGATTGGGTGAGAGATCGTCGCCCTGCTAACTTAACCGAGGCAGCACGGCTAGCGGACGAATACGCAGAGTCCAGAAAGGTGAGCCAAGGGTCCACACGACCAACCTCTAGAGCAGAGCCACGCACCTCAATGCCCGCTGCACGCACAGAATTTCGGGCCCCAGTACCCCCAGGACCGCCACGGCCTCAGGGGTCTAACCACCAACCCCGGGATTCTTACAAAATGACGTGCCATCGCTGCAGCAACACAGGGCATATTGCCCGTTATTGCTCTTTGAGATCAGCCAATAACAAATGGAGGCGCACAACACCCCACACAGAGACCCCGCCATCACGTCCCTCTGCTGCTCACTGCCTGAAAATCAAAGGGAGCCCTGAGGAGTGTTTGGGAATCTTGTATGAGGCCAACCCCGTACAGGCTGCCTCCCCGGATAACCGCCAGCATCACCGCCAAGAGGTGCGTGTGAATGGACAGATAGCACAAGGCTTAAGAGACAATGGCGCTACCATCACTTTGGTGCAGAAACATCTCGTGAAACCAGAACATGTATCTAATCGTACCGTTGCTGTTCGTGTCGCAGGGGGGGCTGTTTTTCGCTTACCCACCGCCCGGGTACACTTGGATTGGGGAGTCGGGTCGGGAAAGACCACAGTAGGCATCATGGACAATTTACCTGCTGAGGTCGTGCTGGGCAACGACATTGGCCCTCTAGCCTCAGCCTTTTTACCCACGACTGCTGCTACTTGTCCCGTGACCACCCGCTCACAGACCCGTACCGAGGACGTTCCTACAACAGGTCGGGAGACCCAGGTAAGCCACAAGCAGACACTTAGCACTACCGCCACAGAGAGACCCATAGCGTGGGACACCCCCGAAGAGCTTGTGAGGGAAACTAGACAGGACCCCACCCTCCAAAAGTACAGAGCATTAGCCGACGATAGAGGGGATGAGCGGGAACGTTTTATATGGAAAGGGGTTTCTATGGGACAGAGATTGTGGCCCACCTTTTGGACACTGGGATCCTGGACTGTTGGGATGGGATCCTGGATTTTTTTGGGTGGGTGTACAGGGGGAGAACAGTGGGCCCTGTACAATAGGGGCCCGACCACGAGCTGGGGGAGGAATGTACTCTGCAACTTGGGACGGTTTTGCTAAAGGACTTCAGTTCATTTGGAAGGCTGATGCTTTTCTGCTTCATTATTTAATTGTCTGAAACCAGTTTGTAAAATGTATTTTCCCTCTCCTTGAAATGTTTATTGCTGTGAATGCTGTATAAAGTGTGCGTTTGTTTTGTTCTTGAAATGTGAGGAAATGTGAATTGCAGTAATGCTGATGGGTTGTCAAACTGTAGAAGTGACCAACAAATTGTTTTGTCCGGACATCCCCAGGCCGATCCGTTGGGATCAGACCGTGTATGCCGGCTTATGGTCACGGGGGAGGTGTGTAACGGAACCCATCACTGTTTTACCCTGTTTTATGTTTATTTAATTATTATGGTTAAAATATGATCCTACTATATATATATTGGTTGATGTTCTACAGAATATATTGGCTCAGAATATTAGCCAGACTTTTGCAGACCTAGGCTAATAGATAATCCTGTTACAGAGATTCAAGAGATAAGAAAGTTGTAAAGGATCCTTGCATTTTCCAAAGTGTTTTCATTCTCTGATAAGAATGATCTAATTAATGTCTGATTGTATCCAAGTTGCCAGGGAGGTGTGACTCACCTATTGTCCTATATGTGTATTGTATGGGGGATATGTGCAATGTCTGTGTGTTATGTGTAAAAACATACTTTTACTAACTTTTGAACCCCTGGTCTGATTCATGCCATTTTTGTATATGTTGTTCCCCGGGGTGAGAGATATTGAATGGTGCGGGACTTAAAGGTGTACCCCCTGTATTTGGGGTACATCCAGAATGTGGTTAAAATTGTGTCTGTTTTAATTGTGTTACCTGTTATCTGAGGGGAGGAGACGTGGGGGTTGAACCATGCAGATAATTGGCTGTTGTGATAATTATGTGGGTGTAGCCCTTCAGAGGGCAACATTGCATAAAAGGAGATTCCCTGTCATTAAAATATAGTTCTACTTGACCCTTCAAAACGTAGCATTGTCTCGTTCTTTGGGGGGGATTTATGGTACAGTTACTCTGCCACATTTTACAGCACTCCTGGATTATACAATGGGATATCGTGGAGGCGAATAAGCATTTCATTACTGCACAGCACCTTGCTTAAGAAAAGGACGTCTCCAACGGCTGGTACCCTCTCACTACCGGGGTAGCCGTTACAAACATCAACCAACATATATATAGTAGGATCATATTTTAACCATAATAATCATAAAACAGTTTAAAACAGTGATGGGTTCCGCTACACACCTCCCCCGTGACCATAAGCCGGCATACACGGTGTGATCCCAACGGATCGGCCTGGGGATGTCCGGGCAAAAGTATTTGTTGGTCAATTCTCTAGTTTGACAACCCATCAGCATTACTGCAATTCACATTTACTCACATTTCCCATATCCCCAGATAGCTGGGATCTGAGCGCACAAAACCACCGAATAGCGCTCAGATCCTCTTCACACAGTTCAATTGCCATGTAGCTAAAGTCTTTCCCATAGTCTTTCATTATATGAATGGGCTTCATGGCACAGTTATCTGGGGTATCATGGTTCACACAGGGCAAGTACAGAATGACCCCCCTGTATGTAAAGGGCCAGAATGAGTGACTTACACTCTGGTATGGCCGAACACTGGTTCCAAAGGGCAATATGTACCAGGGCCATAGTCGCAGGGCAGGAGGCTGGCAAACAGTCCTTTCCAAGCCAAAGTGGCGAAGGGCACTTCGTCACACATCTCTCCTTTGGGGGGAAGTCTAACCAGGTACCTGGATATTTTGCTGGGGTGATGGTGCAACACGCTGAGGGGACTTGAGGGGCAGAGGCCAGCGGCACTCTGCCCTGATGCCAGCTCTTCTGCTGGTATAACCTGCAGGACCTCCTGCTCTGTACAAGGGACAAAGGGAGGGCAGAGGCCGACTGCACTCTGCCCCGCTGTCAGCTCTTCTGCTGGGGTACTTGGGACATATTCCGGCTCAGTAGCCAGGGAAACGTGGGGGTCAGTGGGGGTTAACATTTCCTCTGTTAACCCTGGGGCCACATTAGAAGTTAGCTGGGGAGGGGAATTTGTACTTACCCCGTCCTCCGGTTGTCCCAGTGACGGTAGTTGGGGATCTGGACAAGCTGTGGGCGCAGAGACCATGGTCCCATCTGCGCCGTCTGGGAGATTGGTGTCTCCCCTGGTTAGGGTAAACTGTCGCTGGGGGGGAAGGACGGCACCTTCTGCCCCCTGTGTTTCACACTGCCGCTGGGGGGGAAGGACGACACCTTTGGCCCCCTGCGGTACCCACTGCCGCTGTGGAGGAAGGTCGACACCTTCTGCTCCCTGGGGTACACACTGCCGCTGGGGGGGAAGGACGACACCTTCTGCCCCCTGGGGTTCACACTGCCGCTGAGGGGAAAGGACGACACCTTCTGCCCCCTGGGGTTCACACTGCCGCTGGGGGGAAAGGACGACACCTTCTGCCCCCTGGGGTTCACACTGCTGCTGGGGAGGAAGGACGGCCCCTTCTGCTCCCTGGGGTACACACTGCCGCTGTGGGGGAAGGCCGACACCTTCAGCTCCCTGGGGTACATACTGCCGCTGGGGAGGAAGGACGACACCTTCAGCTCCCTGGGGTACACACTGCCGCTGGGGGGGGGAGGCCGACACCTTCAGCTCCCTGGGGTACACACTGCCGCTGGGGAGGAAGGACGACACCTTCAGCTCCCTGGGGTACACACTGCCGCTGGGGGGAAAGGACGACACCTTCTGCCCCCTGGGGTTCACACTGCCGCTGGGGAGGAAGGACGGCCCCTTCTGCTCCCTGGGGTACACACTGCCGCTGGGGGGGAAGGACGACACCTTCTGCCCCCTGGGGTTCACACTGCCGCTGGGGGGAAAGGACGACACCTTCTGCCCCCTGGGCTTCACACTGCCGCTGGGGAGGAAGGACGGCCCCTTCTGCTCCCTGGGGTACACACTGCCGCTGGGGGGGAAGGCCGACACCTTCAGCTCCCTGGGGTACATACTGCTGCTGGGGAGGAAGGACGACACCTTCAGCTCCCTGGGGTACACACTGCCGCTGGGGGGAAAGGACGACACCTTCAGCTCCCTGGGGTTCACACTGCCGCTGAGGGGGAAGGACGACACCTTCTGCCCCCTGGGGTTCACACTGCCGCTGGGAGGGAAGGACGACACCTTCTGCCCTCTGTAGGGCCGGTAGAGAGACCTCGGTCCCATCTCTACCTGCCATCTGGAGGTCATCCCAGGACCAGTCAATGAAGTCTGGTTCTGCTTGTCGAGTAGGTTGGGGCTGCACAAGGCTGAGCAGGTGTTGGTAGTCCTGCTCCAGCTCCCACTCTCTCGTTACCAGGTGGGTCATGTCTTTGCTCACCTCGGCTTCGTCATCCCAGACATACATGCACATCCGGTAGTCGTAGATGTCCCAAAACCTAGACCCCTCCGTGCTGCCAAGATCAATATCGTCCTCCAAGGCATCCCATAATAAACCTGGGCCATCATAATCATCCCCCTCCGGTAAGTCGTGATCGGGCGTCCAGGGGGTAAGTCGAACGGTATGCCACCAGAGGGCCTGGTATGCGTTGTCTAGCCAGATCTCTCGCCATACCAGGGTCTCTAGTCTTGTCACCCACTCATCCAGGGGCTGCTCTCCCAATAGATACATCCGCATCGCCACACGCTTCTGTAGCCGCTGCTCATCACTGGGGAGACTCTCACCTCGCCGCCATTGGGCATCTTCCAGGGCATCATACCAGAGTTCCTTTCTGTCTGTTTCCCTGTAGTCTGCGGCCGCCTCCTCCTCCTCATGATGGAACGCTGTCTGAAAACTAGCCGGTTCCATCCTGCTGTAGCCAGGGGCGCTGTACGGATACTAGCGTTGCCCTCAATTTGTACTCCACGGAATGGTGTCTCCTGTAGCTGTCCTTCTGACCGTGGGAACAATCCCGCCACTTGCCAACAAATGTAACGGAGCTGGAACACGCAGTCCAAAATCTCCGCTGGTATACGATAAAATACCCAAGAGGCACTACAGTTTCACCATTCCCGACCTCCCATATTGGACGACACACAATTTGGGAGTCAAATGAATACTGACTTTATTTTGTTATTGCAGAAATATATATATACATCTTTTTGGCCACAGGCAATACACATGCCCATATTTGGCTACACACAATACACATAAAGAGAACAATAGGGGGGTCACACCTCCCTGGCAACTTTGATACAATCAGACATTGATTCAATTACACTTCTTTGTTCTTATCAGAGAATGAAAACACTTTGGAAAATGCAAGGATCCTTTACAACTTTCTTATCTCTTGAATCTCTGTAATAGGATTATCTATTAGCCTAGGTCTGCAAAAGTCTGGCTAATATTCTGAGCCAATATATTCTGTAGAACATCAACCAACATATATATAGTAGGATCATATTTTAACCATAATAATCATAAAACAGTTTAAAACAGTGATGGGTTCCGCTACAATAGTGCTTTCCCCAAAGCACCTTGTGGGATTGAAACTTGCAGACTTACAACCTAAAAGTATTGTGTGTGTTAAAGAAGTGAGAGAGGTGAGAGTATGTTAGGGTGGAAGGTGGTACACTTCTTTAAAGAAATGTGTTTTTCAAGAGGTTTTGAACGTTTTGAGTCAGGAGGATAATCTGGTGGAGTGAGGCTAGGAGTTCCGGAGAACATGGGCAGCAGAAGAAAAGTCCTGAAGGTGAGAGTGAGAGGCGGTGACAAGAGTTGTGTAAAGAAGAAGGTCATTAGCAGAACGAAGAGGGCGTGTGGGGGAGTATTTGGAGATGAGAGCAGAGATGTATGGGGGTGCGTTATTGTTGAGGGCTTTGTAAGTTATGGTCATGATTTAAAATGTTATTCTGGTGGCTAAGGGAAGCCAGTGGAGTGATTGACAGAGAGGTGATGCCGACACTGAGCGCTGTGTACAGAAGATGAGTCTAGCAGAGGCATTCATAATGGATTGAAGTGGGGATAGTCTGGTGAGGGTAGGCCAGCAAGAAGCGAGTTGCAGTAGTCAGGTCGAGAGATGATGAGAGAGTGTATTAGGATTTTAGATGTGTCTTGCGTAAGATAGTGATGAATTCTGGAGATGTTTTTTAGATGGAGGAGACAAGATTTAGCTAGTGACTGTATGTGAGGGATGAAAGACAGGGCGGGGTCCAGTAGAACCCCAAGGCAACGGTCTTGGGAGGTTGTGGTAATGATGTCATTGTTGACAGTGAGAGAGATGTGAGGAATTGGAGACATGTGTTAGAAGAGAGGGGAAATAATCTGGTACTGAGAGGTAGATTTGGGTGTCATCTGCATAGAGATGATACTGAAGCCCAAAAGAGTTTATAAGGGTACCAATTGAGGATGTGTAGATGGAGAAAAGGAGGGGGCCCAGGACTGATGCTTGGGGTACACCAACAGACAGGGCAAAGCAGTTTAAAGTGGCTGTTGGATTGGCGGAGGGAGAAGACAGAGTCTGGTTGGTTAGTTGAGAGGGTAGAGTGAGTGAGCCACTGTAAGCCCAGGACTGATGCTTGGGGTACACCAACAGACAGGGGGTGAGAAGAAGAAGAGGTGTCAGAGAAGGAGACACTGAATGATCGATTTTGTAGGTATGATGAGAACCATGAGAGAGCGAATACCGAGGGAGGAGTGGATATGGAGTAGAAGTGGATGGTCAACTGTGTCAAAGGCAGCAGAGAGATCTAGAAGAAGCAGAATAGAAAAGTGACCTTTTGACTTGGTGGTAAGCAGGTCATTAGTGACTTTAGTGAGAGCTGTCTCAGTGGAGTGGTGGGGCCGGAAGCCTGATTGTAAGGTGTCAAAAAGGGAGTTGGAGGAAATCAAGCTGGAAAGGCGGTTATAGACGAGCTGCTCCAGTAATTTGGAAGCCAGGGGAAGTAGAGAGAGAGTGGGTGTAATTATGGCGTGTTTTAGAGAAGATAGAAGCCTGCCAGAATTTAGGGAAAGGTTGGAGTGGTGGGGCCGGAAGCCTGATTGTAAGGTGTCAAAAAGGGAGTTGGAGGAAATCAAGCTGGAAAGGCGGTTATAGACGAGCTGCTCCAGTAATTTGGAAGCCAGGAGAAGTAGAGAGAGAGTGGGTGTAATTATGGCGTGTTTTAGAGAAGATAGAAGCCTGCCAGAATTTAGGGAAAGGTTGAAAATATGTGTGAGAGCTGGGATTAGTGTGGTAGAGAGGGGAGGGATGAGCTGAGATGGAATAGGATCCTGAGGACAGGTAGTGAGGCGAGTGGATGATAGCAGGCTGGCTACTTCATCCTCTGTAGCCAGGGCAAAGCAGTTTAAAGTGGCTGTTGGATTGGCGGAGGGAGAAGACAGAGTCTGGTTGGTTAGTTGAGAGGGTAGAGTGAGTGAGCCACTGTGAGCCCAGGACTGATGCTTGGGGTACACCAACAGACAGGGGGTGAGAAGAAGAAGAGGTGTCAGAGAAGGAGACACTGAATGATCGATTTTGTAGGTATGATGAGAACCATGAGAGAGCAAATACCGAGGGAGGAGTGGATATGGAGTAGAAGTGGATGGTCAACTGTGTCAAAGGCAGCAGAGAGATCTAGAAGAAGCAGAATAGAAAAGTGACCTTTTGACTTGGTGGTAAGCAGGTCATTAGTGACTTTAGTGAGAGCTGTCTCAGTGGAGTGGTGGGGCCGGAAGCCTGATTGTAAGGTGTCAAAAAGGGAGTTGGAGGAAATCAAGCTGGAAAGGCGGTTATAGACGAGCTGCTCCAGTAATTTGGAAGCCAGGGGAAGTAGAGAGAGAGTGGGTGTAATTATGGCGTGTTTTAGAGAAGATAGAAGCCTGCCAGAATTTAGGGAAAGGTTGAAAATATGTGTGAGAGCTGGGATTAGTGTGGTAGAGAGGGGAGGGATGAGCTGAGATGGAATAGGATCCTGAGGACAGGTAGTGAGGCGAGTGGATGATAGCAGGCTGGCTACTTCATCCTCTGTAGCCAGGGCAAAGCAGTTTAAAGTGGCTGTTGGATTGGCGGAGGGAGAAGACAGAGTCTGGTTGGTTAGTTGAGAGGGTAGAGTGAGTGAGCCACTGTGAGATGAGAATTAATTGCGGATGTTTTGAATTTTATGAATAAAGTGGTTGGCAAAGTCTTAAGCTGTGAGAGATAAAGGGATGGGAGGAGGTGGTGGGCGGAGGAGAGTATTGTGGCGAACAGACGCTTGGGGTTAGAGGACTGAGTTGATATTAGTGATGTGAAGTAGTATTGTTTGGCAAGGTTGAGGGCAGAGGAGTAGGAGTGCAACATAAATTTGCAGTGGAGGAAATATGCAGAAGTGTGTGATATCCTCCAGAGCCATTCAGCAGTGCATGAGCACTTCTAGATGTATCATGTTTGTGTAGTGTGCCAAGGTTGTGGAAGACAGTGAGGGCGTCTTCGTGTGGTTAAGGGGGCGAGGGTGTCAGGGTGGGAAGAGAGAGTAGAGTTGTAGAGTGAGGTGGCAGTGTCAGGGCAGTTGAGGTTGGTGATGGGGCTGAGAAGGGGTTGGATATTAGTGGAGAGCTGAGCGGGGTCAAGTGCCAGCAGGTTTCTGTGGGTGATGGTGGCAGGGGTTGAAGAAGGGTGGTGAGAGTAAGATGTGGTGAGGGTGAAGGTAAGGAAGTGATGGTCAGATAGAGGGAGTGGGTGGATGACTGGTTTGGAGGTTGTGCTGAGATTGGTAAAGATAAGGTCTAGAGAGTGTCCAGCATGATAAGTTGAAGAATCTGTAAGTTGTGAGAGGCCAACGAAAGAGGTGAGTGCAAGCAGTTTGGCTGCAGCTGGGGAGGTGGAGTGTCAATGGGAATGTTAAAATCTCCAAGTACCAGTGAAGGAACGTTGGAGGAGAGAAAGTGAGGGAGCCAGACAGAAAAGTGATCAAGAAATTGAGAGGGAGTGCCTGGGGGCGATAGATCACAGCAACACGTGGAGAGATAGGTGAGAAGAGGCTGATTGTATTAACTTCAAAGGATGAGAATTGGAGGGATGAGACAGGGGGTAAGAGGTGAAAAGTACAGCGAAAGCAATACACCCACACCACCATCTTGTTTGTTCCCTAGGTGTGTGACTGAGATGAAAGCTACCATGAGAGAGTGCTGCAGGGGAGGCAGTGTCTAAGGAAGAGAGCCAGGTTTCAGTGAGAGCCAGTAGATTGAGGGAGTTGGAAATTAATATATCATGAGTGAAAGTGAGTTTACTGCAAATAGACCATGCGTTCCAGAGGGCGCAGGAGAAAGGTAGATTTGAAGGTTTGTGACAAATGATGGATTTCAGATTCTGGGTGTTACGGGTGTTTGCTGGCCTTTAACTGGAAGAGAGAGAAGATGGGACTGAAACTTACAGTGCTTACAATATAACTAAAATTATCAACCTATTTTGTTATTTACAATCAAATACAGTATATAACAATGTTCCTATTATAAAAAGTAGCTGAAAGAGATTTGGATTTAATGTCAGTCTTTTGACACCAGTACTTCACTACTCTGCATCTATGGCCTCCATTCCATGCCTCTGTTGTGCAGATTTACAAGTAAAGTTGACTTATAAATCTGCTATGAGCTAGTACTTCAGACATCAAAACAAATCCTATGAGAATTGGCCACTGATTGCTAGTAATTGACCTAAAATCTAAACCCATGTGTAGCTTTCCCATTGATGATTTCCAAAAGGCCATCACATTGTTCAAGCTGAAAGACACATGTTAACTTACAAAAGTTCATACTAGTTTTTTCCTATTATTTAGTAATTTGTATTTTTCTTCAAAATTATTAAAACATATGAATTCATCCACAACAAGAAAAGTTTTATACATAGTGCAATAAATGTATCATAACACAAAAAGCATCAAATAATTACAGGTGTAGGCTTTCCTTAAAGCCTCTGAGAAGCATACATGCGTCAAATCTCACATTAATATAAATCTGTGCCTTAATTGTGTCAGATTTGAAACTTGATTCCTCATATCCGACACAATTAAGCGGTTAATATCATTATCCCCGATTACCAGGGGATCCCTGAGATCCTCCCTCAATCGCCAATAATTCTGTTTCCCAATACCCCTATCTACTATGATTCAGGGGATCCCCGGGATTCACCCATAATACCGCTATGAACCAGGACCCCCATCGCATCTATAATTAACCCCCACCATGAGGATCACTAATAGACCATGTGGCATCTATAAATTAACCCCATGCCATGTGACATCTAAAATTAGATTAAAGAAGCCCTGTTGCATCTAAAATTACCCCCTGTGCCATTGAGGTCCTTATCTAACCACTTTGGCACCTTCCATGGGGGTCATCATGTACCCCCATGGCACCTAACATTAACCCCTGTGCCATGGGGGTCTCCCCATACGGACTTCCATTGGGGGGTTACATGGAGGTCTAAATGGACTTCTGTGTAGTAGAGTGTCATGCTATAGGGGTTAATTGTAGGTGCCATTGGGGTTCAAAGGGACCCCATTGTTGTAGATAAATATTCTACGTGGCAATGTGTATATAATGATAGGTGCCATCGAGGTCTATCGAGACCCCCATGGTTACAATTTAGATGTAGAATCCATAGGGTCATAAGGTTTTGCATGTGGAAAGTGGGAATCCCTGGGGATCCCCTGGCTCATATCGGGAATTGGAATCTTGGGAATCCTGGGGTACCCTGGCTCATAGGGGGTAGCGAATCATAGGCAGAAGGGTCATAAGCCCCCTGCATTGGTATTTATTATTGTTTTTTATTGTTTATACCCATCTTTGCCATGGGAAGGGTCATATAGATAGACAGCATAGTGGATAGCAGTCTGCAGCATTGCTATGGAGACTACTAAGCAGGAAAACCTGTGGCCCTTACTTTGAGGGGATTTTATGGAGAGATGGCCTCCACATTTCCAAAGGAGCCTTTTGTCCCTACATGCCCAAATGGAATGGAACCTATGGTGTGGTGGGTGGGTAACATTTTTTTTTAAAGAAACTAAAGCTTGAAATACAATATTATTTTACCAAAATTGCTCACTCTAGCATCCTTTCATTCATTCTGCATGAGAAATATCATATAATAAGAAAAATAATGAACGTCAATTGGAAAAATAATAGTTTGTTGGCATCTAATGATAACACATTTATTTTTAACCCCACTCATGGTTCAAAAGCAGTGGGCTTCTGAGGGAGAATCCAAGGATCCCTCTATGTTTATCATAGCACTCTGGTTTTATTGTATTGAAGGGAGTATGAAAGCCTTTTTTATCATATGTATGTTTTTTGGATTATTTCCTGGTTAATGACTAGGTTAAACCCCCTAGTTACATTGTTGGTGTTTAGTCATCTAGTCGTGTCCAACTGTCCGTGACCTTATGGCGCTCACCTTGCCAGGCACATCTGTCAGCCACTTCCCCGCTGAGTTCCATCATGCTCATTGCTTTGATTATGTTATCTGTACATCTCTGCCATCTCCTTCTTAGTGTGCATTAAATCTTTTCCAGTATCAGAGTCTTCTCTAAGGAATCTTGTCTTTGAGCTTTAGCTTCAGGATTATACCTTCTAGTGAAAAGTTTGGCTTGATTTCCTGTATTATGGATTGACTAGAATGTCTTGCCGTCCAGTGAGCTCTTCAACATTACAATTTGAAGACGTCAATTCTACAGAGCTGAACCTGCTTCATGAGGCAGCTCTCACATCCGTATGTTAGTACTGAGAATACCGTAGTTCTAACATATGAAGACCTTTCTTGATAGTGTAATATCTTTGATTCTAGCTTAGCCAGACTTGCTATAAAAAGCAAACATCATTCGGTTGTTCCATGTTTGGTTTAGACCGTAGCTTCATGGTCCACATACAGATTCCTCAGGAGGAGGATGAGATGATCTGGTACTCCCATTTCTTTAAGAACTTTCTACATGTTGTTGGATCCACACAGTCAAAGGCTTTAGGATAGTCTATGAAGCAGAAGTAAATGCTTTACTGGAACCCTCTTGCTTTCTCTATTATCCAGTAGACATGGGCAATTTCATCCCTTCTGTTAAGAAATACCTAATGTAATTAACTAGTTATTTTGTTAGTGTTAAGAGTTACACAGGGAATAACTGCAAATGTATTGGGTTAAAATATATTTTACTGAACGTTCTTATAAAATACTGAAAATTTTGTATCATTAGAAATGTATGATATTTGTAAGTTAATATTATAGACTTCTACAGCTTTTCTATTTAAATTAAAATTCTAAGACCACCAAAAATTCCTATATCTCAGACTATTTTCAAACACTTTGAAGGACAATTAGAACATTTATTAAGTAATTACAGTATGCTATGTCACATAATGGGTGGATATGTAAGTGGTGCATTATTGGATAATTACATCTGACTCATCAAATATTACAGATTTACTTTATCTAAAAGGAATATATACCTAGGATAAAAATCAACACATACACATTGTCAATTTTCAGTATAATTCATACATAGTTTGGTTACTAAGCCACTTAGAATTTATTTGTAAGCTAAAATATTTTTTAGATTCTTGTCACAATTGGACTTTCATGCATTTTTACTCTCATTAATTTGGAAAAAAAAGTTGACTGCTAAACTTCTATTCTATATATTTTTTTATTTTTTCAAGTACAATACATTACCAAGGCATGAATGAAGATATTTATCACTGTTTATACTGCACCTAGGCCCACTCACATACAGTATCTCACCACAGTGAGTATACCCCTCACATTTTTGTAAATATTTTATTATATCTTTTCATGTGACAACACTGAAGAAATGACACTCTGCTACAATGTAAAGTAGTAAGTGTACAGCCTGTATAACAGTGTAAATTTGCTGTCCCCTCAAAATAACTCAACACACAGCCATTAACGTCTAAGTCGTTGGCAATAAAAGTGAGTACACCCCTAAGTGGAAATGTCCAAATTGGGCCCAAGGTGTCAATATTTTGTGTGGCCACCATTATTTTCAAGCTCTGCCTTAACCCTGATGGGCATGGAGTTCACCAGAGCTTCACAGGATGCCACTGGAGTCCTCTTCCACTCCTCCATGATAACATCACAGAGCATGAGTGCTGCCGGCACTGGGGAGATACAGTTCATTGAGGGAACCATGAATGCCAACATGTACTGTGACATACTGAAGCAGAGTATGATCCCTCCCTTTCGGAGACTGGGCTGCTGGGCAGTATTCCAACATGATAATGACCCCAAACACACCTCTAAGAAGACCACTGCCTTGCTATAGAAGCTGAAGATAAAGGTGATGGACTGGTCAAGCATGTCTCCAGACCTAAACCATATTGAGCATCTGTGGGGCATCCTCAAACGGAAGGTGAGGGAGTGGAAGGTCTCTATCATCCACCAGCTCTGTGATGTCATCATGGAGGAGTGGAAGAGGACTCCAGTGGCAACCTGTGAAGCTCTGGTGAACCCCATGCCCATGAGGGTTAAGGCAATGCTGGAAAATAATGATACAAAATATTGACACTTTGGGCCCAATTTGGACATTTCCACTTATGGTTGTACTCACTTTTGTTGCCAACGGTTTAGACATTAATGGCTGTGTGTTGAGTTATTTTGAGGGGACTGAATATTTACACTGTTATACAGGCTGTACACTTACTACTTTACATTGTAGCAGAGTGTCATTTCTTCAGATACAATAAAACATTTACAAAATGTGAGGGGTGTACTAACTTTTGTGAGATACTGTATATGCTACCCCTAAATATATTTATTATACCCTGTTTTCCTTCCAAATACATTATGCCTGACAGTGTAATAAATACATCTAGGAAGAAAGGGGTCACACTATTCTTATATGTCACACAGAGGCGGCTCTGGAAAACATGCTACCAAATGGAGATATATCCTATGTCTGATCTTTATTAGCCTATAAAGAAATGAGTGGCTACATTAAAAGTATAAGTCTAGGTGATAAAGTGAAGAGAATGTGTTCAAGCCCAGATAAAGGTGCATGGAAAATGGCACAAAGACATTTGTAATGTGCATAAGTCACCCAGAAAAGAGTTTTGCAGAATATGGCTGCATGTAGGAAGTAAGGAATGTTAATTTTTTACCAGATGGATGGTCTGTGGTTGATGACGATTGGAGGAGATAGATTTTGAAGACAGGGATGAGAGATAGCAATTGTACTGCTGACAATGAATACTTGTCAGATATTCAGGTAGATTAAGAAGGGTTGCAGCAACTTTGAGAGCTTCATGATGCAGTTTTTACTCAGGTCTGTCATTGGTTCCAGAACTTAAGATATAGATTTTACAGCCAAATTCGTCATCACTGTGGATCAATGCTAGAAATGGAAGACAATATACAGGTCGACTACAAATGGACCTGCTTGGTGCTGATGACTTCTTGCTGTTTTACCAGTAGATTACAGATATCAGCTGCCTGTACTATTTAAGATGTCACTTATATATTGTCTATTGAAACCTCAACACATATTGATCTGATCCAAATGACATATCTGATCCAAATGACTAACCGCCTGGAGCTTCCTTAAAAGTTAACCTGACTTGGCTATGGTCATGCAGTAGGGCTTTTTGCTGTCTTTGCACATTTAACATTGGTTTGAGAACAGTTCGTTATGCCAATTTTAACAAACTCTGTGAAAGAGAAGAAAAAGGCATTTTCCTTGCACTAAGGAAATCTATATATATAAAACTTTTTGTGAATGAATTAATGTTATAATCATTTTTGAATAAAAAATAAGAATGACCAAATAATAGGACACAACTAGTATGAACTTTATTAGAAAGATTGAGATTTTAAAATCATACAAAATCTTTATTTTTACAATCTTTTTAATTGACACCTGCCAGATATACTAAAAGGTGTTGGGTATTTCTTGGAGAACCTCTAAATTCCGATATTATGTTATAGGGCATCAGGGTTTGTCATCTCCATCCATTCACCCATTTGTTGGTATGGTAATTGATTTTACCTGAGCAATGCACCTTCCTCATTTCATATTATCAGAACCTCTACAATGGTCAAACATCAAGTGGGGATATTTTTGTATTTTTCACATATGACTAGGTGCTATACCATGATTTGGAACAATAAAAAATGCAGGCATGTTAGACATTGTAACAAGAAACAGAGTGATGCACACCTGAGGATAGGCACCGATGTCACCTGCCCAGTGGGATAGTGCCCACTTAGGATGCTATATCTCTAGTATAGTAGAGATAAGTATAACAGACTGCACCAACCTCTGAGGATAGACCACAGCCAAAATGCCAGGCAAGTCTCCTCTGCACAAGAGAAAGAGCAACCCCATGTTCCGACCTGCTGCTTTTCATCAGTGAATAGTTACTGATCTCCCAAGGCACAGCAAGTAATGTGCTCTCACTTGATTTTTATTAAATGCAAATAACTTTTGGGGCTTCCCTAATGTTATAGGGTAACCCAGATATGCGTTGTTGCCTAGGGAGAGCAATAGCTTTCCACTTTCAAATAGGCAGTAACCAAATGCATGTCTGGGTGCTAAGGTTCTTTTTCTGTGAAGCCGAGGCTGACCTGGCATTTCAGTTCTAACTTGTCCTTATGGGAAGGTACAATCTGATACTCTAAATTATATTTCCCCTCTGTAATGGCACAAGAAAGCTAAACTAGAGAGAATATACCCTGAGTGGACATGATCTCACGTGGCAGGCTACTAAGCAGCTGCCCATTCTCAGGTGTACATCTCTCACTCATTTTTTTTGTATGCTGGACATTTCTTCTGACACATTTTCTGTTTTCTATACTTTTTTACTAGTATTTTCTATAATTTTTTGTTTAGATTTATTATAATGCTTTGTTCAATATAAAATTATTAATCATTGTGGACACATTCATTTTCAAAATACTCATTCTAAAAAAATGGTTTAGAAATGTAATATTGACATAAAAGGTTTGACAGATACAGGTTTCCAGACCGGGCAATGCACACATTGATTTCTATTTAGTACAGAGTAAAATCATGGTTATCCGACACCCAACTAACCGGAACTCTTAAGCAACCGGCACCGACATCAATTCCCCATATAAAAAAAACTCCCTCTAAACTATCCGGCAGTATTCGCAATTCGAGACTGCAAAAAAAAAAACTAACTTATTTTCGAATTGTTTTTTTCTGGGCCTAAATGGTGCTAATGCCTTTTTAAAGGCATTTTGAGGGTTTTTTGGGGGTTTAAGGGTCGTCTAGACCCTTAAATTCAGGGACTCCTGATTAACCGGCAACTACGCTTATCCGCCAATAGGTCATAAACAGTGTCTAACAGTAAGAATGTATATATATTTATATATAAGTAGTAAACATTTTTAAATGTAAAAATTCAGGCAAATAAAATGTAATTGTGGTGGAGAGAATACCTTAAGAGTGATTTTAGCTATGTAGTTGTTCTATTGTTCTACATTGTGGACATTGAACAAATCATGATTAAAGGGCCACTGTAGGGTCTTAACAAGAGGTGCTAGATGTTTAAATTAGTAATTTACCATTAGTTAAATGCATATACTATACTTTAAAGTAAATGGAGGAGGCAGCTTTGTCTAGTAGGCAGTCCGGAAAATTTCAAGCACAAGATGGTCTACACTGACTGAAGCTCAACTGGAGGTTGATACTCTAATGCTTGTTATTATAAATGCCGAACCCTCTAAGTAGCAGATAAACATGTATATATCCATCAGCAGAAGAGTGAAGATGTGCTATTTCATTTGATTTTGTTAATGATCGATACCTAATTTAAATAACTAACTACTCTTGTGAGCATAGTGCAGTGGTACTTTAAGCCTTTCACCTCAAACACATTATTGCGAAATATGCTAACTAGAGATATCATAAAGAGAAATATATCCTTGAAATGGTGATGTACATGTGGTATTCTCGACAAAATAAGATAAGTTCAATGATTATTACAATACAATTAAGTAATATCTAATCTTAAAAATGTATCTTAAATTTACAACAATCTGTGTTTGAATGATCAAATTCAGGAATACTGCAGAAGCTGTTTTGTAACCCCTCAGTTATGTTAACACCTACACGAATAAAAGGTTTATTTACCACTTTCTTTGCTTTAATGTCAAGTGTTGCAAAACTCTGAAATGAACTGTTAACCCAAATTCAATTTCTTTATCATCAACCAGAGCATGCCACTCTGATTATAGCTTGAGAAAGAAAGAAACACATTGACTTTCAACTAACCGAACATTGGATGGATGCCACAGACTTTTTTGCTTTTAGTTTCTCTTGAATTAAATATTCAAGATACTCTGGCTCATTCCCAATTCCTTCTAGCTAAACTGCAGCAAAACTCAAAGGGCAACAGATTTCGACATGAGCAAGCTGTTAACAGATCCTGTAATAATGCAACATTTATTAGCTCCTTTCTGAATATTTGAAGAAAGAATGATACATTGTTTCTAAGAGAAAAGTTGACTTTCAATACCAGCAATAAAGAAATACAGAGTACCTTAAATAATTGTATCAGAAAAAAATACATATATACAATTTTGTATATGTCCATGTGTGTGTGTATATATATATATATATATATATATATATATATATATATATATATATATATACTGTATATATATAAAAGTAGTGTTCTCTTTCCCGTCATGTAACATTCATGAAAATTTGAAACTTATTAATGTCACTCTGACTTTAAAAAAAATAATTGGTTGGGTCCCTGCTAATCGGCTGGCTCTCAAGCTTAAAAAAATGTCCATTACTGATAATTTATAGATATAAATTAATGACTGGACAAAACGGATGTAATTAATACTGTTCAGTCTATCTTATGATACATATAGACTACCATCTACACATGTCATATTATACTATTATATTTTAATATCACACAGTTTCACCAATAATACTCTTTACATGAATTTGTTTTCTTATAGCCTGGTATATAAACTTGTTTATGTAAATCAATGAGTTAATTTCTAATTTCTAATTAATTTCTAAATTAAAATACATAGCACACACATCATCAAATACACACACAAAAAAAAATTCTGATTGTAGAACAATATATGTTGCATAACGTTTGAGTGTACACTGGAAACATTATTAAAAGTGTTAGAAAATTTAGCAAGTTTTACCTTTCTTTTGATGTCAATGAATTGAGAAAACATTAGGGACCAATAGAAAGAGAGCTCAACGATATAAAAGTAATGCAGATCCGGGGTCAGTTGCTGCAAAAACAAAACAAACAAAATTAAAACATATCCATAAGGATTCACGGTAAAGAGTCTCATAAAGAACACAACTATCGGCTACAGCAGCTATATTACACATAGAAGAAAAAATATTTGTTGACATAGGGTTATTTATTAAAAACGTACTTATCGAACTAAATAGGGAGCACACAGGCTTTTTTTTGGTCGCTGGATGATAGAAATAGATACACACCGCTTTCCTCCCACTGGCGCATAAGCAGATTCCTTACTCCAAACAATTGAACCAAAGCTCATCATGCTGTGCTAGGCGGGGCAGATAGCCCGCCATGAACACTAAGCGTTCTCAGAGCAGCACTGCTGGGAGATCCTGTGGGAGAAGTTCCAGACCCAGAGCGGCGAAGTGCAGCAGATGAGTGGTGGTGGAGCTGACTTGGATGCAAGAAGTGGAAGTGGGAGAGAGGGCTGGAAGCACACTTTCCAGACGGTGGCCATAGTCCATGGAGCAACACTGTAACATTATCTGGCAGATTCTGAAGGGGAAATGGCTCTGAATGCCTAGCCAGAGTGGCTGACTGGAGCGCTGGAGAGCTGTGAGTGGTCTCTGGATACAGATTACTGCATAGGGGATACGGTGGATGATCAGGTTGTGAGTAACAAACAGCCCACAGTCATTTATATTTCTAAAAAAAGATGATATGATATATACTGAGGAAAGTTTATCATTTACATATTTCTCTGGCTAAAAGCCAAATTCTCCATATTAAGATACATGAAAATGGAGGATTGTAAAGGACATTTAAGCTTTTTACTCATACTGCTGATTTGCACCTGATATGCACCTTTCTGAGGTAACTTGTTTCAGTAACCTTCTTTCCTGACACTTTAGCTCTATAAGAGCATTATATGAAGATGGGCTTGAGTTTGAACCATTTGGCTCATTGCTAGAAAGTTTGAAAATAAAGTTTGTCAGGCAAGTAAGAACCCCTGATTGGAAGGTTGGGAGGAGGGGGATAAACATTTATATACTTTTCTGGCTGGACTCTAATTTGCCCATAATAAGTTCCTGGAGAAGTGTAAAAGACATTTAAGTTCCTTATTTACAACGCTGACTGGCACCTGATTTGCACTTCTTTTTGAAGGCTCAAGACATTTATATTTCACTAGAAGTATTTTTTTCCCCCAGGGAATTATAAAGCAATATGAAGGATAAAGATTCCAATGCCACTAAACCCCAATCTAAAATTAAGAAAAATACCGGGAATGCTCCAAAAGCACCACCGGCAACTTTTTTCTCCCCAAGGGGGAATTTAGGAGCTATGAGTTCATCACAAAGAGAATCCCCTACACATACTTACTCATCACCGGGATTAGATCAAACAAAACTGTCTACAAATGATGAATCAGTTGAATCATCTGATACAACGGAAGATGAAGTTCTAACCACTTCTATTATGAAAAAACTACTTAATGAATTCCAATCTACTTTAAGATCTGACCTTTTACAGGAAATCCAACTAAATAAATCAGCGATTAATAACTTGTTGGATAGAGTGGAGGAATTAGAAAAAACTCACAAAATTTTAATTAAAGAATTTAAAAAAGTAGTTAATTATTCAGCAGATTTGGAATGTAAAATGGAACGTATGGAAATTAAAGCTACACAACAAGAGGGCTTTTCCAGACGGAATAACTTGAGATTAAGAGGCATCCGGGAAACACTCAATTTTGATGAACTTAAGGCTTTTGTAACTGCATTTTTTTCCTATCTAGTAAAGCCCATTAAACCCTGGATCAATATGATAGACCGGATCCATCGGATCCCGTTACCTAAAGAGCTAATACTAGAGATGTTATAGTCAGATTACACTTATTTGAATATAAAGAAGCAGTGTTAAAAGTATCATGGGTGAAAACAAAATTTGATCCTCCATTTGAAAATCTGATTATTTTTACAGATCTTTCTGGAGAGACTTTAACAAAACTTAGAAAGTTTCAAGAAGTTACTAAAGCTTTACGTAAGGAAAATATTTCACATAAATGGGCTTTTCCTACTAAATTGATCATTTTTAAAGATAATCAGAAAAAAATTGCTAATTCCTTATGTTGAGGGAATGGAACATACCCTTCGTGGAATCTGTTAAGGAAACTGTTGCTAATTTTCAAAATCTTCAACTTTTAGAGTGGAGAAGGAAATAGGGAAGGGGACATGGTGGTGGAGAGGGGGGGGGGGGGTGGAGGGCGGCGGGGAAGGAAGGAAAGGAATTAAACACTATAGCTGGTTAGTAAGTAGACACTTCACAAATTTTATTATTGAGCAATCACTCACTTACAAAGGAGAGGAGGAGAGCAAAATAATGGGGTAGCTGATGGGAATGTAGGGACAAAAGTAAGGTAATAGAGAAAATAAGATATTTTTAGTAAAGGAAGATACACATTTTACACTAAAAATAACACTATAATTTCACAGAAAAATCACTGATTGATAATAGAAAAGTTGGATACTTTTTGTTCCAACTTACAAATAGTAGGAATTAGATAAAGTTCAGTTAATGAGAAGTTATGGGAGGGTAGAAGGAAGAATAAGAAGCATTAAATATTTTTTGGATGGGATTTAAGATAGTGTCACAGAATGTACAAGAATGGAACTCTGTATTTTAGAAAAGAGTGTTAATAGATCAATTTTGGAAAATTAAAGATTTGGCAAATAGATAAAGTCCCTTTCTGGAATGATAGTTTTTTTACTATTAAGGTCGATTCAACATATACAGTCAGGTCCATAAATATTGGGTCATCGACACAATTCTAATCTTTTTGGCTCTATACACCACCACAATGGATTTGAAATTAAACAATCAAGATGTGCTTTAACTGCACACTTTCAGCTTTAATTTGAGGGTATTTACATCCAAATCAGGTGAACGGTGTAGGAATTACAATAGTTTGTATCTGTGCCTCCCACTTTTTAAGGGACCAAAAGTAATGGGACAGATTAACAGTCATAAATCAAACATTCACTTTTTAATACTTGGTTGCAAATCCTTTGCAGTCAATTACAGCCTGAAGTCTGGAACGCATAGACATCACCAGACACTAGGCTTCATCCCTGGTGATGCTCTGCCAGACCTCTATTGCAACTGTCTTCAGTCCCTGCTTGTTCTTGGGGCATTTTCCCTTCAGTTTTGTCTTCAGCAAGTGAAATGCATGCTCAATCGGATTCAGATCAGGTGATTGACTTGGCCATTGCATAACATTCCACTTCTTTCCCTTAAAAAACTCTTTGGTTGCTTTTGCAGTATGCTTCGGGTCATTGTCCATCTGCACTGTGAAGCGCCGTCCGATTAGTTCTGAAGCATTTTGCTGAATATGAGCAGATAATATTGCCCAAAACACTTCAGAATTGTCAGAACTTCTGTATGAATAAAGTTCTATCTTATATGGATATTATAGTATAATATGATATTCCAATTATTAACCACTATTTTTATATCCATTGTATTAATATTTTATATGCTGTATATTTATATATACCTATGCATGCAATTCTATTACGTGAATGTATATATGTGAAAAATAGGTTTTCACAGCTGCCCACAAAAGAGCTATCCCATGATTTGAATAATTCTTTGTTCTATAAGAGATAAATATCTGAGTGAATTCCTAAGCTTACCAAGGTAATAAAAACCCTCCTTAAATTTTCACATGTGAAAAGTTCGTTTCATAGACACCAAGTCTAGTAAACAGAATAATAAATCTGTCTAGGGATATCTATTTGATAACATTCTTATGACTTCATCTTGTTTATAGGTTGTGGGTCAAAGGGATCATTAGCTAATTAAAAGGGATGAAAATTCAAAGGTCAGAGAGCGCCATCTTATGGTTAAAGGAATAAACGTCTATATAGAAAAATATATTCTTTATAAAATTTAAATAAGTGATGACATCATGAAAAGATTCTATTGGTTACTAGATACTTTAACTGATTTGGGATTCTGATAGGCAAATAAGCAAGAGGTATAATTATGGATAGAAACAGGATCTAGGGGAAGAAAAAAAAAAAAAAAGGAGAGAGGAGGAGAGAGACAAACAAGGAGAAAGAGATAACAACTTTTTATCTGTGGAGAAGCCAAAACAACTTTGGAATTAACCAGTGGAATCTTGTTATAATTGGTAATGTATACATTGAGATATTTTATTTTATGATATAATTGAAAACCATTACTATAATTTCTCTGTTTGGTTTATTTCTTATCAAAAAGTTATTTAGATGTCCTTTTGTCATTTAAATTTATAAATCCGGATATAAATTTTAATACAAAATTAGATATCTCATTTTTCTTTTTGACCAATACAGAAAAATTAACTTACTTAGCTAACTTATCAATTATATTATAAAATACTTTACTATATTGTGTTATATTCAATACATTCCTGTATAGCTATATATTATAATATCATTAGACATTGTTAGTACATACTAAAACGTTATAAAGAATGAATTTTATTAATTGATTTATATGATTCTGTTCTATGGGTTGCTCTTCCAGGTTTTACTGTTCATATGAGTGAGATACACTTTTGTATTGAGATTTTAGGACTGTATAGAAAATACTATAAAAAATAAGTATTACAATATGATGTATTAATTTTCTTTTATTATCTAGCTGGATATACTGTGTTTTATCTGTATTTGATTTTGATATATTACTGTGTTTTATCTGCATTTGATTTTGATATATTACTGTGTTTTATTTGCATTTGATTTGATATATTACATTTTATCATTAGACTAGTTGATTTTGGTATTTTCAATAAATGTTATTTTATAAAAAGGAATATGTGTCTATAAATTGATTCTGAACTCAAAATTCATTATTCTATATTATATAGAAAATAATATGTCGTATTAATCCCGACATAATTCATCCTGCTGCTTTTGTCAGCAGTCACATCATCAATAAATACAAGAGAACCAGTTCCATTGGCAGCCATACATGCCCACGCCATGACACTACCACCACCATGCTTCACTGATGAGGTGGTATGCTTTGGATCATAAGCAGTTCCTTTCCGTCTCCATACTCTTCTCTTCCCATCACTCTGGTACAAGTTGATCTTAGTCTCATCTGTCCATAGGATGTTGTTCCAGAACTGTGAAAGCTTTTTTAGGTGTTGTTTGGCAAACTCTAATCTGGCCTTACTGTTTTTGAGGCTCACCAATGGTTTACATCTTGTGGTGAACCCTCTGTATTCACTCTGGTGAAGTCTTCTCTTGATTGTTGACTTTGACACACATACACCTACCTCCTGGAGAGTGTTCTTTATCTGGCCAACTGTTGTGAAGGGTGTTTTCTTCACCAGGGAAATAATTCTTTGGTCATCCACCACAGTTGTTTTCCGTGGTCTTCCGGGTCTTTTGGTGTTGCTGAGCTCACTGGTACGTTCTTTCTTTTTAAGGATGTTCCAAACAGTTGATTTGGCCACACCTAATGTTTTTGCTATCTCTCTGATGGGTTTGTTTTGTTTTTTCAGCCTAATTATGGCTTGCTTCACTGATAGTGACAGCTCTTTGGATCTCATATTGAGAGTTAACAGCAACAAATGCAAATAGCACACTTGAAATGAACACTGGAGCTTGTATCTGCTCTTTGTAAATGGGATAATGAGGGAATAACACACACCTGGCCATGAAACAGCTGAGCAGCCAATTGTCCCATTACTTTTGGTCCCTTAAAAAGTGGGAGGCACTAATACAAACTGCTGTGATTCCTACACCGTTCACCTGATTTGGATGTAAATACCCTCAAATTAAAGCTGAAAGTCTGCAGGTAAAGCACATCTTGATAGTTTCATTTCAAATCCATTGTGGTGGTGTATAGAGCCAAAAAGATTCGAATTGTGTCGATGTCCCAATATTTATGGACCTGACTGTAAAAAGAAGTTGCGTGGAGTATCGATCTTGTTTATTAAAAATATTAACGTTAGTGGGCAATATAGAGAAGTAGACTTGGAAGGGAGATTTGTTATATGGGCCGGAAAAATCAACCAGCTAAACTACACTATAGTAAATATTTATGCACCCAATGAGAGACAAAATGGGTTCTTAAACAATTTACTTAAATGGGTTAAAAATATTAAAGTAGGCAAACAAATTGCCGCGATTTTAATATGGTACTGAATGTATCTTTAGATAGGAAAAGTAATAATCAAGAATATTTACATGGGCATACAAAAAGGAAAGCTAATCTTTTCTATAAATCCTCAGTGAGATTTGAGTTACAGTATATGATGTTTGGCGGTTAAGATATGGTAATGTAAGAGACTATACGTTTTATTCTCACTGCCATAAGTCTTATTCTAGAATAGACTACTTTTTGGTTGACTTGGAAACCTTGTCAGTTACAGACTCTCCCAAGATTAATATAATTAAATGGTCAGATCATGCTATGATAGAACTCCAGATTAAAGTTCATTTGACTCAAAAGAAGTATTCTAGAAATAGAATGGATATTTCATTATTTAATCATTCAGATAAACAAATATTATTACGGGAAGAAATAGAAAACTTTTTCCAAGTTAATGAGAATTCAGTTCCTGAACCCTCAACGATTTGGAATGCACATAAAGCATATATAAGAGGAATGTTACTCTCATGGGGTGCACATAGAAGGAAACAGAGTGGTTTATCACTCCGAGACTTATATGCACAATTAGCAATCCTTGAAAGACAAAATAAATGATCCCCTTCAGCTGATAAGAGTATAGAGATTAGAAAAGTAAAAAAGGGAATAAACAAAATTGTCCAAAAAAATATTGATAATAGCCTGTGGAAACTTCAACAGAGAAAATATTTTTTGAATAATAAAGTTGGAAAACTATTAGCTCGGAAATTAAAAAATAATAAACCAATTAATAGCATAGATGAATTAATAATTGAAAATAAAAGTAAGGACATTAGCAAATCCTAGTGATATTGAAAAGGCCTTTTTTGACTTTTATGAAAATCTTTACAATTTAGAAAGTAATGATGCAGTTATAAAACCAAAAACAGAAGATATTACTCCATTTTTGGATAGACTTTCGCTTCCCAAAATCACTAAGAAGGATTTCGATTATCTAAACAGTGAAATAAAAACATTAGAAATTGAAGAAGTAATTGATAACTAAAAGTTAAATTCAGCCCCTGGTCCAGATGGCTTTGTAAATTATTATTACAAAACCTTTAAGACGGTACTTATGAAACATCTAGCTGAAGCGTTCAATGAAATTAAAAGAAAGGGGAGTGCGCCTAAAGAAATGTTAGAGGCAGTTATAATTAATATTCCAACGCAAAATAAAGATGTAAGGTGGTGTAAGAATTATAGACCAATATCTTTAATGAACACGGATATAAAATTATATGCATGAATGTTAGCTCAAAGATTGAGCTTGTGCCTTGTTAAATTAATAAATCTGGATAAAATCATGCTTTATGCTGATGATGTAATGTTAACTATAGCCGAACCTAGAAAGTCTTTACTACAGATTCAGGATTTAATAAATAAATTTGGTTTAATTTCTTACTACAAAATAAATTGGTCAAAGACAGAGGTATTAATGATAAATATAGACGAAGATGAAATAAACATTTGGGAAATTGATTGGGAGTTAAATAAAATCAATTACTTGGGAATAGAATTTTCTGAAAAATTGAAAAATCGAATTAAAATTAATTTTTCGAAATAATATGACAAAATTAAATACCAACTAATAAATTGGAAATCAAATAGATTATCCTGGTTCGGTAGAATAGCACCCTTAAAGATGTCTATATTACCACAAATAAATTATTTATTTAGATGTTTGCCTTTATCCGTTCCTGAAACTATAATTAAAAAATACCAAACCTTGATCGATTCATTTATATATAATGGGAAAAAATCTACAATTAATTCAAGGATTGTTAGGAAGACCTTTATAAAAGGAGGCATTGCATCCCCATGTGTTGAAGAATATTATATGGCTGCCATGCTATCTCATTTTATACAATGGTCCGCTAAAACAAAACAAAATAAGTGGATAACTATAGAACAATGTTTAGCTAAGGGCTTATCATTAAGGGATTGGCTTTGGTAAGATAAATTTCCCAATAATAATATTACGTCAATAATAATTAAAACAGGGTTTACATTTTGGTTTAAATGGAACAAAAAATTAAACCTTTCGACAATTCCGTTATCGGAAATGTCATTGTTAGGTCTAAGTAATGTTCTTAACTTGGTCTGTCGTCGTAATTGGGGTAATTGGAATATACAGACATTGGGAGACCTGTTCGATAAAGGTGAAATTAAGTATTTTTCCAAGTTGTATGCTGATTTTAGTTTTCCATCGTCTAAATGGTTGGAATATGAGAGAGATAAAAAAGTTATTTTAAAGTCGAAATATTTAATTACCTCAAACAGATCCTTAACCAATTTCGAAAAGTTAGTACTTTATAATGACAGGAAAAATATAATTTCCAAATGCTATGAAATATTATGAAAACAGGATAAGACTGAAAAATCTTCAGGTAGGCTTAAATGGGAAAAAGAATGTAATAACTTAATTGACCTGGAAAATTGGTCTAGAGAGTTTGCGTTCTCACAGAAAATTATTAAATATCAAGCATATAGAGAAGTCAATTTTAAAGTGATTCAGAGGTGGTACTTGTCCCAGTAAAGATAGCAATTATTAACAATAATCCTAATAGGGGGCTTTGTTGGAGGCTTTGTAATCAGCAGGGAACGCATAAACATATTTGGTGGGACTGTGACCCCATTAAGAAACTTTATGGTTTGACTTTTGAGTATATTTCTAAAATTTGCGGTAAAATCATTAAGCCAACATGTGAAATGGTTATTCTTCACATCATGGACAATAGGCTTAAGATGGAAGAACAAGCTTTAATTATACAGGTAGTCTCAGTAGTCAAATGGCTTATTGCCAAATGCCGGAAATCAGAACTTATTCCATCACTGAATGAAGTATTAACAATTCTCAAAAAGAACAGACAATTTAGAAAGGAATCTATATGACATGGGAATTGTTTTATCCAGGTTTAACAGTTGGCTGATTTGGGATAAATATTTCCATTCTTTAAACTCATAAGACAAAACTCTTTTTTGTTTGTTTTTGTATTACTGTAATATATCTTGTATTTGTATATATCTGTTTGTTATTTGTAGAATACTATAATAAAGACAAATAATGTTCTATATTACTAGTATCCTGGGTGCTTGACACCCCTTAATGTATCAAAAAAGATTATATAGAAAAAAAACAAAAAACTTTATTGGATACTCTGGATCCGGAAACTACACTGATTAAAATGTATAAACACTATATATAGATATTCCAATAAATGATAAGTATGAATTATTGAATATTTGCATATTGCCTATTCATACCATAAACTATGCTACACAATCCTCATAAATCAGAATATACTGATACTCCTGTTAATACAGGATATACTGATAATCATAGGATAGTGCAACAACTTTTGTAAACAGTGTGAGTATCTATATACATATAAAAACAAATATACATAAAAATAGAATCTGATACCTTAGAAAATACTTAAATAAACTGAAAGCATATATAATCACAAATGAATGACTCTGTAAATTATCTACAGTGTCTATATCAAGGAGCGAGTAGCACTGTTGGATAAGAGCAAAACAAAACAGATATAGCAGCATAATTCTATGACATAAATACAGCCATAATGGCAATATACTTGCTGTTCAGTAGTAAAGCTCTCCAATCCAGCTCTTCATAGGCTTTCTAATGCCACTAGATAATTAGAATATTAGAATATGTAGATAGAATAATAATTGAGCCAATATAGTTGTAAAAAAGGAAAATTACACTCCAAAGAGTGTTTGTACTTAGCTTCCAGTGTTCTAAGGTTCAGAAAATTGGAAAAAATTATGCCAACGGGCCGTTTCGTCCCTCCGCGGGGACTTTTTCTAAGGCGTTTAACTTAAACTAGCATTTTAGGCCTATTTAAGGCCTGTAGAATGCTTCCTTAATTGGATTCCATTAAAAACGCAGTAATGTGCGCAACGTCATGACGTCATGACGTTTTTCAAAGTTGAATAAACTTTATTAGTACAGACAGGGTCCGAATGGACGTCGGAACGTCAACGTGGTGACGTCACGGCGTCCATTCAAATCCCATTCATCTTTATTAGGATCATTTGTGACAAAAATACATTTATTTGCAAATTGAGACAAAATAGGCTCAAAACAGCCAATACTGGTGTCAGGGATTTAAAGAGACCTCACCAAACGAACTAAGGGCTATATATATATATTAGGAGGGTGTTTAAATGACTTTAGATATGAAAAATGAAGATAGAATATTAAAGCTCATTATAAATATGAGGGAAACCAACGATTTGAATATGAAATATTATGAAAACAGGATAAGACTGAAAAATCTTCAGGTAGGCTTAAATGGGAAAAAGAATGTAATAACTTAATTGACCTGGAAAATTGGTCTAGAGAGTTTGCGTTCTCACAGAAAATTATTAAATATCAAGCATATAGAGAAGTCAATTTTAAAGTGATTCAGAGGTGGTACTTGTCCCAGTAAAGATAGCAATTATTAACAATAATCCTAATACGGGGCTTTGTTGGAGGCTTTGTAATCAGCAGGGAACGCATAAACATATTTGGTGGGACTGTGACCCCATTAAGAAACTTTATGGTTTGACTTTTGAGTATATTTCTAAAATTTGCGGTAAAATCATTAAGCCAACATGTGAAATGGTTATTCTTCACATCATGGACAATAGGCTTAAGATGGAAGAACAAGCTTTAATTATAACGAACTAAGGGCTATATATATATATTAGGAGGGTGTTTAAATGACTTTAGATATGAAAAATGAAGATAGAATATTAAAGCTCATTATAAATATGAGGGAAACCAACGATTTGAATTATAAACCTTGTTATTTAGTATATTATATTTGTGCATATACGCTACGCCTTCAATAAAAGAGGACAAAAACAGCGCCTATATTCCAAATGATCCGAATATATCTTTCAAATTAAATTATTTCAATAATTTTGAAAAATCTAAAAAAATATAATAAAAGATATTCAATAACCAAAAGAATAGGCTTGCTGTATAACATACATTATTATTTTCCTATTTGGTATAGAGTCATGATGTTTCAATTGATGTTTGGATAATAAGGAATGAGATAAACCTAAATTCTGCAATGAAAAATATATTGCTTAAATAAATAAGCTGAATGATAAATAAGTGTTGAAGTTTGGTTGGATGAATTAAGATAATATTTCCATGCCAGAAATACTAAAGTGAATTATGGAGTGTATAAATATGTGAAGTAGAACACACAACCTATATAAATTGCATGATAATAATGTATGACGTGAAGTGCAAATATCGGCTGCTGAGTGATAGAATTAAAGTGAAGATTGTATTAAGGGAATAAAAAGTGTTAGAACAAAATATACACATGTAATCTATGTAATGACTTGCCCTTGTCATAAATATTATGTGGGCAAAACCTTTCGACAATTACGAAGACGGATTCTGGAACATGTTTATTCAATAACTAAATTCTTGGACACTCCTGTATCTAGACATATCAATAATTTCCATCAAAATCAGGCCGGGGTAATGAAGTTTCAAGTCTTAGAAAAACTATCCATAGGACCTAGAGGAGGAAACATTGACCAAATCTTGCTCCAAAAAGAGAGCAAATGGAGATTTACACTAAACAGCAAATACCCTATGGGCCTCAATGAAGGATATTCCTATTCTGCTTTTCTTTAGAGCACATATTTTGTTCTAATTCTATTTACCCCCCTTGACTTGTTACCTATTTTGTTACATTACAGCCTTAATTAAATTCAATGTTTTGTTAATCTGAATTTTATGTGATGGATCAGCACACAATAGTGTAAGTTGGAGAAGTGAAATGAGAAAAATATATACATAAAACTTTTTTTTAGAAATAGAAAACAGAAAATTGTCATGTGCGTATGTATTCATCCCCTTTGTTATGAAGCCCATAAAAAGCTCTGGTGCAACCAATTACCTTCAGGAGTCACATAATTAGTGAAATGATGTCCGCCTGTGTGCAATCTAAGTGTCACATGATCTGTCATTACATATACACACCTTTTTTGAAAGGCCCTAGAGGCTGCAACACTTAAGCAAGAGGCACCACTAAGCAAACACTGCCATGAAGACCAAGGAACTCTCCAAACAAGTAAGGGACAATGTTGTTAAGAAGTACAAGTCAGGGTTAGGTTATAAAAAAATATCCAAATCTTTGATGATTCCCAGGAGCACCATCAAACCTATCATAACCAAATGGAAAGAACATGGCACAACAGCAAACCTGCCAAGAGATGGCCACCCACCAAAACTCACGGACCGGGCAAGGAGGGCATTAATCAGAGAGGCAGCACAGAGACCTAAGGTAACCCTGGTGGATCTGCAGAGTTCCACAGCAGAGACTGCAGTATCTGTACATAGGACGACAATAAGCCGTACGCTCAATAGTGTTCGGCCTTATGGCAGAGTGGCCAGAAGAAAGCCATTACTTTCAGCAAAAAACATAATTGCACATTTTGAGTTTGTAAAAAGGCATGTGGGAGACTCTCAAAATGTATGGAGGAAGGTGCTCTGGTCTGATGAGACTAAAATTTTGCTTTTCGGCCATCAAAGAAAACACTATGTCTGGCGCAAACCCAACACATCAGATCACCCAAAGAATACCATTTTCAGCAGCCGGGACTGGGAAACTGGTCAGAGTTGAGGGAAAGATGGATGGTGCTAAATACAGGGATATTCTTGAGCAAAACCTGTACCGCTCTTTGTGTGATTTGAGGCTAGGACAGAGTATCAGCTTCCAGCAGGACAATAACCCAAAACACAATGCTAAAGCAACACTTGAGTGGTTTAAGGGGAAACATGCAAATGTGTTGGAATGGCCTAGTCAAAGCCCAGACCTCAATCCAATAGAAAATCTGTGGTCAGACTTAAAGATTGCTGTTCACAAGCGCAAACCATATAACTTGAAGGAGCTGAAGCAGTTTTGCAAGGAGGAATGGGCAAAAATCGCAGTGGTAAGATGTGGCAAGCTCATAGAGAATTATCCAAAGCGACTTGGAGCTGTGATTGCTGCAAAATGTGGCTGTACAAAGTACTGACTTTAAGGGGGTGAATATTTATGCACATTGACTTTTTCTGTTATTTTGTCCTATTTGTTGTCTGCTTCACAACAACAACAAAAAAAGAACATCTTCAAAGTTGTGGGCATGTTCTTTAAATTAAATGATGCAAATACTCAAACAATCCATGCTAGTCCAAGGTTGTGAGGCAACAAAACACAAAAAATGCCAAGGGGGTGAATACTTTTGCAAAGCACCATAATCATTTCGTATTTCTGTAGTATGCAGAATGCCTCTGGCAAAGGATACCTGAGGTAATGCTGTGACTCCAGTGAGTAAACAATGTGCAAATCCTTGGGTAAGGTATTCGGAAAATGCTGGTGACGGGTGATTGGTGAGTTACTGAATAAAAGTGGTAAGCTAATGAGTCCTAGTCATGATGGATGCATCACTTGGAGGCACAAATGGCATGGGCTTTGCAGCAGAGAACAAATATGTGTAGCAGCTTGCATCCACTGAATTAGCAGCCCTTTGTGTTAAAATAATTTCAGTGAAGTTCCTAGGTAATGCACCTGGCGGCCTAGCAGATCCTTTTGAATGAGTGTTGTGGCAGTGATGGCTGGAAGAGAGGGAATGTGAGAAGGGCCCAGTTGAGGAGTGAGAAGATTAGGAGAAAAAAAAGTGGTGTGCAGAGGAGATAAACAGTGAGAGCAAAGAGTAGCTTTTGTTCTGGTGAAGTGGCAGCAAAACAATTCTTGGACTATAACAGACCAGGCAGTGTGATAACTGAGTTGGGAAACTGTGGCTGCAGCTTTGGCAGTAAGTAACCTGGGGTAGTCATAAAAAAACAGGCCTCTGTATTTATGGGAGAGATCCATGATAAGATATAAATAGTCATCCACCCTCTTCTACCATCCAGAGGATGTCCCTATAAATGATGGACACCAGCACAAACTCAGTATCGGTGAGCTTGTGGTTCAGTCTCAGGTCCTTGGCATTTATGATCACAGAGATGCCTCCTTGTGTCCTGATCTTCTTTTTGGTTGATTCGTTTGAGGGAATCAAAAGGAACACCAGGTTGATGTCCTTCCCTTCCTGATGTTCATTCTGATATGTGCTGGTACAAAATGGGCCAGCATAATAGTAGGAGGAACACTTGGTTGCTCACCTTGGGTTGAAGATTGTGGTATGGGAACAATCATAGGTCCTGTGTTTGTCGGGTTTTCTAAGTGGGCCATTTGTTCTTCTAGCATGTTAACTGAAAAGGTGATATCCCACATATGCCTCTGCATTTGAGAGATTTGTTTGCTGATCGGTGACATTGTTTTGATTACTGCGAAGCAACCTGTAAAGCTCAACTTTCCGCGCTGAGGCAGGGTAGACAATGCCATGCTCATTTAATTCTTAGATACGTCTTGGCATGGTCCATAGTTTTAGCAAAGACGGGCTGCCTGCCGGGATAGTGGTCTGCAAGGTGAGGAGGTTGTATGTAAAGGAATTACACTTTTCAGGTGCTTAACAGCACTTATAATAACTAATTTTAAAATGGGAAATCTTTATTGACACTAGAACAAACAACTCCAAAAATGTAAAAACATGGATGTCCCTCACTTATCCAGTCACAACTGGGGCAAAAAATGGCACAAAAGAAAATATCTTTCTTGTTCTCAGGGATAAACCTACAATCACCCAAATCACAAAAATCAAAGAAATCAACCAGGATGTCAACACTAGATAGAAGTATATGAGACCCTATGGTACTCAAATGACATCTCCTGTTTGGAAGGCTCAACTAATTTTGTTCTGGCTTGTGTTCCCTAATTACTAGTAAAGCCGGTCATCTGTGATATACGCTTGTCTGTAGAAGAATGAATAAATGAACATTCTGGACACTGTGGGCCTCATTCTATTATCGGCCGTAAAACGGCCGCAAGGCTGCGATTCCTTGCTGGGGTTCTGTTACCTCGCAATTCTATTAAACGGCCCCGCAAGGATCTCCTCTTACGGCCGGCCGTATATCTTGCAACCGGCCATAAACTCAGAAATTTTTAAAGTCAAAAATAAATTCAAGACAGCACTGTACAGCTCTGTAAATGCTAGGGATCATATTGGGGGACATGAGGATTAATAGTAACCCCCTCTCAAGCTTGCACATCAGCCCAAATCCGAGTTTACATTAACTGTTTATTTTCCGGCCGCAGCGTGGCCAGGTCTGAGATGCTCCAAGCACTCTGGACTTTTTCCATGGATATTTGACATATATAATAAAACATTTTTTTATGGATTTGAGTATAGGGGAATGTTGTGCTATTTTTGCTAACACCTACAATCACTTTATAGTCTCCTCAGAGTGCAGGATGGCTTTATTTCGGCTTTATTATGTGCTTAATTGTTGCTAGCGGGACCTTTTTCCTGCAAGTAAGCTGCGGCTCGCTTTTAGCCTTGCAGAGAGGGTTCCCGGAGCAATAGAAAAGCAACAGGGCTTTTCTTGCGGCCGAAACTCTTGCGGACGTTTTAGATCAAAGGCCGCAAGGGATAGCAAGGCGCCGGCCGCAAGCCTGCCGGAACCCCCGGCCAGAGGGGAATAGAATAGGCAAATAGCCTGCGGCCGGTCCTTGCGGCCCCGCATCTCCTATGGACCATAATAGAATGAGGCCCTATATATATATATATATATATATATATATATATATATATATATACACATATAGTGAAAAAATATTATAAATGTTGCAATAACTAATTCAGTAATTCTCCAGTACACATTGTTCACGATTCATTCATACTTACTTTGAATTGGTTAAATTAAAATGAAAAGTTAAAGAGCATTCATATCATATATCACATTATTTTTGTAAAGATATGAAGCTATATTCCCTGAGTGTCCCTCTCCTAGCATTAGGAAAAGCTATTCATTGATGCATTCATTATCATTGTCAAGGTCATTTACCGCAAATTAAATACTATATTGCTGTTGCAGTGGTGACTGCCGTGTCAACACTTGCTTGTAGATTTATGAGATTTCCCTATTTCTTGTGCTAACTAATTCATAGAGCAGCAACATCAAGATTAGATTTTATATCTGGGAAATGCAGCTCTTAGTGATATGAGGTAAGGAACGTCTCGTTTCTCTGGGACAATGACTTTGAAGGCTTTCAGTGACTGACTTGCTGCCTATCAAAATGCAATCTCCTGTTGTCCCCTCTGTGGCCCTCGGCCTGCACTGCATCAGATTAGTCAGTAAATTATACTGACAAGGCGACATGGCATCAAAGGCAAATCATGCTTCGGTTAATATAGCACGTATATAATAATGGAGAGTAAAGGAAAAGCAAATGCAAAGCCCTATGCTTACTTTGCAATATGATTTGGTAGATTTTTTAAGAAGAAAAAAAAGAACTGAACCAGAAAAGTGCATGTACAAACTGGATATACATTAGCATTTCCACTTCACACACAATTGATGCAGATACGTGACATTTAGGAAATATTAACGTTAATATAAAACTGAATAGATTTAATAATATTAAAATGCAAGATTGAATAAGATGCATACACTGATAAGTTTTAGCACATTGGATGTATGTTTAAATTACACTATCTGTGGTTTTTATAGGATGAAAATTGAAGTTAACACATTAATACATGACTTTATTTTGAAGCTATGAAAAAATAAGAACCCAGAAAGAATATGGGTAAAATAAAATGTCGCAAATAATACTTGTATGGTACCCCTCAGATAAATAATAAGATATCATTTTAATGGGAATACTAAAATAAAAAGACTGTGAAGTACACAAATAATAAACAAGATTTGTAAGGATGTAAAAAAAAAAGCAAGATTGACATGTTTCTTCAATCCCTATAAATTATCAGTTACAGTGAGGGAAATGCCTCAAATAGTTACAATAAATGAGAAACATTGCAGTATATGACCTGTTAGTGGTGGAGAAGTCAGCATAGTATTCTCAATGCAAAGCAGAACTGGCAAGAAGAAATGTCTTCTTTCTTAAGAATCATTATGGTGAACTAAACTCTTAAGAGCATGGTTCTACTATTTTATCAGATGCCTTGTTGCCATGGAAAAATAAAACATTTACAAAGTCCCTATACACTTTTATTCTCCTGTGTTACACATTGACACAAAGTGCAGAAGGTAGTTTGTAATGTTAAACATAAAGGACCACTGAATTAAAAAAATATGGCTAAGAGCATAATTGAGCCAGGAAAGTCATACAGCTAGTTTTTAATTGCAAATCAAAACTATTATACCTCTATCTTGGATCCCTGCAGGATCCTGCACACTGGTGAAAGATGACATATGTATGACACAGACTTAACAATCATCAGCCTTATTAAATTGTGATTTAGCCAATTGAATAGGGCTCTATATAAGCACATAGCATACTTTTTTTTACAGAAGTTTTTAGTTAGTGATCTTCTATCCAAAAACAAGGTCTTCACTAACTAAAAACTTCTGTAAAGAAATATGCTCTGTGCTTATATAGAGCCCTATTCAATTGGCCGAATAACAATTTAATAAGGCTGCAAATGTCTTTGTGATTATTTTCATTATTTCAATGGACATGCTTAGCTTTTTTTATTACCACCACAGCTAATCTTAATTCATCTTAATTAATTGCTGTGGATAAAACCATTACTTCAGAGAGCATTTTTTTCCCTCCATTTATTTTATACATATTTTCTGTTACAAATTTAAGAAACCTCAACATTTTTTGTTGTTTAAATCGTAATAACAAAAAACAAATGTGTAACGGTGTTGTCCAATTTTCGCATCTTTGTGTCCTTTAATCTACTGCATAAATAGCATGATTATCTAAGATCTAGCGGGGTTATGTGTCCATAGAATACCTGTATATGCATCAGATCCCCTGATCTATCCAGTTATATGCCAAGACGTGTGCTGGAACATTGTTTTGAGTTATGATTTGGTCAGTTTGGCTTGTTAAACTTTTTATGTATGGGATCCATTTTATTAAAACAAAAAACTCCTTATATAATATTGTTTCTGCCCAGTCCTTTGTGTAAAGTCACTGCAACCTTCCCAAGGTTTCTTCTAGCAAAGAGGATTTGTGTTCAGCCAGTTTATTGGTTTTTGGCAGCTGCAGATATTACTTGAAGTAATTGTTTTGTAATTTTTTTTATTTGTTTTTTTTTTTGCTTGGCTTGTGATGATGCAGAATTTAATACCTTCATGCACCAGTGTGAAGGGCAATTTGAATGTGTGGACATAATGGAGAAACATTAACAAAGCTCATTTCTGGCAACATTTTGGGGTGAAATATGCATAATGAAATTTTCTGAAAGTTCTCTTATGATGAGAACTCTGTCTCAATATCTTATTATGAATCAATGACATGATGGTTAGGTAGAGAATGTCTTTCTACCAACTGGCAATGCCAGTGAATACGATGGCGGAGTCAAATCTAGTTCTCCTTACCGTGAATAAATTAGAAAGGGAATGTGGAATGCTTGCTTAACTGTAAGTTGGTCTAATGGGTTATTTAACCCTGATAGGTTAGATACTGGAGAGTTTCTTTTTGCAAAATGGCAACATTGAACGTGATTAAATATTTGGGTAGATAGATGTGGATATTTTTCTATTTATTTGGTTACAGCTTTGAGTTTGCAAGTGATGCTATAGATGAAATTTCTGACTGCAACAGGATTTTGGAGCATTTAGTCCCTTCAGGACCGTAGAGTTTTTTTGCTATTAGGTCGTAGCTGAATCCTGTCGCGCACGGTAAATAAACAGTTATTTAATGCTGTGAAAGATATCACTGCAGCATTTAGAAACAAGTAAACCTCAATAAAAAAAAAACATTTTAAAACATCTTCTACTTGATTCTGATTGTGGTACATGATGTTGCCGAGCAGTATCCATGTTTTCACAGTACATTTAAATATGATAGTAACAATATTTTATTGTAACACGATTTGAGATAATAGAGAAACAAAAAATACGTAAAAAATGCAAACAAAATAAATTGCATATCTCCATTTTAACTTTAAATTTGCAATAATAACATACAAGATTTGAATTTTAAATATATAGATGCTTTTTATTCACAATCTAGTTTGTCATGGAAACAGTTTCTGTATTAAAATGTTCTCTGGCGATGATTATTTTGAGCATTTAACTCACTATTTTGTGTGCTTTTCTCAGACGCTACTACAGCTCTAACATTTTCTACTTTAATGCTCCATGCAGTTGATTTTGAAGTGAAAATAAGACAGCTGGATTAAAAAATAGCCTCTGTAGAGAATGACAGTCTCCAAATATCATTTTAGTATTCAGTAACAGATGTGATCCTCCAGGCTTTAAAAAAAAAGCTGCTTCATGCTGTCTCTTCATATTCTCCTCAAATATTGAGCATACACTGACTGGTTTTGGAATGTGGCTTTTTGTAGCCTACTGGGTTACATTACTGTTCAAATTCGGTAACTACGGCTCTGCTGAAGTATTATTTCTGTTCTGTCTGATTCTAATCTGTATTACATGCAATTTGTATAATTTAGACAGACTCTTTAGGTTTTTTAGGGTTTTATATACATTTTTTAGCAAGTTGACTTAATAGATTTTATCCTACTCAATGTAATTGTCATTTATCATTTGTCCTTCTCTTTGTTCAGGAATCAACACTTTTGCATCTTCTCCGTCTTTCAGTTCTCTATCATATAGGTGTCATATTTTACATCTGTAACCTGCAGCCATGGACACAGACGGTGGCATGCTGTGTGTCTGAGCATCATGAGGCACTGGTAGTGTGAAACCCCTCCCTTGTGGGGGTGGTCTTAGCCTTCTTCACAAAACTTGATTCCCAGGCTTCTCGTAATCTAAAAGATCCTTTTAAGTTGGTCTGGATGTTATACCAATTTATATGTTTGGATAAAGATTGGGAATTAATTAGAAGGAGGGGAGGTGAAGTGCTGACAATTATGAAGGCAGCCTGACAAAATTTTGGCAACATTAAAATGTCGAGGTACATGAAAACCAAAATTGTGTTTTGCATGAAAATATTAAAACTTATTTAAACATCCTTGAATATAATAGGAAGTGCTCAGAGTACATGTACATCTGTAGATTTAATTAGCAGTATGAGTCATATCCCCTTCTGGATTGCTACCTTGTCATGGTGAAGGGGCTTGTGTAGCTCAATGAATCTGTGAGCTACACCATGTAAGGTCATCCAAGAAAGGCAGGTCAAAGCAGAGAGGTCAGACAAATTATGGTCCACTGGAGAGGAAAGTGGCGACCCACTCCAGTATCTTTGCCATGCGAACCTTATGGATTAGCCCAACCAGACACAAGATGTGCCTGTCATGATAACGTCATATGCTCATGGGGAGTTAGACACAACTTAACAACAGCAATGAGACATATAGCTAAAATACTGCTCATTGGCTGACAAGGGCAAGTACCCAGATCAGTTAAATATAAATAAAAAAAATCTGCATTCTGAGCATCATTTGAAAAAAGAAAACATGAAATACATTATCACATATCCTTTTTCCAATGCGACAGAAAATAACCGAGTCAGTTAATCAATTTAAATAAAATGACTATGAGAGAAGGAGGGCATTTACAAATAATTTATGCTTACAATACCTAACTTCAGGTTCACTATTTACCATGTCTATTCATTTTAATAACAATAAATTTCAATTATATTTGTTTATATGCAAGCAATAACTGAACCCTTGTGGTGTCCCTCAAAGAAGCAATGTGAGGAGCTACAGTGCCTTGCAAAAGTATTCACCCCCCTTGGCATTTTTCGTGTTTTGTTGCCTCACAACCTGGAATTAACATGGATTGTTTGAGGATCTGCATCATTTAATTTTCAGAACATGACCACAACTTTGAAGATGTTCTTTTTTTTATTTATTGTGAAGCAAACAGCAAATAGGACAAAATAACAGAAAAAGTCAATGTGCATAACTATTCACCCCCTTAAAGTCAATACTTTGTAGCGCCACCTTTTGCGGCAATCACAGCTACAAGTCGCATTGGATAAGTCTCTATGAGCTTGCCACATCTTACCACTGGGATTTTTGCCCATTCCTCCCTGCAAAACTGCTCCAGCTCCTTCAAGTTGGATGGTTTGACCTTGTGAACAGCAATCTTTAAGTCTGACCACAGATTTTCTATTGGATTGAGGTCTGGGCTTTGACTAGGCCCTTCCAACATGTTTCCCGTTAAACCACTCAAGTGTTGCTTTAGCAGTGTGTTTGGGGTCCTTGTCCTGCTGGAAGGTGTACCTCCGTCCTAGCTTCAAATCACGCACAGAGTGGTACAGGTTTTGCTCAAGAATATCCCTGTATTTAGCACCATCCATCTTTCCCTCAACTCTGACCAGTTTCCCAGTCCCGGCTGCTGAAAAACATCCCCACAGCATGATGCTGCCACCACCATGTTTCACTGAGGGGATGGTGTTCTTTAGGTGATGTGATGTTTTGGGCTTGACCAAGACATAGCGTTTTCTTTGATGGCCGAAAAGTTAAATTTTAGTCTCATCAGACCAGATCACCTTCCTCCATACATTTTGGGAGTGTCCCACATGTCTTTTTGCAAACTCAAAACTTGCCATTTTGTTTTTTGCTGAAAGTAATGGCTTTCTTCTGGCCACTCTGCCATAAAGCCCAACTGCATGGAGCATACGGCTTATTGTCGTCCTATGTACAGATACTCCAGTCTCTGCTGTGGAACTCTGCAGCTCCTCCAGGGTTATCTTAGGTCCCTGTGCTGCTTCTCTCTGATTAATCCCCTCCTGGCCCGGTTTTGGTGAGCGACTGTCTCTTGGCAGTTCGCTGTTGTGCCATGTTCTTTCCATTTTGTTATGATAGATTTGATGGTGCTCTTGGGGATCATCAAAGATTTGGATATTTTTTTATAACCTAACCCTGACTTGTACTTCTCAACAACATTGTCCCTTACTTGTTTTGAGAGTTCCTTGGTCTTCATGGCAGTGTTTGGTTAGTGGTACCTCTTGCTTAGGTGTTGCAGCCTCTGGGGGCTTTCAAAAAAGGTGTGTATATGTAATGACAGATCATGTGACACTTAGATTGCACACAGGTGGACATCAGTTTACTAATTATGTGACTTCTGAAGGTAATTGGTTGCACCAGAGCTTTTTATTGGCTATTTCTAAAAAATAGTTTCATGTATATATTTTTCTCATTTTACTTCACCAACTTAGACTATTGTGTTCTGATCCATCACATAAAATTCAGATTAACAAAACATTGAACTTAAGGCTGTAATGTAACAAAATAGGTAAAAAGTCAAGGGGGGGTGAATACTTTTGCAAGGCACTGTATATTGTTTATGGAAAAGGAGAAATGGGAAATGGAGAGGGAGAGAAGATCAGATTGGTGGTAAAGGGTTAGCAGAGGCATTTTCTGAGAACTGATCATATCTGTATTCACAAAGCTGTTCTTTTTTCTTTCACTACCACATCATTAGCTGTTTGCACTGGCACATTGTCGCTGTGTTGCAGTCATGTGTTTATGTAAAACTTAGAATGCAGAGTCCAGTCCTGTAGACTATGGGCCTTATAAAATTCAAAGCCTCAAGTTACTTCATACTAGTCGTAAGTCTGCGGGTTCGAAATATGCAACAGTTACAGAGCGATTTAATCGAACAAGCCAGCAATTACATGGCCAAAAGCCGAATCCGTAAACCATATGTAGCATCTCAGGGCATAATCATCAATTAAAAAAGCCTGTAAGTAACGAATTAGAAACAGTCAATAATAAATGAGACCGACATCATGACATCAGTAAAACATGGCGTTTAAACGTCAATCAATTAGTGTTTAGACGTCCGATATGTGATTATGCTCGCAATCCAGCAATTTAAAATCAATTAAAATTCATGAAGAAACTGATATAGTCCATGTGGGTGGCCTGATATAACTCCTTGATTTCCAAAATGAATACAATACGGAAATTAAAAGTTAAAAGAATATGTTTTATTGAAGATTTGCGAGCTTGAGACTGTTGTGCAATCAATCCTAATGTCTATCATCACTTTCCCTGTATTTGAAAGTATTTCATTGTTCAGTATTGTGTTTTTATTTGCTTTTATAGTGATACGAACAGATGTTGAAACCCCCTTGCAAGTCCTCTCTAGTACTCGTGGAATTTTTTGCTACATTTGCCATTTACAGATTTGAAGGCCATTGCGGGCTTGTGGAATTGTTGCAATTAAATTAGCATTTACAATTTTAGCGATTGTAACATTTACGGGCTTGAAAGATCAAAGTCTTAGATAGGACGAGGTTTCGATTTTGACGACAGCAGGACATTTTTCAGCCTGTAGCTCGCAAATAGATTGCAGGTAGCTAGAGGAGGACAATTGAATATCAGTAACTTTTGTGGGCTACATTACGGGCTTGGGTAATTGCAATTTTGACAATTTAATAGGGCCCTATATCTTCAAGAGGATATTTTAACAAGTTGGAAACAAGAAGCACACTCTTTAGAATGTACTTGTTGGTAAATGTTTGTTATTGTATGAAACCAAACGTGTGCTAGCAAGAGAGGACATGTGAAACAGAAAGACACACGGATAGCGGAAAGTAGTTACACTTGCAGTTACTGTACATGGCTTACCTGATATGGATAATTATACCAACAGTGCCTTGTGTTCCAAAGCCATGGAGTCTAGAGACATGAAAGAGAGAAAAAAATAAACATAGTTTTTGTAAATATATAAATCAATGAGTACAATAATCAAGTGAGGATTGTAGCAAATTTGAAACATATTCAACATATTTTTCTCTTTTTTTAAATTTCATAAAAACAATGCAATGCATTTTGTGAAACATTTGTCTTCTTCATTAAATAAAAAATAATATATTGTTGAATAACAGAGGAAAAAAAGAAACAATCTCAATTTCCTCAGGGGTGTTAACCTCCAACTGGGTTTACAATGTATTATCCAGTGCAAACAGGAATTACTTTTTCTACCTTTGTTCAAATTGCATAGGTATATTTAGTACTTTAGTACTTTCTCTTTTACACTATTAATTATATGTTTCAAGTTTAGTAGATATTTGTGATTTTACTTTCTTACAATTCTCATTTTCCACAAGGTAGCTTATGAACTGCTAGCACATTTGTGATTTACTTAATCCTTTAAAAGACAGCTGAACGTTGATGTTTTACATCAAAATTAATTTCTTCTTTATTTTAATAAACATTTTAGTGAAATGTATTAAACATTTTTGGCTTGCTTGCTTTGTTTGGCCATTTAACCTTCTCAGTATAGGGCTGCCATTTTGCCTCTCACATTCTCCCTCACTGATATCATCCTTCAACTTGTGTAGATTGTGCTTGCAACTGTATATGCGCAGATGATGTCACTGGTGTGTGAAGTCACAGGCAGAGCCATCCACACAGCCAGACGGCTTCACATACAACATAACAGGAGAGGCCTTTCTACAGTCACCTTGCTACAGACTATGTTGGCATATTACAAATAAAGAATAATAATAATAAATTGATACATTGCAACATCTATTATGGGGACCAGTATCTAAAGCCTCTCCCAGGATGTGAATCAGCTTAAGCCTGCCCTGCATTTATGTTCCCAAAATATTTATTTTCCCAAAATTGTTGGAATGCAAATTAATATTTTTTGATAACACTGTTTTTCTCTATGAACTCAAATTGCTTATTTTACACTTAACTACATCAATAGTCCTGATATAAGTTTCATACTCGAATATTCATATACAACATTTAGACTAAAATGATTTAAAATGTCTTGATGTAATAAAATAATCTTGTATCTGGCACAAATATTGAAATCATTTGCAGGACAGGAATGATAAAGCTGTAAGACATATTGTAGTAACAATAGTCCTACAAATCTTTATTACTATTCTAAGAATATATAGTGCCTTGCAAAATTATTCACCCCCTTGACTTTTTACCCATTTTGTTACATTACAGCCTTAAGTTCAATGTTTTGTTAATCTGAATTCTATGTGATGGATCAGAACACAATAGTCCAAGTTGGTGAAGTGAAATGAGAAAAATATATACATAAAACTATTTTTTAGAAATAGAAAACAGAAAGTTGGCATGTGCGTATGTATTCACCCCCTTTGTTATGAAGCCCATAAAAAGCTCTGGTGCAACTAATTACCTTCAGAAGTCACATAATTAGTGAAATGATGCCCACCTGTGTGCAATCTAAGTGTCACATGATCTGTCATTACATATACACACCTTCTTTGAAAGGCCCCAGAGGCTGCAACACCTAAGCCTGCTGGCATGGAGCACCGCAGGCGCTCCTTGCCAGCAATTGCAACCCTTGCAAACTTTACGTCGCAACGCAAACAACATACGAGACACGTTAACACCCATTACGTACTCGCAAAAATCGTCCGCAACTCGCGGACAGGAAAAAATGAAAAACACAATAAATATACACAACACATACATAAAAAGCTTGCCTACAGCAAGAGGGAGCATCCAGGACCTCAAAAAATAAAGTTAAACCTGAATTTAACTCCAAAAAAAAGAGTTTAGACACTCGAAAATTCTCTAAGCTAGAGAAAAAATGGCCACCGAACAAAACGAAAACGAGGCTACAGGACTCTAAAAACGCAAAACACCACCAGAAACACGCAAAACACCACCAGAAAACACCTACGGATATTCCGCTACAGACGCATACCACACATTTGCCGCCATTTTAATGCGGAAGTACACAGCTACGCTAACGGTTTGGTCTCGCGCACGCACACTATTACACTGCACACATTCATCACGCTTACACGGCAGCTCCACTCCACTAATGCTGCAGCAACATCAAAACAGATTGCCAGCTCTTCAACACAATGCTTCAAAATAGGTAAAGTATATTAATTTATTAATGTATTATTTATTTCATTATTATACACCAAACAGCATTAGCTAACTTACAACTTCATTGCTGCCATTTTTTTACGGGCAATTCGCTAGTTTATATATAGAGATGAAAGAAAAAACAAACCATCTCTTGGCACTCAAAATAAGCTTAAGAACAATAAAAAAAAAACTTAAGACAGGCGTGCACATCCCCACAGAAGTATAAATAAGAAGGTGCATTACCAAAATAGACAATGGCGAGGTAGCATGAATAGTTCTTCAGTATAAAACTACGTATTGTACAAAAAAGAACAATGTTTTGGACCTTCATCACATTCACACTGTACACACATTTTGTAATGAGACTACTCTGAGATATTAGCTTGTATTTGAAGTAACTTAATAAATAGGTAATAGTGATATTTCCTTTTGTAAAAACTAGTAACCATGCATTACACATGTCCCTCTGTTTTTCTGAAAGCCTTTGCTTTAAATACATTACTTACAATGATTTTGCATTGCTCTAAATGTGTGCATCACTATTAAATTGGAAAAAATCATTTGAAGTAAGTTGAGGTTAGGCTTGTCTATGAATATCTTATCTGCACAATTTGATGAGATGAAGACAATAAAGAGCATTTACATATTTTTTCTCTGCAATAACTGTTCATTTACATGGAAAATTAAAACCCTATGAAGCAAATGAGTTCTCATCACTGTATCAAACATTAAAGAAAAATCACAAATATGGGAAATCTTTTTTTTCTGAATTCAACTGGAGAACTTCTGTGATTACACATGTATTTTTTCCAGTATTTTCAGAGATTTTTTCTCTAAGGTAGACATCTGCAGGCTGAAATGCTAGAACTGCAAGTTGCTTCAAAAATATTTTTGGTGAGTATATAGCTATGGGGTTGAGTTGGTGAAATTGGTATATAAGATAGGTGATTTCAAGAAGTAGGGATGAAGGGTATGCAATGTGTATAATTGGTAAATGGACATCAATATACATCCACTATATCAACCGGTCAAAGAGAGACACACTTTTTTTAAAAACAGAAACCCTACTTTTTAGCAGCAACTCAATTCAGCAATATAATACAGTGCCTTGCAAAAGTATTCACCCCCGCCCCCTTGACTTTTTACCTATATTGGTACATTACAGCCTTAAGTTCAATATTTTGTTAATCTGAATTTTATGTGATGGATCAGAACACAATAGTCTAAGTTTGTGAAGTGAAATGAGAAAAATATATACATATTTTTTTTTTATAAATAGAAATTCACCCCCTTTGAAATTCACCCCCTTTGTTATGAAGCCCATAAAAAAACTCTGGTGCAACCAATTACCTTCAGAAGTCACATAAATAGTGAAATGATGTCCACCTGTGTGCAATCTAAGTGTCACATGATCTGTCATTACATATACACACCTTTTTTGAAAGGCCCCAGAGGCAGCAACACTTAAGCAAGAGGCACCCTTAACCAAACACTGCCATGAAGACCAAGGAACTCTCCAAACAAGTAAGGGACAATGTTGTTGAGAAGTACAAGTTAGGGTTAGGTTATAAAAAACATCCAAATCTTTGATGATCCCCAGGAGCAACATCAAATCTATCATAACCAAATGGAGAGAACATGGCACAACAGCAAGGAGGGCATTATTCAGAGAGGCAGCACAGAGACCTAAGGTAACCCAGGAGGAGCTGCAGAGTTCCGCAGCAGAGACTGGAGTATCTGTACATAGGACGACAATAAGCCGTACGCTCCATAGAGTTGGGCTTTATGGCAGAGTGGCCAGAAGAAAGCCATTACTTTCAGCAAAAAAACAAAATGGCACGTTTTGAGTTTGCGAAAAAGGCATGTGGGAGACTCCCGAAATGTATGGAGGAAGGTGATCTGGTCTGATGAGACTAAAATTTAACTTTTCGGCCATCAAAGAAAACGCTATGTCTTGGTCAAGCCCAAAACATCACATCACCTAAAGAACACCATCCCCACAGTGAAACATGGTGGTGGCAGCATCATGCTGTGGGGATGTTTTTTAGCAGCTGGGACTGGGAAACTGGTCAGAGTTGAGGGAAAGATGGATGGTGCTAAATACAGGAATATTCTTTAGCAAAACCTGTACCACTCTGTGAGTGATTTGAGGCTAGGATGGAGGTTCACCTTCCAGCAGGACAATGACCCCAAACTCACTGCTAAAGCAACACGTGGTTTAAGGGGAAACATGTAAATGTGTTGGAATGGCCTAGTCAATGCCCAGACCTCAATCCAATAGAAAACCTGTGGTCAGACTTAAAGATTGCTGCTCAGAAGTGAAAACCATATAACTTGAAGGAGCTGGAACAGTTTTGCAAAAAGGAATGGGCAAAAATCCCAGTGGTAAGATGTGGCAAGCTCATAGAGACTTATCCAAAGCCACTTGGAGCTGTGATTGCCGCAAAAGGTGGCTCTACAAAGTATTGACTTTAGGGTGGTGAATAGTTATGCACATTGACTTTTTCTGTTATTTTGTCCTATTTGTTGTTTGCTTCACAATAAAAAAAAACAAAAAAAACATCTTCAAAGTTGTGGGCATGTTCTATAAATTAAATTATGCAAATCCTCAAACAATCCATGTTAATTCCAGATTGTGAGGCAACAAAACACGAAAAATGCCAAGGGGGTGAATACCTTTGCAAGGCACTGTATTAGAATTTAAAAAAATTTGAATACTTAGTATGTGCATAATGATTCTCTTTTTCTTGAAACTGGATTTGTGTAAAGAAAGAGAAACATAGACTGATTTGTCCTTAAATGTAATGCTTTAACTTCACAAGTTGCGTATGTTGGGGCTAAGAGGGACAGTGGGGTTTCTCTAAAAAAGGAGCATATCCCTTCAAAAGAGGGATAATTGGCAGGTATGCCTCATTGGCAGGAATAATTAAAGAGATAACGGTGGTGATGAGCGACTTGAGGGATTGAGTGATCTGGTATATTTGATAAAGTGGGTATTAGACAAGACATAGATAATGTGAGGAGAGGAGCAAGTGACATGAATGATTTAATGATGTGGGATAAAGGGATATATCAGAAGCCTATGTGCATCTTAAAGTATTTAAGTAAATTTCAGGAGCATGTTAGATGTAAAACTCTGCATGTTAAATATCCATGCAAACTGAACCTCCAGAACACAGGAGTAGACAGGTATTGGACTTGAAAAATATTAATACCCAAACATGCATTGTGTGTGAGCAGGTGCTTAAAAAATAAAGTCACCCTGTTGGGCTAGTCTCTGTGTGGAAAAAAGATGCACATATGAAGACGGGCACAACATAATCATGTAACCACGTGGAATGGTGCTCACTCAGGGTGCAGTTTCTCACGTTTTTGTTGACTTTCACATTTACAGAGGAAAAATCTCTTGAAGTATATCAGACTGTACACTCCACTAATGGCTGGTATTCATCGCTTGGGGGAAGAGCAACACCAAGAAATACGTTTCAACCATAATTAACTCCAGTCAGTAGGAATCTACTGATCTCCCTAGGCAGAGTAAAAAAAGGAGTCAATATATAGGTTTCACTCTGTCCCTTAGGGATACCCTAAGGATTTTGCATACAACAAAAATGACAGTGAGAGACATACAGCAGAGTATGGACACTGTTTAATAGTGTGCCTTGTGGAATGGTGCCCACTCAGATTGCAGTCTCAAGTTTTTGCTCACTTGCACGATTACAGAGGAAGAATCTCCTAAAGCATATCAGACAGCCCACACCATTGAGTACAAGCCAGAATAGAAATGCTATCAAAATGCTATTAAAAACTATTAATCACTCCCTTCCCTGTGTTATTAATGAACACAGGTTTATAATAAGTCTCTCCCCCTGTTTACTTCCTCCCTTGTATCTCATTTCCCCCTCTCTCCCTCCCTTGTGTCTCCTTTCCCCCTCCTCTCCATCCCTTGTTTCCCCCCCCTGTGCTTTTACCACCCTCTTCCTCCCGTGTCTCTAACCCCTCCTGTGTCTCTTTCCCCCTCCTCTCCCTCTCATGTGTCTCTTTCCCCCTCCCCTGTGTCTCTTCCCCCCCTCTCCCTCCCCTTTGTCTGTTCCCCTCTGCCCTGTGTCTCTTTCCTCCCGGTCCCCCTTCACCCTGTGTCTGTTCCCCCCTTCCTCGTGTCTCTTCCCCCCATTTCCCTCCCCTGTGCATCTTCCCTCCTCCTCTCCCTCCGCTTTGTCTCTTCTCCCTCCTCTCCCTCCCGTGTCTCTTCCCCACCTCTCCCTTCTGTGTCTCTTTCCACCTCCCGTGTCTCTTTCACCCCTATCCCCCCCTTTGTCTCTTCCCCCCTCCCCGTGTCTCTTTCCCCCATTTCCCTCCCTCTGTGTCTCTCCCCCCTCCCTCTGTGCATCTTCCCTCCCTCTGAGTCTCTTCCCCTCTCTCTCTCTGTGTCTTTTCCCCCTCCCTCTGTGTCTCTTCCCCCCATGTCTTTTCCCCCTCTACCTCTGTGTCTCTTCCCCCCTCTCCCTCTGTGTCTCTTCCCCCTCTCCCTCTGTGTCTCTCCCCCCTCCATCTGTGTGTCTCCCCCATCTCCCTCTGTGTGTCTCCCCCATCTCCCTCTGTGTGTCTCCCCCTCTCCCTCTGTGTCTCTTCCCCACCCCCTCTCCCTCTGTGCCTCTTCCCCCTCTCCCTCTGTATCTCTTTACCCCCTCTCCCTCTGTGTGTCTCTTTCCCCCCTCTCCCTCTGTGCCTCTTTCCCCTTCTCCCTCTTGTGTCTGTCCTCTACCTCTGTGCCTCTTCCCTCCCTCTCCCTCTGAGTCTCTTTCACCCCTCTCCCTCTGTGTGTCTCTTTCCCCACTATCCCTCTGTGTATCTTCCCTCCTCCTCTCCCTCCACTTTGTCTCTTCCCCCGCCTCTCCCTCCCCTGTGTCTCTTCCCCACCTCTCCCTTCTATGTCTCTTTCAACCTCCCGTGTCTCTTTCACCCCTCTCCCCCCCTTTTTCTATTCCCCCCTCCCCCATGTCTCTTTCCCCCATTTCCCTCCCTCTGTGTCTCTCCCCCTCCCTCTGTGCCTCTTCCTTCCCTCTCCCTCTGAGTCTCTTCCCCTCTCTCTCTCTGTGTCTTTTCCCCCTCCCTCTGGGTCTCTTCCCCCCCATGTCTTTTCCCCCTCTACCTCTGTGTCTCTTCCCCCTCTCCCTCTGTGTCTCTTCCCTCTCTCCCTCCTCCATCTGTGTGTCTCCCCCCTCTCCCTCTGTGTGTCTCCCCCCCTTTCCCTCTGTATCTCTCCCCCCCTCTCCCTCTGTGTCTCTTCCCCACCCCCTCTCCCTCTGTGCCTCTTCCTCCTCTCCCTCTGTATCTCTTTCCCCCCTCTCCCTCTGTGTGTCTCTTTCCCCCCTCTCTCTCTGTGTGTCTCTTTCCCCCCTCTCCCTCTGTGTATCTTCCCTCCTCCTCTCCCTCCGCTTTGTCTCTTCACCCTCCTCTCCCTCCCCTGTGTCTCTTCCCCACCTCTCCCTTCTGTGTCTCTTTCCACCTCCCGTGTCTCTTTCACCCCTCTCCCCCCCTTTGTCTCTTCCCCCCTCCCTGGGTCTCCTTCCCCAATTTCCCTCCCTCTGTGTCTCTTCCCCTTCCTCTGTGCCTCATCCCTCCCTCTCCCTCTGAGTCTCTTCCCCTCTCTCTCTGTGTCTTTTCCCCCTGCCTCTGTGTCTCTTCTCCCCATGTATTTTCTCCCTCTACCTCTGTGTCTCTTCCCCTCTCTCCCTCTGTGTCTCTTCCCCCTCTCCCTCTGTGTCTCTCCCCCCTCCATCTGTGTGTTTCCCCCCCTCCCTCTGTGTGTCTCCCCCCTCTCCCTCTGTGTGTCTCCCCCTTCTCCCTCTGTGTCTCTTCCCCACCCCTCTCCCTGTGTGCCTCTTCCCCCTCTCCCTCTGTATCTCTTTACCCCCTCTTCCTCTGTGTGCCTCTTTCCCCCTCTCCCTCTTGTGTCTGTCCTCTCCCTCTGTGCATCTTCCCTCCCTCTGCCTCTGAGTCTCTTTCACCCCTCTCCCTCTGTGTCTCTTCCCTCCCTCTCCCTCTGAGTCTCTTTCACCCCTCTCACTCTGTGTGTCTCTACCCCCTCTCCTTCTGTGCCTCTTTCCCCCTCTCCCTCTTGAGTCTCTCCCCCTCTCTCTGTGTCTCTTCCCCCTCCCTCTGTGTCTCTTCCCCCACTCTCACTCCCTATGTTTCTCTTCCCCCTCCCCCTGTGTCTTTCCCCATCCCTCTGTGTCATCCCCCTCCCTCTATGTCTCTCCCCCCCTCTCCTTCTGTGTCTCTTCCCCCTCTCCCACTGTGTCTCTTTCCCCCCTCTCCCTCTGTGTGTCTCTTTCCACCCTCTCCCTCTGTGTCTCTTCCCCTCTCCCTCTGTGTCTCTTCCCCCCTCTCCCGCTGTATCTTTTCCCCTCTCTCCCTCTGTGTCTCTTCCCCCTCTCTCTCTGTGTCTCTTCCTCCATTCCTCTGTGTCTCTCCCCCTCCCTTTGTGCCTCCCCCCTCTGTGTCTCTTCCCCCACTCTCTCTCTGTGTATCTTCTCCCTCCCTCTGTGTCTTTCCCCATCCCTCTTTGTCTTTTTCCCCCTCCCTCTGAGTCTGTTCCCCCCTCTCCCTCTGTGTCTCTTCCCCCCTCTTCCTCTGTGTCTCTTCCCCCCTCTTCCTCTGTGTCTCTCCCCCCTCTCTCTGTGTGTCTCTTTGCCCCCTCTCCCTCTGTGGGTCTCTACTCCCCTCTCCCTCTGTGTCTCTTCCCCCCTCCATCTGTGTCTCTTCCCCCCTCTCCCTCTGTGTCTTTTCCCCTCTCTCTCTCTGTGTCTCTTCCCCCCTCACTCTCTGTGTCTCTTCCTCCCTTCCTCTGTGTCTCTCCCCCTCCCTCTGTGCCTCCCCCTCTGTGTCTCTTCCCCCACTCTCCCTCTGTGTCTCTTCCCCCACTCTCCCTCTGTGTCTCTTCTCCCTCCCTCTGTGTCTCTTCCCCCACTCTCCCTCTGTGTCTCTTCTCCCTCCCTCTGTGTCTTTCCCCATCCCTCTTTGTCTTTTTCCCCCTCCCTCTGAGTCTGTTCCCCCCTCTCCCTCTGTGTCTCTTCCCCCCTCTTCCTCTGTGTCTCTTCCCCCTCTCCCTCTGTGTCTCTTTCCCCCCTCTCCCTCTGTGTGTCTCTACTCCCCTCTCCCTCTGTGTCTCTTCCCCCCTCCATCTGTGTCTCTTCCCCCCTCTCCCTCTGTCTTTTCCCCTCTCTCCCTCTGTGTCTCTTCCCCCCTCTCTCTCTGTGTCTCTTCCTCCCTTCCTCTGTGTCTCTCCCCCTCCCTCTGTGCCTCCCCCCTCTGTGTCTCTTCCCCCACTCTCCCACTGTGTCTTTCCCCCATCACTCTTTGTCTTTTTCCCCCTCCCTCTGAGTCTGTTCCCCCCTCTCTCTCTCTGTCTCTTCCCCCCTCTTCCTCTGTGTCTCTTCCTCCCTCTTCCTCCGTGTCTCTTCCCCCCTCTCCCTCTGTGTCTCTTCCCCCTCCCTCTGTGTCTCTCCTCCCTTCCTCTGTCTCTTCCCCCTCCTTATGCGCAATACACGTCTCTCTCTGCTCTCTACGCATGCTGACGCCGCACAATGAGCATGCATGTGATCTGATCGCCTTTGCGATCGGATCGTTGTGAAACTGTGATTTGTCACAAGCGTGACGACGAATCGCAGTTTGACAATTATGATATGTGATTGCCATGTTATTTGTGCACGTTTATGTAACTAAAGAAATTGTATAGAGATTTCCTTTTTAAAAATGTCCTTGTGCAGTTCGGCCTTCCTCATCAAAATGGAGGATGTATAAGTTGAATAAATAATGTGACAATATACAACCTTGTTGCACTCCTTTCACGATTTTAAACCATTCAGTTGTTCCATGTTCAGTTCTGACTGTGACATCTTGGTCCACATACAGATTCCTCAGGAGGTGGATGAGATGGTCTGCTACCCTTATCTCTTATAGTACTTGTAATATTTTGTTGTGATGCACACAGTAAAAGGCTTTAGAATAGTCTATGAAGCAGAAGTAAATGTTTTTATAGAAATCTCCTTTTCTCTATTATCCAGCAGATATTGGCAATATGATCTCTTGACCGCTGTGGAATCCAGCCTGCACATCTGGCAGTTGTCTGTACATATATTGTTGGAGTTGAGCTCGCAGGATCTTACCACCTCATTAAATTGGAGCCTCTTAAGTCCTATGTGTAGCTCGTAAGGGCTACATGCTCCAAATTTGGCAGTTTTATGTCGCTATTAAATTAGAAGTGCTGCGAGTCACGAGCGAGAGACGCAAAATCGTAAACCAGTTCTCGTCCGTCGGAGTTGCGGGATGGAAAGCAAACAATTAAGCAAGCACGTAGTTACGGGTTGAGATGGAGCCATTGGCAACAGAGATCATCATCATTGCATCACAAGAAAATGGAGGATGAATTTAAAAAAGTCTTACTGGGTTCAATTATGAGTAAGGATCGGACGCACATTCCAGTCATAATGCAATATTAATAAAGGCGCAAATATGATACTCTATCACATGCGAGTTACAGTATATGTATTAACACATTGATTGCCGGGATCGATATAACACAGAATATAAACATGAATAAAGTATTTTTCCGGGCCGATTTGCAAGCTTGAGAATGTTGTGCTATTAATTCTAAGATCTAACATCAATTTCCCTTTCAATATTAGTACAGTAGTGTGTTTTTATTTGATATACAAGCTACGTATTGGACAATACCCCCTAGCGGGTCCTCTGGAGCATATGTTGGCCTTTGGGCTCCATTTGCATGTTACGCGCTTGCTCGCATGTAACTTCTTTGCAATTTATTAGCTAAATTGAAAACGTATTGGCTACGGGCTTGACGAATCAAAGGATTTACAGCCGCGAACTTCAACATTGCTCAACACGTAGCGTATTCTCGGCTGTCCTGCGTGTTAACTCGCAAGTCTGCTGCGAGCTACGTTACAGGGCTAATTTAATACCCCTAAATTTGGAGTTATAGGCTACATTTTAAAATGTAGACCCAATTTAATAAGGCTGTTAAGCATTATCTTGCTGACATGGGCAAGTGTTCAATAAATTGGAACATTCCTTGGCACTGGGATTGGAATGTAGACTGTTTTTTTTGCAGTCCATTGGTGATGTTGAGTTTTCCAGATTTGTTGACAAGCAACATTTTCACAGCATCATCTTGACGGATTTTGAACAATGCACCTGGGAATTCATCAGTTCATGCAGCTTTGTTATCAGCAAGGCTTTTTAGGGTCCATCTAATTCCATTCTCCAAGATGTCTCCAGCTCATTGGATAAACTATTGCGGTTATCAGTGCTGTTAAGATCATCCCTGTATAGATCCTCTGTGTATTCTTGCCACCTCTTCTTTATCTTATCTGCTTCTGTTAAGTCCCTGCCATTTTTATTATTTATTATGCCCAATTTGGTATGATAGGTTCCTGTGAGATTCGCAATTTTCTTGAAGCAATCTTTTGACTTTCCCATTCTGTTATGACAACACTCTCTGTAGAGAGGTTAGTCTATTCCTGTACATCAACATATGCCTATTAAAATATATATTGTCTGAAAGACCATAGAAAATTCAAAAATATTCAATATTCCAATCCGTAAAAACATCAAATTACTAGTTTTTGTTAAAAGCCAACATTTTAATAAATTATTTTAAAAAAAATTCATATTTACCGGCAAACGAGTCAAGCTCAACCAAGTAACCAAAGCTGAAACACCAATGAAGAGAGAGAAAAGGAAGGGAGGCTAGAGGGAGGGGGAGGACATCAAAGGGGGGATCTACAGTGGATGGGCAGCCAAAAGGGTACAGGAAACGGAGGAAACGACCAGGATCAGGAGGGTGGCACAGACTTTTTTTTTTTTTACATTTGTGTACATTTTAAAAGGGGAAGATCACCCCGCTCCCCCCCAACTGCAGTATGTTTGGGTGATCAGCATGCAGTGCCAAGCATTGTCTATGTTTCTGCAGAATTCTGCCTCTTGATGTCTCTGTAGTAAGCACCTCCATTGACTTGAATGGAAGGATATAACAAATTATTTACTTAAGGGGAGATTTTCACCTATCTGTAAACAAATAATAAGAAACTGTAATGCATCACTGCCACTTAAAGTTTTAGATTAGTGATTCTTAGCCTCCCAAGAGCCAGCTGGAAGATGATGAGCGAAAACTCACTTTCAGACTGTGCCATAACATGTGTGTTGCTCTTTAGTAATGTCCCATGCTAGGGGAATTGTTTCCTGGCTAGATACTAGCACTTATCATAGAACTATTATTCTAAGGTAGGGCACCTTAGATCTATTAGTTTGCCTTTGAACAAATAGTTTATACTTATACTGGCATCATATCACATATAATAGTTGTCAAACTGTGATTCGTCGTCACATTTGCGAGCCTCACGAGCCTTCCGAGCTCAGAGCACTTACTCATTGCGAGCTCAGAGCGGGGCTCGCAATGAGTGACGAAGGTCCTCAGAGGAGCAAAAGACTTACATTGTATGTCAAACAGCATTGCCATAGCTTCAAATTCTATTGCCGTCATTTTTGACGGGCAAGACGCTAGTGATGGTATATTGCTTATAGATACAATTTTAGGGATATTTACTGTAGTTGGACCCTGAGTGGACTCTCAGTATACTGAAGGGCGTGTGACTTGATGGAAAGCACATCTTTTCCATATTTCCTTATACTACATATTTTCTATTCTTGAGATTATTTTATACTGATCATATGATGCCAATTTGGAACTGTGAAATCAGCACAGAATTAAGAATTCTTATTGAATAAATATCCAGTTACCTCATTTCTATGATATTATAATACAGTGGTCAATATATTTGTATGTTCCTACCTATTTCCTGCTGTGTGGTGCTATGAGCACACTGAGAGTTTAGGCTTGTTTGTTTCGGGCACTTACATTTTTTTGAGAATTTGAAATAAAGTATTTATTGATGGGAGTAAACATAGGGTATTAACAACTCATACTTTATCTAGCTGGAAGGCTAATGTAACCTGTACTCTTTTATATTTTTATATGTTGTTTTTTTCTTTTTCTGTACTTATCTTTTTAAAGTTCATAATAAAAGTTATGTTTAACGTATATTAAAGCTTCTTTGCAGTCCACTGTCTTCAGCTAAGGCAAGACATATTATATTAGCCGGTTAGCACTAATTTAATAACTATTCCCTACTTTGAGTTGTTTGCATTTACAACATAGCTTTAATATGTTACTACACTTTTTACTAAATATTCTGGCAGTTTTAAAGGGCAAGAAAAACTTGCTGTACAATGTACTAGCCTTTTTTTTCTGTACAGTATAACATTCCTGAGCAATACTGCATTGTTTTGATTGTCTAGTGTAAGGGTTCTTAACCTGAGGTACAGTCGATTTGCGTTCTCCGGATTAAAAAAAATGTTGGATGCATCTGGATAACTTATCTCTTATTAATTGCTTGAATTTTAAGCTTACTTTCAGGGGCGATGTGAGACTGAAAAGGTTAAGAACATCTAATATGTGTCTCAGTATGCTAATTCATTGCTCAAAGATGGAGAATAATTTGGGGGAGGGAGGTGTTGGGTAATTGTTTTGGTCACCACAGACACAGTCAAGCAGACTGTAATTCTAATTAGCACATCAGTAATTAGCAGATAATTAATATTCAAGGTCTGCTCATTTGCATAAAAATGCAGCATGAATAATACTGGATTTTTACTAAAAAATACTTCGATTTTTGGTGACTGTCCTTTTAAAATGTAGCTATATATTTATACAACAATAACTAAATTATTTTAAATGCATTTCTGTGTGATTTCTGCTTAGATGTGTTCAATTATTCATTTTAAATCATTCTTTTTTTTCTTTTATTTGAGAGATATGATTTTGGTGATAGAATTATTTACTGGAGTCGTCTCTAATTGTGCACAATATAATATTTTCTTTCCATCTTTTGAAATGTCTTTTCAAAGGTTAAATATAAAACACACAATACAGATAGTTGAGGGCCTCTGTTGAAGCTCTTTACATTTAGTGAACATAATTGCACTTCAACAAAGCAGACAAGGAAAATTGCAACTTTAACAATTATGCTTTAAGTGCAACGGCCTTTGAATAGTGTGATTAAAATTCTAATTGTATAACCGATAAAAAGAAGAGTCTATAAGTCACTTACAATTATTTAAACCCAAGGTTAATAATTATGTAGTTTATGATTAACTGATGTTGTTTATCTTTTTATGTAATTGGTGCTCGGCGCTGTGTATTTACACACAAAATGATTACATTATTGGTAGACATTTAAACTCAATTCCCATTAAAATTGTTCCTTCCCAGTTAAAGGACCACTGCACAATGAAAAAAAATATTTATCTGAAAACTTTAATTTTGACTCAGAGCATAATTAACAGCAGTGACAACATCAAGTAAAGAAAATAAATTATGATGCCTCTGAGGGACACTGGAGAGATCCATGATACATTAGTGGAAGTTATGTGTGTTAGAGGAGCATTTGCATTTATGGAGAGATATAGCTGTTTCTATTTCAGCCCTATCCAGTTATCTTTACGATGGCTCTCTGTCCCCTCTTCCCCCACCCCTCCTAAACAGAGTCTTTAAAAATTCAGATTTTTCCCCAAAAATGTTTATGACCATGTTTTACACAGCTGCTAATAATAGTATTAATTTTGTACATAATATCAGCCTTATTAAATTACGATTCAGCCAATTGAATAGGGCTCTATATAAGCACAGAACATATTTTTTTTAAAGAAGTTTTTAGTTAGTAAGCATCTATCCAAAAGCAAGGTTTTAACTAAGAACTTCTTTAAAAAAATATGCTCTGTGCTTATATAGAGCCCTATTCAATTGGCCAAATTGCAATTGAATGAGGGCCCTAGAGAGTAGTAAATAGTACGAAAAGGAGGCCATTGAACACAGGATTTAAAACTGAATGCAGCACTGGTTCAGAGTTCACCTCCACGTAAATACCCTTTTCACATACAATCTTCACCAAAGCTTCAAAGATTACCAAGTTAAGCAACCTATGAAAAAGAGCTCCCTACAGTACTGTAAATAAACTTATTGAAGCATTCAAAACCTCTGACATTTTAAAAATTGAATTGCTGTAGTAGGAGGTAAAGGAAATTAATAAAACATAGTTTAATAATCACATAATAAGATGTTCACATAAATCAGTGCACAGGAAATTAATGTCTTATGGGATTTTATTAATTATAAATATAATTTCATTAGACACATTTATTTCTATAGTTTCCAAAAAATTAAAAAAGCTAAAACATTTATTAGAAAAAATTGTCTATTTTTACTTTAAATATTGTGTCTAGGATGTGAGCTGAGAACATCTTGAAATAGTGCAGACTCCACCGAAAACAGGAGCCCCACTTTTCTTTTGCACTGATAGATACATTAGATTGTATGTGAGCTATTAAGTCATAATGTGATGTTTAAAATATAAATCTATAAGTTGTATGCAATGGCAATTGTAATTTGTCAATATTATGGTTCAGTTTATAAAATGGATATTCAAATCTTATTCCAGAACTATAGATGGAGGCACACAACACTTTTAGAGACTACAGCAATTTATAATTAGATCATTCATAACAATTATCTATCTTTTAATACTTCCGTTCATCTTCTGCTTCCTTCTCAGAAAGAGCAATTTAGTAAACAAACCCTTCATACTAGGAATTTGAGGTCTCACTAAAATATTGTATTCGGGAATGATTGTATGGGACATTTGCAGTTTGGTTTCAGAAAACATGAAAACAAATTCATCATATTATTTAAAAAAACTTTTTTTTTCCTTTATATCCATCCAGCCTACAGTGGAAATGTATCTCTTACTGATGAGGTTTGACTTATATTAAGTACCACTGAAAAAGTATTTGATACAAATATTAGAACATTCTTGTGCTCAAAAGTTTGCATACCCTGGCAGAAACTGTGAAATGTCTGCATTTATTTTGAAAATATGACTGATCATGCAAAAAAAAAAAAAGTATTTTATTGAAGCATAGTTATTATATGAAGCCATTTATTATCACATAGTTGTTGGGCTCCTCTTTAAATCATAATGATTACAGAAATAACCCAAATGGCTCTGATCAAAAGTTTACATACCCTTGAATTTTTGGCCTTGTTTCAGACACACAGGTTAAAATGGCAATTAAAGGTTAATTTCCCACTACTGTGGATTTTTAAATTGCAATTAGTGTCTGTGTATAAATAGTCAATGAGTTAGCTCTCATGTGGATGCACTGAGCCAGGCTACATACTGAGCCATGGGGAGCTGAAAATAACTGTCAAAAGATCTGCGTAACAAGGTAATGAAACGTCATAAAGATGGAAAAGGATATAAAGAGATATCCAAAGCCTTGAAAATGCCAGTCAGTACTGTTCAATCACTTATTAAGAAGTGGAAAATTCAGGGATTTCTTGATACCAAGCCAAGGTCAGGTAGACCAAGAATGATTTCAGCCACAATAGCCTGAAGAATTGTTTGGAATACAAAGAAAAATCCACAGGTAACCTCAGGAGAAACACAGGCTCCTCTGGAAAAAGACAGCGTGGTCGTTTCAAGGAGCACAATACTATGATACTTGAACAAATATGAGCTGCAAGGTCGAGTTGCCAGAAATAAGCCTTTACTGCTCCAATGCCACAAAAAAGCCCGGTTACAATATGCCGGACAACACCTTGACACACCTCACAGCTTCTGGTACACTCTGGTAGAGCTTTATGGTCACAAAAAAAAACATTACAACCTTGCGCACCTGTAAACATTAAAAACACAATAAATACACACAAAAAATATATAAAAAGCTTACCCATAGCAAGGGGGTGGCACCCAGGACCTCTGCAAGTGAAGTTACACCTCAATTTAAGTCCAAATTCACAAGTTTACACAAGAAAACCCCTAAGCGATAAAAAAATGGACACCGAAAAAAACGAAAACGAGGCTACACCACCAAGCACATACGGCTTTTCAAAAAAGCCGTACGAGGTACAAGATACACTCTTACCAAGGACGCAACATCATCCACAGCCGCGTACCACACACATTCGCCGACATTTTAAATACACACAAAAAATACATAAAAAGCTTACCCACAGCAAGGGGGGCACCCAGAACCTCCGCCAGTGAAGTTACACCTGAATTTAAGTCCAAATTCCAGAGTTTAGACACACGAAAATCCCCTAAGAGAGAGAAAAAATGGCCACCGAAAAAAAACGAAAACAAGGCTGCAGGACCCTAAAAACGCAAAACACCACCAAGCACATGTGGATTTTCAAAAAAGACATACGAGGTAGAAGATACACTCTTAACAAGTACGCTACATCATACACAGTCGCGTACCACATACACATTTTACAACACTAACTTACACAATGCGGAAGTACACAGCTACCCTAATGGATTTCCCTCGGGCACACAGCCTATTTACACTACACACTGCACCCATTGCTGACACTTACACCTCAGCTCCACAACAGTGCAAACCTACTGTACATTGTATGCTGCAGGAACATCAAAACAGATTGTCAGCTCTTCAGCACAATGCTTCCTGCATATATTACTTCCAAATACTTAAAGTATATTCATTTATTAATGTATTAATTTTATTTTATTAACAGATATACACAAAAAAAACAAACACTCACAATAAACACAAAACCCATTCACTGCGTGACTCACAACGAGCGCAAATGCTGCTCATAGCACACAAAGCCTTGCAATAAGCGCGAAAAGCAGATCAACGCCGACAAAACAATAACAGCAAAAGCGCCTATCAGAAAAAAAATATACAACAACCAACAGCCTCACAATGATCGCCAAAGGCGCCCATTGCGAGCCATGTGATGAGCGCCAAAGGCGCTCAGCATGAGGCTCGCAATGATCGCCAAAGGATCTCGGACCACCAACAAAATTAATGTCTCGACCAAACAGCATTACCTGCCTTACAATTTTATTGCCGTCATTTTGTGAGGGGCAAGTCGCTAGTTCTGTTATAACCTACAGTTGAATATGAATCCCATAAAAGATAAAAGAAATGTGTTTTGCCTGCTCACTCATGTTTTTGTGTTTTGTTGCCTCATAACCTGGAATTAATATGGATTGTTTGAAGATTTGCATCATTTAGTTTACAGAACATGCCCACAACTTTGAAGATGACAAAATAACAGAAAAAGTCAATGTGCATAACTATTCATCCCCCTAAAGTCAATACTTTGTGGAGACACCTTTTGCGACAATCACAACAGCTCCAAGTCACTTTGGAAAAGTCTCTAGGAGCTTGCCACATCTTACCACTCAGATTTTTGCCCATTCCTCCTTGCAAAACTGCTCCAGCTCCTTCAAGTTGGATGGTTTGCTCTTGTGAACAGCAATCTTTAAGTCTCATCACAAATTTTCTATTTGATTGAGGTCTGGGCTTTGACTAGGCCATTCCAAAACATTTACATGTTTCCCCTTAAACCACTCAAGTGTTGCTTTAGTAGTGTGTTTGGGGTCATTGTACTGCTGGAAGGTGAACCTCCATCCTAGCCAAATCAAAGTCAAATCACACACAGAATGGTACAGATTTTGCTCAAGAATATCCCTGTATTTAGCACCATCCATCTTTCCCTCAACTCTGACCAGTTTCCCAGTCCCAGCTACTGGTGCACTTTGGGTGATGTGTTGGGTTTGCGCCAGACATAGCGTTTTCTATGATGGCCGAAAAGTTAAATTTTAGTCTCCTCACACCAGAGCACCTTCCTCCCATATGCCTTTTCGCATGGCTTTCTGGCCACTCTGCCATAAAGCCAGACTCTATGGAGCGTACAGCTTATTATCGTCCTATGTACAGATACTCCAGTCTCTCCTGTGGAACTCTGCAGCTTCTCCAGGGTTACCTTAGGTCTCTGCGGTGAATCTCTGATTAATGCTTTCCTTGCTCGGTCAGTGAGTGGTCTCTTGGCAGGTTTGCTTTGGTACCATGTTCTTTCCATTTGGTTATGATAGATTTGATGGTGCTCCTGGGGATCATCAAAGATTTGTATATTTTTTAATAACCTAACCCTGACTTGTACTTCTCAACAACATTGTCCCTTAATTGTTTGGAGAGTTCCTTCATCTTCCTGGCAGTGTTTGGTTAGTGGTGCCTCTTGCTTAGGTGTTGCAGCCTCTGGGGCCTTTCAAAAAAGGTGTGTATATGTAATGACAGATCATTTGACACTTAGATTGCACACAGGGGGACATCATTTCACTAATTATGTGACTTTTGAAGGTAATTGGTTTCACCAGAGCTTTTTACGGGCTTCATAACAAAGGGGGTGTATACATACGCACATGACAATTTTCTGTTTTCTATTTCTATAAAAATAATTTTATGTATATATTTTTCTCATTTCACTTCACCAACTTAGACTATTGTGCTCTGATCCATCACATAAAATTCAGATTAACAAAACATTGAACTTAAGGCTGTAATGTAACAAAACAGGAAAAAAGTCAAGGGGGTGAATACTTTTGCAAGGCACTGTAGCGTAGGAACATGTTGTAAATTTATTAATAGATAAATAATCCTGAATGTTTTGATTTAGAGCACTAAATTCTAGATGTTTTTGAGGATTCTATTAAGAGACAAAAATTCCAACAGAATCTGTGCAGCCTGAGTACAAATCTTCATATAAATCTAACAAAACTAATTTCTCCTATCTGAAACAAATGTGTGAATAAATTCTAGGAAACTTTATTTCAGAAAGAGAACATGAAACTAGTATTTATTCCTATGCTTCTTTGTTAGCTGGGATTTTGGAGTGTCAGATGTAATTACATTTTGTCAGTGTCAAGCATTCTTTACCGATTGATGCTTTTAATTTTTGATGACGTTTATTTTGGTTGAGAAGTGGCATCCAAAATAAATTAGCATAACTGAACGGCACTGAACAGATGGTGCTTTGCATCATTTTTTAGTTAGTACAGAACACTGTGGGATCTCTACAAAAAAGCTATGCAGACCAGTAGTGTTTTATAATTACTATTCATATTTTGGCACTTGGATTTATTTGCTAATAACATGCAATCTCTGCATGAAAGCATTCAACCTGTGAAAGCCATAGTGGTACCATAGCTTCGTCCTACAATTCACTATCTCCTAAGAGGGGAGAGAAGAAAATTGCTGCAAATGGACTGTATTTTTGTCTCATCTCACAAACAGAGCTGTTACTCAGTAACCTGTATCATTAAACTCCAGGTGGGAACAGAAATAAGGTGAGCAGTTATCCTTAATGGAACTGAATAGAAGAGGAAAGTGGTGAAAAAGCAAAGCTTTAAATATCTTGTAGGTATAGTGCTTTTAAAATAAAGTGGTTAAGGTTTGTGTGTGTGCTGTGGAAAATATATCTGCTATGTAAAGGTATACAAGCACCACCAGAGGAGAGAACTGTCCATCATGACACCAGCACATGGGACAATCCGGCACTCCGATCACATGTGTTGTTCTCCATCTAGCCTCCATGCACAAGCTGGCATTCTACTTATCATTGGGATAAGCAGTAAACATTGATCACACAAGGGTAAGTCCTGAGAAAAGCCCAATATGCTTAAGAGGGACACTCTGTGTCATGTAGGTGAGGAGTGAAGTCTCATGTTATATTCCTTTCCATTGGTAATATTACACAGTAGATCAATTCAGAACTTGCATTTTGCAGTTTCAGGTCTTTGTTTTTTTACTGGTGGAGGTGTATGGATATTTGAAAAGACACTGATGTCACCATATGTGCTCTGCACTATCAGATAGAGGATGGAAAAGCACATGGAGAAAGTGCTTTTGCCCACTGCACAACATGACGGCATGTTAAGAGATAGAATCAGTATTAACGTTACAGTCTGGAGCGATGTAACTTTGCTGTTAGTTGAGGGAGGGCTTCAGGGGCTATACCACTAATATTTAAAAATTATAATATTTACGTTGATCAAATTAAAAAATGTAAACAACTTAACCACATTATTTAACTGGGTCATATATAGAGACTTCAGTGTTATTCACCATTTATGTCAACAGCATGGTGTATCAAACTGATAAAATTTTTACTGACAAATAAAAAGGGGATAAGAAATGTCCTTAACTCAGTAATGTGATAGATCGATAGATAACTTTAAAAGGGGGCTGGATTTATTTCTAATTAAAAAGGGAATTCAGGGTTATCATGGATAATTAGAGAGGCAGAATTGATCCAGGGAGAAGTCCGGTTGCCGGTGTCTGGGATCAGGAGGGAATTGATTTTTTTTACAACTAATTAATTAATTGTTAATCCGCATATTGCAGATCAGAGGAGATCTTAAAAGGTTGAACTTGATGGATTGAAAGTCTTTTTTCAACCTTAAATACTATGGGCCTCATTCTATTATCGGCCGTAAATCTGCCGTAAGGCTGCGATTCCTTGCAGGGGTTCTGTTACCTCGCAATTCTATTATACGGCCCCCAAGGATCTCCTCTTACGGCCGGCCGCATATCTTGGAACCGGCCGTAAGCTCCAAAATCTTTAAAGTCAAATATAAATTGAAGACAGCACTGTAAAGCTCTGTAAATGCTAGGGATCATATTGGGGGACATGAGGATTAATAGTAACCCCCTCTCAAGCTTGCACATCAGCCCAAATCTGAGTTTACATTAACTGTTTATTTTCCGGCCGCAGCGTGGCCAGGTCTGAGGTGCTCCAAGCACTCTGGACTTTTTCCATGGATATTTGACATATTTAATAAAAATTTGTTTTTACGGATTTGAGTATAGGGGAATGTTGTGCTATTTTTGCTAACACCTACAATCTCTTTACAGTCTCCTCAAAGTGCAGGATGGCTTTATTTGGGCTATTTTATGTGCTTAATTGGTGCTAGCGGGACCTCTTTCCTGCAAGTAAGCTGCGGCTCGGTTTTAGCCTTGCAGAGAGGGTTCCCGGAGCAATTGAATTGCAAATAGGATTTTCTTGCGTCCGATTCTCTTGCGGCCGTTTTAGATCAAAGGCTTTCCTTTGGTGCGAGCGGCCGCAAGGCGCCGGCCGCAAGCCTGCCGGATTCCCCGGCGGGAGGGGAATAGAATAGCAAAATAGCTTGCGGCCGGTCCTTACTATGTAACAAATCACGACTATGACATTGTGGCTGAATACTGTACCATTTGCTAGTGTCTGTAGTACTTGTGTCATCACATGCACTGGAAACTGATTATCAATTTTCAATATTTAAAATTATATATATTTGCCTTTGAAAATTACTGAGTAAGTGCAGAAAAACAAATATCAAGAGATTACACAATCAAAGCAATCAACAGATCAGAGGAGATCTTAAAAGTTTAAACTTGATGGACTGAAAGTCTTTTTTCAACCTTAATTACTATGTAACTTCTATGTAACATCATACAACAAAGCAAGAACATCTAAATACATTTTGTTACAAAATGAAATCTGTTTCTCTATAAATAATAATGGAGTTATTATTTTTGGTTTTCTTATAAAGAATTAGTTTTAAGGACAAGCATAACATGACATACATAGCAGTAATAGAAAATCCATCCATACCTGGAATTAACTAAGAAGATACAGGTTTGTTTATTTGGAGTTCTTTACATCAGGGGCATTGCATTTTATAACAATCTACACATCAGGGATTGTCAACCTACCACCCACTTTTGACAGTAAAATCGAATTTCTGGTTACATAAATCATATGACCCTAGCTATGTATCACCCTGTACTAGATAGCGACCTGGACCTGTCTGCTAGGCTCTCCAACCAGCCAAGATTGGTGCTGGAACTTATCAGCCATGCCACTTAGCGATTACCCCGCAGCCCACCATGAAATTTTGAATCGCCCACTAGTGTGCTGTATGGACCAGGTTGACTACCACTGATCTACATTGTTCAAAACTTGTTTGAACAACTTGTCACCTATTTTCAGTAGTACAGAAATAAATATCTTGTTAGCGGAAGTTGTACTATAGTATGGTAAGATCTTTAAGACCTGTGATAATATACTGATTTTTGCAGCAAGCTAAATTTAAGTTCTTTATCCAAACTTGTAATTTGTTTTGCTGTAACCCTATTTAAAGATCCACTTTGATGCTAAATATATAAGATGTATTGCTCTTAGGAGTATTATTTAATAACTTGCAATAAGTTGTGAAAAAGTAAAATACACCCTTTACTACATATTACACACAATTACATTGCAGTGGAAGCTGCTATTTTGGTTTACTTCTACAGGTAGGAAGAGACTTTGAATGATGAGGAAGCTTCATCTGTTAATGTGGAAATGTGGCTGCTAAACATGTCAGTGCTTTTAATAGGACTAATAGAAATATTATTAGTTTACAAGAGCACACCCTGCAGAGAATCAACTAAAATAAGCAACTCACAAAAAAAAATGAAAACGCACAATAATTTATAATTGTGTATAAAAGTTAAATATTTAACAGGTGTCATTTTATTCAGTCTGTAATTTTTTCACTTTATGAAAAAAACATATTATTCATGATCACATGTAGTTATTCCATAAAGTAAAAATAAATATACAGTAGTCATTTTAGATGATGACACTCTGTTATTTGTGTTTCCAAGCACTGCAGTTCTTCAAGATTATGACTTACCGTATATACTCGAGTATAAGCCGAGTTTTTCAGCCCTTTTTTAAGGCTAAAAAGGACACCCTCGGCTTATACTCGAGACACTCTACCCCCATGTCTCTCTAGCCCCCCCTTGTGTCTCTCTAACACCCCCATGTGTCTCTCTAACCCCCCGTGTCTCTATAACCCCCCGTGTCTCTTTCCCTCCCCCTCCTCATCTTCAACCCCCCCCTCATACTACCCCCCCCCCTCACTTACCTGCTCCGGCCTCCGCTCCTTCCGGGTCTTGATGGGGCGCGCATGTGACGTCACATGCGCGCTACGTCATTAGCATATACCGGGTGCCGGCACCCGGTATATACTAATGCCGTGACGTCACACGCGCGCCACGTCATTAGCATATACCGGGTGCCGGCACCCGGTATATGCTAATGACGTGGCGCGCATGTGACGTCACGTGCGCGCCACATCAAGACCCGGAAGGAGAGGAGGCCGGAGCAGGTAAGTGAGTTATTTAGAGGGGTAGTATGAGGGGGGGGGGTTAGAATGAGGGGGGGTTGAGGATGAGGAGGGAGGTTTAGGAGGGAGTTGAGGTTCAGGAGGGAGGTTGAAGAGGGGGTTGAGGATGGGTGTTTGAGGTTGAGGAGGGAGGTTGAGGATGGGGGGTTGAGGATGGGGGGGTTGAGGTTGAGGACTGAGGTTGAGGAGGGAGGTTGAGGAAGAGGAGGGGGCTTGAGGGGGGGTTGAGGTTGAGGATGGGGGGGTTGAGGTTGAGGAGGGAGGTTGAGGATGGGGGAGTTGAGGATGGGGGGTGGTTGAGGTTGAGGAGGGAGGTTGAGGAGGGAGGTTGAGGATGAGGAGGGGGGTTGAGGAGGGGGGTTGAGGTTGAGGATGGGGGTTTGAGGTTGAGGAGGGAGGTTGAGGGGGCTGAGGATGGGGGGGTTGAGGTTGAGGAGGGGGTTGAGGATGAGGAGGGAGGTTGAGAATGAGGAGGGAAATTGAGGAGGGGGTTGAGGATGAGGAGGGGGGTTGAGGTTGAGGAGGGAGGTTGAGGGGGGGTTGAGGTTGAGGAGGGGGGGAAAAGACACAGGGAAGGGAGAGGGGTGGAAGAGACACAGGAAAGGTAGAGGGGAGAAGAGACACGGGAGAGAGAGGGGGACACAGAAGGCACAAAAGGGACACAGGGGGCAGCACATTTCCCACCCTCGGATTATACCAGTATTTTGTGGTAAAATAGGTGCCTCGGCTTATACTCAGGTCGGCTTATACTCGAGTTTATACTGTACTTAGAAATACTGTATACCTGGGTACACCTCTAAATAAAAAAAAATAAAAGTAAAATGTTATGAAATGTTTAAAAAACAAGATATTACCTAGATATAGCTGATTTTTATTAGCATTTAGAGCTGAGTATTTTTATGGGCAAATAAAGTGTTTGCTTGTTTGGTTTTATACTAGTGATCTGTGTATTTGGTCGCAACATTCAGGCCTCAAAGTCCAGATTGAATCAAATAAAATGAAAGTGATTTTTTTTTCACCAATGAATTAGTTTGGGAAAAACTGATCTACACATAATGTGTACATGTTGCTAAATGTGAAAATGTCATATTTGTTCTGAATTTATATTATTTTAGCTCATTAAGTAAGAAAGAATATGCAGTATACTTTAGAATTAATCATCATTCTAGGCAAAATTCTATTGTCGTGGATCAGAGATATAGTGCCTTGCAAAAGTATTCACCCCCATGGCATTTTTCGTGTTTTGTTGCCTCACAACCTGGAATTAACATGGATTGTTTGAGGATTTGCATCATTTAACTTACAGAACATGCCCACAACTTTGAAGATGTTTTTTTTTTTTTTATTGTGAAGCAAACAACAAATAGGACAAAATAACAGAAAAAGTCAATGTGCATAACTATTCACCGCCCTAAAGTCAATACTTTGTAGAGCCACCTTTTGCAGCAATCACAGATCCAAGTCGCTTTGGATAAGACTCTATGAGCTTGCCACATCTTACCACTGGGATTTTTGCCCATTCCTCCTTGCAAAACTGCTCCAGCTCCTTCAAGTTGGATGGTTTGTGCTTGTGAACAGCAATCTTTAAGTCTGACCCCAGATTTTCTATTGAATTGAGGTCTGGGCTTTGACTAGGCCATTCCAACGCATTTACATTTTTCCCCTTAAACCACTCAAGTGTTGCATTAGCAGTGTGTTTGGGGTCATTGTCCTGCTGGAAGGTGAATCTCCGTCCTAGCCTCAAAGCACGCATAGAGTGGTACAGGTTTTGCTCAAGAATACCCCTTTATTTAGCACAATACATCTTTCCCTCAACTCTGACCAGTTTCCCAGTCCCAGCTACTGAAAAACATCACCACAGGATGATACTGCCACCACCATGATTCACTGTGGAGATGGTGTTCTTTGGGTCATGTGATGTGATAGGTTTGCCCCAGACATAGCATTTTCTTTGATGGCCAAAAAGATCAATTTTAGTCTCCTCAGACCAGAGCACCTTCCTCCATACATTTTGGCATTCTCCCACATGCCTTTTTTCAAAAAAGGCCATTTTGTTTTTTGCTGAAACTAATGGTTTTCTTCTAGCCACTCTGCCATAAAGCCCAACTGTATGGAGCGTACGGCTTATTGTTGTCCTATGAACAGATACTCAAGTCTCTGCTGTGGAACTCTGCAGCTCCTCCAGGGTTACCTTAGGTCTCTGTGCTGCCTCTCTGATTAATTCCCTCCTTGCCGGGTCAGTGAGTTTGGATCGGTGGACGTCTCTTGGCAGGTTTGCTGTTGTGCCATGTTCGTTCCATTTGGTTATGATAGATTTGATTGTGCTCCTGGGGATCAACAAAGATTTGGATATTTTTTATAACCTAACCCTGACTTGTACTTCTCAACAACATTATCCCTTACTTGTTTGGAGAGATCCTCATGGCACTCTCATGGGTCTTCGTGGCAGTGTTTGGTTAGTAGTGCCTCTTGTTTAGGCGTTGCAGCCTCTGGGGCCTTTCAAAAAAGGTGTGTATATGTAATGACAGATCCTGTGACACTTAGATTGCACACAGGTGGACATCATTTCACTAATTCTGTGACTTCTGATGGTAATTGGTTGCACTAGAGCTTTTATGGGCTTCATAACAAAGGGAGTGAATACATACACACATGCCAATTTTCTGTTTTCTATTTCTAAAAAATTGTTTTATGTATATATTTTTTTTCATTTCACTTCACCAACTTAGACTATTGTGTTCTGGTCCATCCCATAAAATTCAGATTAACAAAACATTGAACTTAAGGCTGGAATGTTCTGGATCAGTTTAAGCTCCCCGTTGTATCACAAGAGGAATTAGAGGAACTGACCACCCCCATTTCTGTTCAGGAAGTGAGGGAGGTAATTTATATGCTAAAATCTTATACTTCTCCTGGCTCTGATGGATTTAGCAATTATTTTTATAAAAACTTTTCCTCATCATTATGTATTCATCTTATGAATACGTTTAATGAAATCAAAACGGAAGGGGTCATCTCTCCAGAAATGGTTATTGCTAGTATAATTATGATTCCCAAACCTAAACAAGATTCACATTTTTGTTCTAGCTATAGACCTATATCTTTATTAAATGCAGATGTTAAGTTATACTTGAAAATCTTGTGAACTAGGCTTCAAAAGATTATTCACAAACTAATAGACATTGATCAGTTGGGTTTTATTTCCGGCCGATCTGGTTCGGATAATGTTAGAAAATTATCTAATTTGATCTGTTTTTCAAAAGCGACAAAGATTCCTACCCTATTTATCTCACTAGACGCTGAAAAAGCTTTTGATAGGGTAGGGTGGGATTACATGGATCTTATTTTGAAAAAATTTGGTCTGGGAAACTTTGGTTCTCACGCTATAGGGGCTCTATATAAATCCCCTTCTGCCTCAGTATCTAATTTCGGTTGTCACTCTCGCCCCTTTGGGATATCAAATGGAACCCGACAAGGGTGTCCTCTCTCTCCCATCCTTTTTGCTTTATTGATAGAGCCATTGGCAGTAGCCATCAGATCTAATCCTGACATTAGTGGCATTAGGCTGGGCGAGAGAGAACACAAAATTTCTCTTTTTGCTGATGACATAGTGTTATCTATTACAAGCCCTGGTGAATCCTTGAAAGTCTTGATGTTACTGTTTAAAGTGTACAGTTTAATATCAAATTACAAACTAAATGCACAAAAATCAGATACTTTAGCGATAAATCTCTCCTCAAACACCAGTACATTTTTAAGGGAATCATACCCATTTAATTGGAACTCCAACTCTTTTACGCATCTGGGTATTCTTTTTTCAGTAGAGCTTAAAAATATGATTAAAATAAACTACAACGACCTCTACAGTAGATGGTTAAAAATGTTAAGTGGTTGGAAAGGAGTTAAAGCATCCTTTAGTGGTAAAATATCCATTATTAAAATGGCGCTTCTGCCTAGATTCAATTATCTCACTAGCTGTATTCTGATTAGAATTTCTCAATATCAAGTGAAAAAATGTCAAATTATTATAGATAAATTCATCCATTCTTCAAAACATATTATACTTAAGAGATTAACTCTCACTAGAGCATTCTCTCAAGGAGGATTGTCTTACCCTATGCTACAATTATATCATTATATATGTTGACTCATGCTTTAAAATGGCTTAATTTAAATGGGTCCTATGTGTGGTCTCAAATTGAGAGGGCCTTGGTTCCTTGTATAGACCTCAAACTGTTATTTTTTATGGACCGTAAGGTACCTAAGGTTTTTTTAAATGGCTCTCAAATTGTTAAGAACATTTATAATTCATGGAGATTGATAAATAATAAATACCAGCTAATTCCCGTCAATAGCATTTTAATTCGAAACCTCCCAGCCCTTACATTTCAAATGTTTGGTTTATGTTCTGAGAGAGAACTAGTAACACTGTTTATAAAAGATCTTTATTATGAGGGCCGCCTCCTTTCTTTAGACCAACTTTTTTCTAACTATGGGCTTCCTTCTAGTTGTTGGCTAAAAGTCAAGCAACTATCTACGCTTTTATCCGTATCTTATTAAACTAACACGGCAGAAGGTTGTTTGAAATCATTAGAAAAATTTATTAACTCAAACAACTTTAGCCGCTTATCTAAATGCTATAATATTATAGTGAGACCCTTAGCTCTTATTAAGACATCGGGTATGGAAAACTGGGAAAGAGATCCTGGTATCTCTTTCCCTTGGGAGATATGGGAATCCTCACTCTATGGGACAAACAGGATCGTTAAACACCCTTCGGATAGAGAACTCCACATTAAAATTGTAAATAGGTGGTACATGGTGCCCTCTCAAATTTATCAATTTTCACATAATCCTCAAGACAGTATGTGTTGGAGACTATGTGGTATATATGGTGATCTTCTTCACACATTTTGGGAATGCCCATTAATTAAACCCTTGTGGCTTGAAGGTTTTGAGTTCATTGAACGTTCTATAGAATCTAAACTTCCCTTTCTACCTCAGTATAGTTTATTTCATATTTTTCCAAAATCGTTAAATTTAGATAAGAAAGCTTTCATTATTTTAATTTGTATGGCAATAAAAAGATCAATTATTTCCAGATGGAAATCTAATAAAATTCCTACTTGGAATGAAATCTTAGTAATGATTCAACGAGTAAGAGATCTTCAAGCCAATTGGGAAGTTACAGGCATTTCCCGTAACAACTCCCTTAAGTGGAAATTATGGGATTCTATACATAAAAGGGTTTCTTAAATCTGTAAACAACAATAGCTTCTACCTCTTGCCTAATGGAAATGCTTGCTGTTCCCGGCTTGGTTTCTTATAGTAATATTTTTGCTGTTTCTCTCTCATTGATACCGGGTCTTTTTCTTTTAGTTTTTTTTCTTTTGCTGTTTTTTTTAATTTTTTTTTATTACTATTCATCTTTGTCAATTTAAAGCTTAGTATCATGATCATTTAAAGTGTATGTATGACGAGTGAATGTTCTTTTTTAAATGTTTTACCTTATGTATTGTATGCTTTTCCTTTTTCTGCTGTTTATTTCAATGTACTGTGTTATTAACTGTATTTATGATATATATGATATTTATATGGTACATTGTTATATTTTTGTAAAAACAATAAATACTGTAAAAAAAAAAGGCTGGAATGTAGCAAAATAGATAAAAAGTCAAGGTGGGTGAATACTTTTGCACTGTATCTGGATTACACCTGCTGATAAAGATACAGCAGAAAACATTCAGAGTTTATAAATAGGACATTGTCCTCATTACCCAATGACAAGTGTTTTTTTAAAGGGTTCATTGTTCTAAATGTGTTTCATCACTTAGAATATAGCATTAGTACATTTGATTTACATGTTAAGATTTAGCAAATACCTAATCCTAGAATGATTACTTGATAAATTGCATGCACAACACTATCAGGGCATTAAGAAATGTGAGTAGTAAGCATGAAAAATCCTTCCCCTGGGATGCAAGAAGATTGTTTTGACAGATATACTAGTTTATTACCAGAGTTCCTAGTTTTTTTGGCATTCATTCTTTTCTAATTTTATATCATGTCAAAATATAAAAAAAGCAACTTAAGATATGCAGGTTTTTATAGTTTGCTCAACCCTTATTAAATAACAGAAAAGTTTATGTTCTTTCTGCAAGTTTGCTGAATTTGGATTACGTGATATTTAAAAATAAATACTAATAGTTGAAAAAGTTAGAAGTCAAAGTGGTGTATTTGGCCTCGACAACCTATGTTGGCCAAAAAGATAAAAATGAATACTGTTGGATGTCAGAGACATTCAATTTGCCATTATTTGAAAACAAATTAGTACGCAGATCTTCATATAACTTCTCTGTCAATGTCCAGAAGCCATGTAAAATTTCACTTGATCAACAGTATGCTCGTGGGGACTATTAAAGGTTTATAATGGTATATAATGGTTTCAAATGTAAGACACAGGCAGTGATCATCAGAAAAATATGTGTTATATTGAAAAGTTCAGTGTACTTACAAAGTTATATACAGGAGAGTAAAATGCAGCTTTGCACACCCACAGGCAGCTTACATAACTAAGTGCACTGAGGAGAGCAGCCAGGTACAGAGTTTGATCGTTTTGGTAGAGACCACGGGAAGCAATGCTCCAGGGTGGAATCACATGGTTTGGCGGCATCTGAGCTCACAGCTGAATGAGAGCACAATGAGAGCGAGAGACTATATATCCCAGGCTGCTTTGCAACACAGGAATCCCAGAGTATGATACAAATGCTTTCTCCTGATTCGAAAAATGAATTATGAATTTGATGCTTATCTTAGCAGGGATTTTTAGGTGTGTCAACTAACAAAAGCTGCAGCTTGCAAATTGAAAAGATTTAGCAAACATCAGAATGAGTTTGTAAATGTTTATTTTGGTATTTGTTCATGCAAAAAAATGTTTGCATGCACTATTAATTCGCCTTTATCCGATGCATTCACAATCCAGGAAACTTAGATATGCGTTTACCATGTCATGTTTTTTTCATGGAGAGCTGTTTTTTTGGCTCAATAGTCATACAAACTGGAGCTACCGAGGAGCCAGGAGATGAAGTACATGTCCCAAATTGGAACAACTGAAAAGGTATATCTGATATTTCAACCTCTTTTCAAAGAGTAATAAATATTCTATGGGAAAAAAATGCAAAGTATTAGGATTTACTGAATGTAAGTCAAGGATAAGGGACATAAAAAAAAGATTTGATCAATCATACATTTCTGGACAAATACAACTACTAAAATAAGAGTAATGAACCAAATAAACATTAGTATAGCTAGAAATCTGCTATGGGGAATCATTCATATTTGCACCTTCATGTTGATAAAGTCTGAAGATATAACCTACTAGCCACTTGCCCGTCAAAAATTACGGGAATAACATTTAAAGTATGGCAATGCTGTTTGCCACCCAATGTGAGCACTTTTGGCACTCATCTCATCTTCCCTTGTGTCTCATTTCCCCCCTCCTCTCCTTCCCTTTTGTCTATTTCCCCCCTCCTCTCTCTCCCTTTTGTCTCATTTCCCCCTCCTCTCTCTCCCTTCTGTCTCATTTCCCACCTCCTCTCCCTCCCTTGTGTCTCCTTTCCTCCTCCTCTCACTCCCTTGTGTACCTGTTCCTTTCCCCCTCCTCCCCCTCCCTCTTGTCTACTTTCCCCCTCCACTCTCTCCCTTGTATCTCCCTTTCCCCTCCTCTCCCTCCCTTGTGTCTCCTTTTCCCCCTCCTCTCCCTCCCTTGTCTTTCCTTTCCCGCCTCCTGCCCCTCTCTTGTGTCTCCTTTTCCCACTCCTCTCCCTCCCTTGTATCTCCTTTACCCCTCCTCTCCCTCCCTTGTGTCTGCTTTTCTGCCTCCTCTCCCTCCCTTGTGTCTTCTTTCCCCCTCCTCTCCCTACCTTGTGTCTCCCCCCTCTCCCTCCCGTGTCTCCTTTCCCCATCTCCCTCCCTTGTGTCTCCATTCCCCCTCTCTTCCTATCCTGTTCCTCCTTTCCCCCTCTCAATTTCCCCCCATGTCTCCGTTCCCCCTCCTCTCCCACCCTTGTGTCTCCTTTCCCTCTCCTCTCCCTCCCTTGTGTCTCGTGCATGGATGCAACACTGCCAGCAGCGCCGCACTCACCGTCTTCTCCTCCTCTGAGGCCCCCGTCCTTCAGACAGAACTACTTTCTGGATCAAGCAAAGCATTGCGCATGCGCATCCCACCTACACGATGCGTGGTTTGATGCAGAAAGTAGTTCCGGTTAGAACACAGGAACCGCAGATGAGAAGATGGTGAGTACTGGCAGGGCTTGGAACCAGGTACAGGCCGCAAGCTACTGACAGGGTTTCCAGGTAAGCAGTTACGGGCCTCGATGGGGGTGATGCAAGGTAAGTTTCCGGTGCTGGGGGAGGCAGAGGGGGAGATGAGAGATAGGCAGAGGGGGAAATAAGAGAGGGGCAGAGAGGGATTGCGGGCCTCAACTGCTCGCCTTGCATCACGAGGGCCACAAATCGTGACCATCTCCGAAATCGTCCCCAACATACGTAGATCCACAACTATTATAGTGATGGCTTCTTATGAGATGCTCTGTTTTGATATTTTCTCATGAGAACATATAACAATAAAGTTACTGGCTACTTGCTTCAAATACCAACTCTGCTGTTCTCTGCTGTTAATAATTATTAACTATGTCAATTCTACTGATATTCATTACAATTGAACTCAGAGAGCTTTGGTTACCTAGTTGATATGCTTTTCAAATTTGGCTCCTAATGTATTACTTTTGACAGTTGACTTAAAGCTGTAAGTCTTGTTTACCTTGTTCGTATGTTTTTTTATTGGTTCTTAAATGTATTACTATTGAAAATTAATTTAAACTGTAAATCTTAATGTTGTTAACCAGGTATACTTTTAAACAGTAATATATTAAGTTTAATAGAACTGGAGTGAATAGACACATTGCTCCTTTTGAATTGGTTATTAGCAATATTAACATGATCAACACTAAAGATTCAACCACAGTACAAAGTGTGTATGTTTATATGGCAGTCTTGTCATATAGAAAAAGGGGCACAGTATTACAAGATAAACCTATCATAAGGTACAGAGTAATTGAGAGATGCCAATTTAGCTTCATCTTATTGTAGAATTTAGTTTTTTACTTTTTCTTTGTAAAGTAAAAAAAAAAAATGAATCTATTGGCATGCACAGTGAATTATCCACAAGTGGTGTTATTAAATTCCAACTGTACTGAATTATATATAACTAATCACTTTATAAAATAAATAATAATTAGATAGTTGAACAAATGTCTAATATGTAATTAAAACATTACAATCATTTTTGAAATCTCAAGAGAATATAGTTTCTAAGTAACACTTTTTTCTTTAATTTTAAGCTAGAAGATAGCAAAGTATATAAAACAACCAAATAATCAATTACAGTTCATTACCTGGTCATTGCTTTAGGACTATAACAAATAATATATTTAGTACATTACTACAAGTGATATAATAAATCAAAGCAATACAAGATTGATGTACCTACCTTTTTAAGAAATCGTACGCCATACGTAAATATATAAAGGTTGAATGTAAATTTCCACCTGGAAATACAATACACAAATCTGTAAGTGATAATATATACATATTAATGACAAGTTTTCTGCAAGTTAAGCATAGCAAAGTAACTTTATCTTGTATTTAAAAGGACTTAGATAACTAGTAAAAATGTAGTATATGTTGTTCTATTTCTTATTTTTATTTAGGAATATAGTAACCTAATAATTGAGCTGGAAAAAAATATACTTTTAGATCACTTCTGAAACTTAGTGTGTTTGTCCTTTTTTGTGCCTTACTTTGAATCAATCAAAATTCAAACACTGAAACATTGCCAATTGTCTCATAAAAGAAATTCCCTTGTGATCCTAAATACTGGCAACCAGATTTTTCCATGGATTGATGCTCTTCTTATATTAACTAAACAACATAACACTGTATGTCCTTTTTTATCAAAATTATATTCCACCTCTTGAAAATGGATTACTGAATCTGCTGTCACAACATCCTTTGGAAGTAAGTTCCACAAACTGACCACCCTTACTGTGAAGAACCCTTTTTCTTTCTTAAAGAATAAATCTTTTTTCTTCTAACCTCTTATATTTCAATTGTAAACCTCTTAGCAAAATAAAAGCTCACCTTAAGAGCCTTATTCTGGCCCTGGATGTAGCTATATAGTATACTCTTGCAGGTGCCTTTTTTCTCTCTAAGTTTAATTTTTTTTGAAGTGCTGCCCATCCTTGTACTCCATTCCAGCCGAATATTTGGTTGCTCCCCCCTCTAACCTATTTTGCACACTATTCTACTTTTTGTTTGTCTTGCTTACTATACACTTACTTTCTGCATTGTATGCTCTATCTCTATTTGACACCATCCCTTTATAAACTCCTCAGCTGCAAATAGTCTCCCAGCCTCTTTATAAATCATATATCCTATTCTCTCACCTCTCTTCAACTTGTTGATGGAGTTATTATAACTAGATGGAGAGGGTTAAAGATCAGGAGGCATTTAAAAAGAGGTAAAGGTAACTGTGGGTTAGAGGCAGAAAAAAAGAAAAGAAGCAGTGAAATGATTGAAGATGGAGAAGTAAAAGTATGTATAGATACAGAGGCAATGTTTAAGACGTGTTTATATTAAACTAGTGACTTGCCTGTCAAAAATGACAGGGCAATAAAATTTGAAGGCATGGGAATGCTGTTTGAGACATAATTAAAACCGTTTTGAGCTGTGAGGACCATCGGCGCTCATTGCGAGGCTTGCGCTGAGCGCCTTTGGTGCTCATTGCATGCCTCGTAATGAGCGCCGAAGGCACTCATTGCGAGCCTCAGGACCTTCGGTGCTCATTGCGAGGCTTGCACTGAGCACTTTCTTCGCTCATCACAAGGCTCGCTTCTTCGGCGATCATTGTGAGCCTCTCCTGTCGTGTACTTTTGGTCCTCTGAGAGAGATATATATTTCTATGGAAATGTAGTTAGGTATAAACGATTTATTTAATACATTAAGTAATAATTAATGGTTTATTCAATAAATGATAATATTTTAATTATTTATAATTGATATATGCAGCGAGCAAAAGAGCTAACAATGTGTTTGTATTTTGCGTCTGCATACAATACACATTGTGAGTGTTAGTGCCCTGCTTATAAAGTGTAATGAGTGTTTGTGTAACGGAACCCATCACTGTTTTACCCTGTTTTATGGTTATTTAATTATTATGGTTAAAATATGATCACATTGCTGTACTGTAGATATGTTGTTTTATGTTCTACAGAATATATTGGCTCAGAATATTACAGCCACTAGGCTAATAGATAATCCTATTACAGAGACTCCTTTATAAGATAAGGAAGTCTATTGTATAAAGTGTTTTATTATGAGACATAGAACAAAGAGTATAATCTGATTGATGTCTGATTGCATCAAAGTAGCCAGGTAGCCTCAGGGAGGTGTGACCCACCTATTGTCCCTCTATGTGTATTGTGTGGCCAACTATGAAGGATGTGTATTGCCTGTGAAATGTCTGTGTGTTACTTAAGATACTTTTACTAACTTTTGAACCCCTGGTCTGATTCATGCCATTTTTTAATATGTTGTTCCCCTGGGTGAGAGCTATTGAACGGTGCTGGACTTAAAGGTGTACCCCCTGTTTTGGGGGTACATCCAGAATGTGGTTAAAATTGTGTCTGTTTTAATTGTGTTACCTGTTATCTGAGGGGAGGAGACGAGGGTGTTGAACCATGTATATAATTGGCTGTTGTGATAATTATGTGGGTGTAGCCCTTCAGAGGGCACCATTACATAAAAGGAGATCCCCTGTCATTAAAGAGTAGTTCTACTTGACCCTTCAAAACGTAGCCTCGTCTCGTTCTTGGGGGGGGGGATTTATGGTACAGTTACTCTGCCGCATTTTACAGCACTCCTGGATTATACAATGGGATATCGTGGATGGGAATAAACATTTTATTACTGCACAGCACCTTGCTTAAGAAAAGGACGTCTCCAACGGCAGGTACCCCTCACCAACTAGGGTAGCCGTTACAGTTTAAACTGTGCATACTAAATAGGCTGCGTGCGCAAGGTAAAGCTGTTGGTTTATTGTGTAAAGCGACATTGTATAGTCGTAATGTTATCAACGTGTTACGCGTCTCTTGTGCATTTTCCGGCTTTTGTAATAGTGTATCTTGTAGGTCGTAGTGTGATGCGTAAAGTGCTGCGCGTTTGGCAGTGTTTTGCGTGGTTCACGGTCGTATAGCCTCGTTTTCATTTTTTCCGGCGGCCATTTTTTTCCTCGTTTTGGCGATTTTTGAGTGGCGAAAATCATCTAAATCGAGTTAAATAGATGGCTGTTGCCCCATGCTGTCTGTGATGTTTTTGTAATTTTTCGGGGTGTATTTAGTGTGTTTTTCATGTTTTTTGGTTTGCGCGTCACAGCCGGTAAGACTCGTATATTTTTTTTTCCTAACTGTTACGACTCATATTTGGATTCGTATTTTATTTTTTTCTAAGTCCCGCGGTCGTCATGTGCTTGCGTGTTTGTAGACTAAGTCCAGCATGTTTGATCTGCTAAGTGCTGCGAGTTTTGTTTGTTGGTGCGTGGCGCCGTAGCAGTAAATAAGGTCTGTGTGGGGGAGTTTTGTGGGGTGGTTTGAGGCGCCGTGGGAGTAAATAGCTGGGAGTTAAGGTTTGTGTGGGAGTTTTTTATGATGTTTTGAGGCGGCGAAGGACAAAGTGCTGCGAGTTAAGGATTATGCAGAGTTGTGTTGTCATGCCCCGTAAAGCCTCCACCTTACGCAAATGCGTCCCTCGCTTTGCGTGACGACGATTCGTAGTTTGACATCTATTATATGTGATGTGTCAATGAAATCTCTGTTGATAAATTAACATTTAGAACACTAGAATTTTGCCAGAGCACTGTGCGATCTTATATCATAAAGCTGACCTTTGCCCTCCAGGTAACAAAACACTTTTGAGCCAGGAACTTCTAACATCACATTTATGCCATAATAGATGATGTCACAATGCACAGCCATCATATAAGAGACTGAGTGATGGGCCAAAGACTGATAAACAGCTGACTAGCTGTGTGCCTGAGTCAATAAATATAAATAATTACATGGTGAAAACTTTGACTTGTACACAGAGACTGAGAATCAGATGGATTGCAGAGATTAAGGTATTTTTACTAATTGAGGTATCTACACTTTATCAGCAGCAAGACTAGAAACCATATAACATGAGTGTTTTTGTTCTTTCTTCCCTGTGGAGTGTGGACATATGCAATATAACATATTTTATTCACCTGCTGTTAAGTGTTTAACAATATTTTCCAAGTACAATTACTGTGATTTAATATGTAATGACTCACGTATCATGTATTTACTGTACACCTTGATTCTTTCTACAGAAAAGTTTGTCAATTCATAAATAAAATATAAAGATGAATTTCATCTGTGAGGAAGGAGGAGTGTGGGGTGAATATAATACTTTTACAGGAATTTTTATTTTTTTCTAAAGAACATTAGAAATAGGCTGCATTGTACTGGCTAGTAAAAATCATTCTTGAGACATGCTTCCTTTTCCTTCTTTTAAAAAAAATGTATTTATTACATAGTTTGTTTACAACTTGTTTGTCACAATAATCAATAAATTCATACATTCTATTCAGAGACAGAAAAAACAATTCATATCATTTCTTGTACAGTCCCGTACCTGGTGAAGCCAGAAGTCACCAATGATAGAGGAATTTACTTGAACATTAATCTTTCATATAGTTATCCCATAATGACCTTTTTACATTGGATCTTTACCCATAACCGCCATAGGGAAACCAATTATTTTCCAGTTTGCAGTTTCTTGAAACTGTATCAACTACATCCCGCCAGTAAGGAACATGTTTGCTTTTCCAAGATTTTACTAAAACCCATTTTGCTACCAACAGAATATGGCATGTAAGGTATTTACAGTGTGGAAATAAGACATGTAACTAAAAAATGGAGTATAGCGGACTCCAAACTAGGCAGGGAAACCTTTCCTAAAATTTAGATATTTGATTCCCACACTGTAACCTGAATGGCTGAACCCTTTCACACTCCCACCACATACAGTGCCTTGTAAAAATATTCACCCCCTTGGCATTTCTCTTGTTTTGTTGCCTCACAACCTGGAATTAACATGGATTGTTTGAGGATTTGCATCATTTAATTTACAGAACATGCCCACAACTTTGAAGATGTTTTTTATGTCCTATTTGTTGTGAAGCAAACAACAAATAGGACAAAATAACAAGAAAAGTCAATGTGCATAACTATTCACCCCCCTAAAGTCAATATTTTGTAGAGCCACCTTTTGCGGCAGTCACAGCTCCAAGTTGCTTTGGATAAGTCTCTATGAGCTTGCCACATCTTACCACTGGGATTTTTGCCAATTTCTTCTTGCAAAACTGCTCCAGCTACTTCACGTTTGATGGTGTGCGCTTGTCAACAGCAATCTTTAAGTCTGACCACAGTTTTTCTATTGGATTGAGGTCTGGGCTTTGACTGGGCAATTCCAACACATTTACATGTTTCCCCTTAAACCACTCAAGTGTTGCTTTAGCAGGGTGTTTGGAGTCATTGTCCTGCTGGAAGGTGAACCTCCGTCCTAGCCTCAAATCACGCACAGAGTGGTACAAATTTTGCTCAAGATAATCCCTGTATTTAAGCACCATCCATCTTTCCCTCAACTCTGACCAATTTCCCAGTCACAGCTGCTGACAAACATCCCTACAGAATGATGCTGCCACCACCATGTTTAACTGTTGGGGTGGTGTTCTTTGGGTAATGTGATGTGTTGGGTTTGCGCCAGACATAGCGTTTTCCTTAATGATCGAAAAGTTAAATTTCATTAGACCAGAGCACCTTCCTCCATACATTTTGCGAGTCTCCCACATGCCTTTTTGCAAACTCCAAACATGCCATTTTGTTTTTTGCTGAAAGTAATGGCTTTCTTCTGGCTACTTTGCCATAAAGCCCAACTCTATGGAGCGTACGGCTTATTGTCATCCTATGTACAGATACTCCAGTCTGTGCTGTGGAACTCTGCAGCTCCTCCAGGTTTACCTTAGGTCTCTGTGATGCCTCTCTGATTAAGCCCTCCTTGCCCGGTCCTTGAGTTTTGGTGGGCGTCTGTCTCTTGGCAGGTTTTCTGTTGTGCCATGTTCTTTCCATTTGGTTATGATAGATTTGATGGTGCTCCTAGAGATCATCAAAGATTTGGATATTTTTTTATGACCTAACCCTGACTTGTACTTCTCAACAACATTGTACCTTACTTGTTTGCAGAGTTCATTGGTCTTCATGGCAGTGTTTGGTTAGTGGTGCCTCTTGCTTAGGTGTTGCAGCCTCTGGGGCCTTTCAAAAAAGGTGTGTATGTGTAATGACAGGTCATGTGACACTTAGATTGCACACAGGTGGACTTCATTTCACTAATTATGTGACTTCTGAAAGTAATTGATTGCACCAGGGCTTTTATGGGCTTCATAGCAAAGGGGGTGAATACATAGGCACATGCAAATCTTCTGTTTTCTATTTCTAAAAAAAAGTTTTAAGTATTCTGATCCCATCACATAAAATTCAGATTAACAAAACATTGAACTTAAGGCTGTAATGTAACAAAATAGGTAAACAGTCAAGGGGAGTGAATACTTTTGCAAGGCACTGTATGAGGTAAGGTGCCCGGTTTTCCACATCCCTTCCAACAAATGAGCTGGGTAGAGGGATCGAACCTACTAATCTTTGTGGGAACCAAATACCATCAAATATAATAGTTGTCAAACTGCGAGACGTCGTCACGCTTTGCGAGGTGCGTACGAGTTAGGTGGTGAGCGCCACAGGCACTCATCGCTTGCATAGGACTTAGCCGATGAGCGCCGAAGGTGCTGATCGCTGCGACCCTCGCAAAGTGAGGCGAGCCGTTAAACCGTAGCCCTTAGCCAAAGAGCGCTGAAAGCGCTCATCGTTGCGGGCCTCGCGAAGCGAGGTGAGCCATTAACACATACCACTTGGGTGATGAGGCTCACCGTTAACCTATCACAACGCGCGGGACTTAGCTGAAAAACACTATCACAAGGCACGGGACTTAGCTGAAAAACACTTCATAAACGCGGGATCGCCTTGGCGTGCAAGCGGTTCACAACCTTAGAAAAGACATAGAAAAAAAAAATGAGATTAGCAGCCGAATTTTGAAAAGCAAAAACCAAGAAAAATACACTAAATACACCCATTTTTTTTTACAAAAACATTACAGACAGCACGGGGCAACAGCCAGGACATCGGTGAGTGAGGTGGAACGCGAATTTAACTCGATTTAGATGATTTTCGCCACTCTGCCAAACGCATAGCACTTTACACATCACACTACTACTTGCCGGCAAATGCTCAAGAGACGCGTAACACAGTAATAACATTACAACTATACAATGCCGCTTAACACAATTAACCAACGGCTTTACCTCGCGCACGCACAGTCCAAACATTCATTACACTTTATAAGCAGGGCACTAACACTCACAATGTATATTCTATGCAGACGCAAAATACAAACAGATTGTTAGCTCTTCAGCCTATTGCTTGCTGCATATATCAATTAGAACTAATTAAATTATATTTTTATATAATATATATTTTTTAAGCTTAATGTTTTACCTGTAGTAGCCAAAAAATAAGATGGATAGGAATTGGTGCTAGCAGATCTTGTTTAGTTTTTATCCAGCTTGCCTTTTTTTGCACTATTCCATCTCATTAGATGTGCTAGAATAATGGCATCATGGATATCTTTTATCGTGGGTGAGGCCAAGCATCCTTTAACAAAAGATATTTTAATAATGTATTGCCTTATCCTAGGTTTTTTACCCTGGTATAGCTATTTATCAATCAAATTCTATAAAATATTTAAGATGTTCTTATTTACCACTTCTGGGACATGTCTAAAAAAAGTTATTTTAGGTATAATCATCATCTTTAGCCATCCAAGTGAAACTACGTTTTTTCCAGTCTAGCAAAATGGTTCTTATTTGTCTAAAAATGATATTAAGGTTCTCGACTAGTAAATGTTTTAGCTGGAAGAAAAATCTCACGCCCAAATGAGTAACACATCTAGTAGTCCTGTTATAGCTAAAGCGAGATCTTTAATTTATTAGTTGGTCTAAGCCGATATCACTTTCAATTATGTCCGTTTTCAGATTATTTATTTTATAAGTATGAATGGTTTCCAAATTCTGGATCTGTCAGCATTAAAATAATGTTGTCTGCAAAGAGCTGGATCTTATATTCAGAATTAATCATTTAATTCCTTTTACCTTTAAAGAGGCTCTAATTGATTGAGCAAAGGGTTCTATAAATAACACAAACAGAAATGGGGACAAGGGACATCTGTGGCGTGTACCATTAGTGACCCAGAACTTCTTAGTGTCAAAGCCATAGACTGTAATTAATGCTGTGTAGTTAGTGTATAATGACCCTACCGCCTTAGAACCAAACTTTTGGAGAACTGCATTTTATACACCGCCAGAGATACTTACATAGACACAGTGAACCACCAAATAGAAATACTACATTTAGGTATGGATTTTAATTCTTTCTTAACCTTTTGTAACCATGTGGCTACCCACTATCACAGAGCCCATAATCTTCTCTGTGGATACGTATGGTTATGGTTAACATTTCACTTAATAGGCAATGAGGAATGCAGTTGAGAAGAGAGGATATAGTCCCTATTTTTTATTAAGGAATAACCTGTTTTTATTTTCTTTCAGGCAAATTTCACACCCATTAATACATTTTGTTCATCTGCAAGCAGTGATACAACATAATGTAAGTAAACTATATACACAGTAGCTTTCATAAAGCCATTGTATCAATGACATCCCCCCAGCAGATGTAACTCACACACCATTAATAAACACATAGCTATGGAACTGCATAGATCCATAATACTATGTTACTCAAAACCATCAGTTATACTTGCATGAGTAAAGCATGTCATCCTCTTAACAATATGACACCAGATATATTTTTTCTTATCTAACTAAATTAAGGCTGATGTCTTTTGGTTTCCATCAATAAACATGTCTACGTGTATAAATGTCATGATATCATAACAATCAAATATCATCTGATAACACCTGTATACCTATAACATGTAATATCAATGTAGGTAAACAATATCATATAGAGATAGTGCTAGTCCTCTTGGCCTACTGATTGTGGTTGCAGCTAAGTGTTCCTCGTGAGATCCCACATCATTGCTAAATATCTGCAGTTGGTATGGCAACTGATTTCTTATGACAGATACAGCATGGTTTGCACTGCTTGTAAATAAACATCAGGTAAGACGGTTTATTTTTACAGTAATATTATATAGCACTTTAAAGCAGACTATATGTATAATTGAATTGGAGATTACATAATTCAGGAGTTTTTGCATCCTATTTAGTGAGCAGATGAAGACATGATGTATGTGCTATGAGTATTAATGGATACTTCTATTATATGAAGTAATAAATCATAAGCTTTCTATTAATCTAATTATTGTTACTGTGGTGTAATGACCACATGTGACGCTAGTAGATGCTATGCATAATAATTATTATAAAGTATTACCTTTAACCCTTCAAATTGTCCTCTTTTTACAAAAAGTCTCTGGTCCTCTTGAGTATTGTTTGCACCAAACAAATGATATTAATGCACAGTCAGATATATTCATGAATGTGCTCTGTGTATATAATAAACTTTTTATTATTATACTGTAAGCCATGTGTCCATGGATGTGGGACATTAACAACATTGCATTTGATTACTGATCTGATTTGTGTATCCTGGTCATCTTTCTGTATACTCATCCTGTGTTTAGGTATAGTGGATGTGTATAAATGATATTATCATTAATCATCTGCATGAAGAGATTAATTATAAATGAATAAACTAATTATCTATTTGTCATGATTTAATTGTTTAATGACTCATATTGCCAGTAATTTATGAATATGGCCAAGGGAGCATGTCATTGTTCCATTGGGATTATGTGTTATTGTGTGGTTATATGTTGCCTATACATGGTTATTATGTATCCTAGATATAATATATTATAAGAGGGAAAATGTTATATAGAATATATGTGGAATGTGTAAAAATGCTCTGCATAGAAGTTAGCTGCAGATCATTGCACACTCACACATACAGACCTTGGGTCAAGACAGATGTATGTACTTCAAGTAGTCCTAAGCAAACACTTGAATTTAACCTAAAGTTTTTTTCACTAGCCAGCTATAGATATCTGGTGAATTTGATCTCAAGAGCTTTGATAGCCCAAGGTTGCAAGCCAGATCGGCTGACATTACACATACACAGATGTACACAAGGGTGTGGTATTGGAGAGTATAAATATGTTGTTTTTATCATTCAATAAAGGTTGACAGATAGTTTTCATATATCCACAGTGTGAGACTATTTCTGTGTGTTGTATCCTGTCTTGGGGAGTGGTCTTGCCATGGACCACTAGTAACCTGTATGCAGTATTCTCTGCCTGTACCTCTCAGAAGCCATATTTTGTGCCAGAGACAACTGGAACTACATGATTCTACTGGGCTAGGTTTGAACTAGGTTCATATCAAGCCCCCTTGAAGAAACAGATTTTGATACTATTTATATACTAATAATGATTGATTGCAATATATTTCTTGACACCTATGTCTTTGTGCATTTGATTACTGTAAACTTATATTTCGATGTCACCAATCGTATGTTAATAAGTCATTTATGTTGTTTTGGCCAAGTGTTTACACTTTCCTTGATAAATATGATGTTAGAACGTTAGAATACTGGTGCATACAACATTTTTATGATGTTATCTCTGTATGTATGATATGTGAAGAATACAGATATCTAAATGCACATATAAATTCCACAAAGACATATAGTTTTATATTGATACTGTTAATGTGCAGGCATAAATAGTATACTGTATTTGCAGGCTGTTCAAAGGTATAGGAAGTTTACAGTACAGTATTTTATCGTATTTTATTTTATTATGTCACCACGCTGGAGTACTCACTGTTCACGCATATTTGTTATTGAATAGGGATTGCCACAAATTTTTATACAGGACGGATCATGTAAAGCTTTCATATATGGATGTCCTAGCTTATATGTACAAGTTCATGATATTTATAAAATTCACTAAGGCTAACCCAGTTACTACCTAAGACTCTGACCTTTGAGGTCTCCATAGTTGCATGTATACATGTATGTGTATGTATATATATGTATGTATGTATATGTGTATATGTATATGTATATATGTGTATGGGTATATATTCATACATTAAAATATTTTATGTCTTATTTTATATAGGTTCTAGTTATCTAGACACATATCCATTTAATAGGTGGAGGCATGTACCCGCCTTCATCCCCATAATGGACAAATAAAAGCTTTAAAATATTATAGTATACAAAGCATACAATCTTTTTCTCCAATATTTGTGCTTAATATAGGAGCAACAATCACTGAGGAAACTGCGACAAAGAGCATCGAAACGAGTTTGATCTACCATTTACATACATACACATTTTTAGGGTACTTTACCACTGAAACATTGAGACCTTAGTGTCTCTCATACCTTATGATATCACGGTTTATATTGTGTGTTTTTAACAATTTTTACCTTTTAGTTGTACCTATATTTTTTAGGATATTTTGTCCAATTCCCACATTGGCCAGTATGTTTTTATGGCATAATAAAAGTATATCTTTTCAAGGAATTGGGTGTGTCTGTATCTTTCCATTAGACTTGGATTTAGATCAGACACACATGAATATATATATATATATATATATATATATATATATATATATATATATATATATATATATATATATATATATAAAATAATTGGTGCATAGTCTTATATAGATATATACAGAAATGTGAGTGTTTTTGTCAGTATATTTGACACCTCACAGAGGTAATTTCAAGTACATCTCATAGATCATAGAAACACACTGTATATTAGGGTGCACTACAAAAACCACGAAGAGGTCTTGACACATCCCTTCTGACACCTACCTGTGAGAGAGAATCACATCCAGCTTTTAAGTACCTCACATTCTGGAGGTCACCAAAGGTGAGAGACAACTCTGTAGAAGTATATTGTCTAATACTACTAAGAGGCACAAAGTAATCTGCACTAGGAGTATCCATTTGCGCTTTCTTCCCCTCCCTTCTTTCTAACACCTGGAGTTTTCAATAAGTGTGATATCATGATGAAATATTTATCCTTATTTACTATCAAAAACATTGTCATGTGAGCAGTACAGCCCATAAAAGTAACACAGGCTTGGTTTCTCAGACGTCTCCTGAATTAATATGGAAAAAGTGTGTTCGAACACTATTTTAATTGTTATTATCACATATTTCTACATAATTTCCGACCAAGAGTGATACAGAATTTTTGGGGATTTAATACAATCAAAAAATTAGATTATAACACATTTCTGGATCAACATTCCACTGAAGAGTTGTTAAAAAAATCACATGAAATATTTATAATTAATGAATACAATAACACTAGCTATGTTTAACATATTTATTTTTGGTATACATCTTGTCACATGCACAGCAAAGGCGTGGGACTTAACAGGACAGGTGTACCCAAAATGTCTACCCCTGTATATGTGCGTACATAGTGAAAAGTAGGTGGCCACAACCTGTCGCAATTTAAGCCACAACCAGTGCTAAAAAGTGCATAAAATCAAGCATACATTCATGCAATCTCTGGAGGGTGGTGTAGAACACACTGGTCTCTGGAGCAGTGTGAAATTGGACTCTGTAGTATTGAATCTCTGGAGTAATGAACCCCATCAAACATCTTTGAGATGAAATGGAATGTGATTGCAAGCAAGGTCCTTTTGCAGAATATCGGTGCCCAACTTCACAAATGCTCTTTTGGCTGAATGGGAGCGATTTCCTGCAGCCAACTTCCAGAGGTAAGCTGTCCTAGAAGTCTTTCCACTAGATTATGTTGTATATAATACATTTTATATTATATATTATATTATATGTTTGTGCATGCATACATACATAATTCCCAGAGAATCAAAGACAATGTGTTTTGGTGGACCCATGCTGTTACATGTTTACTGGGTCCAGAATATTCTGATAACAATTCTGTATGTATGCATGTGCCTAATTATTTAGGACTTTCTATGCTAAAATGTAGGATTTAATTTAAAAAATAATATAGCCTGCTAAAAAATATTGCAGAAATAAATATAAAGGCTACATAACGTAAAAAACTTTTTTCTCTCTGCGGCTGTTGTGGACAGTTTTTTTTTTTTTAACTTATGGATGTTACAAAGATACATGAGACTGAATGTGCTCCTCATCTGCATATTCAACATTCAACAAACATTAGATTCAAAATTTACTAGCGCAGAAAAAGTGAAGAAGATATAACTATGCAAACTAAAGCAATGCAACACTGTAAATAATGTAATGCAAATGTTTAATTACTAAACTAGCTAAAATATACAATTTGATGAACATTAATTGCCTGTTTTCTTATATTTTTTCCACTACAGTTAAATCACTGGATTATGGTGTAAAGGCTTAGATTAGGGCATACATTTAAATGTATATGTTAGGGATATAGAATTAGGATAGCGTTAGGGATGGAGAGATGTTATTAACAAAGGGGCTAGGGATCTGTTTAAAGGGCTACTGCAGATTTAAAAAAATCAAAGTTGCATTTAAAAGATCATATTTTAAACATTACAAGGAAACATGTTTGTATTAAATTGAGACACGATGGAATTATGTTCTCCTTCTCTCCCCCTACATGTTACAAGGTAAGCCATTCAATTAAATGTGAAAAACACAATTAACAGGCTCACCATGAGACTTCTTTATACTTCCTCTCAATTTTTTGTAGAATCAAGAGCAGATTAAACACAATGTTTTTTTATCTGATTCTGTGATCCTTTATTAGAAATATTCCTAAATTAATATTTTATTTCCCATGTAAAACAAAGTGTTGGTAATGTATAAGACATGTTCTAATGCATCATAGACAGTTTTGGACTACAGTGGCTCTTTAAGTATGGGGTTGGATTATGGCTAGCATGGAAGTGGGCTACAGATACAGCTGTAGCTAGGGATGGGATGAGGGCTAGGGATAGGGTTGTGGTTTTAGGGACTAAGGCTTTAGTTGATGCTATGGATGAAGCTAGGGCTACTCTGAAGCAAAGAACATAGGCGGAAACAGCTCTTAAATGAGCATGATTATGAATAACTGACCAGGTCCAAAATCTGCAGTATTCAGAAAGTTATTAAAAATGTTATCTGTCAGTGACAGAATTCATAAATGAATACATGCCTACCATTAGGTAGAGCACTGTTAAATAGGATGGAAACTATGTAAAACAACAATAAAATATTTAATTTTACAAACTATGAGCCCGATTCAATTGCAAGCCCGCATCTTGCAGGATGTAGCCATATGCGGGAATGCTGCAGGCTCCCGTTCATCTCCAAATCCGCAGCTATATAATTGAGTATGGGTTCAAGTTACGGGCAGAAGCCTAAAGCCCGTAAAGCCCTCCTGTGACCAAAAACTGTTAATAGGCTGGCCGAGATGCGATCTGCTGTTACAATCCAATCACGGTATAACATAGTGCGACACAGGTCTCTCAGCCAATGGAAAACGGTCTAGCCACAGATGATTGACAGAGGGAGATTATAAAGTTCCAACCGCCCATGCATTGACTGTGTTGTGCTTTCTTCCAAAGTAGCACGCAGGTTCCAGAGTTAGAGGTTGGTTATAGATAGAGAGAGAGCAGGTGATTTTTGAGAGCAGTAATTTTCTGTTTTGTTTATTTCTATAATACTATTCAAGATTTTACACTTAATCCTTGTTTACACATATTTACCGATCACAAATATAGTTGTCAGTGTTGGCGACGTTTATGATGTTGGTAACGCACTTGCGGCCCTCGCAAAGTGAGGGCCACCCGCAAGGTGAGCAGTTGTACCACGCAACTCCAACTGCGAGCCTCGCGATGTTAACAGTTGAAACATGCAGGACTTAGGCTGCAATGAGCTCCGAAGGCACTCATTGCACTGCGAGCCTCGCAAAGCGAGACAAGCAGTTAAGGCACACGAGACTTAGGCTGCAACGAAGCACGTGGGACTTAGGCTACAATGAGCGGCGAAGGCACTCATTACACTGCGAGCCTTGTGAAACAAAGCAAGCAGTTGAAGCACGCGGGACTTAGGCTGAGATGCGCGAGAGGCAGGCAGTTGTTTTAAATGCGTAACTCCAAAACACCGAAAACAAAAACAAAATACTTTTAACAAAATAATAACACGCTCACACACAGCACAGGGGAGAGCCAGGAAGCCTGGGATTGAAGTTGCAAACGAATTGGAGCCCTATTTTGAGATTTTCGCCGTTTGAAAATCGGTTAAGTCACAAAAATACTTAAATAGGATGAAAACAAGGTTCAACAATGCCAGGCATGCAAAACTTAGAAAATACACAACGCCAAAGACAGTCACATTTACACAAACTACGCCAGGCACGAAGGACATAGAAAATATACGCTGGCGAAGACAGTAACACTTACAAAAACAACGCCAGACAGCAAGGACTTTGAAAATAAAACCAATATGGTGCTCAGAGGAGCAAAAGCCTCACATTGTGTGCCAAATAACATTGCCAGCCTTACAATTTTATGCCCGTCATTTTTGACGGGCAATTTCCTAGTTATACATAATAGCAATACACATAATTTAAAGAGCACACATAGAGACACATAGAGCTAAGTCACTCCATACACATAATTCACAAAAAAAAAGAAATACTCATACATATACAGCCAAACTGTTTTTGATTTATCGTTATATTTCTTTTGGGATTTAAATGGAGTGCAGAGAGAGGAGTGGAGTGGTGGGGAGGAGGAGATGAGGAAAGGTGAGGAGGAGAGAGAGGTGACCCTGGGCAGTGGTAAAGGAGAGGAGGAGGTGGTGAGGAGCTGTTGGAGGAGAGGAGGAGGAGGAGGTTGGGAGTGGTGGAGGTGAGGAGGAGGAGGAGGTAAGGAGTGGTGAAGGAGAGGAGGCGGAGGAGGTGGAGGAGGAGCAGGAGGTGGAGGAGGATGAGGAGGAGCAGGAGGTGATGAAAGTGGTGGAGGAGGAGGAGAAGAGTGGAGAAGAGGAGGTGGGTGGTGGCAGGGCGGCCCTAGCACCAGGCCATTTAGAAGAGGGACAGAGGGGGAGGGGCCTGATCCCACGGGGGTGGTAGATCAGGGGAGGGACAGGCCTCAAGGACAGGTCAGGGAGGCAAGAATCCCCATCCACAGGAGGGCAAGAGGCTAAGAGAGAGCACAGTGACATGAACTACACGCAGAAGGAGAATGTGGTCCTCCTTGATGACATCTGTGGCTGCCCCGTGATCCTTGCGGGAGGGAAGTCATGCCAGGGCCTAGGGCCCAGCAATGGAAGGATGTAGTGGCTGAGGTAACAGCAGTGGGCACAGCACAAAGGGATGTGAGGTCCGTCAAGCACTGTTTTGACGACATCAGGGCCAAGGTAAAGAGGATGATGGCCAAGAATGTGACTGTGCTCTATAGTGAGTGGGAGATGGTTGCCAAAAACCTTCTCAGCCAGGTGCCTGCTGCTGGAGCTTCAGGTCTGGTGGCCTAGCAGGACCCAGCCTCCATGTCAGGTGAATATCACACACACACTAACATGTACATAATGACCAACAAGGACACTGACATGTCAGCTCCATGGAATTAAAAAGGTATAGATGGATGCTTCATTAAATCCATGAAGCTGATAAATCACTGTCATTACTGGGCACAATAGCATTACTCAACCAATATAGAGTCCATGCACTGGTGTGCCCACTGCAGCCTATGTATCCGGAATCAACATAGCATTAGGATCCCAGAACAATCAAGACCAAGAACCAAAGAAAACATCATATCTAGCAAATCTTAGCTAATCTGAGTTGCAATAAGGAGAATCATCCAGGTTCAAGCCTAGATGTCAGATAGTTAGAAATCAACACAAAACAATGTATGATTAATCATACTAATAACATATACCTTTCTTTTCTCTCTTTCAGGTCTGCAGCCAATAGTGAGCCAGAGGCGGGGGTGTCGGCACCATCGGAGCAGGAGCAAGCCGTCACCCAGCAGCAACAGGCACAGGGGGAGGAGGAAAAAAGAGGACCAGAGGGAGCTGGTTGGGAGGAGGAGGATATCATCTGGCTAGTGGGGTCACCAGCAGTACCAGCAGCCACAACGCCGGGATTTGACCCCACTATCCCCCTCCTTCAGAGACTCAGCATCTCACCAGGCCCCTCTCACTTAAGGGACCTTTTGGACCAGACACCACCTCCTCCTTCCACCTCCTCCTTCAGCAGTGCGTTGGACTGGCCGCCACCACCACCGGCCCATCAACACCACCGCTCTTATTTCACCAGGCTCCAGCTGGGCCCCAGACTTTCCCCACTGGGACATCACCACCTCCTCACCCGGCCATGCCCCAGGTGCCTCCCTCCCCAACATCAAGCCAGGCTGCGAAGACGGAGATGCTGGCCTTCATGCGGCAGCATCTCCGCCAATCAAGCAGAGGTCATGAGCAGCCTGGCAAGACGCAATAGGGAGGAAGGAGGCACCACCTAATGACAGAATCCTACCTGGCTGGGCTGCTCAGGATGGGGGCGCTCAGGATCCTCCCCACATGCCTCCACCAATGCCACTGCAGGTGCCACTGCCTCCTGGGGGATTGCCTCCCCATGCTCTATCCCCACCCCCAATACCCAACCACCAGGGAGATGACGGCCGTTCACGGGGGATTGGGGCCATGTGGCTAGGCGGAGGAGGACCTAGGGGCTGAGCAGATATTTGTGCCTTCTCAACTTCACTGGTACGTGACAATCTATTGGTCCAAATGTTCACCTAATCTAGCCTGGCTGCAGAGTCTTGGATCTTGGCCTATGTGATGGTGATATTTTGTATGCAGATGGCTACCTCCCATCACTTTCTCTGTGGACATGTTGGGTTCTGTTTAACATTTCACCAATTGATGGCTACTGAGGAATGATGTTGCAGTCCCTATATTTTTTTAGGGCCTTATTTTGCAGGTGCTTTTTTGTTGTTGTTTTGTTTTAGGCATAATTCAGGTCCATGAAGGCATCATCGACATCTGCAAGCATTGTCAAAGTCATTGTCAAAGTAATTGTAAGATATTCCCAGTGCCTCTTTATACATTGCTCCCTTAAAGCATATGCCCGCCGTATTAAACAGCTTTTAAGCAAAGCACCTGGTTGGATTTTGTGCAAAATCCAATCCAGTGTTTTGCTTAAAAGCTGTTTAATACAGCGGGCATATATTTTAAGGGAGCAATGTATAAAGTTGCTATTTTGGGATTAAAAGAGTGAGGTACATTGTATTCTCATTTGCATGTCCCCGACTTTTAGACATGCAAATTTACAACTTTAACGGCCGAACCATCAAACTCACAAGACCACGAAAAAAAAACCTCAAATATGCCTACTACACTATTGGCACCCGGGGAGGAGAAGATTGGCCTGACCTGCAAGCACCATCTGCTGGGCCCAGTGGTCCCCCCTTACAAAGCCAAAATATTGATAGGAGATCTTATTTGGAGCTATGCCAACAAGCATGTTGATTTAATGAGAGGATTTACATTCCCTTATGAAGGGCAGCACAATGTGCACATTATACTTATCTCTCAAGTGGGCCTCCTGCTAAAGAAATAATATGGAGTATTGCCCAGGTTTGCTTATCTTTGTCCACAAATGGCTATGCACCTGCCAGTATCATTCTTTAAGCCACTATAAAATATAAGAAGCTTGCTACTAAATGCTCTCCACTAAAAGTATTAAAGAACCTATTTATAAAGCAATTATTATTATTTTTTGCAAGTAGGCTTATAAAGTCATATAAGGCCTAGAAACCCTTTCTGATATTTTTCTTAAGAGGGAGGAAGGGAGAGGAAGAGAGGAAAGGAAAAGAAAAACTGCTACTATATTCAATTAAAACACAACTCTCAGTATTCATGCAAGCATATTGATAAACATACTTTATGATGTGAAGGTATGGTCTCTTAGTTTATTTACTCCTTGAAATTATGGAATACATTTTTACAGCTTTATACTAAGCTTTTCAACAACCGCTCAAGTGGGGAAGGAGCCATACCATGACAAATTTGCATTGAGACACTGGGAGAGATCCCTGAGAATCCTACGGCATTGAGGGAGACTGTGTCCCAAGTATGCGGTCATGGGAAGCATGAGATGGAGAGAATGTACTGTATAAAAAGAAGACTACCAAGATATAATGCCTAAAATCGTGGTTTATCTGGTCTTAATATAAAGTTCTTGAATATGCAATCTGAGACCTTCTTACCTTATGCCTGAAACTGGAACTCTCTCTAACAAGACAAGAGACATTTAAGAAATATCTTGTAATCAAGGAGGAATTGATAAGGGACGTAGTATTGACTCCTTAAAAATGTGTTGCATTCTTGTTATTTCTGGTGGTATTTGGTAATGTTATAGATATAGGTCGTATTCCCAAACTCAAATATATAGGGGTGTTCACCTATCTTAGATCTATGTGCACTGGGATTAGTTTTATAAAAGTTGTCTTAATAAATAAATATAGAATTTAAAAAAGGTTTAAAACTGTATTAACAAGATGAAAAAAGCAGGGACTTCCTCGAAATCTAAACTCAAAGGGAAGAAAGAGAGAAATAGTAATTTAAAAAGTGATTTTTCTCTTCCTAAATTAGGCCTTGAGAAAATAGATCTTATGGAAGAAAATATAGACAATCCTTTAAAACGTCAGTTTCCTCATCAGAATTTAGAGAGGTTTCTAGTACAGAGAATACCATAGCCTCTGATTCAACTGTGGAAGACCCCCTAACAGCTAAAACCATGAAAAAACTCTTAGCAGGCTTTAGAATTACTCTGATTTCAGACCTTATGACAGAAATAGCAAAGAATACATCTGCTATTACTGAGCTTAGGGGAAAAAATGAAATCATGGAAAATAAAAACAACTTTTGAAGAAGTGCAACAAAAGACACTATATGAAATAATGAAAATGAAGGAAGAGTCCAGTTTAGTTAAACTTAAATGAAACATCTTAGAGGACAACTTGAGAAGGTGTAACGTAAGGGGTATCTCAGAAAAAATGGCTATAAAGAGCTGCCTGAGTATATAACCTCCTTCTTCTCTTACCTAGTTCCCTTTCAATTCCAAAAAGAGTATATGACTGATAGAATTCATAGAGTTTGGGTTATCTCAAATATGGAGAGAGAATTACCAAGGGATATAATAGTTAAACTCCAATACTTTGCTTATAAGGAAGCACTGTTGAGAAAGTCTTATGAGTTAAAAGTTTTCAATCTTATGATAGCTTAAAGATATTTGCAGATCTGTCTAGGGAAACCTTGGCTAAAAGAAAATATTTCATAGAAATTACAAAAGAGTTAAGAGCAAGGAATCTCAGATATAGATGGGGATTCCCAACAAAATTTATAGTCTTAAAAGATGGTAAAAAACTCCCATTACTACACCCTTGGAAGGGGAAAATTGTATAAAAGATCTGTGTCTCTTTTAGGGAGAATTAGACCAGACTAGAAAGGACTAAAATAGAAGGGAGAGAGAAAGATGTAGGGGAGGACAAGATTTGGTGGTATATTGTCATTTAAATTATGAAACTTTGTTTTATATACTCAAGAATATGGATGGAGTTTAATGTATCTTAGTGAGAGGATAGACTTTTACTCCACATTTCATTCCTAATTTAATGTAGACTTAGTTCAGTTATAATAATTATTTAATTATGAAATGCACTTGGTTGCACATTGCACTTTGTTATATATTATGGATGGAGTTTAACACGTTTTAGTGAGTATTTACAATATGAAAAATGATGAAATTGATGTGACAGACTTTACTCCACAGTGCATTTTTGTTGTACTGTGTAGTTAGTTTAGCTATAACAATTAATTAACTGGAAATGTAAATTGCACTTTGAGGCACAATGCACTTCTTTTTTTCACTTTTACACAATATTATGGAAGGAATTGTTTACAATTTAGTTGACAAATATTATTATGATAATAAAGAGACTGAGTCAATAGACCTCTTATCCATATTACACTTTAGAAGTATTTTATACTTATTCTTGTTGGAATAAATTGGATACGTACCACAAACTGCTAAATTTTAAGTCTAAAGGTAGGAATTTATGTAGTCGTGGCAATGTCCAATTTGGTTCATATATCATTTGGAATATGATGTGGGTTTGAAAGTGTTTTTTTTTTTTCTTTGTTGAAGATTTTTTTTACTCTTCTCTCTTTTTCTCTTTTGTAGTTCCCTCCTACTTGGAGAGGGGGGTTAGGGTTACTAAGGGACATCTCAGTAATGCATTACAAAGCCCTGTACATATTGCAATCTTATATTTGGGAACAAGAGTTTTAATGTAGATTGATATTTATATGCCCGAACGATATGTCCTTTAAAAAAAAAAAAAAAAAAAGAGAAAAGAGGGAGAGGAAGGGAAAGAAGAAAGGAGGAAAGGAAAAGAGAAAGGAGGGGAAAAAAAGGAAAGAAAAAAAAGGATTGATAATCTCTGTTGGATTTTCGCCGCCATGTCCATTTTGGAACTTTGTTTTCTTTTTTTTTTTTTTAAAGGAAAAGGGAAAAGTTTGCACCCTTATAGCTAAGCATGTTGTCTAACTTTTTGAAGTTGGACAGGCCAGGCAAAGAGTATGGTTTTCTGCGTTTTTTCTTTTGTCTAGGACTATGTTTTTTGTAATTGTTTTCTTTGTTTGTAACCAGCATGGGGAGAGGTGGGGAGGGTTGAGAGGAGGGCAACTTTGCAGGGAATTTGGACATTGGTTAGAAGATGGATATGCTTAAATTGATTAGTCAAAATGCCCAGGGCCTGAATGCCCCAGGGAAAAGATGCGCCTTTTTTAAGATGTTTAAAGCTGAAAAAGCAGATATTATATGTATACAGGAGACCCATTGGGCTAGGCATAAGGTACCGTTATTTAATGACAAGCACTACGTATGTGGAGGATCTTCCATGTTCAGAAGGAAAACTAGAGGAACAGCAATTTTTTTTAATAAAAAATGTAATTTGAAAGAAGTATTTTTGGATTTAGATAGTGAAGGTAGATATACATTATGGTCAGGCTGGATCAATAGTGTAAAACATACTATATTGAATATATATGCGCCCAATAAAGAACAAGTGAAATTTTTAAGAAGGACGCTAATGAAGCTGAGAAAATATTTTTCTGGCTTACTCACTGTTTGTGATTTTAATATGTGTTTGAACCCAGTGGAAGACAATAAACTCCCCAAGGGCTCTTGTATAGATCCTGCCTGTACCCGTAAAGCTAAACAATTTTATGAAATAATTAGTAAGTATAATCTTTTTGACACATGGAGGACCTTACATCCGGGAGAAAGGGATTATACACACTATTCACATAGATTTGCTTCCTACACCAGGTTGGATTATGAATTGAGTTTTAAATACCTAGACTTAGCAGATATCAAACCGATCTTAAGATCAGACCATGGAACGGTATTGATCAGCTGGAAAGGAGATTTTAGAAGTAAGAATAATTCCCCATGGAGATTGGATCCTCATATTGTAAAAGTTGAATATTTAAGTAATAACATTAAAAAATAAATTCATCAATTTTTTGAAGAGAACAGATACTCAGTTAATTCCAGGGTAACCCTTTGGCTGGCTCATAAAGCCTACATTAGAGGGATTTTTATAAAAGCAAAGTCACATTTGCTAAAAAAAAAAGGGAGAACGCTGAGGGAGATGTATATAGATCTGGCTAAATTGGATAGAAAACATAAGTATAATCTTGATAAAAACATTCTGGAGGAATGAAGGGTATACAGTCCTCAATCAAAAAAAGTGAACAAAAAAAAGCGGATGACGCAAGATTTAAATTTTTGCAGAAATCTTATTTTTGGGGGAATAAAGCAGGCAAAGATTTAGCATAAAGGGATTAAGCCAAGTGGTATAAATAAATGTCTGGATAAAATTAAACTTGGGGATAAAATCATTTCAAATCCAGAGAGTATAGTACAAACCTTTAAAGAATATTATTCTGCATTATACAATTTAGAAGCGAATCATGAAGAAAGAGTGACTCAGGAAGAAAAAATTAGAAATTTCCTAGCAGAAATTATTCTTACAAAGGTATTAAAGATTAGATTTGTTAAATAGGGAAGTCACTGAAGAGGAAGTTGATAGGGTTATCGGTGATCTGAAGACTGATTCTTCACCTGGCCCGAATGGTTTTAATAATCATTACTATAAAATGTTCCATAGAGAAATAGTGAGGGAATTGGTGAATATGTTCAACGAGATAAAAAATGAAGGCAGAGCTCCGAGGGAAATGCTGTAAGCTGTTATAGTGAACATCCCAAAGATAAATTCTGAAATATTAGAATGTAAACATTTTAGACCTACATCTTTATTGAATAATGATATAAAAATCTATTCAAAGATATTAGCTCTGAGGTTGAATAAAATAATTAACTTACTAATTGAAACAGACCAAACGGGTTTTATTGTTGAGAGACAGGGAATTTCAAATATTAGAAGATTATTAAATTTGATTGAGTATCTTAATAAGAAGGGTACTCCAGCAGTGTTTGTCTCATTGGACGCAGAGAAAGCTTTCAACAGAGTGGGGTGGAGTTACATGGAGTTAACGTTGGAAAAGTTTGGCCTGGCAGATTTTGGCCTCAAAGCCATTGGTGCATTATATGGGTCTCCATCCGCCTCTGTTAGGGGCTTAGGTTTTCTTTCAGAGAAATTCGCCATTTCAAATGGAACTCGACAAGGATGTCCGCTCTCCTCAGTTTTATTTGCCTTACTAATTGAACCATTGGTTCAATCAATTAGAAGTTCAGAAAATATCAAGGTATTAAGATAGGCTCAAGTATACATAAAACATCTCTCTTTGCAGATGATATGGTAATAGCAGTGGAGAACCCGTTTAGTTCCTTGTATTTCCTCCATAAAACCATTGAAGATTTTAGTGTAATATCTACTGTAATTATAAAATCAATATACTGAAATCTGAAGCATTGCCTATCAATTTATCTTTGGCTGAAATAGAGGCTTTGAAGGGTAAGTACCATTATAAATAAATAAGATTCAGGATTTGAGTATTGATTTATATGTTAATTTAAAACAAGTTATCGCGCAAAATGTTAAACAACTTTATACAAAGATAAAAAAAACTCTACAAGATTGGGGAAACAATATTAGGTCTTGGTCTTGGAGTGTAGAGGCAGTAAAGATGGGCATTCTTCCAAAAATCACTTATTTGCTATGTAGCTTTCCATTGCCTTAATTGATAAATATATTCATAACTATAAAAGAATAAGGATAAAGAAAGTTTATATGATATGCGATTTTGAAAAGGGAGGGGTCGGATATCTGATGATTAAAAACTACCAACAAGCCATACAAATGTCTCTATTAATATTATGGACTCAGCCATCTGCTCTATTTAATTGGTCTCAAATTGAGAATTCTGATTTGGAATTTGGGGATTTAAACCTTTTATTGTTTCTTACAGAGGGGGAGTTTAAGGATAGAAGATTGTGAGGAAGCCTTACATTAAAGAATTATAGGTGGTGGGTAAATTTAACACTCGCTTCTCTCTAATTCCCCTACCTAGTCCTATTACGCCTTTGGCCTCATTGGCCAAATTATTTGATTCAAGTCTACTTAGGATGTTAGTGAGAAAGGGAGCCCTCTATCTGAAAGATATATATGGGGACAAAAAATTAATGGAGTTTCAAGAACTTATTAATACCTACTCAATTTCTACAAATAATTGGTTAGAATACATTAAACTAAAAAATCACTGGTTTCATCACCCTTTTATATGGAGGAGACAAGGGGACTGACGGACTTTGAAATATTAATCTCTTCTAAAGATAAAAAGCACCCTGTGTCTAAATGCTATACAATTATCAAGAAACAATATCAACTTAAGAAACCTTTTAATTGGAAGTTATTGGAAAATGATATAAGTTACTCTTGGTCTACGGAAAAATGGCACTCATCTTTTTCCTTAATGGACAGATTTATTAAAAATGTAACATATAGAGAAATTCAGTTTAAAATTATTAACAGATGGTATATAACTCCAATGAAATTGGGACAGTTAAACAATTCAGAAGAACAAAAGAACTGTTGGAGAGGTTGTGGGCAGAGTGGCTCGCATTTTCACATGTGGTGGAGTTGCCCGCTAATACAGAATTTTTGGTCTAAGAGTTTTAAATACTTATCAAAGATCTGTGAAATGGTAATAACTCAGGCTCCAGAATTGGTGATTCTACATCTTTTTCCAGAAGGTCTTTCAAAGTCAGTTAAAGGAAAGGCTTTGCCTTTCCTTATGGAATCAAAAAAACTTGTAGTTTCTAGATGGAAAAATAAATTATGCCCATCATGCATAAAACTCTCCGAAAGATTGGAATATGTTCATCTTTTAGAATGTGGTGTTAGTGACATAAAGATAAGCCCAAAGATAAGAGCTAAATGGGCCCTATGGGAAAAAAAAAAACTTCTCATCAATAATGAAGGTTTAAGTTTAATAGGATGTCTCTCCTATCTTCTCTCTGTGGAGCCCTTTCCTCATGCTGGAGGTTTATGATTAGTTTATGTGATGTTTGTTTTGTTTTGTTTTTTATGTTTTACAGACATTTGCTGACCTGCTTGCCAGGCTTTTATATGTGGAATATGTGTTTTCCTTTGCACAATGTAACAAAATGTATAAATAAATAATAAAAAAAAAAAAAAAAAAGTTAATGGTACCAAGGAAGTCTCACAAAAGGCTTAATGACATATCAGGGCACTTTAAAAGCAAATAAAAAAAGCAATACTGTACTTTTATTAAGAGTAAAAGTGATGTTAGGTCTTAGAATTAATAGCATAACATTCACCAATACTTTATTTCATGTTCAATTTTCGTGTTATATCGATCATGGCAATCAATGTGAAGTCCTACAGGCTTCAACCTCAAAGCCCATAGGACTTTGAAATCCAACCTTCATTTTTCAAAGTCCTAGGTTGAAGCCTGTAGGACTTCCAAAAATGGAGGTTGAATTTCAAAGTCCTACGGCCTTCACTTACGAGCTACAGGCTTGGAGGTTGGTCATGATGATGACGATCTCTGTTTCAATTGGCTGTTTCTGCAACAGGAGTTACGGGCTAGCTCCCATAACATCTTCAAGCCTGCAAATGCTACGCCTAATGGCAATGGTTTCCGCTATCGGCCCCTAACTTGCAGCCACGGCCAATTGAATAGCACCTTAACTTGAGGACGCAGCAGGCCCGCAAGCGTAAGTCCTACATTAGGTAACTTACAATGCCTCAATTAAATGAGGCTCGTTATATTTAGCTGTCCCAGTTTGTATCAGGTGAATTTCCATCTTGGACTGGTAGCCTACTTGTGGGAGATGATTATACTTCTGGGGCATACTTGTTTTTTGTAGAAGATAATCTTAATCGGGCATACTCTTCTATTAAGTTAACTTGTCAAGTAAAGTATCAGTCTTTCAACAGAACTAAATATCTAAATCAATTGCTTTTCCCATGTATCTAATCCTATTATGATCAAAGATAAATATCTTCTGCCATTTAAAAATGAGCACAATAGATAAATAATAAATGCTGCATTTGATTATTTTAAACTTTGTAAAAATGTTTTTCCGATTATAAAGTAAAATTATTTAACAATGCATATAATACATATGCCACTTCATTGGTCATTTATTTGATGTCTCTTATAATATAGTGACTAAAATTGTAGACATAGGTTGGGAACATATTGCAGCAATGAAAGTGTTACTAAAATGTAATACATTGATATGGAGTGATTCCAGAGGCTATAATGTGTGCATGGTTCATTTAGCAGATCAGTTATGAAATGGCTTAAAACACAAATTTTGTTTTAAAGCAATTTCACCAGGTTAGTCTCATTTAATGATGGAAATGTGATGTGCTTCAGAATTCCAAATTAAGAGTGGAGGTGTTGTTATTAAATGTAAAAGGTGCAAGAATCTTGCATTTAATTATACTTCTATAAAAAAAAAAAATAATGTGAAAATACATTTTTAATTCTGAAGTATGAATGTTACGTTTTTTCGTTCAAGTCAGATTGACCCAACGCTAAAAGCTTTTATAATGTAAGTCATTAATGTGGTCACTCACTGCAGGTGCAAGAACTCAATCAATAGGGAATGGTCTTGCTCTTGATTTCCAAAAGGCAATGATAACTAAATGGGGCTTAAAACCTTTTCCAAATCTAAAACCAAAAAAAAACAAAGCATAAGCTATTACATTTGGTAGGTTTGAGATACCAAATTTAAATGAGATAACTTAAAAACGAATTGGCTTTATTTTGTTTTCAATAATGTTTCCAGAAAAAAAAAAAAGAAATTTAACATACCTTATTAAATATTTTATATAGACATTTAACACACTATTAAAATATAAAAAGAGAAGAAGGATGGATATAGAATAATACATAAATATAATAATGCAGTAGAATGTAATTAATGAAATATGTTTTGTTAATCAAGTACTGTAACAAAAATATTCTAGTAACAAATGATTAGCATGATTTATATCTGGGTAACTAATTATGTAGGGTCACCCAAGATGGGCAGGTCGTGGCAGAGAAGTCAGACACATCACGGTCCACCAGAGGAACCTGCAACCCACTCCAGTATAGATGCTAAGATAACTTTATGGACAGGCACAACCAAGAGACAAAATGATATGGCACGGAAGATGAGCCCCACAGTTCAGAAGGTGCCTACCACATTACTGAGGAAGAGCAGAGAGCAATTACAAGTAGTACCAGATTTAATAAAGTGTTTGATCCAAAGCCGAAAGGACAACCAGCTGCAGATGTGTGTGGAGGGGAAAGAAAAGTCTGCTAAGAACAATTCAGCATTGAAACCTGGAATGTTTGAACTATGAACCAAGGCAAACTAGATGTGATTAAGAATGAGATGACAAAGTTAAACATTGGTATCAGGTGAATTTGGTATCCTGGCAATTAGTGAACCTAAATGGATCTTCTACTGTGTTCAAGAATCCCATAGAAGAAATATAGTAGCCCTCATAGTCAATCAAAGGGTCGCCAAAGCAGTGCTCTGTTACTACACAATAAATGACAATTTAATTTCAATTCAAACTCAAGGCAAGCCAGTAAACATCACAGTGATCCAAGTCTATGCTCCAACCCTGGATGCTGAAGAGGCTGTAGTTGTCCAGTTCTACAAAGATATTCAACATGTCAAAGGTACAACACCAAGAAAAGATGTTACTATCATGATAGAAGATACAAATGCTAAAGTAGGGAACCAAAATACACCTGGAATAACTAAATTATAGAAATACATTGACTATATACTTTGCAGCCAAAGATGCAGGAGCTTTATACACAATCAGCAAAAACAAGAGCTGGAGCTGATTGTGGCTTAGACCATGAGCTTCTTATCGCAAAGTTCAGAAATAAACTGAAGAAAAGAGGTAAAATCATCAGACAAAGTAGATATAAAATAATATCCCTTATGAATATGCAGTGGAAGTAAAGAACAGAGTAGACATGAAAGATAGAAGGCCTGAAGAACTTTGGACCAAAGTTTACAACATTATCCAGGAAACAGCAACACAGAATATTCCTAAAAGAAAGAAAACTAAGAAGGAAAGAAGGGAAGTGAAAGGTAGTGAAGATAAGAAAATATTTGTTCAACTAAATGCAGAATTTCAGAGGATAGCAAGAAGAGACAAAAATACATTCTACAATGAGTGAAGTAAAGAGATTGAAGAAGATAACATAATGGGTAAGTCAAGAGATCTCTTCAAGAAAAATGGGGATCTCAGAAGCACTTTTCATGGCAAAGATGGCATGATAAAAGACAAAAATAGTATGGACTTAACAGAAGAAGATCAGATAAAGAAGAGGTGGCAGGAATACATTGAAGATCTATACAGGAAGGATCTTAACAAGTGATGACTAGTTTGTCCAATGAGCCGGTGCCAGAAATCTTGGAGAGCGAAGTGCAATGGGCCCTAGGATGCCTTGCTGATAACAATGCTGCAGGAGTTGGTGAAATCCAAACTGAACTATTCAAAATTGTGCAAGATGATGCAGTACAAATGGGGCTTGCCCTTTTCCAAAAATGTGGAAAACTGAACAATGGGCAGAAGACTGGAAAAGCTCAGTTTACATCCGAATCCCAAAAAAGGCAGAAAAGGCAGTGCCAAAGATTGCTCCAATTATTGAACAATTGCACTCATCTCACATGCCAGCAGGGTAATGCTTATTTATGATCCTACAAGGCATTTGCTTATTGGAGGAAAGCCATGGCAAGCTTGGCTTGGACGAGCTATTAAGTAAAAAGTAAAGTTATTATACTATCAACAAAGGTCTGCATAGCTATAACTATGGTATTCCCAGTAGTTACATATGGAAGTGAGAGCTAGACCATAAAGAAATCTGAGTGCCGTAGTATTGATGCCTTTGAACTGTAGTGTTGTGAAAACTACCCTGAAGATCCAATAAATCAGTAACTCATGAAATAAAGGAAAGCTGTTCAACAGAAAGGAATTGATCATAAGGCTGAAAGTAAAATATTTTGGCCATATCATTAAACGTCAAGATCCCATAGAGAAGCCTCTGATACTGGGAAAGATTGAAGGAACAAGAAGAAGGGGGTGACAGAGGCGGAAATGGATAGATGAGGTCACTGAACATGAACTTAATAGACCGCAGAGGGGCAGGGTCTGGGAGATGTACCTGGTGTGCTGCGGTACATAGGGTCATGGAGAGTTGGATGCGACTAAACAACTAATTATGTACTCTTTACATGTTAGGAATGGTGTTATATTTAGTTTACAACCAATATTTCTATTTTTGTAAAACTGATTTTTATTGCTTCTTTTTGCATAAGCCATACATTCATAATATTTCACTGATTTTATGTTTACACTGGGAAATAGAGACATTTGAGGATTTATAATTGGTTGTTATAGCTGAAGCTTGTCTAGTTTGTAGAGAGAGAGATTTTGTGAGAGAGATTTTGATCTTGATCTGCTACATAGACTACATTTATCATTATTATTATCATCATTTCATTATTATATTTTATTAACACTTTACTAAAATGATGACTGTTACGACCCCAAATTTGGGGAACCACCTTCACTCCAATTTTCTCCCTCTGTGTTATGACTTTTGTGTTCAAGATCTCAGCATCCCCAGCAATGGTTATGACACAATAACAACACCTGTACCTTTGCTTAGTACAAGCAGACTGACTCTCTATTTTTTCTTCAGATACATTTACAAAGATATCACAAAACACCTTCCCCCAGGTTCTAAAGCCAAACCCCCATCACTAGTTGCTAGACCTAATTTTTTCAGAGACCATAAACTAACCTCCCCTTTATGGCTATCTGAGGCCAGGGAGGATACACGCCTGGCCGGCTCTGAGGGCCATATAAATTCTTGTAGAAAAACATAACCCTTTGTCCCATACGTGACTGAAACTCAACTACATAATTTAAACAATAAGAATGACCCCAAACTACCTTATTACACAAAATACATAAAGGGGGAAAATGACACATAACTGAAAGACAAATTGACACAATCATTAAAACACATCCCATGTCCATTTGATAGCCTTTGATATTAGCAAACAAATGCCATAGAGTCTTAAATACCAGTGTTACTTGTGGGGGTGCAGGGGAGCCCCAAAAACAGTCATGACAATGATATACTGTACATTTGATGAGAGTAAAAGTAAGACTAGGCTGCATAATTGTATATACACATTTGTACAGGAGAAGAAGAGTGCCCTGCTCTTGCCTGCACCTGCAATCTAAGAGGTAATTGTGGTTATAGAGAAAAATAAGGTGAGAAGACTGCTGGACATCAGTAGTGGATGGGTTTTCAGGTGGGTTTTCTGAGAACGATTGAATATCTGAAGACTTGGGGAGAGTCTACTGGAGTGAGGAATAGATTTCCAAATATTGGGGTAGAGTAGAAAGTGAGAATTAGGGTGCATTTGAGAAATGAGATATAGGGAGGTACACTGCAATAAGGGCCTTGTATGTAAGGGTTAGGACTCTAAATGTTATTCTTGATAAGATAAATCACATATAATAGTTGTCAAACTACGAGACGTCGTCACACTTTGCGTGGGACGTACGACTTAGGCAATGAGCGCCACAGGCGCTCATCGGTTGCAAGGCAAGCCATTAACGCATAGGACTTAGCCCATGAGTGCCAAAGGCGCTCATTGCTGCTCGCCTCGCAATGCGAGGCAAGCCGTTAACCAACTACAAAGCACCACAACTATCTTGCCTAAGCAAGGTAAAATATGGCGCATAAAATAATAATGAAAACTAGGCTACATGACCCCGGGCCGCGCAAAACACTGCCAAACGCGTAGCACTTTACACATCACTCTACGACCTACAAAGTACACTTTTACAAAAGAAGGGAAACACATTAATAACATTTCGACTATACAAAGCCGCTTTACAAAATAAACCAACGGCTTTACCTCGCGCACGCAGAGCAAAAAGTACAAAGTACAAAAAGGTTTACATTCTGTGTCAAACAGCATTCCCATGGCTTTAAGTTTTATTGCCCCATCATTTTTGTTGGGCAAGTCGCTAGTAATATATAAATACCCAAGTACAATCAAATGTTTGTATTTTTTACATATACTAAACTAAGTCATGATAAATAAAGATAGCAGTTAGCAGCGACATGGAAAATAACAAGTGGAGAAAAACACATTTTAATGATGATGTATAAAAAAAACAGTGTGCATTTTAATAAGTGACACTTTAATGTGCAAACACACTATTTAATTATTTTAATTAGGTTCTATGGCTAATAAATAAAATTTCCAGCCATGTTTGGATTATTAGTTTGATAAGCCACAGAAAATATATCTTAGAAATTCTCAAGTGATTGATAGATACATATTATAGCTCTTATCTAAACAATGTATTGGAACAATTTATCTCAGTTAAGTTGGTCCATCTTAAATGCCTCTGCTAGGCTCATATATCTCACCAGTCATTTCACATCTGAAGCCCCACTCTTCCAATCCTTTCACTTGCATCTTACATCTACTTGAACAACCACCACAACCTTCTTCATGTTAGATCTAATCGCCAAATTCTCCCCTGACCACCATTCAGCTCTGCCCACAACATACATCTCTCTCACCCATCAATAGCCCCTCACACTCTCATCTCCAAGCTTTTCTCATGAAGCTCCTACTCTCATTTTCTACCAAGCTCTGCCAGACTCTCCCCTACTCTTCACAGCGTCACATGCTCTCTGTAAACCTATCTATTTAAAGAAACCTACTAAAGCAAGACAATAAAACCTTCTGTGCATGGATCCTGCTGCCACACTTAACTACGAACAAGCAAAACCATTCTGATTATCTTGTTTATGTTGTAATCTCTTATGAGGACCCTCTGACCTTCTGTTCAGTTATGTATAATTGTGTTATATCCATCTTATGTATTCACTGTATCACTTGTACTTGGTACTATAGAATGTACAGGCACTTTATAAATACATTATAATAATTAAAAGGATAACTTGAAGACATTAAGATCTGAGCTGAGCAAAAAACGAATATGTATGCAGATATAAAATATTTCTTGTAAGTGTAAATATATCATTGATTTTGTTCTGCATTATAAAACTTACTGAACATCTGCTCTGTTATTCATTAACAATCAATGAGTGACATTTTATTATTTTTCATTTCACAAATTTTTATAAGGCTACTAAATTCCTTTGCTATTTTCATTAGTATAATTTCACAGTAGGATTAGGAAACAATAAAATCAAATTTTATGACTTTCTGTAACAACTACAAATGGTAAATGTGCTTAGGTGGCTCTTACACTCAGACACATCTATATTAGCATGCCATCAAATGTGTGTATAGATAGATGATAGTGTATAAGTATTCATAATAATAATAATAATAATGTATCCTTACATAATCAACAGAAATTGGCATTTTTTTTTTCATAAGCTATATGGTAACTCCAATTCACTTTTTAGACCATAGCAAGTTGAAAAACAAAGTGGAGACAAATGGAGACTCACCTCCCCACCTCCTCCATTCCACTGCCACTCTCCTCTCTGCCACTCTCCTCCTCCTCCACTACTCTGTCACTCCTCACCTCCTCCACCTCTTCCTCCTCTCCTCCGCCACTCCTCACCTCCTCCACCTCTTTCTCCTCTCCTCCGCCACTCCTCACCTCCTCCTCTTTCTCCTCTCCTCCGCCACTCCTCACCTCCTCCACCACTCCTCACCTCCACCTCCTCCTCACTCCTCACCTCCACCTTATGGGTATTTATTAACTGGTGGGGGGTGGGATGTGGCAGATGAGATGGGTGGGTTTATGGAGTGACTTAGCTTTATGTGTATCTATGTGTGTAATTTAAATGATGTGTATTTGTATTATGTGTAATCTGTAAATATGTGTAATCAAAGATTAGGTGTAAAATCATAAATAGATGAATATAAAATAATGAAACAGCAAAATAGTGCTCTGAAAACTCTCCTACTCTCTCTCACTCTACTCAAACCACCAACTCTGTGCTACTTCGTCAAAACCTATAACACAAACCTATAACTCAACGCATGGACGGGTGGAACGCAACTTTATAATCTCTCTCTGTCAATCATCTTCGACTAGACCACTTTCTATTGGCTGAGAGTCTGCATCGCACTCGGTTATACCGTGATTGGATCGTAACTGCGGACCACTTTTTTCCAGCCTATTAACAGCTTTTGGGTGTGGGAGGGGTTTACGACCTTGAAGCTTCGGCCTGTAACTTGCGCCATTCTTCAGATGAATAGCTCCGGAATTGTAGCAGACTGCGAGTCCGCAGCAGGCCCGCAGACATATGGCTTATATACCGCGAGATGCGGCCTATTGTGTTTATATTGGCTGAGATGGGCTGACTTCAATCATATTGTGTAAGTACACCTTTGGTATGAATACTCAAACTTTACTCTGTCCTTCTACTAACACGCAATGTTACCCTCAGCTGCTCCCCACATGTAGCTGGCAAACCAAAATAAATGGAGTGACTAGCTTCGTCGGGATTTCAGATTAAAAGTAAATTCTAGAAATTGTGTTAATTTTGCCTATAGTAACTCCAGCCAAGCTGTGTAAATTGGCACCACAATGTAGCTAATCAAAGAGGAGCTCTACTATTCCTATCCCCAAGGTCCTAAACAATTCCTGGACAAAATACTGAACATCAGAAAAAGCCACTAACAGTGTTCTGATGCATTATTCAGTGCCTGAGTATGGTACCCCATGCAAGCAGGCATCCGTACAAACCTGCTTGGTAGGCCTTAATAGCAAATTCGCCCTAGTATGCATTTGAAGAGTATTTTAATTGTCTTAGAGGTGACACAGTGTTCTCAAACTATATGTGTCTACCCTGATCCTAAAAACTGTAAGCATGGATGAAAACTTTATTTGGATCAATAAGTTTAACTATGTTACTATCACATGTTATGTTTATTTTAAATAAGCAAATTAGTTCAAATTAATAGTTCAAAATATTATTTTAAAAACACCACAAAACACACAGATACCTCAAATTAACTTTATATAATCTAACTAACCTACAGTATTTCTTAATTTTAAACAACAAAAAATGAGGGGACTTGAGCCAGTAAGCATACACTCCATCTCAACTGCGTATGCTACCTGAACTCTTGATAGTCCTCGGGCTCAAACATATGCATTTAGTTATATATGGCATAGCCACTGTCTGATTCAAAGGTTCTAGACTTAATATTCATTAGAAACTGAGCTGGAAGAAGGTAATTCATTCAGGACAGAGGTGATATACTGAAATCTCCTAACATCTACTGATTATAGTTTCAAGAATTCAGCACTGATTTTAAAAAGGAAAGCACTTTTCTAAATGTTTTTTCACCCTCTAACTAATGACACAGAGCACACATTGGTGACCTCAAATGTCCTTTAGCAAACATTAGTCCAAAAAAGCGATCAAGTCAAAAAGAGATACTTGTTAAAGAAAGGCATTATGTCTCGAAAGCTCGTCGCCTTATTATGAATACGTTTGTCCAATAAAAAGGTATCACTATTCACTGCAATACTCTGATTATTCAACTGGATTACTGGACATTTACGGCTATCTCACTTTTCATATATATATCCTGTATATATATATATATATATATATATATATATACACGCACACACACACATATATATATATATATATATATATATGTTATATAAATACCCTCATACTTACATAGTGTTTGTTAGGTTTTGACATGGAGACGCATTGCCCTTGTACAAAAATAGCTTTGCCGCAACTTTTTTTTGACAAACTATAATCTGTTATGAGAATGCCATTCCAGTAGTGGTTATTCAGCTCTGCAGAGATATTACATTTATTTATTGCTATAAATCAATGATCTTTACTGTGCATATCAAGAGTCTAAGTCATGGGCCAACGGCAGTTCTGATTAGGCCTACTTTTTTTTAAATTCATATTAATATATCTTGTGTATTCATAACAACCAATGGATTCACATTAAATAAAACATGTACACGTGCTTAGAGATAAACCTCTATTAAACTTATCTTTACCATGGAAGTCCATACTCATGGTGATGTTTTTAATGAGTAAAACTGACAGACCACATATGCTGGTGAGACTGGTATGCAAATTCAGGTTTTACAAGAAAAAAAATCTTGATTTTGAAGGACGACTGTACAATATATATATTTTTCTTAAAACTTTAAGCAGGGAAAAGCCATTAAACTAGTTATTTTTATAAGAAAATAAGTATATTTTGAAGCCTATGCTTTATTCTGGAGACATCCATAATACTGTGGTGGAAGCTGTGAGTGTGAAAGGGATGTTTACATTTCTGGACATCTGTACTTGCATCTATTAAGGCAATCAGCCTATTTCTGGACCAGTCAGATCCAATTATCTAAACTAAAACGCCTGGCCTCCTCCTTCACCCCTCTCCCCTGATAGATTAGAAAAAAAAAACACACACACACAAAAACGAGGTGAGAGTCCATTGTAATATATACGTCTGCATGTGGACACTAAGGTCAACTCTGTGAATGATCTGCACTATGTCGTGGCAGGCTCTCTCCTACACAACTATTCTACTCTATCTATAAACAGATTTTCTCGTTAAATACTTTTATACCCATGGCTTACACAGTTGATAATGCTGTTAGATTGTTGCATACTTAAAAGAACAAGTGCAAATCTCCTTAAAGGACCACTGTAATGCATTTACTTACTCATAAATGTGCTTGCTGGCCATAGGGACTCATTAAATTGTCAAAATTGCAAATATTAAAACCCATAACGTAGCCTGCAAAAGGTACTGCTATTAAATTGGCCTCTTTCAGCTACTCGCAATCGATTTGTGGGTTACAGGCTGAAAATTCCTGCGGTTGCCAAAATAGTAACTCTGACCCATTTAAGCCTTTGATCTTTCAAGCCCGCAAATGTTACAATTGCTAAGTCGCAAATCTCTTTTACATTGCAACAATTCCTCAAGCCCTGCAATTGCTTGCAAATGTAGCCCAAAATCCGAAAAAGTAATAGAGAGGTATCGTAAGGGGATTAAACACCTCTTCGTAACACTATAAAGGCAAATAAAAACTCAATACTACTCTTTAAAATACGGGGGAAAGCGATGTAAGACATTAGAATATATTGCCCAACAGACTCAAGTTCGCAAATCTGTATTAAAGAAGTAATGTTTTAAGGTTTTATTTCCGTGTTTTATCAATTTCGGGAATCAAGAAGTTAATACATATCAGGCCATCCACATGGACTATTAAAGTTTCTTCATTCATTTGTATTGATTTTTAAATCGCTGGATTGCGAGCCCGATCCCATATCGGACTGCTAAACGCTAATTGATTGATGTTTAAACATGTTTTACTGATGTCATGATGACGGTCTCATTTAATATTGTCTGTTTCTAAATTAGTACTGACGGGCTTGCTTAATTAATGATGATCATTCTTTGAAATGCTACTTACGATTACATGGATTACGGTTGCGCTTTCAGCCATGTAGTTGCGGGCTTGGTCAATTAAATCGCTCTGTAACTAAAGCATTAAAATCACATTCAAAGTTACCCTTTTTTGGCAAGGAAACAAGACATGTCTTTCGGAGAAATACTCAATTTCCGATTCGTTAGGAAAATTATATCTTTTGCTCTTCTTTTGGGCACCCATTTTTCTACTATAGTCTTTCTGACATAATTAAAAACTATGACACACACTCACATTTTTATAACTTATTAATAACTTATTAAAGTCTTATTATTAATAATAATAAGAGATCACCATTAAACTAATTCCCGACTGTGCACAGAGATCGCCATCAAACTATTCCCCCACAGTGGTCAACTGTAAGAGGAAACTAACTGCTGGTCCTCTGCTCTTTCTTTTACTCCTGCAGCAGGCCCTGTATGTAATGCATTCAATAAGGTCACACAATGCTTCCCCTTCCTTGGTGAGAACTTCCTGTGCAATCAACTAAATTCCATCTCGTGATCGACCAGTCGATCGTGATGGATGGACATACCTTCCCTATACGAGCAAATTCAGAAAAGTCAGCAGTGGCCAATAGACGGGAAAAGAACAGTCTACATCCCAATCTGAGAAAAAGGCAGTGCCAAAGAGTGCTCCAATTATTGAACAATTGCACTAATTTCAGATGCCAGCAAGGTGATGCTTAAGATCCTACCAGATGTGCAAGCCGGGTTCTGCAGAGGAAGCTGAACAAGAGACCAAATTGCCAATGTCTGATGGATAATAGAGAAAGCAAGAAAATTCCTGAAAAACTTTTACTTCTGCTTCATAGACTATTCTAAATCCTTTAACTGTGTGAATTACAAAAAATGTGGCAAGATCTTAAACAGATGGGAGTATGTGGACCAAGAAGATACAGTCAAAACCGAACATGGAACAACAGAATGGGTCAAGATCGGGAAAGAAGTGCAACAAGATTGTATATTGTCAACTTATTTATTTAACTTATACACTGAGTACATCATGTATAAGGCCAGGCTAGATAAATCCAAAGCTGGAATCAATAGTGCTGGAAAAAATATTAACAACCTCAGATATACAGATTATAATACTCTGATGGCTGAAAGTCATGGGTGACAAGATGAGATTCATCTGGTAAGCTTCAAAATCATGAAATCTAGTTTTGACCAACACATATGACTAGATGGGATTCACGTAGTAGGCTTCAGAACCATGGAATCTAGTCTCAAGTACCCGTTCTGGGCCAGAATACAGTATATTGTGAAATTAGTCAGAATGGCTACTTCCCAGACAGCCAGAAATACCAAATTCTCTAGGTACATATGACTAGATGGGATTCATTTGAATTTGGTATTTTTGGCTCTCAGGGAAGTTGTCTTTCCAGTTCATTTTGCAAAATGATTGCATTCTGGACAGGAACGGACACTTGAAAATAGTTTATATGGAATTTTTTAAGCTTACTACATGAATCCCATCTAGTCATGTGTGTCTGGCAAATTTTGTATTTCTGGCCCTCTGACAAGTTGCCGTTCCAGCTCATTTTACAAAATACTGTATTCTGGCTTGCTAAAGGATTAGTATTCTATATTGTAAGATGGATTTTGGATTTTAAATATTATCAAATATATTAAACGGATAGCAATGAGTTTAGCATGTCATCTATAAAGAGTCTGTTCTGGGTGGAAGTTTGGTTGTTAAAGGGTAAACTATGAGACTCATCATTGATGAAGATCAGGAGTACTATAAACTACTACATGGAATAATGGAGTGCTCTGTGTTTCCTCTAGCCTCTTGCCTCCTCCAGTTTTGCCAGGGGATGCTCGTCAGTGCTCCATTCCCCTTCTGCCCTTGTGGAATTGGAACCACTCCCCCTTATCTGCCCAGTGATCCCGTAGACTCCCAACTATACCTGGCTCATTGTGCCTGATCTTCTCAAGGTTTCTAGTACTCCTCCCTCCTCTCTACATGTGAGTCTCCTCCCTCCTCTCTACCTGTGGATCTCCCCTGAACCACACAAGCGACCCTGTCATTTGGGACTCTACCATGTAAGTGATTGCTAATATCAAAATGCTATCAAAATGGACATGAGACTTGTTGTAAGGACTGTGATGTGTTGTTTTTATGTGCACTGTTTAAAGGATATTGTGTATTTTACTGCTATTGTAATATTTGGTCACCAGTAGCACACAAAATGGTGCCCATATCATGTAGCTGATCTGAACTAGTTTCCAATTCACACCTTTCCTTTGTTCCATAGCTGCTTGTTTTCAGCTGAGATAAAACACCAGCCCCCAGGAGACGGCTGACCCTTCTCTGACATCATCTCTGTCCCCACATACACAAGCCTATTCTGATTGGGATATTCTAATTCAAGCAGTACAGCTATCCAGTTCATTGGTGTTTGTGCATTCAAGTGGGGAATTTAAGTTTTTTCACTCCCCAATTCATGCTAATGTTGCTTTTTCTTTGCTTCTTGTCTTTCTGAAATGCTCTGTTTTGGAAGCTATTAAAGTCTCAGGCAATCTGCTGTCTGCACTAACTAAGGGTGCATGTGTTTGATTTTCCTACTTTTCCATGAATTATATCCTGATCTGAATTGCTACATGCTGAGATGAATATAAAGTAACAACCTGTAGATTGCTCCTGTAAGCAAAGGCAGGAGAATTAGGGGTGTACTGAGCCCCTTTAATTTTTGGCTTGTGGCTTTCACCATTAACGAACATTAAAAATTCATGTGGAAACAAAGAAAAAAAAATATGGTGACCTCCATATCTTTCATTCCACTGATCACTACTAAGAGGAAGTGAAAAATTCCCAACTTAGATAACATTAATTTGCTGTCTTTGTAATGCTTGAATCATTTCATCCTAGTTTAAATATTTCATTTCTTTTTAGTAGTGCTCAGGGCAAAAAGAGAGGTCAGAATTGATGCAATAGTGGCCACTAATGTGGAAAACTGTTTTTAAATTATATTTTCTGACTAAATCTTTGCTCTGCTACTGTTTGCAGATGTATTTGAGACATTTCCTGTTATCTGCCCACCAGTGCAGTAGCATGTAGTGCCCAGCAGGTGACACACCATTAGTGAGCCAATAATTTGTTGAATTTGTTCATTGGATGGGGGGGATTTAGATTTAGGGTTAGGGTATTGGCAGATAATAAGCTTTAAATAGTAAGGTAGTGGCGCTCTATGCCTAACCCTAAACCCTAACTCCTAACTCTAACAATAACCCTAAGAACAAATTCAACAAAGGCAATGGTGCGCCACCTGCTGCACACTGCTGCGCTGATGTGCAGATAAGAGGAAAGATCCTGAATTTGTAATGCTCATTAATGGAGAACTTAAAAATAAAAAGCAAGAAAAGCACTTACTCTGGCCCTTTACACACAAGGACAATTGCCCATAAGAGAATATCCATTATGTAACAATCTCCCCTGATTACATGAACTTAACTTCTTAAGTGAGTTTACCCATTACTCCATTAAATCTCATGTAAAACCTCCTGTGGGGCAGAGGCTGCCTTACAGAAGTTTCTACAAAAGCAATGTAATTGAGGCTGAAGTTGGCGAAATACTGTGCTCCCAATCTAGCTGCTCTCAAATCTTGTAAGTATTTAAAATATTATTATTATTATTATAATTAATAATAATAATAAGCATAATAAGGGCCCTATTAAATTCCAAAAGAAATTTGCTGAAGTTACAGAGCTATTAAATTAGAAAAGCCTGCAAGGAAATGGCCGTAATCCAAATCCGTAAACCATTCTTCGTCACGTAGCAAATTATTCAAACCCATATTTACGGGTTTAGACCAAGCCAATTGTAAAATAGACAGTCATCACTACGTCACTAAAACTTGGAGGTTAAATTTCAATCAGTTACAGTTTTGAAGTCTCAGTTGCGATCGGACCCACATTCCAGAAATAAAGTACCGTATTGGTCCGAATATAAGCCGCACCTTTTTTCCGATTTTTGAGCTTGCGAGTTACGGGTGCGGCTTATATTCACAACCGTAAAAAAAATCAGTGCCGATTTTGCGAACTTTGCTTGTTACGTGTGCGGCTTCTATTCGCAAACGCAAAATTACTGCTGATTTGCGCGATTGCGAGTTAAGGGTGGCGATTTTCGTGCTTGAGACTGCAGTATTGAATAGAGATTTACGGTTTTAGTGATTCTAACATCCTGTACGGCCTGTAACCTGCAAAAAAAGCTACAGTGCTAATTAGAAAGCCTGTTTCTTGCAATGGCTGATCACTTTGAGAGTCTTTTTCTCTCCAATTTTACGGGTGCGGCTTATATTTGAGTACTATCTTTTTTCTATTTTTTCCCCTTGAACTTTACGAGTGCGACTTATATGCGAGTGCGGCTGATATTCTGAACAATACGGTAATATGAAAAAATCTATAAATATAATATTCTAGTCCACGCGAGTTCTATTATATGTATTAACACATTGATTTTTGTGATCGATATAACACGGAAATTAAACATATATTTTTTTTTATTGCTGGTTTGCGAGCTTGAGAATGTTATGCTATTCATTTTATAAACCATTTCATCACTTTCACTGTAATTTAAAATACAGTATTGTGTTTATATTTGCTTTTACAGTGCTACGGACAGGAGTTTAACCCCTTTGCGGGTCCTCTCTAGAAGTACCCGTAGGATTTTTGGCTACATTTGCCATTTAAGGGTATGAAAACAGTAGCGATTTGCGATTATAACATTTACGGGATTGAAAGTTTAAAGGCTTAGCATGGTCGGAGTTCAGATTTTGACAACCTGTAGGGATTTTCCGCCTGTAACTCGCAGATCATTTGCAGGTAGCTAAAAGAGGCCAATTTAATAGCCGTAACTTTTGCAGGCTACTTTACAGGCTTCTGGGACTTGGCTAATTTAATAGGGCTCCAGGAGTTGTAACAGTGTCCTCATTGGGCAATATTTATCAAACAAGGTAAAAAGTGGGGAAGGATATTTAAAATTTCTTGTTTTAATCTCACTTTGATAAACATTTGTGTTTTATTTTTTAGATGTACTTGGTCCTCCTACCCAATAGATGGCATTGACATGAGTGTAGTTGCTAAAGCAAAATAGTGGTTATCTCTTGTTTAATAAATGCATTATATAAGATGAAGTATTTGTATATGTTGTTAGCTTGATAAAGGAATTCTAGGAGTCTGACATGTTGGGACCTCAATTTTGTAGGAAGATATATTTTTAATAATATTCAATTAATAAAGTATGTCTTAGTATCTATAGTTTTAAATTATGTCATAGTTGGAACTTCAGCTGGTATTGGTCCCTTTCAGGAATATACTTTTTGAATAAAAAATAATTCTTTAAAAATTATAATATAAAAAACATTTCACTATGGGATTTTTATGTGGAACTGTTCACTTGATAAAACTAATTTTCAAAGTTTTTAACTTGTAAATTAAAATTTTTAATCATTCAGCTTTAAAAGTTATTTGCCATTATCTGTATTATTAAAATGTTTCAATAAAATATTTGATGTGCCCATTTGTTAGTTAGGCTCTCTTTAAAATTAAAGTTATATAGGAGTCGAGCCATCAAGGTATGTTTTTATCAAACTACAAAAAGTCAGGAAAAGGGGGGGTGGGTTAAAATGAGCTAAATTATCCCCATGGTTTTCTATGGTGCCTATTTATGTAGCTTGTATATCTTTTTACCCTATTTGATAAGTAGACGCAAAGAAATCATTGGAGGTGAAGACATTTACCTCTCCTTGTTTAACTCCACTAATCCTCAGTTTGAGTAGTATATTCAATTAACCATTTATATATTTCTCGATTGCAAGGCTGGATGGTTAAATACTGTCCAAACCAACATCCTTCAAATAAAGCCAAATATTTCTGAGGGACCTTCCTTTAAACAGGAATTTTTCTTTACCCAACAAGTCCCTATAAAGTTTATTTATTAAGCCTGGCTTAATATGTAATCAAATTTGTTGCAATTAACCTGATCCTTTTTAAAAATATTAAAAGTCATTTTCAATTTTTAATAAAAAGTATATTGTAAAGTTGTTTATGTTGCTGCAGACTATAATATACAGTAGAGTGTTGGGACATTGTAGGGGCCCTTTATGTTTTTTCAAACTGAGCTTGAAATCTAACTTTCTTTAGATCATTTGTTCAAACAATTCTGCTATTTCAGAAAATATATTTACAAGAACCAACTAGTATGTCAAAAGTAAGGTCAAAAGTCTGAGATTAAATTGAAAAATATTTTTGATCATCCCATTACAGGTGTTGAGCAGAACTTGACATTATGAAGATCAGTATTTACAGCCAGAAGCTGTTATCGTTTGTGCAATAACTCTTGGGTCAAATTAATTTTTATCTCCAGAGTAAGGAGAGGAACATTCAAAGACATCTGTTTAATGTGTTAATGAACATTATATACTAGGCTTTTCCAATTAAGTGTGGCACCTTTTAAATCATCTTAATGAAATGAATCCAAAGTTATCACAGCTAATGATATGTGAGACTTAAGCAGTAATAAATAAAATAAAATCTTCACACACTCAGATGACCTCAGTGCTATCTCTCTTAAGTATACAAAGAGGAATACTTTTAATTAGCCAATCACATCAGTCTTGTCTAAAAGTTTTACAGTATCCTAGTGATCGGTTTCTATACAGACATACTTTACAATGTATATAAATAAATAGAACAGCCACTCTCATGTATACACAAATGGCTCCCCATTGTCTAAAAGCTTTCAAAGGTCTACGAAAGGGATCTCAAAAACCCTACACAGAACCTCATAACTTATTTTCAGGACATTTTAAAGGCTAATACAATTTTTTTTTCACAGATTGTAATTATCTTCTGAAATCTCAGTCATACAAAATGGAACTCTAATATAACTACATATAAAGCTCAATAAATAATATTTAAAAAATGTTCTCACATGCTCTCGCAAAACCGTGTAAGAGTACTTGGTTTTTCTTGGTTCCGTCTCTGTCGAAACCATCGTTGGATACTGCGCACGTCCCAATCCAGCTGTTTGGAAAGTCCTTCCAGTCTCTTCTCATCAGGGTGCTACAAAGTAAGTGCAGTATGAAGTAAGTATCAGGAAAATATTGCAAATGATTGATACATTTTATAAGATTTAGTTAGGCTGTATTTTATTCTGCATGCAACAGTTTCATACATGGACTTATGATATACTAAAGTGTGACTGGGATAATTATTGGAGAATCTTACCAGTTCTTATGTTAGACATAGGTTACATTTACTGAGATGTAACATCTCCTAAACATCTCACCTTGTTATATCTGGTCAAGAATGTTAAAATGTAATATATCATTCAAACATAGTGCTTTACCTTGCAAATTGAGGGTTTAGGTGTCAAAAAAATACCTCCCCCATGGATTATTTTGTCTTGTCAACCTCTTCTTTCATCCACAGAAAAAAAAACAACCACTCATACTGTTTTTGTGAAAATGCTATTGATAGCTTGTCAGTACTGTGTGTGCATATAAATATCTATTTATTTTCTAACATAATTTTATATATATATATATATATATATATATATATATATATATATATATACAGTTGCAAGCAAAAGTATGTGAACCCTTTGGAATGATATGGATTTCTGCACAAATTGGTCATAAAATGTGATCTGATCTTCATCTAAGTCACAACAATAGACAATCACACTCTGCTTAAACTAACAACACACAAATAATTAAATGTTACCATGTTGTTATTGAACACACCATGTAAACATTCACAGTGCAGGTGGAAAAAGTATGTGAACCCCTAGACTAATGACATCTCCAAAAGCTAATTGGAGTGAGGTGTCAGCCAACTGGAGTCCAATCAATGAGATGAGATTGGAGGTGTTGGTTACAGCTGCCCTGTCCTATAAAAAACACACACCAGTTCTGGGTTTGCTTTTCACAAGAAGCATTGCCTGATGTAAATGATGCCTCACACAAAAGATCTCTGCAAGACCTACGATTAAGAATTGTTAACTTGCATAAAGCTGGAAAGGGTTATAAAAGTATCTCCAAAAGCCTTGCTGTTCATCAGTCCACGGTAAGACAAATTGTCTATAAATGGAGAAAGTTCAGCACTGCTGCTACTCTCCCTAGGAGTGGCCGTCCTGTAAAGATGACTGCAAGAGCACAGCGCAGACTGCTCAATGAGGTGAAGAAGAATCCTAGAGTGTCAGCTAAAGACTTACAAAAGTCTCTGGCTTATGCTAACATCCCTGTAAGCGAATCTACAATATGTAAAACACTAAACAAAAATTGATTTCATGGGAGGATACCACAGAGGAAGCCACTGCTATCCAAGTAAAACATTGCTGCACGTTTACAGTTTGCACAAGAGCACCTGGATGTTCCACAGCAGTACTGGCAAAATATTCTGTGGACAGATGAAACTAAAGTTGAGTTGTTTGGAAGAAACACACAACACTATGTGTGGAGAAAAAGAGGCACAGCACAACCAACATCAAAACCTCATCCCAACTGTGAAGTACGGTGGTGGGGGCATCATGGTTTGGGGCTGCTTTGCTGCATCAGGGCCTGGACGGATTGCTATCATCGAAGGAAAAATTAATTCCCAAGTTTATGAAGACATTTTGCAGGAGAACTTAAGGTCATCTGTCCACCAGCTGAAGCTCAACAGAAGATGGGTGTTACAACAGGACAACGACCCAAAGCATAGAAGTAAATCAACAACAGAATGGGTTAAACAGAAGAAAATACGCCTTCTGAAGTGGCCCAGTCAGAGTCCTGACCTCAACCCGATTGATATGTTGTGGCATGACCTCAAGAAAGCGATTCACACCAGACATCGCAAGAATATTGCTGAACTGAAACAGTTCTGTAAAGAGAAATGGTCAAGAATCACTCCTGACCGTTGTGCACATCTGATCTGCAACTACAGGAAACGTTTGGTTGTAGTTATTGCTGCCAAAGGAGGTTCAACCAGTTAGTGCAGGTGGAAAAAGTATGTGAACCCTTGGATTCAATGTGAATGTTTACATGGTGTGTTGAATAAAAACATGGCAACATTTAATACTTTGTGTGTTATTTGTTTAAGCAGACTGTGATTGTCTATTGATGTGACTTAGATGAAGATCAGATCACATTTTTTGACCAATTTGTGCAGAAATCCATATCATTCCAAAGGGTTCACATACTTTTGCTTGCAACTGTATATACACTAATAATGAGTATTGAAGTATATTATGATACCTTTTGGTTCCGACAAACGCCTTATTTATATTGACAAGCTCTCTTTATCCAGTCTGAAGCAATACTACATGAGATGGAACCCTTAGATTGAATAAAAAGAGCGATTTAGTGAGAGTGGAGACAGCATCTGACATCATCATCAGATAAATACATATAGGGGGAATAAATGCAACATAGGGCCCTATTCAATTTGCCAAATTGAAGTTACTGAAGCCGGTAAAGGAGCCCACAAAAGTTACAGTGATTAATTGACCTCTTTTAGCTACCTGCAAACGATCTGCGGACTACAGGCTGAAAATCCCAAATCTTTACTCCAACCCCAAGCCTTTGATCTTTCAAGCCTGTTACAATCACAAATCGCTATTAAATCGCTACAATTCCTCAAGCCCACAATTGTTATTACACCTGTAAATGACAAATGTAGAATAAAATCGTACAAGTATCAGATAGGACCCGCAAGGGGGTTAAACACGTGTTCATAGCACTGTAAATGCAAATAAAAAAAAAATGAATACTGCACTTTAAAAGACGGGAAAAGCAATGAAAGACAATAAAAATAATTGCATAACAGTCTCAAGCTCGTAAATCTGCAATCAAAAATATTTATTTTTACAATTTATTTTCATGTTACATCAATCTCAGGAATCAAGGGGTTAATACATATCAGGCCACCCACATGAACTAGACTGGTTTCTTCATTCATTTTTATTGATGTTCACATTGCTGGATTATGAGTCTAATCGCATATCGGATTTTGAAACACTAGTTGATTGACGTTTAAATTGCAGCTTTAACTCACGTTTTATTTACTATTGGCTGTTTCGACATCTGTAGTTACGGGCTTTCAGATTTGATCATGATCTTGAGCTGAAATGCTACATATGGAAACATGGTTTACGGTTTTGTATTTCTCCCATGTAGTTGCAGGCTTTTCTAATGTAATCACTCTGTAACTGCGGCAAATTTCAATCCTGCAGACTTACGGGCTGTATGAAGGTACTTGGAATTTAAGAGGGCCCTAAGAGTGACAAGCCTGTTGTTGTAAAATAAAATAAAATCTCAAATATTTTCCTGAAAGGTGTATTTTTTAAGAAGTCCTAAAAATGTAACTCTCCACAACATTACACACTATTTAAATTTTCTAGCACTGTATAGAAGTAATATCCCTATTATACCTAATGTATATTATGTGGCACAATATTGCAGTATCAGTAATCTATAATACTTCTATATAGTGCCAGATAATAAAATGTAACACTGCTATATTGTGACAATACTATATATTGTTTATGATATCTGGTACTATAGATCAGTATTATACATTATGTGGCAAAATAAAGCAATATTATCACTAATATAGTTGTCCTACTGCAAGTTTGTGTGTAATGCTCGCAAAGTTTGCGGGAAGGCGTGAAGGCGCTCTTTGCAAGGCTTGCAAGGGAGAGGGAAGGAGAGAGAAGGAGGGGAGAAGAGGTAGGGAGAACACTTTCGGTGCTCATTGCAAGGCCCGCAATAGGTGCCGAAAGTTTCTGGTTGCTTGAGAGTCACTATTAAAAGAGGCCTAGATCAACTGTTCTGCCAAGTATATGTGTCAGCGAGTGCTGTTCTAGCAGCAGCAGCTTTCACTCCTGGCTTACACACAGGTACATTCGGCTGGAGGGTGCAGTGCTGACCCCGGGGAATGTAACCCCAACACTGCACTGGCTCAGTCACTCATGCCCGTCTGCTTCCATTTAAAACTGAATTGCAGAGACGTACAGTGGATGAATTCTAGGTGCCTGTAAGCATTTTGTGGCATGACAACCTGGCTCCTGGCATTTGTTGAGTCCTGTAAATTTTATTTTTATTTAAAATACAGTATTCAATTTTATTTCTTGTGGCTTGAGAGTTTTGATTGCTTGAGTTCCGGTTAACTGAGAGTCTATTGAATATTATATACATTTGATTTCCTTTAGTATGTAAGCTTCTGAGCAAGGGTCATAGGGTATTCAATGCTGTAGATAAAAGTACCATATATCACAAAAGTTTGCTATGAGCAAGGTCCTCATTTTCTCTTGTATCTGTATATTTAAAATCAGTTTTGTCATTTACCCTGCAACCTATGGCATCATAAAACGTGAAACTATGTTGTCATAAACTATCTTACAGTTGAAAGCAGATTATATAAAAGTATTATACAAATGTTCAATTTATTTGCCAAAATTAAGGTTCCCATGGTTACACTACACTTTGGAATTTCACCAAATACAGAATCCAGTTACAAAAAGATACATTCTATTGGAATATGTACTTTATTTCCTGCAAGAAATAGAATTAAAACATTTAAACTGATGTGACATACCTTATTTTTCACAACAGAATTTCCTTTTATCTGTTTCTGTTTTTATTGCATTTTAGAGATTGACAGCCTTATTAAATTGCGATTCGGTAAATTTAAAAGGGCTCTATATAAGCACACAGCATATTTTTTTTACAGAAGTTTTTAGTTAGTGATCTTCTATCTAAAAGCAAGGTCTTCACTAACTAAAAACTTCTGTAAATAAAATACGCTATGTGCTTAAATAGAGCCCTTTTAAATTTGCTGAATAGCAATTTAACAAGGTTGTGAATCTATAACTATTAATCCCCAGGGGTTTCAGGATATTCAGTTTTACAAAAGTGCAGTTTTATTGAACACTTGTTAGTATTTAGATGCAATAATACTCAGAAATAAGAAAAGATACATTACCAACAAGTGACTTTCATAAAACTGCTGCTCTTTACTGTTTGTTCACTTGTGAGTTGGTTTTATTAATAATTGTTGTAAGTTATACATTTCTACCAGCCATATGTAGATAACTCTCTATGCCTGTCCGTTTCCTTTTTTTTATTTTTATTTTTTTATTGTTATTTTACTCATTGGTAACAATTATCATTAGTTTGATTAGTTAGAAAAATTACTCCCTAACAATTCCCTCCATCCACGCACGTGGTGAAGGAAATCCCTGGAATTCCCTTACCCACTCACTCCCAATCACCCCCTTGCACGCTCAAACCCGATCTCCCTTCCCCGATCACCCAATTAACCCAGGGCCATGGGGGTCTTTTAAAACTATAGGTGCCATTTGGGTCCGATAGGGACCCCAGTGGGGGTGGTTAACATTTAGATGCAACAGGTGTCCTTTAGTACAATAGTACTCGCAATATTTAAAACAAAAAAATCAAGAATATTAGGAGTTGCAAATACCAAGTAATTTTTAGTAATTTGGAATTGAATACTTAATATTCCTAATGTGTTAAATAAAATGGGGAAGCCAGTGTAACATTGTGAGTAGGGGTTACTCGCGGGCATTTAAGGTAACACACTAGTAATCATGCTAAGAAGGGGGATAGAATCTCTAGGGAAAGTTACTGAGCCTCATTCAATGGAGCAATTGTAAGTTACGGATGCCCGTAATGGATCTTGTAAGCTAATTTGCTTTTCAACTGGTGTTTTTTTTTCGAGCAGCAAACAGGCTACGGGCTACGGGCTTAAAATCCTTGCAGTTGTGACAACTGGATCTTACGCCCCATCTAAGCCTTTGATCCCTCCCGTCCGCAAGAGTTACAATCACTAATATCGCGAATCGCTATTCTATTGCTACAATTCTGCAAGCCTGCAAATGTTTTCACACCCGTAAACGGCAAATGTAGAAGAAAATCCTACAGGTACCAGATAAAAAATCAATACTGTACTTTTAAATACAGGGAAAGTGATGAAAGACATTCAATTTATTTGCAGAACTGTCCGAAGCTCGCAAACCGCCAATCAAAAATAATTTATTTATTTTTTAATTCAGGGTTATATCAATCTTGGGAATCAATGAGTTAATACATATCAGTCCACCCACATGGACGGCATTGATTTTATTATTTTGCGGTTTTGCAAATCCAATCATATATCTGACCTCTAAACGCTAATTGATTACAAGTAACCTCCATGTTTTACTGACGTAATGATGCCAGTCTCATTTTCAATTGGCTGTTTCGAAATGGGTAGTTATGGCCTTGCTTAACTGATCATGTTCCCGCCCTAAACTGCTACGTACGAGTGCATCGTTTACGGTTTTGGCTTTTGGCCTGTAACTTGCAGGCTTGATCAATTGAATAGCACCAAAATTGTATCAAAGTAAAAGCCTGCAACAGGCCCGCAGACATATGGCCTATATACCGCAAGATGCGGCCTTCTAATTGAATGAGGCTCTTTATGACTGTGTAACTTTATGATTTAGGGAATTGAATGAGGCTCTAAGTTTGCTATATTTGTTGCCATATCATATTGAAAATAAGCTTTAGTTCATTTGTTACTAAATCTAAGTTGATGAAACTAGACAACTTACCCAGCGATTATTAGAAAATTAGGTCTCTTGTTTTTATACGTTACCTCATGGGTAACTTTGTACCACAAGCTACAACAGTGTTGCTCATATAAATGAATGTGTTTAGCTAAAATGGACCCTGAATTATAGCCTGAATTATTGTATTTTTTATTGGTTAAGTGATTTTAAATTAATCTTATGATTGTGAGTACAAATAAGCTTCTCATGTCCAAGTGCTTTGGGGACTTTTAAGTAGCTAAGAAGTAATTTTAATAATAGTATATACATTTTCTACTGTAAGAAATACTAGTAATTGGGATTATGAAAAAGTGATGTTGGCTGTGCGATTTATATTAATTTATATTAAAACAGAGTTGATAAGATGAAATGAAATAAAAATTAAATATATAAAAAAAATATTTATAATGTAAATAATGTGATCATCAGTAAATTACCTGCTTGATTTTAGTTTATTTACTTAACAATGAGAAGGAGAATTCTTCACTAAGCACAATAAGACTCCTGGGCCCTATTCGATTGAAATTTGCAACAGTTACAGAGCGATTCAATTGATCTAGCCCGCAGCTATCTGGCCAAAAGCCTAAACCTTAAACCATGCACTCGTAAGTAGCATTTCATGATCAATTAAGCAAGTCCGTAACTACTAATTTAGAGACAGACAATCAATAGTAAATGAGACCGTCATCATGACGTCAGTAAAAACATGGAGGTTAAACATCAATCGATTAGCGTTTAGAAGTCCGATATGCACAATGTACAAAATATACTGTTCTAGTCCGTGTGGTTGGCCTGATATGTATTAATTCCTTGATTCCTGGGAGCTTGAGACTGTTGTTCAATTAATTCTAATGTCTTTCATCGTTTTCCCAATCTTTTAAAGTGAAGAATTGATTTTTTATTTGCATTAACAGTGCAAATTAGTTAAGGGATACATTATGGGCTCCAGTAACTAACAATTGCTCAATTGAATAGGGGCCCTAGTGTCACAATGGAAGTTTCTTATTCCAGTCACCTTTACGTATAGTTTGTTCAATTTGATCTATTCTTATAACTTGGGTGATTGGTATGCACATTGTTTACATGACGTGCTATTGATGTATCTTCATTATTTATTATTGATTTGATATGTTCAAGTTCTCGTCTTTCCGATGTACCATTAACAACATGAACAAAGTATTTGAAACATAATGTCCATTGTTAGACATGTTATATTATGTATAATACTAGCGACTTGCCCGTAAAAAAATGACGGCAATAAGATTGTAAAGCAGGTAAAGGTGTTTGGTTGCAACATTAATTTTGTAGGTGTTCCAAGATCCTTCGGCGCTCATTGCGAGGCTGTTGTTTGTTTGTGTGCTCTGAGCAGCCTTGGAAATAATTTGGAAATTAATAAATGAATATACTTTACCTATTTTGAAGTTATATATGCAGGAAGCATTGTGTTGAAGAGCTGACAATCTGTTTTCATGTTGCTGCAGCATACAATGTGTGTTTTGAGTGTTGTGTAAGTGTCAGCAATGTGTGCAGTGTGTAGTGTAAATAATGTGCGTGCACAAGGAAAATCCGTAAGGGTAGCTGTGTACTTCCGCATTGTGTAAGCTAGTGTTGTAAAATGGTGCCTAATGTGTGTAGTACATGGCTGTGGATTATTTTGCGTCCTTGTTCTTGGACCTCGTACAGCTTTTACAGAAAATCTGTATGTGCTTGGTGGTGTTTTGCGTGTTTAGGGTCCTGTAGCCTCGTTTTTGCTTTTTTCAGCTGCCATTTTTTCTCTTGCTTAGGGGATTTTCGGGTGTCTAAACTCTTGAATTTCTACTTAAATTGAGGTGTAACTTCACTTGTAGAGGTGCTGGGTGCCTCTCCTTGCTGTGGGTAAGCTTTTTATGTGTTTGTTGTGTGTATTTATTGTGTTTTTAATGTTTTCATGTGCGCGGGTTTCGGGCGCTAAGGTTGTACTATTGCAAGGTTGTAATGATTTTTTTTCTAAGTCCCGCGGCTCGTATTTTCAGATGCTAAGTCCGTAAATTTTGCAGTCTCGGTGGGAGCCTTCACCTTCAAAAATGTGGCCCCTCGCTTTGCGAGGGCTGCAACGTTAGCAACAACTTTTGACAACCCGCACTGCTGACAACTATATATGTCATAGTACTTATAGTGTCTAAAAAATTTAATTTCAATCCTACATTAGGCTTGCATCACAGAATTGAAAAACAATGTTGAAAAAGAATTACAGCAACAAGTAAATTATATTAACATGTCCAAGTTTATGAACATACATCAGTAGCATGTCATGTAAAAAGGTGAAAAACAAGTTGCCTACTGTTTATAGGAATAGATGACTTTGAACAAACTATCTGTAATGGTGACTGGGATAAGAAGCCTCTATGTAGAGAGGGCCTATAGATCTTTCACCTTGACATTAGAATTCCAAATTCACATTCTCATTGTTCATTAAATAAACTATAATCAATCCCCCATCTGGATCGCTACCTTGTCATGTTGAAGGAGCTTGTATACCTCAATAATGCTGTGAGTTATACCATGTAGGGTTGCCCAAGATAGGCAGGTCATAGCAGAGAGGTCAGATAAATTGTGGTCCACTGGAGAAGCATCTAGCAACCCACTCCAGTAGCTTTGCCAAAATAACTCTATAGATAAGCAATACCAGATATTTCATGCTGTGGTCCATTGGGTCAGGGAGAGTCAGACACAACTGAATGAGTTAACAACAATGTAATGACCTATGGCTTCAGTGTGGCTTGATAAGAACCTAATTCAAACCTACCCCATAGGATTGTCTGGTTCTTTGTATATCCCTGATAGCAGGAACAGAACCAACACAGCTTACCACCACCAAAGCACACAAAAAAACCAAAGGAATCAGTAGCTACCCAGCAAATATTACCAACTGTAACAGAGACCAGTGCAAGTTCCACAGCAATATTTCCAGTAATAAGGATTATTATTCACTCAGAATGAAACACACACCTCAGTTATGCATGTTTAAACTGACAACTGCCTTTATTGATATGGTCCAGTATTTATGCACAACCCAGTCCAACAAAACTCCACCAGCCCTCCACCCTGCCTATGTGGGGAGGTATGCCCATCAGTGATGTCACTCACCCCCTTGGTCCAGGAGCCTAATTTACTGTCCAGGCTAATTGGCCCTATGATCCTGGCTTTAAAGGGGGTATGTGATCAAATTAGGAGTGCAGATACTCATTCTCTGATGTGTGGGACCCTCCATATGCTCCAGCTTGCTTCCACATTCACACCTAAGTGACCACTGTCCCCTGGTGCCAGTTAACCCTTCCGCCACTGTACTGGATTCCCTAAACCCAAGCACCTTGTAACTGGTGACTTCTCTGCTCCAGGGACCCTGATAATACACTTTATTAAACTATCTAGGGAAAATGCAGCATTTCAATAGCAAACATGCCTGGGTACCACCTTGTGCATCAACAAATCTACACAATAATACAAAAATTCTGATCACCCCTATATTGTGGCCTTCTCCATGAACAACATGGCTCTCCCCATCTATCAGGGCACACAATAAGAAAGTAGCTGGCAAAGTTCAAGTGTTCAGGCTAGGAGGATAGTGTCAATGGAGAGAAGGAAGAAAGAATATCAACAATCCATATTAATCCAGGGCTCCAAATAGTCTAACAATCCCTAAAAGTCTTTGCCCTTGCCCCGCATATTACAAACAACGAATAATCAACTCAGGTACATTAACAACAATTCTACCTACTTCCAAGTAACACATATCATATTATTTACATTACATTGTTTAAAACATTTTTTTATTATCAATGCTGTTTTCATATAATTATATATTTTACAATCATTACAATTGAGTTATTCAAGGAAACCAATTATCCCTTAAATCGACATCAATGTTTCACAATCACATTATTAGTATTGCTGACTAGTAAAAAATACTAACATTTATATACTGTTATTAAAGTTGCTTCTTAGCCGCTTAAAAGTTCCCAAAGCACTTGTACTTGAGATGCTTCTTTGCACTAACAGTGATATATTTAATTTAAAATAATGTATGTTATCACTTCGCACATTTCAGTAGCTTAAAAGAGCATAAAAGAGAACATCTTCAGCTGCATCTTACCCTGATAAGTTGAGGTCACTTAACTCACGAATGCGGGCCAGGTCTTATTTTATGTCAATTGTCTGAAGTAGCAACATAGAGAGAGCCATTCGGTGCATAAAAGCTGATGGTATATGTTGTATTCCCTGAATATACTGTAGCTTATGAATAAAAAAACTATAATTCAGGGTCAATTTTAGCTTTACACATTTATTCATATTGGCAATACTTTTAGAGCTTGTGGAACAAAGTAGTGGGTGGTCCATATGTTACACCTGTGAAGTAACCTATAAAAGCAAGAGTTCTTATTTTCTAACAATCATTGTGTACGCTGTTTATTTTCCTCAACTTAGTTTTAGTAACAAATGAAGAAAGCATATTTTCAATTTGAAATGGCAACATATATAGCAAACTTAGGTCCTGTGATGTTCCAGGTTTGATCACCTGCCTTTAGCTTACATGAATTCCTCTGGGTTGCCAATTTCTGGGGTCATCTCTCAGGGCCCAGCCTGCAGGGACACAGGAATGCAGGAGCCAATCACTAGAGGTTTAAACTATTTCCACCATGTCAGGATTATTAATTACCCCTGGGGGTCAATCTGACAATTTGCTTTCTTTCTCGTGAAATAACCAGGGGTACTATTTACTTTCTTGTAGTAAACAGCATGTGCCCCAGCATCACCCATTCCCCTAAAGAGTGCCTTCCTTTCTTTAGTGTAACTGGCAGGGCCTTTTGATGTCTATTTGCCCAGAAAAATAAACACTTCACACCCCAGTGTCAGGAGTGGTCAGGAAGCCTGCACCACAGAGAGGCCAGCACTATAAACACTTGCTTATAGACAAAATGTCTATATGCTTCCTCCAATACTTCTCCTGGCTAATTTCTGCCCCTCAATACAGCTAACCCCTATAACTGTATTTCCTTCGCTCAGGTACCCCGGTAATAAACGCCATTACACTCCCTTGGAAAAAATTTACATTTCAATTCCAAACATGACTCGGTATCACCTTTACATCAATAACTTTCCCCATAATTTCTGCCTACACTGTTCTATATAATACACACACACTCTATCTTGGTGACTCCAAAATTACATATTGAGGTCTACCTTACATTACACAGCAACATCATGTCATATTCCGTAGCCAGTCCACATGGGATGGAGTTAAATATAACATAGTCCATAAAGTTCAGGGGGGGGGGGGGGGGGCTCCTAACTATTACTTATAAATGCTGCTACCAGTAATATTAAGCAAGTCACTAGCACAAAGCACATTTTAAACACACATAATTTCTGTAAGCATTGCCCCTACAAGCAACTTGGTACCTTCCTTAGTAACTCCCAGGTCTATTGAATTATTTAGCGATATCTGTTATGAATAACAGAGTCCATAGTCCAAAAAGTGCAGGGGGGTGGCTTCTGGGCATAACAGGTCCCCTTTCTAATTGCATGGGGGACGTTTGCTAAATAACCGTAAAATGGGTTACATGTTTATGTTAATATTTTCACTTGCATTACAGCACTATACCCACATTGGTAAATTCTTCCTTGTCGGCAGGAGATTTCAGTGAAGGAAGTATGTGTTTACTCCGTATATAACACCAAAGTTTAGGTATGAGAGACCACACTAGGAACCAACATAAAAAAAGAACATTATGATTATTATAATGAGTGAAAACAAGCTCCAATAACTGCAGCAAGAAACCATATATATTTATTTATTATATATTGTTCTTTACTTATTTTATTTAAATTTATATATGTGACAATTGTAATTATATATATATTATATAATTGCACACATGTTGTGTATATAAATATCACTAAAACACTTTATTAAGTACAGTGCCTTGCAAAAGTATTCACCCCCCTTGACTTTTTACCTTTTTTGTTACAATACAGCATTAAGTTCAGTGTTTTGTTAATCTGAATTTTATGTGATGGATCAGAACACAATAGTCTAAGTTGGTGAAGTGAAATAAGAAAAATATATACATAAAACTATTTTTAGAAATAAAAAACAGAAAATTGTGCATGTGCGTATGTATTTACCCCTTTTGTTATGAAGCCAATAAAAAGCTCTGGTGCAACCAATTACCTTCAGAAGTCACATAATTAGTGAAATGATGTCCACCTGTGTGCAATCTAAGTGTCACACTGCCATTACATATACACACCTTTGGGCTGCAACACCTAAGCAAGAGGCACCACTAACCAAACACTGCCATGAAGACCAAGGTACGCTCAAAACAAGTAAGGGACAATGTTGTTGAGAAGTACAAGTCAGGGTTAGGTTATAAAAAATATCCAAATCTTTGATGATCCCCAGGAACACCATCAAATCTATCATAACCAAATGGAAAGAACATAGCACAACAGGAAACCTGGCAAAGAGTGGTACAGGTTTTGCTCAAGAATATCCCTGTACTTAGCACCATCCATCTTTCCCTCAATTCAGTTTCCCAGTCCCGGCTGCTGAAAAACATCCCCACAGCATGATGCTGCCACCACCATGTTTCACTATGGGGATGGTGTTCTTCGGGTGATGTGATGTGTTGGGTTTGCACCAAACATAGCGTTTTCTTTGATGGCCGAAAAGTAAAATTTTAGTCTCATCAGACCAGAGTACCTTCCTCCATACATTTTGGGAGTCCCCCACATGCCTTTTTTGCAAACTCATTTTGTTTTTTTGCTGAAAGTAATGGTTTTCTTCTGGCCACTCTACTATAAGGCCCAACTCTATGGAGCGTATAACTCGTTGTCGTCCTATGTACAGATACTTCAGTTTCTGCTGTAGAACTCTGCAACTCCTCCAGGGTTACCTTAGGTCTCTTGGCTGCCGCTCTGATTGATCCCCTCCTTGCCCGTGAGCTTTGGTGGGCAGCCATCTCTTGGCAGGGTTGCTGTTGTGCCATGTTCTTTCCATTTGGTTATGATAGATTTGATGGTGCTCCTGGGAATCATCCAAGATTTGTAATTTTTTTTTATAACCTTACCCTGACTTGTACTTCTCAACAACATTTTCCCTTACTTGTTTGGAGCGTTCCTTGGTCTTCATGGCAGTGTTTGGTTAGTGGTGCCTCTTGCTTAGGTGTTGTAGCCTCTGGGGCCTTAGATTGTGACACTTAGATTGCACACAGGTGGACATAATTTCATTAATTATATGACTTCTGAAGGTAATTGGTAATTGGGCTTCATAACAAAGGGGGTGAATACATATGCATATGCCAATTTGCTGTTTTCTATTTCTAAAAAATTGTTTTATGTATATATTTTTCTCATTTCACTTCACCAACTTAGACTATTGTGTTCTGATCCATCACATAAAATCCAGATTAACAAAACATTGAATTTAAGGCTGTAATGTAACAAAATAGGTAAAAAGTCAAGGGGGTGAATACTTTTACAAGGCACTGTACTTAATAAAGTGCTTTAGTGATATTTTGTAACACATTTCTTAAGCCTTTTACAATTGCACACATGTCCAGGCCATTATTATTATTTTGCACCATATACATTTTCAATTATTATTAAATAGATTTTGTTACTATTACTCTTAATAAAAATTATTAGATTATACTTATAATTTAGCTGTGTGAGTTTGTATATAATTGCTTAATTGCTATAATTTTTGGTGGGTTTCCCCCACTCAGTTCTCTTGTATATTGATAGTAAAATATATGCAGCCTTATTAAATTGTGATTCTGCAAATTTAAAAGGGCTCTATTTAAGCACACAGCATATTTATTTTACAGAAGTTTTTAGTTAGTGAACTTCTATCCAAAAGCAAGGTCTTCACTAACTAAAAACTTCTGTAAAAAATATGCTATGTGCTTAAATAGTTGAATCGCAATTTAATAAGGCTGATGGTTCTTAATTCTGTGTCTCTCACTTTAACTTGTGCCTCTGTTGTTTTAAATGCCACTGCAAATCACTTAGCTGCGCTCTTGGAAAGGCTTAATATTAGTATTAGTGCTGCTGTGCATTAGTGTGCCTGCACTTCAATATCGCAAGTGGTTCTTTGATGTTTGTACGTATTATCTTATATTTCTTTGAGGCTACTAGAGCTAGCGTTTTTTGCGTGCTGTTGTATAATCTGGCACAGGGTCTGACGCCCAGAAGTGACGTCACGACGCACGTTTCTGTGAGATCCTAAGTCTAACATCATCAGGGGCTGTCTTACTCTGTCTCTGTGGAGAGTTTATTGTGTTTGGGCTAATTCATTTTAATCTCTTGCATGCCTGTATTGAATTGTACCAAATAACTTTATCAGTATATTATAATGTATTTGTTATTATTAGAGATGACTACATAGCTTTCTTCAATGTTGTTATTGATCACTATAAGTCTATTACTGGACTTATAAATAAGTATTTTATATATGGAAAAAAAATTAATGCTGTGGTTGCTGGTATGTAAATCTTATAATATTCAATACCTTTAATTTTGATATCAGTTCTTGAAATATATGCAATTTTTAATAAATCTAGATTTAATTGTTTTTCTTTATTTTTTTTATGATTTGGAGATATTAAAATGTTCATAATAACATCATTTTAAAATTTTGAATAAATCCTATATTTATATAGGTACTCATTGTAGATTTACTCTAGACTTAATATTCTATTATTCTTTTATGATGTTATTGATAATTTTTTAGTAATTTAGTACTTTATATGTTTTTATGACTTATTTTATAAATGGCGTGAAGGTAAATTCTTCATTATGTCCATTTGGACTTTTTGTATCTAACCAAAAAAAACTAAAAAGCTTGCAGTTCACAAGCGCAAACCATCCAACTTGAAGGAGCTGAAGGAGTTTTGCTAGGAGGAATGGGCAACAATCCCAATGCTAAGATGTGGCAAGCTCATAGAGACTTATCCACAGTGACTTGGAGCTGTGATTGGCGCAAAAGGTGGCTCTACAGCGTATTGACTTTAGAGGATGAATAGTTATGCACATTGACTTTTTCTGTTATTTTGTCCTATTTGTTGTTTGCTTCACAATAAAAAAGAAAATACCTTCAAAGTTGTGGGCATGTTCTGTAAATTAAATGATGCAAATCCTCAACCAATCCATGTGAATTCCAGGTTGTGAGGCAACAAAACACGAAAAATGCCAAGGGGGGTGAACACTTTTGCAAGGCACTGTATGTATGTGTGTGTGTATATATATATATATATATATATATATATATATATATATATATAATGTGTGAATGTAAACTATGTATTCACATCTTTAGTACTGGTTTGTGTGTTACCCTGGATGTTCCCTGTGTATATTACCCTTGTATAGTGAAACGGACATAATGATAAAACATCATGTTTCAATTACACATATGTATATATTGAACTATGTCAAAGTGACAAGTGTCAAATAATAATGAACATTCATGATTTTCTATTCTTTTTTTGGTGCTATACTGTCTTTTCAACTGCTGCGTTGGCATGTGTTAAAACCATTTGTGAGTTGGCTTTATTACACGCAATAGTTTTGATGTTACAGCACTGCCCTATTTTGAGAGTGATCCGTAAAATCTGATTACAATAGGGTTTTGATGTAAAAGTCTAACAGCCTCATTCAATTCGGGGCTGTAACTGCATCACAGATGATTTCATGCGATTGAGTTGCATGCTCCCCTTGCTCTACTTTTACTCTGCTATCCTATTGACCAAGCCCGCAAGTTAGGCGCCGGTCACGAGAATCGGAAACCATGCTCTCGACAGTAGCATTTGCGGGTTTGAACATGATCGCAGGCTCAAGCCCGTGACTCGTGATTCAAGCCCGAAAAAACGGAGGACTTCAAAAGCAAATATAAAATCAATACAGCACTGTAAATGATGGGGAACACAATGGGTGACATTTAAGTTAAAAGCACAACATTCTCAAGCTCACACATCGCCAAAATACAATATTTATTTTATGTTTAATTCCCGTCCAAAGTCCAACGGGCTTGAATGACCTCCAAGCCCATAACTCGTTATTCAAGCCCGTAAGACCTCAATGAAATATGGAGGTTGGATTCCAAAGTCCTACTGGCTTGGAAGTTGAAGCCGTAGGATTTTGGATGGAAATTAAACATGAAATAAAGTATTATATTTTGGCGATGTGTGAGCTTGAGAATATTGTGCTTTTAATTCTAATGTCACCCATTGTGTTCCCCATCATTTACAGTACTGTATTTAATTTATATTTGCATTTAAAGTGCTCTGATTTGTCAGTAAGCCCTTTGCGACACCTCCAAGGTCCCTGTAACCTGTGGTTTGATTTTTACCATTTGCGAGCTTGACGGAGTGGTTAGCGCAAATCAGTGGAAAGGTTTGCCATAATTTGCGACTCTGGCTTGCCGCAGTCACTCGTAGCAGTTCTCTCGCAATTTTTCAGGGATGGGCGAATGGCATAGCTATACAGGATTTACTTTGTTACTAAACCTCCTGTAATTGTGATGGACTGGCTTAACACGGAGGCCTTAGTGACTAAGTAATAAATGTACAATCAGTCTCACCCTGTAGGACATTCTTATCAGCTATTTAAATTGCCAAAATATGTAAACTTTTTCTCAATTTGCTCTAAACAGTGACAACTTCTAAAATAATGTTACACTGTCAGATCCAAAATATATAGCAAACTAAAACTCAAATATATATTATTTATAGCATTAAAATTACAGATTCCAGCCAATATAATAGCTGGTACATTTTTCTACATTCAATTTTTATATAACTTCACCTAATGATAATTATTACCAAAGAGTAAAATAACAGTCAATGGGAAACTGACCAGCATAGAGCGTTATCAACATATGTCCTCTAGGACCCTCATGACACTAAGTACAAACACTACACTACACTACACTATTCTCCCCCAATAAACCACTAAATCTAAATTAACCCCCCTCTACCCTAACCTAATAACCCCTACGTACCTAACAATATCTACATAACCCCCTAATAAACCCCCCACCACACTAATTACACAAAATAAAAAAAATGGAAGGTACAAAAAATAAAAAAGGACATTACAACATCCCCCTTTAACTACAGAAAAATAAAAATAATTACACCCTGCAAAGAAAAAGGTATACACAAATATACATAACATTACAGTTATAAAGACAGTAATACATTAATAATAAATAAGGGTTGATTAAGGGTTTATGGGTGTATAGAGCCACATGAGTGATGGGGCTCTTGTAGTAACCGCGCGGTAGGGGTTAATATTTTTAAGCTCGGGTCCTTTAAGGACCCGCAAGGAGGGTAATTAGAATTTTTAAATGCAGCGGGGTCACGATTGATGCTGATCGCGGGGACCCCCATTGCAAGGGGTTAATGTGTGGGGCTGCGTGGGTCCCTATGGACTCCTGCAGCAAGGGGTTAATATGGGGACACTTTGGGGACCCGATGGGGACCCCCAGCATAGAGGGGGGTTAATGTTAGGTGCCGCAGCCGGGATTGGCTAATGGTGGGCCGTGGGCCCTTTAAGGAGCCGCGGCGGGAATTTGAATTTTGGAAATGCAGAGGGGGCCTGATCTATGCCGATTGGGGACCCCCGCTGCACCCCTGCAGCAAGTGGTTAATGTGGGGTCACTTCGGGGGTCCAGGAGTATCCCCCACAGCAGGGCCTGTATGTAGAACTGCCGCAGAGGTCCCATTCAGGACCCCCGCTGCAAGTGACAAGGTGGGGGAGCCTGCAAGATCATCTCGCAAGCTGTCACTCCTCTTGCACAGTTTCTCCGTGTTTGACACATGTGGCCCTGCTGCATAGCTCACATGTTGCTCACAGCAGGGCTAATTTAATAGCGTTGTAACTTTTCTAAAATTGAAGCACGTAGGGCTTACGTACAAACCTCGTATCTACGAGGCTGGAATGTAATAGGGCTGTTTGTTTGGAATAAAATGACAGAATATGTTGTCTTCCAAATTATCCAAGAAGTTTAAATAAGGTATTTATATTTGACAACTATGATTTTTCTGGTACACACAAATGATAACTCTGATGAAGAGGGTGCATAAAACCCCCACTGGGTGTCACAAACTAAGCATCCTGCTATGTCATCTCAGAGAAACAATTTTAAGAAAATGTCTTCTTTTTTTCCTGGAGATCCATTGGTACAGGTGCTGGGACCTGATTAGGAGCAACTGACATCAGATAGCCCATGAATTATTGTACTCATTCTCTTACATACATTCTATATAAATTAAGCAGTTGATTGGGAGTACATTTTTCTAATAACTACTATTGGAAACATAAAGGCATGCTGCAGACACCACTATCATAAAAACTTAGCAATCCAGTTTGCATGGTGTCATATTTCACAGCTGTAACCTAAGGCCATGACCAGAAGGGAGGGGATTCATACTATATGCAACATATTGTTATATTGTTGCAAGCAAACTCACAGAATGTCACTGTCTGTTTGCCAACAGCATTGCACTGGTATTGACAAGCCCCTCCCTCTGGTAATGGCCTTAGGTCATAGCTGTGAAATATGGCGCCATGAAAGACAGAAAACAGTAAGGGAAGTCAGTTTCAGAAGGTGAAAACAGTTACACGTAAAGAATACATTTTAGATGAGACTTACATTGTGGAAAATAAAATTAAACAATTAACCTAGTTAAAACAGTGAAATAAAATGCTCAAAGAGTCCCTTTAAAAGCTTGAGATATACAATACATAAAACAGCAAAAAATGGTTAAAAAAACCCATAAGACAGCAACAAATTATTGGCATTCAAGTACTTTAGCCCTGTAAAAGTCTTGCAGCCTGCATCTCTCTCTAAACAGGCATTTTACTAATCAATCATGCAGATGTCTGTGGGTGACAACAATATATACATTGTGAATATCAGAGAGAATAGGAAACATTTAAATACATAATTCTTGTTTATTTAGTTACCAGTGAGTAGGCAACATGTAAGAGCTACAATGCCCTGTGTATAAGATCAATCATAAACTGTCTAATCCTTCAATAAAAAGGAGTCAGCATTGATTTAACGGTTGCCAAAATGGTTAATGAAATTACATTTCTGAATACATTCTCTGAAGGCCTGTAATAAAATCTACACAATCACATTAAAAGCTTTGTTCGATATGTGACTAAAGCTTCACATTTTGTAGGCACACTTAGCAATCATTATACTCCATGTGAATCCATCAGGAGAAAAGACAGGGCCAGGCTTTAGCCCATGAGTTTTACCTGGACATTTTAAGATTTAAAATACCCATAGGCAACAAGACACCAAAAAAAAACACTTTAGGTTATATTTATTAAAAATATATATAAGCTTTTTTAAGTTTTTCACAGAGCCTGTCTCATGCCTGCCAACATTTTAAGTGGTTGAAGAAGGTCACTTGTATTCTTCAGAAACTACACTGTTATTTGTGTCATGAGCAGTGTGCAGATTTTAAGATTTGTGTACTTTATGTGTGCACACATACAGTGAGGGAAAAAAGTATTTGATCCCCTGCTGATTTTGAACATTTGTCCACTGTAGGTGTATTTTAACAATGAGAGACAGAATTAAAAAAAAAAAAAAAAAAAAAACAAGCAAAAAAGTTATAAATTGATTTGCAGGTCAATGAGGGAAATAAGATTTCTGGCTCCCAGGTGTCTTTTTTTTTTCAAAATACACTGATACAAATATTTTACATTACAATACAAGACAAAAAAAAAGACACAGCATTCATACAACCCAGAATGTCATAAATTAATATAGTCAGACTAGTCTAAAAGATATTCGTAATAGAGAGGAGAAGAAATAATATAAGTTGGGAAGGAGTGAGAAAGATTATTAAGCATTATTGCACTCTATCTAAAGTTATCCCACATGTCCCAATTGAATATAGCTCTTTTAACATCCAAGTTATTATCTTTATTCATTAACTCTCTATTATAGTTTATCTTATTTACCACTTCTGTCCAAGAGGGTATTGTAGTTTGATTCCAATGTTTCACTATAAGGGACTTATTATTATTAATATTATATGGGAAATCAACAATTTATCATGAACCATGAACATATCTAATTCTAGGTGGAAAAGTAAAATTGCTGGACTACATGGAAGTTCTTTTTCTAACACTATAGATAATTGTTTACAGCAATCTTTCCAAAATGATTTAATTAACTTACATTCCCACCAAATATGTCAGGTTGTGCCTACCTGACCGCAACGCTTCCAACATAGTGGTTCCAGGTAACATTTTTGCGTTTGTTTAAAATATAACTCTATATACATATCATTGATAGATGACTTTTTAATTAGTTTAAGCACTTTATACCAAATCTGTTTTTCAAAATTGAAATTTAAGACCGTTTCCCAACCCTTAACATTTTTAGATTTTATATAAGTCAGAGCTTTTGTTCTAATTTTTTAAATTTTTGATTTTAAATGAGGAACTGGACCTTTAATTAAAATGTCTTCCAGTTCATATGACTTTTCTGTTTTCACTATAGGAAATCCTCTTTGTTTTAACTTTGCTACTAGTGAGGAATAATTTAACCAGGAGATTCTTTCTGAGCCAAGTTTCTTATTAAGCTTCATAACATCTAGTAAAATTTCCTGAGAATATAAGTCAGATTTGTAATTTATTCCGCTCTTTTTCATCTCTGCCATATATGTAGTTGAATCATCTTTTAAGATGTCTAAAAGTGTGGGAGAGTGTAGTAAATCAAATTTTTCTTTATTTTTCCCCCAAAATTTTATTAACGATCTAATGCCCTTTGATAGACTTTTCCAGGCCTTATCATTAGACTTATATTTCCCTGTTAATATTAAGATTGGGTTTATCTCCATGATATCTTCTTCTATATTTCTCCAACTAGATGTCGAATATTGATCGATCATAGTTATAATATGGTAAATCATGATATTTTCATAGATCTCTTTGATGGAGGGCACTCCCATGCCCCCATATTAAAATGTTCTATATCATATCATTTTCTTTTCTCTAATCCTATTCCCTAGATATATAAAGCTATCAATTACTTTCAGAATTGTTTTAATTGTATATTCTGGCATGGTTCCTGGAATACACCTTATTAACAGCCTTATTAAATTGTGATTCCGCAAATTTAAAAGGGCTCTATTTAAGCACATAGCATATTTTTTTTACAGAAGTTTTTAGTTAGTTAAGACCTTGCTTTTGGATAGAAGTTCACGAACTAAAAACTTCTGTAAAAAAAATATGCTGTGTGTGTCAATAGAGCTCTTTTAAATTTTCTGAATCAAAATTTAATAAGGCTGCAAATAAGTAACTTAAGGGATTATACTCATTTTAGTAACAGCGATTCTAGCCGACCAAGAGAATTTAAGAGTTCGCCAGTCCTTAATTATTATTTTGATATTTTTAATTATATTGGTTAGATTTTCTTTAAATGTATTTTTTTAACAAAAATAAATAAACTTGATGCCTAGGTGGTGTAATATATTTAGAACTCAATTTAAATGGTAAGTATACCTTAAAGTATTCAATATGGCTGGTTTTAAGCTATTATAAATAGTGTCTGATTTCATTGAGTTAACCTTAAAATAGAAGACTTTGCTATATAATGCTATAATATCTTGTAATTTTGCACAAGATTTTAACGGCTCAGACAAGGTCAGTATGATATCGTCCGCGTAAAGCATTGTTTTATAATTTGTGTTACCTATTTTTATTCCCTTTACATTTTAATGGCACAGACAAGGTCAGTATGATATTGTCCGCGTAAAGCATTGTTTTTATAGTTTGTGTTACCTATCTTTATTCCTTTTATATTATTTTCATCTCTTATTTTTATTGCCAGAGGTTCTATAAAAAGGAGAAATAATAAGGGAGAAAGTGGACACCCTTGTTGGGTTCCATTGCTTATTTCAAATTTCTCAGATTTGAAAGTGGGAGAAGACAAATATGCAGACGAATAATTATACAATACTTTAATTGTTTTTTGTGCAAAGTCAACAAAGCCGATCCTTCGCATTACTGCTTGCAAGAATTCCTAACTGACCCTGTCAAATGCTTTTTCAGCATCAAGTGACAGGATCAGTGTGGGGAGCCTAGATCTTTTTACAAAATGCATCAAATCTAACAGGTGTCTTGTATTGTCAGAGGCCAAGGCTCCCATGTGTCTTTTATACAGTTAATGAGCTGAGATTAGTAGCACTCTCAAATGCTCCTAATCTCAGCTCGTAACCTAAATAAAAGATACCTGTCCACAGAAGCAATCAATCAATCAGATTCCAAACTCTCCACCATGGCCAAGACCAAAGAGCTGTCCAAGGATGTCAGGAACAAGATTGTAGACTTACACAAGTTTGGAATGGGCTACAAGACCATCGCCAAGTAGCTTGGTGAGAAGGTGACAACAGTTGGTGCGATTATTCGCAAATGGAAGATGTCATGAATCAGCCAGGGGTCATCTTGGATTTGGAACTGTTATCTGCCACATGTTATTGAACAGAAGGTGTTGGGCTCCCAGAGCCACTGTTATAATGTTATATATTCAGGGCAGAGTCCCACTGTTATTGTTATGCATTCAGAGAAGAGGCAGTTTACCACGTCACCACTAATAAAGTCGTCATAACGCATAAAGTGGACTGACGTGGGAAGTACTGCCTCAACTCATAACATGTGGGAAAGGGAAAGATGCTGTGGATTATAAAATGTTGTAGTGGTATTATCTGTAAATATATTATATTGTAATGTGGGAGCCATGTTGTGTGCAGTCATCCATATTGGGTCTGATACAGCTAGTAACCTGAGTAGATCACCCATCTGCCTTCCAGCTATCACCTAAAGTAAACACTTGAAGTGATAGCAAGGCCAGAACAAAGGGGTCTGTACAGACATTGAGGCACCTTAACCCCATGGGGTCTTCAGCCCAATATCAGGGTCATAGTACAGGCACACATAGATGTTTCTCCCTTGAGAGCCAGAGACCAAGTAAATTAGGTAGCCACACCTAGTGGGCAGAACATGGGAGGGGTCTGGAAGTTCCCAGAGCTTACCTCTAGTCCATTGGCCAGAGGTAATCAAGTTACTCTGGAGATTACCCGATTGGCCAAGAGGAAGATGAGGGTTGGACAAGGGGGTAGCCACTCCCTGTACTGGTTTTGTGAGTTGTTTAAATACTGCGTGTTTCCAAAATAAAGTGTTCTTAATTTTCATACTTTGACTAAGCATGTATTATTGACCCAGAGGCATATGCTTGTAGAGGAGCTCGTTCTGACTCCCTACCAAGGTGCTCCCAGGTACACTACCAAAGCAAGCTGAGACTTATGACTTTGTACCGACAAAGACTGTCCATAGGTCTAGAGTCACCCAAACTTAGGTCTAAACCTACTGGGAATAAGAGTACTAGGATACTCTAGATCCCATCATCATAGTAGGTTGTGACAGAAGAAACACAAAATAACTGTCAGTTTGGTGCTCTATACAAGATCTCACCTTGTGGAGTTTCAATGATCATGATAACAGTGAGGAATCAGCCCAGAACTACACGGGAGGATCTTGTTAATGATCTCAAGGCAGCTGGGACCATAGTCAACAAGAAAACAATTGGTAACACACTACGCTGTGAAGGACTGAAATCCTGCAGCACCCGCAAGGTCCCCCTGTTCAAGAAAGCACATGTACAGGCCCGTCTGAAGGAGAACTGGGTGAAAGTGTTGTTGTCAGATGAGACCAAAATCGAGCTCTTTGGCATCAACTCAACTAACCATGTTTGGAGGAGGAGGAATGCTGCCTATGACCCCAAGAACACCATCCCCACCGTCAAACATGGAGGTGGAAACATTATGCTTTGGGGGTGTTTGTCTTCTAAAAGAACAGGACAACTGCATCAAAGGGACGATGGACTTTTTTCCCCTCACTGTAGCTCTCCAAGGCTATTTATCAAATGGGTAATTTTTTTTATATTGTTTGCTAATTATGCTCAGTTGAACAACATAAGCATAGTGCTATAGATTGGTTAGGATATCTTTTCTAAATAAAACATGATATTTTAACCTCATTTTGTCATCTATCTTTAATTTAGCTGCAGGTACACCATTACTTGATCCAAAGCTGCCACTATCATAAGCGATGTGATTGCAGTAGTGCAACCTTCTATTAAAAGTTCAGTTTCACAGGATTCACATTTACAGCCTTATTACATTGTGATTTGGCCAATTGAATAGGGCTCTATTTAAGCACATAGCATATTTTTTTACAGAAGTTTTTTGTTAGTGAACTTCTTTCCAAAAGCAAGGTCTTCACTAACTGAAAACTTCTGTGCTTATATAGAGCCCTATTCAATTGGACAAATCGCAATTTAATAAGGCTGTTAATCCTTTATTGTGAGCTATGTGAAGCTACTATATGATAAATATTGTGGGTTGTACCGGGGGCTTGCTAAGCTGAATTACTCATTAGTAGGCCAAATGTGATTAAGCCAATTGTAATATTTCTTTTTTTTTTTAAATGGTGAGTTTGAGTGGTTGTTGAGATAAAAAATATCCGTGAAAGGACAATAACAAACACAATAAAGCTGGTAGAATTTATGGCTTGGTTTGGAAAACATGGCTTGTTCTAAACAAACAGTACTGGATTCTTGGAGCAACATTTATTTTCTTGTTTTCTTCAAAGTAATATAGAACTCTTCAAGACTTCTTAGCTTGAATTCAGTGACTAGTTTGTGATCCATTTTTAGTTGCTAATAAGAGCATAACATCACAACTGTTATGGTATACATCCAGATTACTATTCAATTATATGGTCATACTGCCCCTTTACTATAATGAGTACTACAATGTGTATGTAGATATAAGATAGGAGATTGTACATTATAAGTTTCAAGATTACATTATAAATTTCCTAGTAATACAACTGTGACTAATATAATTTGTTGCAGATTTAGTCATGGACTAGAGAAAGTGTGCATTGCTCAGTTTATAAAAGCCGGTGTCGTGACGTACTGATTTATTGGATCTTCTTGCAAACTCAAAGTAGTTTTTTCCAACAACGCAATTCAAAGTAGTCAATATATATATATATATATATATATATATATATATATATATATATTATCTATATTTTTTTGTTTTAGGTTACTGTTTTAAGTGCTGCAGAAATTCACCCACCTTGGTTGCCTTTAGAGCACTTGAGATAAAACTCATAAGATATCTAAACGATATGACAGGTATAGCTAGCTATGGGAGAAAACCTTGATGTTAATCTCAAGTGTTTACTCTGGCCTGGTAAAGAGCAGGTATCTGCCTTGAATTAAGGCCTGTATGTGTGCAGACACAATGTTCTGCAGTTAAACTTCTGTGCAGAGCATTTTCCCCATTTCCACATTTATTCTGTACTATATCACATTTTACCTTTATAACATATTATAACTAGAATACAAGATAACAATGTAAAGGCAACATATAACCACACAAAACATAATCAAAATGCAACAATGTCATGCTCCCTTGGCCATATCCATAATTAATGGTAATATTGCAGTCACTAAACAATGTAATCATGACACCCTTTTTCTAAAATGATTAGTTAGCCGAGATATGTCCATGGTGAAGCAAATATTACTACATTAAGAAGTGGGCCACCAAGCAAGATGTAACATATACAGTATTCAGTGAACAGAAATCCCTGTATTGTTATGCACTTATCTTGCATCTTACCATCCTGAATACAAGCCATATTCTCCAGAGATTGTTGTTAAGAGAGTAACTTAATAATAGATGCTCCCATGAAACCAGCATTGGCTCTATGTAGAGGACAGCATGACCCAAATTCAGTAAGGAAATCTAAAATGCATGAGACTGAGAAAGTGTAGGCAAGATGGCAGAACAGATTGGTGAAGTCCCTATTTGCTATCAACCCTAACAGATATTGAGAGACAAGCTGCCTATATTTGCATTCCCCATGATATGTACTTTCGCACAATATACTTTTCTAGGTTTATGTTAATATACCGCAATAGTTTACCCTCTTTGGACATGTACTTAAGAAAAGAGTTATGTGCTCTTATCATTTATTAATCTAGCATACTCATTAATAAATGTATTATTATACAAATGTTTGATCAGTATAACCAGGGCTTTTGTAAAAACTTAACAGCCTTATTAAATTGCAATTCAGCAAATTGAAAAGGGCTCTATTTAAGACACAGCATATTTTTTTTTTTTACAGAAGTTTTTAGTTAGTGAACTTCTATCCAAAAGCAAGGTCTTCACTAACTAAAAACTTCTGGGGGGAAAAAAATGCGATGTGCTTAAATACATTTTAAATATGCCGAATCGCAATTTAATAATTATGATAATAATTGCTTTATTCAAAGGTACCAAATTAAAGAAAGATGTTTTGTTTTATTATTTTATTTCTAGCTTTATTCATTTGTAAGTTTTTAAAGATATATGACCTTTATGGTTAATATCCCAGGTGCATAACACCTCTCGAATGACAAAAAAACATATAATTTACTAGAATATTGCCTGTCAAAAAATGACAGCAACAAAATTGTACGTGAGCTAATGCTCTTTGGTGTATGGTAATCAAATAAATAATACATTAATAAAGGAATATACTTTACCTATTTTGAAGTAATATATGAAGGAAGCATTGTGTTGAAGAGCTGGCAATCTGTTTTCATGTTGCTGCAGCATACAATTTCAGTGCTGTGGAGCTGCTGTGTAAGTGTCAGCAATGTTTGCAGTGTGTAGTGTAAATAGTGTGCGCAATTAAAATCCGTTAGGGTAGCTGTGTACTTCCGGATTGTGTAAGAGAATTCATGTCTGTGGCAAACAGCATTACCTGCCTGACAATATTATTGCCCCGTCATTTTTGAGGGGCAAGTCGCTAGTGATAAATAATGACAATATATATAGCACTTATTAAAATACACTAAAACCAAACAATGAGCGAGAGTACACCTTCTAAATAATTATAAAGGCAAGAACAGACAGATTCTTATTTGCACATCAATCATTAAAGCAATATACTTGCGTTTCTTGTGCTGGTAGCATGACCTAATACTTATGTGGCTTAATAGCCAATGTCCACTGCCCTTTAGCCATTGTATAAATTGGCAGGTGCTCTTGCCCAAAAGGAAAAACTGTTTGCCAACGAGCCGTTTCGTTCTCTGTTAGAACTTCTTCTTAGAACTGTAACTTTGGCTTTGTTTGCAGGCTTTTAAAGCCTGTAATTCCGGGTATTGACGTCACGCTCTCTGTCTTCAAACTGCTGTAACTTTAATCAAGGCTCTTAACAGAGCCAAAGACACTTCAAACAACGTATTGACATTATGTGCAACGCAGTGCGATGACGTCATACACATTGATTAGATAAAAAATGTATTGGATGCTACTGTGGACAATAATATTATCTAAGTATGTTAAGTGATAAGGAAGAGGAGTTTAATAACTTCATTATTGATTTACTTAGATTTATCTTGACCAGAAATGTATTTATGTTCAATAAGACGTGGTACCATCAAATTAAAGGCACAGCGATGGAGACATCCTGTGCTCCAAGTTACGCCAATTTGGTGCTCTTGCCCAAAAGGAAAAACTGTTTCCAAATGGGACGTTTCGTTCTCTGTTAGAACTTCTTCTTAGGCTTGTAACTTTGGCTTGCAGGCTTATAAAGCCTGTACTTCCGGGTATTGCATCAATGCGTAGCGTGACGTAATGATGTCACGCTCTCTGTCTTCAAACTGCTGTAACTTAAATCAAGGCTCCTAACAGAGCCAAAGACACTTCATACAACGTATTGACATTACGAGCAACGCAACGCGATGACATCATATGCATTAATTAAAAAAAAAATGATTGAATGCTACTGTGGACAATAATGACATTTTATGATATATCGAATATCTCCCACTAACATATAATACAAATTAAAAAAATTATATCAACAACCACAATTACATATTTAATTGAGAACTTATTGTTTTTGTCTGATTTGATTGTTAAAAGGGCCAAGTGAGAGGTGTTGCACTTGAATTATAACTTTTTACTGCTTGATTCTCATAATAAAATTATAGGTGCTTTCTGTCAATGTGCATCATGAATTAAAGTAAAATTTGAAAATGTAAGATATATTTTATGAAAAATGTGATTGATATTTAAATATAATTGTGAAAATAGGATTAGGATGGCAGACCTAACTCTCCTAAAAAGTGTGAATCTTTGAAAATAAATAAATTAGTGCTTGGACCGATGTAAATATTTAACCCAAATATAAGGGTTTTGGAGTAAAAATAAAATTAAAAAAATACTGGATAAATAATGAGTGCTAACTTAACAGTGTATTAAAGAAATGCTATGTAAGAGAACCCTTCATTGAGTCCCTTTGGTGACTTAGTCAAGTAAAAAAAATAATTTGCTTTCCACTTGAAGCAATCTATTATCAATTTTGCCACCATTTGGACCTGTTGGCACTTTTTCCAGTACTTTAAATCTCATAACATCAGAATTATTATTATGATGATATTTTATATGTCTAGATACCAGTGTGTCTAACTCCTTTGTAATTGAATAGACATGTTCGAGAATTCGTAACCGAAGCTGACGAAATGTTTTCCCTACATAAACTTTGTGGCACGAACATGTCATGGCATAGACCATGTGTGTGGAATAGCAATTAATACAATTCATAACTGGATATTCCGTTGCTGTATTTGTGTCGATATAGGCCTTGTTAGGATAGATAAACTTACATGCTCTACAATGTCCACATTTGAAGACCCCAATAGTTGGTTGTAACCAAGTAGAAGCAGTTTGAGAGGATTTAAAGTAACTTTGTACCAATTATATCTTGAATATTTGTAATACGCCGATAGGTAATTGAAGGTTTTTCAGGTAGATATCTGCTCAGAGTAGAGTTATTTTTTAAGATATACCATTGACGATTCAAAATGTCATACATTTGTCTCCAATCACTATCGAAGGACATAATACATCTAACCTTTTCGTCCTGTTCAATAGGTTTAGTTTCATAAAGGAGATCTTGTCTATTGGTTTGTATAGCTCTTTGATAAGCTTTTTTGAGGACCCTATTTGGATACCCACGTTGTTTGAACCTTCGGCGTAATTAATCTGCTTCCTCTTTGAATTTAATGGGATCATCACAGTTACGCTTTAATCTTAAATATTGGCCTGTCAGAATTCTGGATTTCAGTGGGATCGGTAGTTGACTAGACCAATGTAAAAGAGAATTAGAGGCTGTTGTTTTTCTAAAAGTAGAGGAATGTATTTTGCCAAAATCATCTTTGTAGATTTCCAAATCCAAGAATTCAATTTTCGTCTCTTGGACATTATAGGTACATCTTAGACCAAGTTCATTATGATTCAAAATATCCGTTAGTTCTACAAATTCTTCTTTATCTCCTGACCAGAAGATCAATACATCATTGATGTATCGTTGCCAGAGGAGGATTTTGTCTGTATATTCTGATAAATTCTCTGAAAAGACGTGAGTCCTTTCCCAATGCCCCAAGTACAAATTGGCGTAACTTGGGGCACAGGATGTCTCCATCGCTGTGCCTTTAATTTGATGGTACCACCTCTTATTGAACATAAATACATTTCTGGTCAAGATAAATCTAAGTAAATCAATAATTAAGTTATTAAACTCCTCTTCCTTATTACTTAAAATACTTAGATAATATTATTGTCCACAGTAGCATCCAATAAATGTTTTATCTACTCAATGTGTATGACGTCATCGCACTGCATTGCACGTAATGTCAATACGTTGTATGATGTGTCTTTAGCTCTGTTAAGAGCCTTGATTAAAGTTACAGCAGTTTGAAGACAGAGAGCATGACGTCATTATGTCACGCTACGCAATGACGCAATACCCGGAAGTACAGGCTTTAAAAGCCTGCAAACAAAAGCCAAAGTTACAAGCCTAAGAAGAAGTTCTAACAGAGAACGAAACGGCTTGTTGGCAAACAGTTTTTCCTTTTGGGCAAGAGCACCTGGCAATTTATACAAGGGCAGTGGACATTGGCTATTAAGCCACATAAGTATTAGGTCATCGCATCAGCACAAGAAACGCAAGTATATTGCTTTAATGATTGATGTGCAAATAAGAATCTGTATGTTCTTGCCTTTATAATTATTTAGGTGTATTCTTGCTCATTGTTTGGTTTTAGTGTATTTTAATAAGTGCTATATATATTGTTATTATTTATCAATCCTGGGATTAAGCAGTGAACCATATCCAGGTTTTGGATTGGTTTGGCAATGTGGCCTTGCATATGAGGATTGATTAAAAACCTCCAGTACTTCAAACTATTTTTAGCATTTTTCCCCAATAAGGATATTTATATTAACAATTTTCTGGCACTTTTTTAGTCACTAAGAGGCATTTTTTGCAATTTTAATTATATCCCAATAAATGTATATATATTTTTTTCTTAATTTGTATATTTCCCATTTGACATGCAAGCAACATAACACGTATATGAAACAACTGAAAAGTCGCATATGAACTTGTACTGAAATAAACAATAGTAGTTTTCAAATAACCTGACAGGTACTACAGCTAAACAGATGTATATCTGGCCTTCTGAGTCATGAAAGTGTCCTGATCATTTGACACTGGAAGGGTTAACCCTCTTAATATTAATGACAAGTTGAGCTCTTTTTCATTTGCTAAAAGCTCAAATGTTAAAATATGTTTATTTATAAACGTATTTATTATTTATGAAACATTCACTGTTTTATTATATTTCAGCAAATCAAGAATGAATGAAAGTAAAATTGCCACAGCAATACACAGAAAATAGAGAGAGCGTTTGTCCTCTAGTCCAGTGTTTCTCAATTCCTGAAGTACAATTAACAGGCCTGACTTGTAGGAATAACCCTCTTTGAACCTTGTGTGGTAATCCGTGGCTCAGCAGGAACGCACACAGGACTCAGGAATAACCTCATCAGTTGTGTCTCATATTTTTTTTAAAAGTATATTGCACCCAAAAGCGTCCAGTGGTACAATGCAACAAGACAAAGACTGAAAAATCCATGAACTTTAAAGTAAAGTAAAGAGTAATACTTATGCAGGTTTTTAAGACTTTCAGTATATATGCAGAATTGCCAATGTCAGCAGCATTAGGGAGGGGCCATATTTACAGAATAACAGAATTTGTGCAATATGTATTGCACTCTGTAATTAACAATATTGAACCTCCGACACTAATGAGGCCTGTCAATCTTTTTAAACCAATCAGAAGGCACTATTGCATTCAGCCAATCACAAAGAGATACAACCCCTGCGCCTTCTGATTGGCTACTATCCAATTGACAGTGATGACAGCCAATCAGAAGGCGCATATGCATTCAGCCAATTATCCCGCGGGGGTGTATCCCATTGTGATTGGCTGAAGAAACTGTTAATCTTTCTTAAACCAATCAGAATGGGGTAGAGGGATGTATCCCATTCTGATTGGCTCATACTTTCATGCCTTTTGATTGGCTGAAAAGGCTGTCGATCAAAATTCAGCCAATCAGAAGGCACCATTGCCAATTTCCTAGCGTAAGAGGCTCTGGAGGCCTTATTAGCGTCGGGCAGCTCCAGGGCAGACGAGGAGAAGGCCGGGGAGATCGGGAACAGGTGAGTTTTCAATTTATAATGTTTATTGTTTAATTATTTTTTGTGTTAATGTGTGATTATTGTTATGTATCTTTTTTCCAGGAGCCGAACCGGAGAACAGATGAAGATGGACGGGGACATGCTGGAAAGTTAAGTTTAATATTGTATTTGTAATGTTTAACTTTTTGCTAATTTGATGTTTCGTTTTTTCTAGGGGGTGCGATTAGAAGGGACATCTGCAAAGGTAAGTGGTTTATTTATTCTGTTTTAGCTTAGATTTAGGGGGTATTGTATAGATAGGGGGTGATGTTTAGATACAAGGTTAAGTATAGATAGGGGGTGATGTCTAGATAGGGGTGATGTCTAGATAGGGAGAAATGTATTATAGTTAGGGGTATATTTATAATGTATTTATTACTGTACTGTTATGTATATTTGTGTATGCCTTTTTCTTTGCAGATGTGTAAATATTTTTTTATTTTATGTAGTGGCGCAGGGGTTGTGATGTTTTATTTAATTTTTTTGAGGTGAGGGGAGATTTGTAATGTCCTTTTTTTTATGTACCTTAGTTTTTTTATTTTATGTACCTTAGCTTTTTTGTTTTTGTTTTGGAAACATAGGTGTTTTTTTATTTTGTGTAATTAGTAGGGTTGGGGGTTTAATGGGGGTTAGGTAGGTAGTGTTAGGTAGGTAGGGGTTAATAGGTTAGGGTAGAGGGTGGTTAGTTTAGATTTAGTGGTTTGTTGGGGGGGGATAGTGTAGTGTAGTGTTTGTACTTAGTTTCATGAGAATCCTGGAGGACCCTCATGGCACTTATGGGGTTAATAATAGGCTTCTAATTGTCCTATGAGGGTCTTCATAGACCCTTATGGGACTGATTGGGAAACATAGAGGCTTACGGGGTCTGTATAGACCCCCATAAGGGATGGGGCTAGATGGAGGCTTATGGGGGTCTGTATAGACCCTCATAAGTGATGGGATTAAATAGGGCTATATGGGGTTAAATAGGTCCAGATAATTTTAAAAAGGCCCGATTAGGGTGATTGGCCCAGTAAGGGTTAGGTAGGCCCAGTTAGGGTTAGATAGGGTTTAGTATTGGTTAATGGGGTATAGTTAGGGTTAAGGGGTTAATGGGGTATATAGTTAGGGTTCTAAGTGTAGTGTAGTTCTTAGACTTTGTCATGAGGGTCCTGGAGGACCCTCATGGCACATGTAGGGTTAACCTAAGGGTTAACAGTGTCCTATAGGGGTCTATTTAGATTCCAATTAGACTGAGGGGGGTTAATTATAGTCTCATAAGGCTCTGTATAGAGCCCCATTTGTGATAGGGTTAATTAAGTGTTCATGGGGCTTTGTATAGAGCCCCATGAGTGATAGGGTAAATTAAGTGTTCATGGGGCTCTGTATAGAGCCCCATGAGTTATAGGGTTAATTAAGTGCTCATGGGTCTCTGTATAGAGCCCCATTAATGATGGGGTTAATTTAAGGCTTATGTGGGTCTGTATTGATCCCCATGAGTGATGGGTTTATTTTGAATTATTATTTTTGAATTATTATTTTTGAATTCTTGGATTTTTATTTTTTTGAGGTGACGAGAGATTTGTAATGTCCTTTTTTTGTGTACCTTAGTTTTTTTTATTTTATGTACCTTAGCTTTTTTGTTTTTCTTTTGGTAACATAGGTGTTTTTTTATTTTGTGTAATTAGTAGGGTTGGGGGTTTAATGGGGGTTAGGTAGGTAGTGTTAGGTAGGTAGGGGTTAATAGGTTAGGGTAGAGGGGGGTAGTTTAGATTTAGTGGTTTGTTGGGGGGGATAGTGTAGTGTAGTGTTTGTACATAGTTTCATGAGAATCCTGGAGGACCCTCATGGCACTTATGGGGTTAATAATAGGCTTCTAATTGTCCTATGAGGGTCTTCATAGACCCTTATGGGACTGATTGGGCAACATAGAGGCTTACGGGGGTCTGTATAGACCCCCATAAGGGATGGGGCTAGATGGAGGCTTATGGGGGTCTGTATAGACCCTCATAAGTGATGGGATTAAATAGGGCTATATGGGGTTAAATAGGTCCAGATAATTTTAAATAGGCCCGATTAGGGTGATTGGCCCAGTAAGGGTTAGGTAGGCCCAGTTAGGATTAGATAGGGTTTAGTATTGGTTAATGGGGTATAGTTAGGGTTAAGGGGTTAATGGAGTATAGTTAGGGTTCTAAGTGTAGTGTAGTTCTTGGACTTTGTCATGTCCCTATGGACCCCTGCAGCAAGTGGCTAATATGGGGACACTTTGAGGGTCCCGATGGGGACCTCAAGCATAGAGGGGGGGGGGTAATTTTAGTTGCCATGGCCCGGGATTGGCTAATGGTGTGCCGCGGTCCCTTTAAGGAGCCGCGGCGGGGAATTTAATGTTTTTTAATGCAGAATGGGCTTATCTATGCCGATCAGGGACCCCCACAGCAAGGGGTTAATATTGGGGGGAATTTGGAGGTCCCGATGGGGACCTTCAGCATTGAGGGGGTTAATGTTGCAGTACCGCGGCCAGGATTGGATAATAGTGTACCGAAGGCCCCTTAATGACCCGTGGCGAGAAATTTAACTTTTTTAAATGCAGCTGGGGCGTGATCGATGTCGATAGGGAGACCCCCGCTGCAAGGGGTTAATATGGGGAGGCTGCAGGGGTCTCGATAGGGATGTGTTTAGGGATCAGGGGGGAGCATCAGACGTTATATAAGTAATCCATAATCTGACTCATTAGATGTTTGTCTGGCTCCAAACTAACATAGCTGGTTCCTGAGTTTCAGATACATTTTTCAAGTCCCATTCTACAGCCAAAATATCTCTGTAAATGGTAATATTTTTCTCTCGAATGCAGTGTTTCTTTTAAGCAGCTCTCGGGGTGTGGAATCCACATTTTTTTATAAAATAGATATTTGTGTGTATAGAATTACTCAATGTAATATATGTTTCTGATATAAGCAGTATGTGTTAGATTAGAAAAAGGTAAAAACAGGGAAACTTTCCTTACTCTGATGAGGTTATGCGACTGTGGTTATAAATACATTCATTCACTTATTCATCCGTCACTGTGTGTCCTCTGACAAATTCTTCTCCCAGAACTAGGAAAGTACATTTGCTATTTTAGGTACAGTGATGTTAAAAACAGATAAGCAGAGAGATAAATCCAGAGCCATTAAAAAAACACAACCCTCAATGGTTCAAAAAATCAATGACACATTCAACCCTGTTATGCATGCCTAGCCCTTTTAAGTGCATAGTTATAAACATACTAATAAATTTATTTTTTTTGAAGGAAAGGAATGTTTAAGTGTGGGCTTACATATATAATATCAACAGGATACTGCTGTAAAACAGTAAACAACTCACAACGTACAAATACGTATTGATGGTAAGACATCTCCCTCCCACATTATACAGAAAAAATAAAATACCCTCCATTATTAAAGAAGTGATCCCTACTGCTTGTGAAGGTAATCACTGGCAAATCACTAGTGTTTGTTAAATGATGGGGTTGGGCCTGCTCAGTGTTTGGATGCGAGACTACCTAGGAATACCAGGAGCTGTATGCTGTGGCCCACTTGAGAAGGGAATGGCAACCAACTCCAGTATCTCTGACAATGTATTATGGTGCATGAGGACATAGAGAGGCAGAAAGGACAAAACAACCCCCCCCCCCCCCCAAAAAAAAGAGGTGTCTAATCCACACAACTCCCAACACAGACACCTATTGGGCTAAAAAACATAATTCCGTATTTAAAAAGTAATATTATTGGGCAAAAAGAGAAATCCATATTTAAAAAGTACCATATTGGTCCGAATATAAGCCGCACCCGCACACAAGCTGTACCCCTAAAGTTCAAGAAAAAAAAAAAAAAAAGATAGTACTCAAATATGAGCCGCACAGCTAAAATTGGAGAGAAAAAGACTCTCAAAGTGATAAGCCATTGCAAGAAACAGTCTTTCTAATTAGCACTGTAGCTTTTTTTGCAGGTTACAGGCCTTACAGGATGTTAGAATCAATAAAACCGTAAACCGCTATTCAATACCGCAGTCTCAAGCACGAAAATCGGCACACTTAACTCGCAATTGCGCAAATCGGCAGTAATTTTGCATTCGCGAATAGAAGCCGCACACGTAACAAGCAAAGTTCTCAAATCGGTAATTTTTTTTTTTTATGGTCGCGAATATAAGCCGCACCCGTAACTCGCAAGCTAAAGAAATCGGGAAAAAAGGTGTGGCTTATATTCGGACCAATACGGTAATAGCTAGTTTTTCAAACATTACTATTCTCAAAAGAAATTTAAGAGACATCCCAGCAGAGAATTTCTGCCCTTCCATGCAAAAAAATGTTTTTGGCAGAGAGTAAAACACAATGTTCAAACATCAATAGTGACATCTTGCAAGTAAAAGAATGGAATAAGATTTGGATTAGTATCTTGCAGCTTCTTCTTTTGATAAGACAATTAACAATGAATCCTCATATTGCAGATCAGAGGAGATCTAAAAAGGTTGAACTTGATGGACTAAAATTATTTTTTTCAACCTTAATTAATATGGCCCTCATTCAATTGCGATTTGGCCAATTTAATAGGGCTCTAAATAAGCACATAACATATTTTTTTTTAAATAAGTTTTTAGTTAGTGAAAACCTTGTTTTTGGATAGATGTTTACTAACTAAAAACTTCTTTAAAAAAATATGCTATGTGATTATTTAGGCCCCTATTCAATTGGCCAAATTGCAATTGAATGAGGGCCTATGTAACTATGTTATAACAGAGAACATGAGATCTCCTTGAGTAAGTAGATATCCATGGAAAATTAAGGGGAATAACTTGTGCCAGTAGCCAAAAGTGGAGAGCCAATAGGAGTGCCCAATGTCCACCATTTAATAGGCAGAAATTATTCTAATCAGTTCAGTCTGACATTTTGGCTACCCAAGCATACTTATTATGTCAGTTAATGTCCCCATGTATTTATTTTAATAATGTTTTTATTGAAAGAGTGTTGTTATTGGAAGTTTACTCCATTCTTGTATTTATTTGTCCCTTTCAGTTTCAACATATACAATATACATCTTTATAGACAACGATATAAATGTAAGAGAAAAGAATAAAGCGCTCACAGAAACACTCACCATGAACTGTGCTCTCTTCTCTTGGTTTAATTAAAACATTTTTTATCAGAAACATAAAGGATTTATTAGTCAATGTTATTACCTAATATACTCTTTCCACCATAACTTTTTAAACCAAGCTTAAAACACAATTCTTTTTGTACAGCTTTTATACATTAAAGGCGTACTTAAGATTCCTGTGGATTCTGAATGCATGTGACAGAGGAGAATCAGTAGTGTATGAAACCATTTTTTGCATGAAAAAATACCAAAGTAAACATCACTTTATATTTAACTTACCCTAAAGTTTGGTAAATCTCTTGAGTTGTCTAGCAGTTGATTTTGAGAGTTAACGCCCCTGCAAATCCCTGCTAAAATTTGCATAAATTTAATATAAAATATAATTAGTTTTTTGACAATCAGAGGCAGATACAACAGTCTGCAGCAAAGCACTAAGTGATTTGCAGGCTTAGTGCCCAAAACCAAGCCTCTCTCTCCTCCCTTAACTAACCAGTGCTGCTGTAGCATTCTGCATTGCTTCTGCTGTTGGATTGAAGGTTAGTATAGGAGTAATAAATGTACTTGAATGCAGTTTTAGTATTGGTTAGTACAGGGAGCCTATGGGCCTCATTCTATTAGCGGCCGCAGCCGTTGCGGGGCCGCAAGGACCGGCCGCAAGCTATTCTGCTATTCTATTCCCTTACGGCCGGGGATTCCGGCAGGCTTGCGGCCGGTGCCTTGCTATCTCTTGCGGCCGCTCGCGCCGGAGGAAAGCCTTTGATCTAAAACGGCCGCAAGAGATTTGCAATTCAATTGCTCCGGGAAACCTCTTTGCAAGGCTAAAAGCGAGCCGCAGCTTACTTGCAGGAAAGAGGTCTCGCTAGCACCAATTAAGCACATAAAATAGCTCAAATAAAGCCATCCTGCACTTTGAGAAGACTATAAAGGGATTTTAGGTGTTAGAAAAAATAGCACATAATTATCCTGTACTCAAATCCGTAAAATATTTTATTTTTAATATCCGTAAAATATCCATGTAAAAAGTCCAGAGTGCTTGGAGCACCTCAGACACACCCACGCCGCAGCCGGAAAATAAAGAGTTAATTTGAACTCGGGTTTGGGCAGATGTGCAAGCTTGAGAGTGGGTTTCTTTTAATCCTCATGTCCCCCAATATGATCCCTAGCATTTACAGAGCTGTACAGTGCAGGCTTGAATTTATTTTTGCGTTTTTATATTTCACCGCTTACGGCCGGTTCCAAGATATGCGGCCGGCCGTAAGATGAGATCCTTGCGGGGCCGTATAATAGAATCGCGAGTTAACTGAACCCCCGCAAGGAATCGCAGCCTTACGGCCGATTTACGGCCGATAATAGAATGAGGCCCTATGTAAGCAGCTCTGGAAGTGTGGAAACCATTTTTTTTAACAAAATATATCTGTATGTGTATAGAATGACTCAATGTAATGTATGTTTCTGACATAAGCAGCATGTTTTAGATTAGAAAAAAAACTTAGATATACCATTAAGCAATAGGCACCATATTTAGGCTCACCCCATCCTTTTTTGCATTATTTTGTAAAGGATGGGGGGTTCAACTTTAAGATGTGGAAAAATAGCAATTTTCTGTGACATCTTATTCCATAAAAGGTGAACTATTTCTATCACTTTTTGAACTCTTTGTATCACTATTTGTATCACCACATGATCAAGGGATCACTTTTATATGCAATTCTTCTGCTGTGGGATCTACCTTTTTGATTTCTGGTGATGCACTTTCTGTAGTGGGAGGAGACGTTTATTAGATAAAGAAGTTTCTATCTACACAACGGGAATGCAGTATCTACAACTGACAGATTTCAGTAGCAGTAATGGAAAACTCCTTAGTTTAAGGACACACCATTCAAAAAGATACAGATTGAAAGGATCCCTGCAGTAAATAATAACTTGGAATCACATATAATAGTTGTGAGCATATATAGTTGTGCTGATAACGCTGTTGTGCTGATAACGCTGCTGGATTGCGTAGCAAGCCTGCGGCCCTCGTAACTGCGGACTTTAGGCCCGCAAATGTGGACCCTCGCGAAGGTGGAGGCTCCCACGTCTAACGCAAAATTGACGGACTTACCACCAACAAAAATGACCTCGCAAAAATACGACCTTAGCGCACAATACAATTTACACACAAGAAACACATAAAAAGCTTACCCACAGCAAGGGGGGGGGGGGGGGGCACCCAGGACCTCGGAAATCAAAGTTACACCTCAATTTAAGTCAAAATACAAGAGTTTAGACACCCGAAAATCCCCTATGCGAGAGAAAAAATTGCCTCCAAAAAAAAAAAAAATCTAGGCTAAGGACGCAAAATTACTACACTTACTCGCAAAGCGGAACGAACACTCCAGACCAGTTCATGCGGCACGTAACACACACTATGCGACACGTACCACACTTAAATTCCCCACCATTTTACATGAAACACACAACTATGAGCCGCAAAATGGAGGCTGAAACGCAAATTTAAGGCTGGAACGCAAATAGCGCATGCGTATTGCATTCTAACAGTTTCAACCACCTCAAAGTTTATAAATACTGCCCACTTTCCAGAAAATTCTACATTTCTCCTCAGGTGATGAACAGTGTGACTGGACAGTTCACTGCTGCTGTTACTTCAGAAGAGAATTACTTACCAATTTCCAACTTCACAATCTGCAAATTCCAACTGAGAGGTAAGCTATAATACATTTAATTTATTAAGAAAGACGTGTATAGTGACATTTGAAATACACACATATGTGTATGGGCCCTATAACAAGCTTATCTTAACTCAAACAAATCAAATAAATATATTCAAGTGACATTGATTCAAAGGAAATAATGCCACAAAAAAAATCGACACACATACATATTTAACCTGCAGCTTAATCTTTCCCTTTTTTGCACAATTCCAACAGAGTCTGCATCAACAGTGTCACTCAAGAATTTGTAGCGTGGACTGTGAAAGGGGATTACTTTTTAACAAGACAAAGAAAGAAGAAGTAAGATACAAAAATACATTACATGCAGAAAAAGATCATGCTTTTCCAAAACGAAAAAAATGAATATACAATTAACCATTTATCTTTCTCTTTCAAACCAGACACTACTTGAAGACTGGCGGATCAACATTGGCAATAGGGGACCCTCTGTCATTCAGACAGCAAAAGACTTCAATCAAGGTATAGTATAACAAGTAAAAAAAAAAAATTAATCCCATCTTTCATGCCCGCCAATATCAAAAGTCCAAAAAAATAATAATAAGCCTCAATACAAATTACAGCAAACCTAAAACAACACACTTCAATAAATATTGCTAACACATATAAAATTCTAAAATAAACACACCTGCATAGGAAAAAAACTCTCAACACAACCCATAACTAAAATAGAAGTGGCGGAAACAAAACAGGATAGTACAGCAAAGATTAGCAACATAAAGAAAATCAAGTTACTATTCCTGTTTACTCTACAACAACCTCTAACCCTCACCCAGAAGCCAAATGGAGCATCCCAAAAGAGGCGGACACAAAACAGGATAGTGCAACAAACATTGATAACATATACAAAACGGAACAAACATTACTGTTTAGTGTGCAACAAACTCTAACTGTAACCCAGAACAAAAAACGATCAATTTAAAAGTGTCGCACAAAAAACAGGATAGTTAAAGAAATCCTGATAAGACATAAACAATTCAAAAATAAAAAATACTGTTTTATGGCCAAAAAACTATTACAGTAAAACAATAATCCAATTACACCAGTGGTGTACACAAAATACAATACTAATTAATTCTACCCAGCGCTGCACGGTTTATCACACACTCTCAAATAAATAGGAATTTACACACAACAAACAAACCAAAAATGCTAACACATTGCTTTTTAAATAAATAAAACATGCTGTTGCTCAAAAATAAATGACAATAAAATAACATTTCTCTTTCTCTTTTACAACAGACACTGCCTGAAGACTGTTGCATGAAGATTTGCAGCACCGGATCCACTGATATTCATCGTCAAATCAGATTTCCAACAAGGTATAGTACAACAAGTTAAAAAAAGAGAAAAAAACCAAAGCATGTTTGCTGTGCAGCAATGTCAACATTAAAAATAAAATAAAATAAGAAACAAACAACAACAGTGAGGCACACAGATCACAATCCTTCAAGAAATATTGTTGACACATTTAAAATGTAAAAAGCTATTCTGTTTTACCTACAACAACCTTTAACACTAAACCATAACTTCAATCTATCAGCCCAAATGTGCCCAACATAAAACAGGATAGTACAACAAATACTGCTAATACATAACAAATTCCACAATAAATTCTCTTATCTGGGCCCTAACCTACAACATTAAGCCCACAACCCAAACACACACAGAAAATAGGATACTACAACAAATATTACTAACACCTAACAAATAACACTATAAAGTTTCTTCTCTGACCCACACCATATAAGCCTAAAAGTAAAAAATAATCCTACTATTACAACAATCACCTACAGTAAAAATTTAAAATATTCAAATATTACTACCATTGACAACATCCACTCCACAATTCCCTTGCCTCTGCTATGCCTCTAAGCCAAAACCACAAACCTACAACATAAAAAGGAGCGTCCACCAAAAAACACCCAAAAAATAACACATACTAATTTAACACTATAAAGCAACTTCATCTACAATGACCTATAATCCCATACAACCAACGGAAATCTATAATCACAACAGTGTTGCACCAAAAACATTTTAGTAAGAAAAAACACAAACAAGCACTTCCAAAACAAATTACAATCATAAACTAAACTATTAATACATTCTTTTTCTTTACAGATTAATATGGCTGATAACGACAACAAACAGGAAAAGATAAGACGTCAAGCTAGAGAACGCCAAAAAAGATGGGAAAACCAGCAGATGCCGGAGAAGGAAATTTTTTACGAGAAAAAGAACGGAAAAGACTTGCAAGCAAAAGACCTAAGAAGGCAACAAAAAAACAAAAGCATTTAGAACTTGTTCCTGAACCATCACATAACATTTCCAATGATGATTTACAAACTGAAACTGATATATGCTCTTTAAATTGTCCTTTACTTAAGTCTTTAGCAGTAGAGGTTCATAATTGTGATGACATGAATATTCTACTGTATGTCAGTTTTGTGAGGCTTATCATTTCAAACAGGAAAGACCCAGAGATGGCCAGTTCATTAATTGCTGTCAAAAAGGCAAGGTCAAACTTCCAGAGAGACAACAATTCCCAACATATTTGGAAAAGTAGGTTCAGTCATAATGTTTTGTGAACAACCAAAATTTCAAAACAAACATAAGATCATACAATAGTGCCATATCCTTTGCATCGATGGGGGCAACATTAGCTGCTAATGTACCAGGACATGGCCCTTACTGCTTTAAAGTCCAAGGCCAAATGTAACATTGGACTTCACATTTACATCCAGAGGAAGGAGAGCAAAGAAAGTTTGCTCAACTATATGTTCTAGATACAATGGAAGCTGTTGACCAACGTATGCAGCTGCAAGAAAATAATATAATGCTTACCCAGTGTTTTTTAGAGCTAGATAAAATTATGGCCAATAACCCCTACACTCAAGCTTATAAAAAATTGGCAGAAGTAGAAAAGGAACAACAACTTCATGCAGAAATACATCAATTACCAATCCCAAAGGTCAATATGGTGCTTAAAAGAGATAGACATACTGATAAATGCTGTTATAATTTGCCAACATCAAATGAGGTTGCAATGCTGTTTCAAAATGATGAAGGAGAACCATTATTTCAGAGAGACATTATAATATATGCCAGAAATGAGGAGCAACCTTTCATTAATATAAGTATCTTAAGTACAAATTTAGATCCAATGACATATCAAATCTTTTATCCACACGGAGAAGCAGGTTGGCAAACAAAATTAACCCTTCCCAGTTACCCAAATTCTAAAGTACAAGTGCAAAATAATATTTCCATGCTTGAATTTAAAGTAGCTCAAATTGCCATTTGAAATACATTCAATCCAATTTTATGTGGTGGAAAACTAACACAACAATGGATTATTGATTCCTATTTGCAAGTTGAGGCCAATAATTTAAACTTCATAAAATATCAACAAGTTAAACTACGTGTAGAACAGTATTGTGGATTAATGGATTATGTCGCTGAGGTTGCTACAAGCAGAGACATGACATCTGGCAAAGCCATCATTTTACCATCTTCTTTCCATCGATCTCCTCACAATATGCGACAAAGATACAATGATGCCATGGCTATTGTCACCAAATTTGGGAAACCAGATTTATTTATTACATTTACATGTAATCCCCAATGGCCAGAGATTAGACAAAATTTACTTATTGGCCAAACTACTTCCGATAGACCAGATTTAGTGTTCAGAGTTTTCAAAATAAAATTAAATGAATTAATATGTGACATCACTATAACTCAGTTATTTGGCAAATGTCTCGCTTAAGTTTATACAATTGAAAAAAAAAAAGAGAACTTCCACATGCACATATTCTTATCATCCTTCAAGAAAAAGATAAGTTAGATACTGGTGACAAAGTGGATTCAGTCATTATTGCTGAACTACCAGATCCAGAACTACATGGTAGACTATATGAGTTTGTAACTCATCGTATGATTCACGGACCGTGTGGAGATATCAATCCACAGTCACCATGTATGGAAAATAATAAATGTACTAAAGAATTTCCAAAAAATTATAGAGACAAAACGTATGCCAATTGTGATGGCTATCCATTATACAGAAGAAGAGAGGGACAAACTGCCATTATCCGTGGCAAAAACGTCGACAATAGATAGGTGGTACCATACAATCCACATTTACTCATGAAGTATAATGCACACATTAATGTAGAAGCCTGCACTTCCATCAAATCCATTAAATATATCTACAAATATATTTACAAAGGCTATGATGCAGCTACTGTAGTTGTCAAAAGTGCAGACAATACCGAAAGCACGAGTTAGTACATGATGAACTTGCATCTCATGTAGATGCTCGCTATGTCAGTGCGCTAGAAGCTATGTGGCGTCTTCTAAAATTTGAAATGCACGATCGATCACATGCAGTCTATAGATTAGCTGTACATTCGCCACAAAGACATTTAGTGTATTTCCATGCTGGAAATGAAACAAATGCATTGACACAAAGTGAGCACAGTCATACTACACTAACTGCATGGTTTCAATTAAATTCTACAGATTCACAGGCAAGGGAATTCTTATATATTGACATTCCATATCATTATGTTTTCGTTAATGAATCTTCTCAAATGCTCCAAATGCATTAGCTTTGTGGGGCACATTTAAAAGTAATATGGCTGAAGACTTAATGCAACGATACAATGAGCCAATTGCACAATTAAAAGCATTAATGGAAATCCAAGAAGTATTTTTAACTCATGGATTAAGTTGTGCAAGTTTTAATCTGCCAGATCCAGGACTTATAGACGACATCAACTTTGAAGACTATGACATTCAACTACAAACAGAAAGAACACAAGAAAGACTTGCAACTTAAAATACATTACAATTGCAAGCATTTAATGCTATCAAAAATGCCCTAGATGATGACATGGTCAAAGAGCGTTATTTCTATCTCGATGGACCTGGCGCATCAGGAAAAACGTATCTATATCATTTATTGATGAGTTTTGTACGAGCACAAGGTCAAATAGCACTCTTATTTGCAACCACCGGAATTGCTGCACTTTTGTTAGAAGGTGGAAGGACTGTGCATAGTGGATTTAAACTGCCAGTGCCTATTTTAGAAACATCAGTGTCGGATATTCGGATGACATCATTACAAGGCAAAAAACGTAAAAAAAGTAAATTAATTATAATAGATGAGGCTACAATGATGTCATGCTATGCCCTACAATGTATTGATCATTTGCTTTGTGAAGTCATGGATAATACTTTGCCATTTGGTGGAAAGGTAATGTTGTTAGGTGGTGATTTTAGACAAACATTACCTGTCGTTCTACATGGAAATCGAACCGACGCTATCGAAACATGTATAAAGTCAAGTACACTATGGAAACATTTTACACATCTTCAATTAAAACAAAATATGAGATCAGAAGGAGAAAATGATTTCAGTGATTGACTTATTACAATTGGAGAAGAAAAAAACAGAACGAATCCCAAATTTACCTACTGTGCCCATCCCACCTCATATGATTTGCAAACAAGATCTTATATCGGCTATATTCGAAACTACAATAAATACCGAGGACTATTCTGAACTTGCCAACAAAGTCATACTAACATGCAAAAATAAGGATGCATTGCTTCTCAATAATGAAATATTTAAAAAAATTAATGCAAACAAATTATCACACTGCTGATTCTGTACTTGCTGATGATAAAGAAAGTCAGGCAAACTTTTCCACTGAATTCATAAACTTATTAACGCCTTCTGGAATGCCACCACATATTTTGCAGCTAAAGAAAGGTGCAATTTTCATGTTACTGTGAAATATGAACCCGAAAAAAGGCCTATGCAATGGGACAAGATTAATTGTTCAACAATTAAAGGACCATTTCATAGATGCTGAAATTATAACTGGTACCCATAAAGGAGAGCGAATTTTCATACCAAGGATAGATTTGGCACCAAGTGAAAGTAGCCTCCCTTTTATACTTTAAAGAAGACAATTTCCCATCATCATGGCATTTGCCATGACCATTAATAAATCACAAGGACAAACTTTCCAATCTATGGGTATATTCTTAGAACAACCAGTATTTGCACATGGCCAATTGTACGTTGCCTTATCACGGTGCAAAAATCCACAGGCTATTAAAGTTTACATTGAAAACAATGAAAGTCAAGGTGATTTATTAGAGGATGGATGCATTTTTACTAAAAACATTGTCTACTATGAAGTACTGTGACTTTCAATCAAAGAAACACAACCCATACCACACAAATTGCAAATAAAAGTAACAAATCACCTGAAGAACAATTTAACAACAAAAAACAAAGCAAAAATATAGAGAACCGTCGGTTTCTTTCAATAATTCATTTTTATGGCACTCAAAAACTTTTCACAGCACCACTGTTTCCATATTAAACTCTATACAATGGCAAAACACATAGAGAACAGTGGTTACACATCGCGGACGAACTTTGATGTCTTCGTTCTCTTTTTAGAGAACCAGTTTTCCTCAAAGGGAATGTGCCATTTTAAACTATTACAACACCAACAGACAAACGTCAACCATTCAAAACCACCAATGACTAAATAACTCATTACTAATTCATGGAAGTACTGTTTATGCATGATTAGCCCCACAAAACACTTGCCTTGCATTTTTTTAAAAATTAGGTTCAAATGTTAATTAACTATTTTACTGTTTATAACGTTACAAGTTTAAGAAATAATAAGTTAAAGTTTGTTAGTTATACATATTACAAACTTGATGTTAACAGCACAAGGACGTTTTACTACACAATGTAAATCTTGTATTTCTTGTTAAATATTAATTCAGGGAGTAATCCTATCGCCAGTTAATGGGGTCAGGAAGGAATTCATTTTTTTCCAGCTTTGATACAATTGGCTACGTTTCAAGGAGGGTTTTTACTGCTTGCCTTCATCTGCATACAATATATATTTAGTTTAACAGTTCTTAATCTACAAGTGCATGTTAAAAAAACATTATGTCAAGTTTACAATACTCATTGGTCCAATGTTCAACTGTTCTTACATTCAAATGTTACCACTTTTACTAAAAAACACTTCAACAGTTCCTCAACAAAAAAAGACAATGTTCAAAAAATAAACATGTTTAAGCTAATAATTGTACTTCTTTCGACATAAGAAAAAGATTACGAGTGTCAAATACGTATATTACCGACCAAACAAATTTACAAACATACACATCTCATTGCCGTAATTTTTTGATGGGCAAGTCGCTAGTCACATATATAGTTGTCAGCAATACGGGACGTTGCTAACACTGTGGGCTCGCACAGTGAGCCCGCAGCACGAAGGCACTCCTTGCGCTGGTGGAGATAAGCGCCATAGGCGCTCATCCCTACCACCCCGTATGAAAGGCAGTGAGCGGCGAAGGCACTCACTGTGCTGGTTGAGATGAGCACCATAGGCGCTCATTCCTACATCTACGAGACAGACAGTACGGGCCGCAACTGCAAGGTCAGCGGTTTGCGTCTCATAACCACAAGGCCCGCGGCACTAACTGGCTCCTGCCAGGGGAGAACTTGCAATGATCGCAGAGGCCCCCAGCACCCACAGTGCCTCCCCCTCCTTCCCCTCAAGCCCCCCTCTCCACTCACTTGCCTTCATTGCGTTGCTCCTGCTGCTGTCCATTGCGTCTTCTGTGTCAGGACACGGCATATGCTAATGACATGACGTCAAATGCGCGTCACGTCATGAGCATATGCCAGGTCCAAAGACTCGATGGACAGCAGCAGGAGTCCCAGGGCTTGCATCACCCCTTCCTCCCTCCCCTTATCCTCTGCCTACCCTCATCCTCTCCCTCTCCTCATCCTCTCACTCCCCTCATCATCTCCCTCCCCTAATACTCTCCCTCCCCTCATCCTCCCTCCCCTCATCCTCATCCACCCTCCCCTCATCCTCCTCCACCCTCCCCTCATCCTCCTCCACCCTCCCCTCATCCTCCTCCACCCTGCCCTCATCCTCCCTCCACCCCTCATCCTCCCTTTCCCCCTTTCCAATTAACCCCCTCCGCCCCCCTCACATTCATTGCACTGCTCCTGCTGCTGTCCATTGCGTCTTCTATGTCGGAACCCGGCATATGCTAATGACGTGACGCGCATGTGAGGGGAGAGGAGGGGGGTTAATTGGAGAGGGGGAAAGGGAGGAGGGAGGATGAGCAGACGGAAGAGGGAGGATGAGGGGAGGGACAGGATAAGGGGAGGGAGGAGGAGAATGAGGGGAGGGAGGAGGATGAGGGGAGGGAGAAGGATGAAAAGGGGGGATAGAAACAGACACAGGGGGGGAAGAGACACATGGGATGGGGGAAGGGACACGGGGGAGAGACACAGGGGTGGGAGGGAAAGAGACACAGGGGAAGGGGTGAAGAGACACAGGGGAGGAGTGAAAGAGACACAAGGGAGGAGGGAAAGAGAAACAGGGGAGGGGGGGAAGAGACACAGGGAAGGGGAGAAGCAACACAGGGGAGGAGGGGAAAGACACACAGGGAAGAAGGAGGAAGAGACTCAGGTAAGAGGGGAGAAGAGACACGGGGGCAGAGACACAGGAGAGGGGGAGCCGGGCAAATAGACACAAAGGGAGTAAAGGGGGGGCAGACACAGGGGAGGGAGAGGGGTAAAAGACACAGGGGAGGGAGAGGAGGGGGCAGACACAGGGGAGAGAGAGGGGGGACAGACACAGGGGAGGGAGATGTGGGGAAGAGACACGCCCATTATCCAGTTTAGAAATCGAACAGACTATAGAATTATTCCTGTTTTCTGCCATCAGTGGTGGCCAGCGGCCACTAGGTGGCTTGGCCAAAATGTTCTTCAATTTCCTAGGGTTAGGGGTTAGAGTTAGATTTAGGGGCTAGGGTTGGAGCTAGAGGTTAGATTTAGAGTGTAGGGTTACGGTTTAGGATAGTGGTAGATGATAAGCTTTAAACGAACAATAAACTGAAGAAAACCTTGGCCGCACAACCTTGTGGGCGATGGCCACCACTACTAGTGGGCATAAAACAGGAAAATTAAAGATGAAAATATACAGTGGCTCTTTAATCTTAAATGGATGCTCTGATGCAGGAGTGATTTGTCATTTTGTATTATGTATACAAATGTAAGAAATTATTTATTAATGTATGTATTGCATTAACAAAAAAAAGACAGCTTCTTAGAATAAAAAGTCTAAATTATTTGGTTCTAGCCAGATCACATGAGCAATTGGCATCTCTTTTCCTTACTATAACATACCTTACAGGAAGCTTACAGCGGGAACCTTTAGGTTTGCTTGTTAGCGAAGTTCCATGCTGATAGAGGCTGCACAGCCAACCGAAACAAAAATTTGGGATTCAGCTTACTAGAGATGTAAAAAATATAAGCAAGCTGACCATGTAATGAGAATGTATGATATCCAATAGAGTGTCGCACCTCGGCCCTGACTCATTTGATATTCACTTCACATTATGATTTTTGTTTCAATGGAAAGCATAAGAAAAGCAGCAAGCAGATGTGGCTATGCTAACACCTTAACATATGAAAATGTTTCAAAAGAAAAAGGTTTCATTTAGAAAAAAAATTAGCAAGGAATGTAATCATAAATTTGAGGGGAAGATACAAAACATTAGAATAAATGGAAATCCAGGTTTTTATTTACTTTAGCAGTCAAAAAGTTCTGAAATGCCAAGTTTACACAAATAAAATATTAAAAAATGGTGACAGTCCTGGGAGCATGGCTTTCTAGAAACAGCCCTAATGGGTTGTATATTATTTTACTGAGAAAATACAATAGTATTCAAAATCATTATAGTCTCATTTTAAATGTTTTTTTTAGACAGATTAGTGAAAAGCCTATAGCCTAGCTGGTTCTTGGCTTCAAACTCTGAGCCTGATTCAATTGCAAGCCCGCATCTCGCGGGATCCTGGCCGTATGTCTGCGCAAATTACGGGCCAAAGCCGACTCCATAACCCATGCATGCGTCCATAGCATTTCAGGGCGGGAATATGATCACTTAAGCAAGACCGTAAACTCCCATTGCAAAAAAGCCAATAGAAAATGAGACCACCATCATTAAGGCAGTAAAACATGGAGGTTACATGTCAATCAATTAGGTTTGGGGGTCCGATATGCGATCAGACTCGCAAACCCTCAAAATACAAAATAATAAAAATGGATGTCAAAACTGTTCTAGTCCTTGTGGGTGGCCAGATATGTATTAACTCGTTGATTCCCAAGATCGATATAACCAAAAAATGAAATATAAAAATAAATATTTTTTACATCCGGTTTGCGAGCTTGAGACTGTTGTGCAATTAATACTAATGCCTATCATCAATTTACCTGTTATTTACAATGCAGTAGTGATTTTGTATTTGTATTTACAGTGCTACGGACAGGGGTTACACCCCCTTGCGGGTCCTCTCTAGCACTCGTAGGATTTTCTCCTACATTTGCCGTTTACTGGTGTGTGGGGAATTGGAGCAATTGAATAGCGATTTTAGCGATTGTAACTCATGCGGACGGGAAAGATCAAAGGCATCGGGAGGCTGTAAGTTCAAGGTTTAACCGTTGCAAAGTTTTTAAGGCCGTTACTCGTAACCCGTTCGGAGCCTGCAAAACGACGCCAATTTAATTACATAGTTACATAGTTACATAGTAATTTAGGTTTAGTTCATCAAGTTAAACCTTTTTAGATCTCCTCTGATCTGCAATACGCGGATTTATTGTTAATTGATCCAGAAGAAGGCAAATAGAAAAGAAAAACCCCAGTGAAACTTTGCCAAAATTCCTTCCTGACCCGAGACACTGGTAATCCCTGGATCAAAACTCCCTCTCTATTTATCCAGGATAGCCCTTAATGCCCTTTTTATTTAAAAATATATCCAATCCCTCTTTAAAGTTATCTATCGAATCCACTGTCACCACCTCCTTTGGTAGAGAATTGCACAGATTAACCACCCTTACTGTGAAGAACCCTTTTCTTTCTTTAAGGTGAAATCTTTTTACTTATAATCTCAAAGTTCCCTTGACAAAGCCTTGTATTGACCCTGGATATATTTATATAAGGTAATCATATACCCTCTTAGATACATTTTTTCTAGAGTAAATACGTTTAATTTGGTTAGTCTTTCTTCATAACTTAGCCCCTCCATTCCCTTTATTAGCTTTGTTGCCCTTATCTGTATCTATTCCAGCTCTAAAATGTCCTTTTTATGTAGTGGTGCCCAAAATTGTACTCCATATTCCAAATGAGGGCATGCTAGGGATATATATAGTGGCAGAATTATATTGGCTTCCCTTGCTTCTATAATCCCTTTCAATATCTGATACCCCTAGATTTGCTCCATTAAGATTATAAATTGCATGGCTATTTTTCCTTCCCAGATTCATACCTTTACATTTATTCATATTAAATCTCATCTGTGACTTAGATGCCCATTCCTCCAATTTATGCAAATCCCTTTGGAGGGAAAGTACATAATTTTCTGATTTAATTACCTTGCACAACTTCCATCAGGACCTGGGGCTTTATTAACATTTATTTTTTCCAACCTCTTTTTAGATTTCTTCCTGCGTTAACCAGTTATTTGGTGAAGGTAGAGTAGCCCCATTATGTTGCAGTGACCCAACCACTGGTACCACCCTTATGTATACCTAAGAAAAGAACCTATTTAGCTCATCTGCTTTCCCCTGGTCACTAATTATCAGACGGCCTGTGTCGCATTGTAATGTTCCTATAGCTTCCTTCCTGGCCTTCTTCCCATTAATATATTTATAAAATATTTTAGAGTTAGTCTTACTTTCCTTTGTAACTAACTTTTCATTGTCGATTTTAGCTAGTCTAATAGCCTTTTTGCAAGCCTTGTTGATTTCCTTGTACTCCCGTAAAGCAGTCTCTGTCCCCTCTTGTTTGTATAATTTAAATGCTTGTTTTTTACTCCTCGTCTTCATCTTTAATTCATTGAAAAGCCACATGAGTTGTGATTTGCTCCTTCTACTTTTATTTAAACATGGTATATGGTGATAAGTATGTTTATTTAGTAAGGATTTGAACATTGTCCATTTATGTTCAGTATTTTTACCTGTCAGTTCTCTGTCCCAGTCTATATGTTGTATTGCTGCCCTTAGAATAGAGTTTTTGTTAGCCCCTTACAGTTACATTTTTTTTTATTCTATCTCAAATGAGACTGTTTTGTGATCACTGCTTCCCAAAGATTGCCATATTTCAAAATGTTATACTATATCAATATTATTTGTGATAACTAAATCCAAGATAGCTTCATTTCTAGTAGGTTCTTGTATAACCTGGGCCAGATAATGATCTCTGTGTGTACTCAAGAACCTGCTCCCCTTAGCTGAACTGCTGGTCTCAGTTTATTTCAGGGTAATTAAAATCTCCCTTTATGAGAACTTGCCCATGCTTAGCTGCATTTCCAATCTGTAACTATAATTGCATTTCCTCACATTCAATTTTATTTGGGGATTTATAGCATACTCCTACTAATATTCTTTTAGAATTTGCTCCTCTGCTATTTAACTCTACCCACAAACATTCAACATTACCGCTAGTTCCACCATAAATATTTTCTCTGACTATAGGCTTAACTTTAGGCTTAACATACTGTACATACAAATACCTCCTTCCCTTTTACCATTGCCTCTGTCTTTCATAAATAAGTTATAACCGTCCAGATTAACAGTCCAGTCATGAGATTCACCCCACCACGTTTCAGTAATGCCTATTAAATCCAATTTCTCATTAACTGCTAATAATTCTAACTCTCCCATTTTTCCTGGCAAGCTTCTGGCATTAGCAAGCATACATCTCATGTTATGAGTCTGTAGTTCTGAAGTTCCTGCCACTGTACTTGCGTTACTTGGCAATACCTCCCTACTAACTATACTACCCCATCCCCCATCTCCTCCCACATGACTAGTTAATAAGTTCCTTACCCCCTCTACACTTACTACCCCATAACTTCTATCTCGCCATCCCCCCGCCTACTAGTTTAAAAACTCCCCCAGCCGTTCTACCATCCTATCCCCTAGCACAAAAGCTCCCTCATCATTAAGGTGCCATCCATCCTTGCTATAGAGATTGTACCCAAGTGAGAAGTCAGCCCAGTGCTCTAAAAACCCAAACCCCTGCTTAATGCACCACATTTTTAGCCACGCATTAACCTCCCTAAGCTCCTTCTGCCTCCCTGGGTTAGCACATGGCACTGGTAGTATGTGAGGAATTGACTCTGCTGGGTTTTGAACCCTGGTCCCCAGGCTGCTGAACCTCTTCCCTACCACTGCGCCAGCCTGCCTTTGTGAATTTCATTGAGATCTGATAAACCTTGACTCTGCAAGCAAAAGTATCAGTGACTAGTCTCTTCAGCTGTGTCTGGTCAGGTGTCTAGTCCTTGGCCTATATAAGGCACTTCCTGTCTATGTACCTTGCAAGATTATTGTGGTTCCTGTTCCCTTCAATAAAGTTTGTTCCTGTTTCACCTACAAGTTGCTGAATTGGATCATTGCTGACCTAGGCTGCTGGTCTCCAAAACCTTGTGATTCCTATATCATTACAGAATAATCTGGCACTTTCATGGAGACCGCCGGGTCAGATTTTGCATTGGCCCAGCAGGTTGCTTTTACTGCAAGAACTGCGCAGACCCAGGCACAGACCATTCAAGTGCTGCAAGACCAGGTAGCTGAACTGCAAAATAAAGTTCAGTCAATGCGCAGTGAGTATACCAGCTACAGGGCATGATGTTGCGACTGCTACTGTTACACCTGCACAAGATGCCCGTTTGCCCCTACCATAAAGTTATGGAGGAGATCGCAAAAGATTTAGGGGGTTCCTGAATCAATGCCGTTTGCACTTCATGATGTTACCTCACCATTTTCCATCTGAAAGAGAGAAGGTGGGATTTATTTTCTCCCTATTCAAAAATGAAGCCCTGGCTTGGGGCTCCCCTCTTCTGGAACAGGCCAGGCCAGTCTTGGGGAATTTAAATGACTTTCTTTAGGCCATGTGCCTAGTTTTTGATGACCCCAATCGATGTGCTACAGCAGAAGCCACTCTTCTTCATTTGCATCAAGGGAGGTGCTCTGTGGCTGAATATGCTGCTGAATTCAGACAGTGGGTTGCTGATACTACCTGGAACCAATCAGCCCAGAGGTTCCACTTCAGAAAAGGTCTCTCAGCAGCTATAAAAGATGAGCTAGCTCCTGTTGATCTCCCTACTGACTTTGATGCATTTGTGCGTTTGGCTATCCGTATTGATTGGAGACTTTCTGAAAGAAGATTGGAAAGACAGGGTGTAACGGATCTCCTGGCACCCCGACCGGGTACCTCCGTTGATAGACGCGTCCTAGTTTGCGTCGAGGCCTACAAGCACCGCACCGGACACCACAACCACCACAGACTCGTTACAGCTCAAGGGAGTATGCAAAAGCATAGCAATCCCCAGTAAGATATATAGCGATCCCCTCCAATAACGAGACGAGGCTACGCTTTGAAGGGTCAAGTAGAACTATATTTTAATGACAGGGAATCTCCTTTTATGCAATGGTGCCCTCTGAAGGGCTACACCCACCTAATTATCACAGCCAATTATATACATGGTTCAACCCCCACGTCTCCTCCCCTCAGATAACAGGTAACACAATTAAAACAGACACAATTTTAACCACATTCTGGATGTACCCCCAAAACAGGGGGTACACCTTTAAGTCCAGCGCCGTTCAATAGCTCTCTCCCAGGGGAACAACATATTAAAAAATGGCATGAATCAGACCAGGGGTTCAAAAGTTAGTAAAAGTATCTTTTACACATAACACACAGACATTTCACAGGCAATACACATCCCTCATAGTTGGCCACACAATACACATAGAGGGACAATAGGTGAGTCACACCTCCTTAGCAACTTGATATAATCAGACATTGATTACATCAGCCTTCTTTGTTCTTATGTTTGAGAATGAAAATACTTTATACAATCAACTTTCTTATCTGTAACAGGATTCTCTGTAATAGGATTATCTATTAGCCTAGTAGCTGTGATATTCTGAGCCAATATATTCTGTAGAACATAAAACAACATATCTACAGTACAGCAATGTGATCATATTTTAACCAAGAATTAAATAACCATAAAACAGGGTAAAACAGTGATGGGTTCCGTTACAGTTGGGGTCTGAGCGCACAAAACTACCGAATAGCGCTCAGATCCTCTTCACACAGTTCAATTGCCATGTAGCTAAAGTCTTTCCCATAGTCTTTCATTACATGAATGGGCTCCATGGCATAGCTATCTGTGGTATCATGGTTCACACAGGGCAAGTACCGAATGACCCCCCCTGTATGTAAAGGGCCAGAATGAGTGACATACACTCTGGTATGGCCGAATACTGTGTTTAAAGGGCAATATGTCCCAGGGCCATAGTTGCAGGGCAGGAGGCTGGCAAACAGTCCTCTCCAAGACAAAGTGGCGAAGGGCACTTCGTCACACAGGGCTCTTTTAGACCAAGTGCTACTCCTATTTCCTATTCAAGAATTTCTACTCCGACCCCACAAACACCTACAGACTCTAAACCTGAGGCTATGCAGGTAAATCTAATAAGAGGGCCATTATCCAATGAAGAAAAACAGTGGCGACGCACTCACAATTTATGCCTGTATTGTGGTAGTGCAGGGCACTATGCCATCAATTGCCCTAGCAAATCCAAAAGAACAATAGCTATGGCGGCTGAGGGTGCACAGATTCGACACCAATCCCAGATTTCAGATCAACTGGATTCTGTCACACAACTCTTGTTTTCTCTGGCTCATGGTGAAGAGGTGCTATCACGTTGCAATGTGGTGATCTTAAAATTTCAACTACTGCTATGATAGATTCTGGAGCACGCAGAAACTTTATGAACATCAAGTTTGCAGCAGGAAATATAATTCAGTCTATCCCTAACTCTTCACCTGTGTTAATGGAGACAGTAGACGGTTCTCCACTTACGTCAGGCCCGGTTACACATGAGACTGTGCCATTAAAGTTGACTCTGGAAGTGAATCACCATGAGGCTATATCTTTCTACCTAATTTCCTCAAAACAGTTTCCAGTGATTTTGGGGGTACCTTGGCTTGCTCTGCATAACCCACAGATTGATTGGAAGACCAGAACTTTGTCCTTTCCTTCAGAACACTGCTTAATGAATTGTCAACCCTCTAAGGGAACACCTGTTGCCACAACTATTAATGAAATGGTTGCTACAAACTTGACCAAGCTTCCTCTACCATATCGGGATTTTGCAGATGTCTGTGATAAGAAGAATGCTTCCACCCCACAGGCCTTATGATTGCCCAATAGAGCTGTTACCTGGGGCTGCTATCCCATTTGGCCGTATATATACCGTTTCTGAGCCTGAATTGAAAGCTCTTCGTGAATACATACAAGAAAATCTTGCCAAAGGCTTTATTCGACCATCTACTTCTCCAGCAGGAGCTCCTATATTCTTTGTAGAAAAGAAAGATGGCAGCATACGGCCATGCGTTGACTACCGGGACATTAATAACATCTCTGTTAAAAACCGCTACCCCTTGCCTCTCATTCCTGAACTTTTGGAGAGACTTCGCTCAGCTAAAATATTTATGAAGCTTGATCTTCGGGGGGCATATAATCTGGTTCACATAAGACCAAATGATGAATGGAAAACAGCTTTCAGAACCAGGTACGGGCATTACGAATATCTAGTAATGCCATTTGGGCTTTGTAATGCCCCTGCAACTTTCCAGCATCTTATCAATGATGTACAACGAGATCTCCTGGTTCAGTTTGTTGTGGCATATTTGGATGATATCCTAATATTTTCTGATGATCTTGAAAACCACAGAAAACAGGTCCGTATAGTTCTGGAGCACCTTCGTACCCACCACCTATACATTAAACTGGAAAAATGTGAGTTTGAACAAACAGAAATTCAATTCCTGAGGTATGTAATAGCTCCTAAAGGTTTAATTATGGACACAAGTAAAATTAAAGCTGTGCTGGACTGGCCCATCACCAAGAATGAAAAAGATATTCAGAGATTTGTGGGGTTTGCCAATTTTTACAGGCGTTTCATTAAGAATTTCTCTGCCGTTATTACACTGATCGTTGAACTTACACGTAAAGGGACTCCTTTTCATTTGTCCGATAAGGCTGATACCGCATTCTCCCGATTAAAGACTCTGTTTACATCTGCCCCCATCCTGGTACATCCTCAGCCGGAATTACCATTTATTGTGGAAGTTGATGCTTCTGATTCAGCTGTTGGTGCTATACTGTCTCAAAGGACTGGACCTAAGATGCTTTTACATCCGTGTGCCTTCTATTCCTGCCAGATGGTGCCAGCACAAAGAAACTATGACATAGGGAATAAAGAACTATTGGCTATAAAAGCTGCCTTCACCGAATGGAGACATCTCTTGGAGGGAGCTACCCATCCAATTACTGGCCTCACAGATCAGAAAAATCTGGAATGTATTCGATCAGCTAAGAGACTGTCAGCCAGACAAGCACGCTGGTCCCTATTCTTCTCGAGGTTTAATTTTTTGGTTACGTACCGTCCTGGCTCCAAGAATGGTAAGGCGGATGCCTTGTCTAGAATAGCTGACCCCCTCCATACTACCGTAACCAAGACCACCATCTTGCCGGAGGATATATTTATTGGAGTTACATTTCCTTCTGATCTAAGGTCTTGCATTAAAAAGGGCTACGCTGAAGATCCAGTTCTTTGTGATCATCCAGGAATCCGAAAGACACAAGAGTTACTCGCCCAATCCTTTTGGTGGCTTAAGTATTATGAGGATGTTAAGAAGTATGTGTCCTCTTGTGATGTATGTGCCAGACATAAGACTCCTCACTCATCCCCTGTTGGCTTGCTTCAGCCTCTTCCGATTCCTCATCGTCCCTGTGGATCTATATCCATGGACTTTATTGTGGAACTACCTCCCTCTAAGGAACACACTACCATTCTTGTTGTTGTGGACAGGTTAACTAAGATGGGTCATTTCATACCAGCTCGTGGTCTCCCTTCAGCTAAACAGACGGCTGACCTGGTTATTCTGGAAATATTTTGCTTGCATGGAGTGCCTGATGAAGTAGTTTCTGACAGGGGAGTGCAGTTTATATCTCATTTTTGGAAACATGTTTGCTCTAATCTAGGTATTAATGTAAATCTGTTGTCAGCTTTTCATCTGCAAAGTAATGGACAGACTGAGCGAACCAACCAGACTTTGGAGCAATATTTGCGGTGCTATATTAGTTACCTGCAGGATGACTGGCTGGATTTTCTACCCACGGCAGAGTTTGCCTATAACAATGCCCAACACTGCTCCACTTCTCTGAGCCCATTTTTTGCCAACTATGGTTACCATCCAACCTTTCTAGTGAGTCTCCCAATTACTACTTCCATTCCTGCAGTCACTGATCGGCTAACCACCTTACGAGATTCCCAAGACCTGTTGAAGGAGACTCTTTCGGAGGCTCAGGAATGTTACAAGAGAGCTGCTGATAGGCATAGAACGGAGTCCCCAGTTTATCATGTTGGTGACAAGGTTTGGCTGTCAACAAGGAATCTTAAGCTTAGGGTTCCTTCTCATAAATTGGGTCAGAGGTTCATGGGACCTTTTGAGATCATCACTCAGATCAATGCTGTCACTTTTCGTTTGCAACTTCCAGATTCCATGAGAATACATCCGGTGTTTCACGTTGCACTGCTGAAACCTTTCCATGACAACACTTTCCCTGGCCGAGCCCTGCCTGCCCCACATCCAGTCCTCGAGGATGGTGAGGATGAATATGAGGTGGAGAAAATTCTGGACTCCAGGATCTTCCGCAACAAGCTTCAGTATCTGGTTCGTTGGAAAGGCTATGGTGAGGAAGATAGTTCGTGGCAACCAGTGGACAATATTCATGCTCCTTCTTTGGTCTTTTCATGTGCAGTACCCTGTTAAACCGGGTAATAGGGCATCCAGAGGCTGCACCTATAGAGGCGGGGGTAATGTGAGGAATTTGCTGTGTTTTGAACCCTGGTCCCCAGGCTGCTGAACCTCTTCCCTACCACTGCGCCAGCCTGCCTTGGTGAATTTCCTTGAGATCTGATAAACCTTGACTCTGCTAACAATAGTATCAGTGACTAGTCTCTTCAGCTGTGTCTGGTCAGGTGTCTGGTCCTTGGCCTATATAAGGCACTTCCTGTCTATGTACCGTGCCAGATTATTGTGGTTCCTGTTCCCTTCAATAAAGCTTGTTCCTGTTTCACCTACAAGTTGCTGAATTGGATCATTGCTGACCTAGGCTGCTAGTCTCCAAAACCTTGTGATTCCTATATCATTATAGTATCTCAGAAAATACTACATTGGAAGTCCTTGCCTTCAGCTTATTACCTAGTTCTATAAAATCATTCTTTTGGACACTCCATCTTCCACTAACTTTGTCATTGGTACCAATATGTACAAAGACCACAAGTTCATTTCCAGCCCCTCCCAATAATTTGTCTACCTGATCCACGACATGCCGAACCCGATCACCCGGGAGACAGCAAACTGTTCGATTGCTGGGATCTGGGTGACAAATCACCCTGTCTACCTTCCTAATAATAGAGTCCCCAACCACCAGAACCTGCTCTGCCTATTCTGCCCTCCCACTCCTCCAGTAGAACTGTTCTGCTGGCTGTTAGAGGGAACAACTCTATCTGGCATTGCCATTCCTGAATGGACAACTGCAACAGTTCCACTCAATCTGGCAAATCTGTTGGTGCTTGCCATCTCAGAACTGGTCTCCCTCCTGCCCCTGTTCCTCCTGCCTCCCCTTGTAACTGTAACCCAGCTACCTCCCTGGACATCCTCACTAGCCCCAGCCCCACCCTCCATGCTAGGCCCAGCTAAACTGTGCTCTGTGAGCACCAACCCCCTTTCCAATGGAGAAATATGACTAAGTGCTGCAATTCTCCTCTTCAGTTCTCCAATTTGAGTTTCAAGATAGGCAACATGCTCACACCTGTCACAGAGGTATGGACCCTGGATCATCTGTTCCAGTAGTGCATACATATGACAGGATGTACACTGAGTGAGGTTGCCACTGGACTGACTCATAATTACAATGGGGAATAAATGTATAAAACACTACAATGTTCTCCCCCTTTGCACTCCCTCCTTATATTTAAACTCCTACACTTATACTAGAACTGCCCTTATGCTAGAAGTGTTTGCACCTTCCCCTGTTTTTATTAGGATCTTACTACTCACCTGCCCACTACTCATTGCACAAGTACACAACACACTTGCTGTTCAGGAGAAATCACAGAACAGATGCAAGCAGACCACAAAAAAGTCACACACTGATATAGCTTTACACAGGCAAAACCACACCACCTCTCAGCTGCCCACTAATCACTGCACAAGTACACAACATACTTACTGTTCAGGAGTAATCACAGAACAGATAAAATATAGCAAATTAACTTATGGACTCACTTATAGGCTCCAGTAACTTACGATTGCTCAATTGAATCGGGCTCTAAATATATAAACTGTGCCAGTGAAAAAGGTCTGACCTTGTATATGTCCAATTTGGGTTAGCTGAAAGTTAGTGAACAGATGTTGAAGTCAAAAGATTGCCAGGCTTTCCGCTTCTGCTACGTAAGTATTTAAAGATTTCCTTTTTTAAAAATGAACAACAAGAAACTGTTTAACTAGACATATATTCATTTAGGTTAAATTTAAAACCTAACAATTTTTTTTACCAGGCCAGCATTTCAAAATATCACTTTTGTCAATCACGGCTTGATAATTTTGTTTGACTCATTCACTGTAACTCAGACATGGCATTTGTGTGTTAAGTAGCAATGTTGTATACTAAATACAGATGCCCTTGATAGTGTGCTTGAAGGGCCACTTTCTGCCATGTATTTAAAAGAGCATGCTGTATATATTACAAAAGTTATTTTTTTGCCTAAATGAAAATTAAAATTAAAAGGCAGTTACATTATTTATTTTTTTGATCCAACATTATCTTACCAGCGAGTTAAGAGAAAGCGTAAACAAGTACTCAAAGAGACCCTGTAAATTTGGTTTCCTAAACTGATAAAAATTCACACCGGTGGAAACAAAAGGACACTATGTTACAGTTTAGACATTCATAAGGCATTCTGTTTCTCTGTTTCCTCTAATATCAGATCAAAAACAAAACAAGACATACATTGTCACAATTGTCATATATATTTACTGTACTACTGTACAGTGGATGGCTTCTATCACACTTTTGCCCACCTCCTCACAAAATCTACTGCACAAGCCAGGTACCAACCTCACACTGATGATAGTCATTAACCTCGAAACAGCTTTCGATGGGAAGGTTTTCTGGCTTGTGGTTAAAAGCTGTGTAATACAGGAGGCATATGCTTAAAAGGAGACATGTTTAAAAAGGTAGTGGATTACAAGAGTGAAGCTTTTGTGGGCTCATTTGCATGTCCCTGTATTTCTTCTAATTTTGAGCAGGAAATAAGCTTCTTTAACTTATTTTAGACATTCAAAAGTGAACACAAATGCACTATTTTATATATATATATATATATATATATATATATATATATATATATATATAAACCTTAAATTTAATCTATATTGAAAATACAGATAAAAACTCTTATTAAAATGTATCCATAAGAGTAACCAGAGAGTCACTTATTAATTAACATTCATAAATCTCTCACTGAGCCAGACTAGGCTAAAATTTGCCAATAAAAGATAAATTCATAATACACAAAAGAAAAGAAGATAAAGTGTATGGTCTATAAATGTTTCACAGAGGAATAATGTATCAAACTCAGAAATGTTCAAGGGAACTATAGCTGGAAACACTGAAGGTGTCTTCACTTGCCCAACACAGTGATATATATATATATATATATATATATATATATATATATATATATATATATATAATAGAAAATATACATTTGTATCCTTGCTTACTCCTAGATGGAAATCTAAATAACGGGTAATAAATAAAGTTTTGTTAATCAAATAATAAAAAAATAAAACCTTATTTAAACAGTGTACTGTAATTATAATGATCAGTAACACAGTGAGAATTTGTATGTGAAATCGCAGATATTGAATAATGCAATAACAATAAATAAGTGATGATGAAAATTGTGCATGTTATATTACAGATATCGACCTATTCTCAAAAGGCTGAATAACTATTAAAATCTTTAAGTCCAAATGGTTTAATGGAATGAAGTAAATATATCCAGCAACATTCCTGCTTTAATAATATATGATCCAAATCGCCACTTCTAATTTCCAATTATGTAGTCAGCAAGCCCAATATTATGTTTTCCCCAAAAAAGTTAGCAATAGTTTTGCCTTTGGCAAGGTCATTTTTTGAGTTCTGGATATAATACTGGATATACAGTGGATATAAAAAGTCTACACACCCCTGTTAAAATGTCAGGTTTCTGTACTGGAAAAAAATGAGACAAAGATAAATCATTTCAGAACTTTTTCCACCTTTAATGTGACCTATAAACTGTACAACTCAATTGAAAAACAAACTGAAATCTTTTAGGAAGAGGGAAGAAAAAATATAAAAATAAAATAATATGGTTGCATAAGTATGCACACCCTTAAACTAATACTTTTTTGAAGCACCTTTTGATTTTATTACAGCACTCAGTCTTTTTGGGTATGAGTCTATCAGCATGGCCCATTTTGACTTGGCAAGATTTGCCCACTCTTCTTTGCTAAAAAACTCCAAATCTGTCAGATTGCGAGGGCATCTCCTCTGCACAGCCCTCTTCAGATCACCCCACAGATTTTCAATCGGATTCAGGTCTGGGCTCTGGCTGGGCCATTCCAAAACTTTAATCTTCTTCTGGTGAAGCCATTCCTTTGTTGATTTGGATGTATGCTTTGGGTCGTTGTCATGCTGAAAGATAAAGTTCCTCTACATGTTCAGCTTTCTAGCAGAAGCCTGAAGGTTTTGTGCCAATATTGACTGGTATTTGGAACTGTTCATAAGTACCTCTATCTTAACTAAGGCCCCAGTCCCAGCTGAAGAAAAACAGCCCCAAATCATGATGCTGCCACCACCATGCTTCACTGTGGGTATGGTGTTCTTTTGGTGATGTGCAGTGTTGTTTTTGCACCAAACATATCTTTTGGAATTATGGTTAAAAAGTTCAACCTTGGTTTCATCAGGCCATAACACCTTTTCCCACATGCTTTTGGGAGACTTCAGATGTGTTTTTGCACTATGTAGCCTGGCTTGGATGTTTTTCTTCGTAAGAAAAGACTATCATCTTGCCACTATAACCCATAGCCCAGACATATGAAGAATACGGGAGATTGTTGTCACATGTATCACACAGCCAATACTTGCCAGATATTCCTGCAGCTGATTTAATGTTGCTGTAGGCCTCTTGGTAGCCTCCCAGATCAGTTTTCTTCTTGTCTTTTCATCAATTTTGGAGGGAGCTCCAGTTCTTGGTAATGTCACTGTTGTGCCATATTTTCTCCACTTGATGATGATGTCTTCACTGTGTTCCATGGTATATCTAATGCCTTGGAAATTATTTTGTACCCTTCTCCTGACTGATACCTTTTAACAATGAGATCCCTCTGATGCTTTGGAAGCTCTCTGTGGACCATGGCTTTTGCTGTGGGATACGACTAAGAAAATTTCAGGAAAGACCAACTAGAGCAGCTGAACTTTATTTGGGGTTAATCAGAGGCACTTTAAATTATGGCAGGTGTATGCTGACTGCTATTTAACACTATTTGGAATGTGATTGCTTAATTCTGAACACAGATACATCCCCAGTTATAAGAGGGTGTGCAGACTTATGCAACCACATTCTTTTTCTTTTTTTTTTTTCTTCCCTCCGCCTAAAAGATTTCAGTTTGTTTTTCAATTGAGTTGTACAGTTTATAGGTCACATTAAAGGTGGAAAAAGTTCTGAAATGATTTATCTTTGTCTAATTTTTTTACAGCACAGAAACCTGACATTTTAACAGGGGTGTGTAGACTTTTTATATCCACTGTATGTTCCATTACACAGCGCCTTATTTCTCTCTTGCTTTTACCTACACAGATAAGACACATTTGCAGACGATACAAGAAATTACTTCAGTTGTTTTACAATTAATGCAAGATCAATGTTTGTGAATATGTCCAAATCTTGGATATGCTTCTTCTTGATAATAAAAGGACACAATTTATAAGATCCACATGGGAAGGAGCCAACAGTAGAAGGTGTTGCAATGTTAAATTTGTGGATTTGAGGGATTTCTACATGATTTTAATGCAATTATTTATAATCTGTTCAGAGTACAAAGACAATTAATATATATATAGTGTAAAAGCACCATATGATCTGTAATCAGGCATACCAGCAAATATTTCTTCTATCTAGCAATAAGCAAGGACACAAATGTATATTCTTCTCTTTAGAAATGCACATAATCTATTAGGATATATAATATCTTTATCTTCATATGTTAGATATCTTTGGCAAATTTTAGCCAGGTTCAATGGGAGATGTATGAACATCAATAATTAAGTGACCCTCTGAGTACTCTGTTCAATAAAAGTTATATTTTAGGTTTTCTCCACTCTTTTTTCCCATTTGTGCAATGTAATATATGACAATTGTGACAAATGCTCATTTAATGTATGTATGTATTGTTTTGGTACTGGTCAAGTTATTGGTTTTTCACATGATCACATTATACAGCAATGTATACACATGTATCTGCAGTTGTGAATGAGCTTCCCTTTTAAAAGTTTTGTAGTATCAGGACAGAGGAGGAGAAAACAATCTCACACTAGATTTAATATAATTTTACTAAAATATAGATCAATTATTTTTCATACAAAAAAAAGGTTTTGCAGTATTTAAAATGGGATCTGTTTAAATACATGCCATAAATGTTTGGACAGTGTCCCTTTAACAATATAGACTGCAGACATGAATGTGGTATGATAACATTAAAATATTTGCTACAATACCTTGGTAATTGCGGTGAAGACTTTTTCCAGAATTGCATTGTGCTGGGCCTTCTGTGGTCCATTGGCTTGAATTTTTAGAGCCAAAGCACATGGTTTAGCTATAAACCTACAAAAAATATAAATGAAAAAATGTTTAAATCAAATGTATTTTGTGAAGTATTTAAGACACATCAGTATAGGTTTGATAAATGTTGAATTTTAATGGTTGCAATAAACAGTTTACATTTAATTTGGTTGTTTTTTGTTTCTGTTGTTTTTTAAACAACACACAATGGATAGACACGTTTTCTTCTTCAATAAGTGCCCAGACCTGACTCCCACTAGTAACACTAGAAAAATACTCAGTTGCTACATGTGGCCTTCAAGCATTTCCCATGCCTCCATTCAATAATACAGTCCATTGTATCTGTCTGTTACCTATTAATAGGTTTCCTACAGCAACTTTACCATTTGACTTAGGGTAAAATTAAAATATTTACAGCATTATAAGACCCTCAGGGTTTGCATATGAGGCCCTTCAGGTGACATACACAGCACCTATGACAGTGATGGGGAATTAAGAGAGATGTTTCTTCAAATTAATCACTGAAGTTGAGAAACCAAACTGTGTGGCATGAGTCCCATATCCTGGCATTTGTAACTATTACACCCATAAAACTTATTTTATAATAAGTGTGTAACATGGGTCTGTTGGAGGAACTTTCTATTCCTATGAAAAGTTATTAGATAACGCCTACAATTTAGTATTACAACAATCTGGTATTGGTATTCTTTAATAGGAACAAAATAAAAAACTAACTCAGTAGGTTTACAGACAGACATCAGATATTTGACAACACCATTTCAGAGCCTACTAATTATTTGATGATCCATTTCATAATCACAAGTAAAATTATATATTTTTATTATTTACAGCAGTAAGGTCACCAAATATCAAAAGTCCTCAGATTAAAAAAGTTAACACATTTATTATGTGGTGCCATTGGGGATATAATGTAATGTCACCAATTTCATAGATGATGTCATGTCATGCAATTTGATATGACAAATATTACAATTTATGGAATAATATAGTTTCTTGAGCTCATTGATCAATTTATAGACAAGTATACGCTTTATGCAGAACAGCGTTTTTAGGACAATAGCAAAACCAAGAATAAACAATTGTATGTATTTCAGCTTGTAAGCTTTGATTTTTATATCACAAATATAAATTAGAGGATTATTACAATCTTTTTTGAATAACTGGATAACAATTAGTTTTAACACATTTTATATTCTGTTAGATCAACCTATAAATCAATAAGAAGTGTATAAACTCTTATCACACTTGGATAAACAATCAGATGTCTATTCTATACAGTATACTTGGTATTAATATTCAGTGTTATAGCACGTTACTCTATGAAAGCAGTAAATAGCAAAATCAGGTATCACAACCTATTTGGCAGCCAGAATATTGAAATATATACCGAAGCAATATAAAACTACTTATCATCTAAATGGCAAGCTAAATAATCTTTCTAATCAGTCTGTTTTTTTGATAGAATAGACCCAAGTAGAAAACCGTTTTGTTGATTGTGTTATAAAAGAAGATATATGTTGAGAAATACTAAGTAGATTTTGTGTTTGTTATCAATTAAAGACACCTAGAGTTACATGGTTATATTATTTAATAAAGTAAATCAGTCTGTTTTAGGGAAAATGGACACAGATTAAAATATATTGATTAACACCTACAGTCCAGAATGCAAGTGTTAATTAATCTTTGTTCTGTAACATACCAAAAATGTAACAGAATGATTGTAGTTATTGGACTTTTTTAACTCTATTATAAAGTAGAAAGTAAACAATTACCAAGTATAGGATTGAAGAGTAACACTCTGTCTCAGTATAGGTAGAAATTTGGATATAGCCAAATATAGTGAAATAACTTAGAGAAAATATAAGAGAGGAAGAATATTATGCCAGAGAGTGACAGTCAGAAATAGTCCAGAGAAATGACCCATCAGAACAAGCCCCGATCACTCTCTCTGTCTATTAGATATAGTCTTTAATCTCTCCATCACAGGGTTGGTTTCTACCAAATGCTATAGGCTCCTCCCTGTTTGCATCTATATACATAATTATAATATGGCAATAAACTTGTTGTATAAACATACTTCTGTCCACTTTGGAGCAATCTGGCTCCACTAATTCAAATGTATTTTTATGGACTATATGTGACCTTTGTTCCAGTTATTTTGGCCAAGTATTTTGGTTTATAGAATTGTCCATTGTATACTATTTGATAACACTTGGTGAAAACAATGGAGAATTGAGGATAAATGCATAAGCTTGAGAATACTCTATCTTGAGACAGTTGTATATTTCATTCTCAAGGCCTCAGCTCAGCAATTGGAAATTACCTAGGTACCGCCTGATAGAACTGTTATTAACTCAAAGCATTTGTGAGTAAAAGGGAGAATGATTAACCCTTCACATGAAAAATGAGTACACTATAAGTATGTATTTGTTTACAATGGTAACAGCAAAACCAACAATCATATAATGTAGACAATATGTGTACATGATCCTTTTTTTATTCAGAAAATACATGACAGTCAGAGAAGCTAAATGTGATATCAGTAGAGATCTACAAAATTATATGGATAGACACATGTTAAATATTATATGTAATGGCGCAGTCCTCAATTGTTTTATTTTTGTTAATTTATCATTTGACAGGGGGATCTTGGATGCAGTAAATATTTCAGTTGAATGTTAATAGAAGTGCTTGTGCTACATAATACAGACACAAACCAACCAAAATAACCTTTCAGATGATTAAGGTAATGATCACTTATGTGTTCTAGAAGATGAAACTTCTTTGGATAATAGAGGAGTTTGTGACATCACTCTCAACAGACAGAGACCTCGAACCTTAGTGAATATAGACCAGTGCCTAGCAGTTTTAGGCCTCAAGTGCCATTAACAGTACAGCATTTAATGGTTTCACTTTATGAATCAATCAAAATCATGTTCTTTCAATAGGACTGGAGGACTGGAGTTGCCTACTCCTGATGCTGGCTTTTGCCCTGTTATATGATCCCATAAAAAAGTAGATATTAATTACACTGAGAGCATGGTCAAATTTACAAAAGAGAGAGGAAAAACACGAAGAACGCAGACAACAAACATAAACAATTTTTAGAGCAAATCTTAGTTTTTAAAGTTCTATCTTGTCTGGTTTCATCAATTCCTGATAGCTTGGAGCTTTAGGGGCTGTGTTTATCTATAAGTAGAGGGAGCGGTAGTGGAGGAGGCGAGAGCTAATTATACCTTTTTAAAATATATTTGTTCATCATACAGTTGTTATTTTGAAACGCAAGGCTTAGCAGTCTGTTTCATCTATTCCCCCTCTTGTCTATTTTGCCCCGCTTCTGCCAGCTTGTTGTACTATTTGTATCCATGTACAATCCACATTTAACTTCATAAGTGTTGCCACTTACATTTATTTTAGCTATATGAGTCTTGGAGTAGAGTTGAAAAGAGTTGCAAACCAAGCTGATTCTGTAATCACTTGCGTTATTGCAACACTGAATTATAGAATCTTCACACCCTCTATTGCTTCTCACTAGTTTTTTGGGTCTACCTGACCTCTGAAGTTTTGAAAAGCTTTGTATGCAAAAAAAAAAAAAAAAATACAACCACCAAGAATGCTCTTTTATGATTTAATAAAAGCAAAAATATATCTGTATCCCATCAAATGATTAGGACAGGATTAATGGTGTTGGAAAAATCTAATTTTACATATACAATTATGCTGCTGTGGAGTCTACCATTTTGGCTTCAGTCGATAAACTTCCTGAGAGGGGTGATACTTTGAATATGTAAAACATGTCTGCCTGAAGAATGGGAATCTGGCAGTTACATATGTCAGTAATCTCAGCATAACTAAAAGGAAGTTTATAAGCTTAAGTACACACCTGCTTGAGAAAGTAATAGTCAGCAGTAGGGAAGAAAGCCAAATGGAGCCATGCAGCAAAAAGTACATTTGCAAATTATACTTAATTGTTTTATTTTTGCTTCTAAAACATTTTGGCCATTATCATATTTACTTAGTCAAAAACAATATATAAAAAAGTGACCAAAGTTGTCTGTTATATAAAGCAGAAGAGAGTGTTAACGTTTAGTATACAGTGCCTTGCAAAAGTATTCACCCCCTTGACGTTTTACCTATTTTGTTACATTACAGCTGAAGTTCAATGTTTTGTTAATCTGAATTTTATGTGATGGATCAGAACACAATAGTCTAAGTTGGTGAAGTGAAATGACAAAAATATATACATAAAACTATTTTTTAGAAAAAGAAAACATGTGCGTATGTATTCACCCCCTTTGTTATGAAGCCCATAAAAAGCTCTGGTGCAACCAATTACCTTCAGATTCACATAATTAGTGAAATTATGTCCCCCTGTGTGCAATCTAAGTGTCACATGATCTGTCATTACATATACACACATTATTTGAAAGGCCCCAGAGGCTGCAACACCTAAGCAAGAGGAACCACTAACCAAACACTGCCACGAAGACCAAGGAACTCTCCAAACAAGTAAGGGACAATGTTGTTGAGAAGTACAAGTCAGGGTTAGGTTATAAATAATATCCAGATCTTTGATGATCCCCAGGAGCACCATCAAATCTATCATAACCAAATAGAAAGAACATGGCATAACAGCAACCTGCCAAGAGACGGACGCCCACCAAAACTCACGGACCGGGCAAGGAGGACATTAATCAGAGAGGCAGCACAGAAACCTAAGTAACCCTGGAGGAGCTGCAGAGTTCCACAGCAGAGACTGGAGTATCTGTACATAGGACGACAATAAGCTGTACGCTCCATAAAGTTGGGCCTTACGGCAGAGTGGTCAGAAGAAAGCCATTACTTTAAGCAAAAAAACTAAATGGCACGTTTTGAGTTTTGCGTAAAGGCATGTGGGAGACTCCCAAAATGTATGGAGGAAGATGCTCTGGTTTGATTGAACTTTTCGGTTATCTTCTCTATTTATATAAATTGTTTTATTTTGCTTGATATATATATATTTTTTTTTTTATTAAATAAAAGGAAACTCCTCATCTCATCAACAATCATAAGTCATAGTAAGTATAGGCAAGCGTTCTACACTTATCGTTGATACACATCAAACTAACCAGCACAGCCCATAGTTCAATAAACCTCTCGACACAGCCTTATAGTGCAGCAAAACTTGTACTGCAAAGATGCACAATATGGCTATTTCTATGTATACAAAGAAAATCAAGACAAAAAAAAAGGATTTTCACAGGGAACTGGTCAAGATAACAATAACATACCATCTCAACATATAATAATATACAAGTTGATATTTACTAGCACATCTCCCAATTATATATATGTTTTTTCACTTGAGTGCTATTTTACAAAATAACAAAAATCAGAACAATAGTAAGCGTTCTGGCTCATGCCAGGATAATTGAGCAAACGTGTTCACAGATGCCATCGCTTTTCTGGTACACTGATCCTAAAAATGACTAAATTATATTTTTCCCACTTAAATTTATGTATAAATGTTTGGCAAAAATCTAAAGCCTTTTTCTGTGCAGCTGTTCAGCTTCACATTCCAACCTTTAATTAAGTTAGATTAAAGCAACAGTGTGTCCCAGGCTGTGTCCTTGAGATCTCACTCAGGAGCCAAAACAGCAAGTCTTAATCTAAATTACCGTCTTGTCCCTGTGCTGGCGTGTACAATAGCTATATATTACACATTTGTGTGTGTGCTTAAGGAGCTACAAGTACAATTTGCAATTGCTGTTAAAGTACTTTTATATAATGAATGCTGTGTTTTAGTGAACAGTGACATTCTCCAGCTATTTTATTCCTTTTCTGAGATGCTACAGTTGATGGGCCACAGTGATCATTTATTTAAGATATAATCTTTTTAAGAACTGTATTTGAAAACAGTCTCTAATTTATAAATCTTATATACAATTATGCCACCACCATCTTCTTTTCTGCAAACAAATTTCCTAGGGTTGTGAATGCACAGGAAGGTTGGGTTTGCACAACAGGAATGTGTCAGATAAAACTAGCAACACTTTTAGAAGGACTACTGAAAATCTTATTAGTACTCTTGAGAGGGCCAAATTCACACAGACGATAATTTGGAACTGCGCATTAGAGAAAAATTGCAAATAGAAATATAAATGGTTGTTCTTATTTATTAAAGGACCAGTCCGAGTTCCACACAACCATATTATATCCAGCAGATACCGCACAAACATTATATTCCCCTCTGATTCAGCTCATTAAATATGCCACCATATTAATATAACACAGAATATACAGTTAAGATTATATGATATTGTAATGCAAAAGCAAAGTAAGTCCCTCTGGTCTAAAATAATAAACATGTTAATTTAATTTCATCATAATGGCATATTTATTTTTTTAAACCAAAGTTCTATCTACACAGTAGGAAAGTGGCATCTATAAGCATCAGAACTTTCAGTTGCCTTAAATGAAAGCTCATTATCTTACAGGGACACACTCTCAAGAGAAATTAGCAGCATCAGAGGAGAAAGAGTAAGGAATAATTTGGTGTAAAATTACCCTTTTGAGTGCCAGGGATTTGGGGGATTTCTAGTACCTCAAAGGCTGGTGGTATTTTCAAAATTTTTGCTACTCAACATGGAAAACAATATTTTTTTCAACAGAAGTTCAGATTTCAACTGGTATAATTGTTTTAGGTATTATATGTAATGTTTGACCAAAAATACAATAAAATAAGCGAAACATCTAAAAAAATGTTTTCTTTATTTTACATTTTTTTATCATTAAAAGAACAAATGATGTCAATCAAAAAATGTATCCCAAAAATCAGTTTAGACACTAGAAAATGTTCTCACTAAAAATTAAAAAACAAGAAGGTTTAGTCAGTTAATTGCTGCAAAATGATAATTTTGTGATTAGATGACTTGATAAAATTGACATTTATGACTGTTAAGAATGTTTTATTTATGTATGGAATTTGTATACCTTCTAATAAAAGAATATTTATTCAAAAAATGTATCCCAGAAGCCCTGAGCATAATGCTACCAAATATATGTGGTTTTGCATTTATTTGTGACCAACAGAGACCAGAAACCACGAAAAATAAGTAACAAGGCCTTAAACAATATAAATTCAACCCAGCCTAACTATACAATGGTGTATATTTAAATTGTAGGTTTGTGAGTTTTCAATACTATAAGGTGCTTTGGGAAAGAGCACCAAGTAAGATTTTAAGCTCAAAGACAGTGCCCTCCACAATTTAGCAATGTATTAAAGTTGTATTTTGTTTTGTACTTAAATCCTGTATAGCACTACAGAATATGTTGGTGCGTTAAAAATAAAGGATAATAATAAGAATATTATTGCTTGAATGAGCACACCGTACATTGACCATCAACTCTTATTTGATAAAATTATCTAAAGACTCCTTTTTGCTAAAATTTGTGTTTTATTATAATTTAGAAAAAAAGCAGCAAAATAATTAACTCAAACTTTTAATAAAAATATATAGCCTAAAATATTAAATTCACAAATTTCAGTTCATAGATGCCACACATATATATTTTGCCCTACTTGTATGCCAACCAGAGACCAGCAGCTTGTAAGAGTGCATAAACATTTTCAAAACTGAAATGTCGGGGATTATCGAAAAGGGTGTACTTTATTACTTACCAATCAAAATTACGTCAATACAAAAAAAAACTAAATTTTTTAGCAAAATATGAACTATCAGGACTCACTCCTAAAATCTACCCACCTACCAGTGGTGGAGCTTGTACATGAGGGGCCCTGGTGCAAAAAAGAGATGTGGATGGACACCGCCCCCCAGGAGGGGACAGGCTCACATTTTTTTTTTGCACTTCCCAAACCTCCTCCCTCATTAAAATACATAAAAATAATTACATAATAATAATAATAATAATAACTATATATATATATATATATATATATATATATATATATATATATATATATATATATATATATATATAGTATAGTATACATTTACACATGCATATATATATACAGTATCTCACAAAAGTGAGTACACCCCTCACATTTTTGTAAATATGTTATAACTAGTGACTTGCCCGTCAAAAAGGACGGGGCAATACAATTGTAAGGCAGACAATGCTGTTTGCCACAGACAGTAATTTTTTTGGTGGTCTGAGATCCTTCTGCGCTCATTGTGAGCCTCTTGGTTGTTGTATTGTTTGTTATCAGAGGCGCTTTTGCTGTCATTGTAACATCGGCGCTGATCTGCTTTTTGCGCTTATTGCAAGGCTGCCTCTGGTGTAGTTTGTGTGCTATGAGCACCGTTGGCGCTTGTTGTGAGGTGCGCGGTGAATGGCTTTTGCGTTTATTGGGATAGTTTTTTTTAATTTATTTATATGTCATTTGTTATGCTAATTAAATAAGTAATAAATTAATACATTAATATACTTTACCTTTTTGTAATTAATATATGCAGCAAGGAATGTCCTGAAGAGCTAACAATTTGTTTTGATGTTCCTGCAGCATACAATGTAGATTTGCACTGTTGTTGAGCTGAGGTGTAAGTGTCAGCAATGTGTGCACTGTGTAGTGTAAATAGGCTGCATGCGCGAGGGGAAGCCGTTAGTGTAGCTGTGTACTTCAACATTCTGTAAGTTAGTGTTGTAAAATGACGCCTAATGTGTATGTATGTAGTACGCGGGTGTGGATGATTTAGCGTCCTTGCTAAAAGTGTATCTTGTACCTCATACGGCTTTCTGGAAGATCCGTATGTGCTTGGCAGTGTTTTGCGGCTTTAGGGGTCGTATAGTCTCGTTTTCATTTTGTTCAACGGCCATTTTTTCTCTCGCTTAGGGGATTTTCGAGGGTCTAAACTTGGTAAATTGAACTTAAATTGAGGTGTAACCTGACTTCCAGAGATTCTGGGTGCCCCCCTTGCTGTGGGTAAGGTTTGTATGTCTTTTTTATGTGTATTTATTGTTTTTTTTATCTTTTCCGTTGCGAGCGGTTCGGCCGTTAAGGTCATATTTTTGCGAGTTCGTATTTTTTTAGTGTAAGTCCATAATCTTTTCTCTCTAAGTCCCGCGGCTCGTATTTTTTTGCGTAAGTCCGTATTTAGTAATTGCGTGCTAGATGTTTTTTTGCAAATCCCGCTTCTGTGACTGTTTGTAACCGCTTGTGAGGCGCCGTAGAGCCTCCACCTCCGCAAATGCAGACCCTCGCGAAGTCTTCGGCTCATTGCAGTTGACGTTGGAGCCTCCACCTTCTGCAAATGCGTCCCCGACTGCGTCCCTCGCATTGCGAGGGACGCAGTTCTTGCGAGCTCGCTTTGCAAGCTTGCAAAGCGTGACGTTCCATAGTTTGACAACTATTATATGTGACTAGCGACTTGCCCGTCAAAAATGACGGCAATAATAAGTGAAGCCTGGCAATGCTGTTTGCCACACAATGGGAGCCTCTTCCCCTCTACTTTACTGGCTTAGCGATGAGCGCCTTTGGCGCTCATCACAAGCCTTGCAATGAGCCCCTTTGGAGCTCATTGCGAGTCTCTCCCCCTGTCCACTTCCTCCCTCGTGTCTTATTTCCCCCCTCCTCTCCCTCCCTTGTGTCTCCTTCCGCCTCCTCTCCCTCCCTTGTATCTCCTGCCCCCCTATGTTTTTACCTCCCTCCTGTGTCTCTAAACCCCTCCCCAGTGTCCCTTTCCCTCCTGTGTCTCTTTCCCCCTTCTCCCTCCCATGCAACTCTTTCCCGCCCTGTGTCTCCCCTGTGTCTCTTTCCCCCTCCCCCTGCATCTGTTCCCCCCTTCCTTGTGTCTCCATTTCCCTCCCTTGTGTATCTTCCCCCCTGCACTCTCTCCCGTGTCTCTTCCCCATCCTCTCACTCCCCTGTGTCTCTTCCCCCTCCTCTCACTCCCCTGTGTGTCTCTCCCCCACTCCTCTACCTCCCATGTCTCTTCCCCCTCCTCTCCCTCCCCTGTGTCTCTTTCCCACCTCTCCCTCCCATGTCTCTTTCCACCTCCCCTGTGTCTCTTTCCCCATCCCCTCCTGTGTCTCTTCCCCATGTCTCTTCCCCCCTCCCTCTGTGTCTCTTCCCCCCTCTGTGTCTCTCCCCCCTGTGTCTCTCCCCCCTCCCTCTGTGTCTCTCCCCCCTGTGTCTCTCCCCCCTCCCTCTGTGTCTCTTCCACCTCCCTCTGTGCCTCTTCCCCCTCCCTCTGTGTCTCTTCCCCCCTCCCTCTGTGTCTCTTCCCCCCTCCCTCTGTGCCTCATCCCCAACTCTCTGTGTCTCTTCCCCCTCACCCTCTGTGTCTCTTCTCCCTCACCCTCTGTGTCTCTCCGCCCCTGTGTCTCTTCCCCCTCTCCCTCTGTGTCTCTCCCCCCTCTGTGTCTCTTCCACCCTCTCCCTCTGTGCCTCTTCCCCACTCTCCCTCTGTGCCTCTTCCCCACTCTCCCTCTGTGCCTCTTCCCCACTCTCCCTCTGTGTCTCTTCCCCCTCCCTCTGTGCCTCTTCCCCCTCTCTCTGTGTCTCTTCCCCCTCACCTCTGTGTCTCTTCCCCCTCACCCTCTGTGTCTCTCCCCCTGTGTCTCTTCCCCCCTCTCCCTCTGTGTCTCTCCACCCTCTGTGTCTCTTCCACCCTCTTCATCTGTGCCTCTTCCCCACTCTCCCTCTGTGCCTCTTCCCCACTCTCCCTCTGTGCCTCTTCCCCACTCCCTCTGCGTCTCTCCCCCGTCCCTCTGTCTCTCCCCCCTCCCTCTGTGTCTCTTCCCCCTCGCCCTCTGTGTCTCTTCCCCCTCGCCCTCTGTGTCTCTTCCCCCTCGCCCTCTGTGTCTCTTCCCCCTTGCCCTCTGTGTCTCTTCCCCACTCTCCCTCTGTGTCTCTTCCCCACTCTCCCTCTGTGCCTCTTCCCCACTCCCTCTGCGTCTCTCCCCCTCCCTCTGCGTCTCTCCCCCCTCCCTCTGCGTCTCTCCCCCCTCCCTCTGTGTCTCTTCCCCTCACCCTCTGTGTCTCTTCCCCCTCACCCTCTGTGTCTCTTCCCCCTCACCCTCTGTGTCTCTTCCCCCTCACCCTCTGTGTCTCTCCCCCTCTGTCTCTTCCACCCTCTCCCTCTGTGCCTCTTCCCCCTCTCCGTCTGTGCCTCTTCCCAACTCTCCCTCTGTGCCTCTTCCCCACTCTCCCTCTGTGCCTCTTCCCCACTCTCCCTCTGTGCCTCTTCCCCACTGTCCCTCTGTGCATCTTCCCCACTCTCCCTCTGTATCTTTTCCCTCTCCCTCTGTGTCTCTTCCCATTCCGGCTCTTCTCTCCTTATGTGTCGCGCATGCGAAATGCGCGGGTCACGGTGCGCATTGAGCATGCGCTTGCGCACGATCCGATCGCTCGGATCATTGTCAAACTGCGATTCGTCGCAAACGTGACGACGAATCGCAGTTTGACAAATATAATATATGATATCTTTTCATGTGACAATACTGAAGAAATGACACTCTGCTACAATGTAACCCAGACCAAACATATATACACATATATCTATATGTGTATATATGTTTTCTATAATATGTTGTGTGTATTCCCCCTAAATGCATTTACCTGATGATGTCAGATGCTGCCTCCACTCTCTCTGCATCGCTGTTTACGTTCAAACTGAGGGTTTTATCTCATATCCGTGTTTTTGTGTTCTTTGTGCCTTATCTGTTTATCTGTCATTTGGGGATTATTTCATCTACCTTTCCTCAGTATAGATGTATACTTTTGGTGGTGGGAGTGTCATGGTCTAGGCCTGCATGAGTGCTGCCGGCACTGGGGAGCTACAGTTCATTGAGGGAACCATGAATACCAACATGTACTGTGACATACTGAAGTAGAGCATGATCCCCTCTCTTCAGAGACTGGGCCACAGGGCAGTATTCCAACATGACCCCAAACACACCTCCAAGACAACCACTTTCTTGGTTGAAGGTGATGGATTGAAGGTGATGGATTGGCCAAGCATGTCACCAGACCTAAACCCTATTGAGCATCCTCAAACGGAAGATGGGGGAGTGTAAGGTCTCTAACATCCACCAGCTCCATGATGTCATTATGGAGGAGTGGAAGAGGACTCCAGTGGCAACCAGTGAAGCTCTGGTGAACTCCATGCCCCGGAGGGTTAAGGCAGTGCTGGAAAATAATGGTGGACACACAAAATATTGAAACTTTAGGCCCAATTTGGTTATTTCCACTTAGGTGTGTACACAATTTTGTTGCCAACGTTTAGACATTAATGACTGTGTGTTGAGTTATTTTGAGGGGACAGCACATTTATAGTTATACAGGCTGTACACTAAATACTTTACATTGTAGCAGAGTGTAATTTCTTCATTGTTGTCACATGAAAAGATATAATAAAATATTTACAAAAATGTGAGGGGTGTACTCACTTTTGTGGGATACTATATATATATATATATATATATATATATATAGTAAATAAAAAGTACATCTGTGTTCACACTTGAATGTCTAAAGCAAGTTAAAAAACCTGCTTCCAGCTCAGAGTTCCGAGAAAAACAGTTATTTACACTGCATTCTGGGAAGTTGAGCTGGGACAGACAAATATGCCCACAAATGCCTCGCTCTTCATTCCGTAGCCATCAACAAACATGGCTTCCTTTAAGCTTATGCATGCTGTATTACACAGCTTTAATGCAAAGCCAAGGTTGGAATAAACACAGGCTGAGTATCCAATCCATGTACAGCTGTTTCAAGCTTACTGGCTATCATCAGCATGGAGCGGGATCTCAGCCTGTGTTGTGGAAATTATGAGTAGGTAGTTCACCACAACAATCATTTATAATATGGTGGGCAAAAGAGCGATAGAAGCCCTCCACCGTACAGTAGTACAGTAAATAAAAAGTACATCTGTGTTCACACTTGAATGTCTAAAGCAAGTTAAAAAACCTGCTTCCAGCTCAGAGTTCCGAGAAAAACAGTTATTTACACTGCATTCTGGGAAGTTGAGCTGGGACAGACAAATATGCCCACAAATGCCTCGCTCTTCATTCCGTAGCCATCAACAAACATGGCTTCCTTTAAGCTTATGCATGCTGTATTACACAGCTTTAATGCAAAGCCAAGGTTGGAATAAACATATATATATACACACACACACACCTGTATAACTACTTTCTTACCTGCCTGATGCTGCACTCCACTTCCTGGGGTGAGGAGGGCCATGGCAGGCCGAGGGGCGCCACAGAGGTCCGAGGGGGCTGCAGAAATCCACGGGGGGCCACAGTGGGCCTGCAAGGCCTGAGGGGCCACAAAAGAGGTCCCCGGGGGGGGCGTGAAGGGCCACAGGGGGCGAAGGAGGCTGCAGAGGTTTGCAAGGGGCCAAAGGAGGCTGAGGGAGACCAGAGAACTCCGCAAGGGGCCTCAGGAGGCTGAGAGGGAACACAGGGGACCGTGGGTGGTGCAAATGGCTTGTGGGGGGCCACAGTGAATCAAAAAGAGCTGCAGGGGACCCATGGGAGGTCTGTGAGGGCCACAAAGGGCCATGGGGACCTCAAAGGACCCACAGAGGCAACAGGGGACCGGGGGGGCACAAAGGTCTTATGGGGGCCACAGGGATTTGTGAGGGCCATGGAAGACATGCAGGGGCCACATGAGTCACCCAGAGGGGGCCCACAGGGGCCCCAGAGGATCTACAAGGGCCACCTGGCCTGCAGAAGGCCCAGGGGGCCACAAAGACCTCATGACCTGTGGGGCCCACAAGGGACCAGTGGGGGCTACAAGGGATCTGCAGGGGCCACAGGGGCCACTTGAGGGCCAAAGGGCCAATAGAGGGACCACAGAGTATGCCCGGTGGCCAAAGGGGATCGCAGGAGGTCCGCAGGGGCCCCTAAGAGGCCAGGGGCCTTATTGCCTTGCACCGAGGGTCCGGCTCCCCCATCTACTCATTGGAGCTAAAAGCCACTGATCTCATTGGTGACATAGGGTGGTTTACTAAATTATTATAATCATTGGGTGTGTTTCAGTGCAGCACATTTTCTGGGGGCAGCAGGCCATCTTAAGATGTAGTTCAATACATTGAAATATATATATGCATAGAAATGTCTATATGCAGTGATATTTCTCTGCAACTGTACTTGACACTTTCTGACCTACCATATATGTACAAAAACGCACATAAACGTATGATTTTTTGATAAAGAAAAAGAAAAGGAGGAGCGGCAAGAATGGTGTGGAGAGTCCACAACTCTGAAAGGCCAAGCACAGCATAAAAAATAACTACTTGGTGTAGAAATAACTCATTGACCAACCGTTGGCAGTAGGCTGTGTATAATCATCTAAACATAATTTGAGTGTCCCCCATGGGCAATCAGATAAGTGTATAGGTAGGCTATAGTCTACCCCCCCCAGCACACAACCTTTTCCAGCATGCTTAAGTAGGTAAACAGAAATAAGTGCACTGAACTTGCATCACCACTGGCCAGCAATATGGCCTGAGGGTGGGGGTACCAGAAAATAAACAAAATGGTAAATGCAGTCACTGCCAGTAATTATATGAGCTCCATTTCATCTGGTCACCAATGAGTTAACTCTCCCCTATTGTGGGTTCCAGTAGGGAAAGTTAGGGGGAACATTGATGGATTAATGAAAATGAAATGATCCCTTCATGTAATCAGATGTTAAAGCAATAATAATCTGATATTGATGTAGCCAACTGTTACGCCATAACTATAAATTAATAAAGTCAATCTTATTTATTCATTTGTACACTGAGGCTTCTTTACAATAAGAAATTCATCTTCTGCTACAATAAATTGAGTTGTCTGTGTGAGCACAGCACATAGTCCCTGAATTAGTATGGCAAAAGCATAGGTTGCCATTTAGCTGTCTGACAGCAATATATACAAGTGATCCCTTGAGATTTTATGTATGGTGATATATGTTAGGAGAGGTGAAGTTTAAGTATTTGATCAGATTTCCTTCAGGAAGAATGCAATTTCCATTAGTGTAGCATTCTTCTAAGGATCTATATCATAGATAACAGATTTATATTTACATTATGTACATAAGAGATCTATTCTCGGAATATTAAAACTGCTAAAAGCAACAAAAGCAATCACTAGCGCCTAACAAATGTTTAAGCAGTAAAATAAACCAAAAGTGTTATATATATATATATATATATATATATATACATAAATATATTGTTGTGTAGTCGTTTAGTCATTCAGTTGTGCCTAACTCTCGGTAACCTTATGGATGGAAGCACACCAGGCATATCTGTCTGTCCCTCAAATTCATGTTCATTGCTTCAATGATCTCATCTATCCATCTCCGTCTCTGCCTCCCCCGTCTTCAATCTTTCCCTGCATAAGAGAGTCTTCTATAGGGAATATTGTCTTCTCATGATATGGCCATATATAGAGAGGTTTAGGTTATAGTTATTGAGACTAACAACAATCATGAAGGATTGGCATGAAAGAGAACAGTAACAAAAATGTCAAAAATGTCAGGAAAAAAGATCATACTCAAGCAATACTGGATGGCTAATTTAAAAAATTAAAATGGAACGCCAGAGTATGCAAATTAACATATCTAGGATTTAGTTACAGAAGAAGCCTTGAAGATGTATTGGTGAAGGCAGTTACCTATAGAAATGTGCTGTCAAAAAGTCTGTTGAGAAATCCTGAAGTATACAAATGTCTTGTGGACATTTCATTTGTTTATCTATGTTGGAAAAACACTGGCAATACATTGGTTAAATATAAGAAGTACCATTATAGATGAAGAGTGTGATCAACCGGTAGTGAGGCACTTTCTTGAAGAGAGTCAGTCATTGGTCATGCTGAGAATTATACCAATAGATCATGTCATGTACTGTATCTAATTGAGGAGGAAACACCTCAAATGAAACTAAGCTGAATGGATTTCCAAATGTGATACTTCAGTACTTAAATTACTTTATGTCTGATTCTCTTTACAGTGTGCTTTCTGGATGGAATAAATAATTATGGCCACATATTTTTAATACTGAGATAGATGATGTATGCAGATTTAATAATTTAAGATATTAATTGCGTATTCTTTTGAATGGTGATGAAACAGAAAATGCTAAAGTTTAAACAAGAATAGTAATGATTTACAATACACAATAAAACTGCATTGGGCAAAAGTCTGATTCCCTTCTGAAGTAAAATGAGCTATACACAGACCAATTCTGACCAATTTCCATTTTTCTGAGAAAAGAATTAGTGTTTCTTCAACCATATGTCTGTGGTCTGTTCAGCCCCTTACCACTAAGTATTTGAGAGAAATTAGTGGAAAGGGATATTGGAATTATTCTAGGCAAGAGTGATTGGGGATGAAGAGGCAATGGGAGAGAATTTAATACATTTCCACCAAATTTGGTTATAAAGTTGCAACATTTTCGTTTTCTTAGCCACTGAAGCTGAATAACTTTGAAAGACAAATTAAGTTAAAGATTACCTGATCCATTGCTCTTAAGACCCCAAAGACATGTCTCTTGTTATCATAATAAAGACATTTTATAATTTCTGGACGAAGTCTATTTCCTTAAGTTTGACCTTCTGACAACTGATTGGTGATTAGGAAGGTTTGGTGATCCCATCTTGGGCTCCAGTTTCTTACATCATATTTACAATGTATCCTCTACCGCTGCATGGCCAACAGGGACACCAGTTGGACCTGCTACATTACTAGAACATCTGGTGGCGTTAATCCCATGCATGCTTTCTCCTATATATAGTCAGCATCCTGCTCCTACTTCAGCTTTGTCAGCAGTCTCTCAACCTCCAGTAAGACATCGCCAGTGAGTCTTTATCAGTGTGAGGGCTACATCCCAGGCCTCCAATTTTTTTTTTTTCATCGTTCATGGATCGTAACACACCAGAATATCTTTATGTCCATGGTCATGCTGATCCACTTGGTATTCATGGTAGAGACATTGCAGCGGGTTGCCAGTGCCACTTTACAATAAAAAGAGGAATTAGCAGCTCTAGCCAGTCATAGTGTTTTCAGGGGCAGCAAATATGATATTTTCAATGGATTGTGCTTGAGCTCACAATAGTCTCCAAACCATAAAAAATTAACAATAAAGAGGTGTTGATATGATTTGGATACCATGCCAATTTTTGGACTTTGTATCTTATTTGGAGGATTGGGGAACTAAATATTGATACACTTGTTTCCAACGGTACATATCTTTAAATATATATGCAAGTAAACTGGGTTATTAATGCATCTGATAGAGGAGAATTAGTAGTGCATGAAAAAATACTGAAATAAACATTTAAACCATTACCCTGAAGTTTGCTGAATTTCTTGCATTTGCAAACTGTTTTCTATAAATGTTGACACCCCTGAAAATCCTAGGGAAAATTAGCATAGATAATACATTGTATCTTTTTGGTCTGTGAATTGAGCTGCTTCTTTCCTTTAGATTTCTGTATTAACCAGAACAAGGTCTGTGTTCCTTCATTCACTGATTGTTTTACCTACATCCCAGGTGAAACTTCCCCTAGCCACAGTGATTTGCCCCATCACCTCCCAAGCCCAAGTGAATTGCCCCATCACCTCTTACAGCCCCAGTGAATTGCCCCATTACCTCTCCCTCCCCCAGTGAAGTGCCCTCCAGCCCCAGTGAATTGCCCCCATTATCTTCCCCAGCTACAGTGAATTACCCTGTAATCCCCTCAGCCCCAGTGAATTGGCCCCATCACCTGCCCCAGCCCCAGTGAATTGCCCTCCAGCCCCAGTAAATTGCCTGTGACCTCCCCCAGCCCATCACTTGCCTCAACCCCAGCCCCAGTGAATTGCCCCATGACCTCTCCAGCCCCAGTGAATTGTCCCCATCACCTGCCCCAGCCCCAGTGAATTGTCCTCCAGCCCCAGTAAATTGCCTGTGACCTCCCCCAGCCCATCACTTGCCTCAACCCCAGCCCCAGTGAATTGCCCCATGTCCTCCCCAGCCCCAGTGAATTGTCCCCATCACCTGCCCCAGCCCCAGTGAATTGCCCTCCAGCCCCAGTAAATTGCCCATGACCCCCCCAAGCCCCAGTGAATTGCCCTCCAGCCCCAGTGAATTGCCCCATGTCCTCCCTACAGCCCCAGTGAATTCCCCTGTGTCCTCCCCCCAGCCCCAGTGAATTGCCCAATCACCTGCCCCAGCCCCAGTGAATTGCCCTCCAGCCCCAGTGAAATGCCCCAGACCTCCCCCAACCTTAGTGAATTGCCCCATCACTTTCCCCAGCCCCAATGAATTGCCCAATCACCTGCCTCAGCCCCAGTGAATTGCCCCATAACCTCCCGCTGCCCCAGTGAATTGCCCCATCACCTGCCCCAGTCCCAGTGAATTGCCTCCATCACCTGCCCCTGTGAATTGGCCTCCAGCCCCAATTAATTGCCCTGTGACCTCCTCCAGCCCCAGTGAATTGCCCAATCACCTCCCCCAGCCCCAGTGAATTGCCCTGTAACCCACCAGACACTCTCACTCAGACACTCACACAGACAAGGTCTTTGTCCCTTTATTCACTGATTGTTTTATCTACATAACATCCCAAGTGATACTTACCACAGCCCCAGTTATTTGCCCCAGCCCTAGTGATTTTCCCCATCACCTCCTACATCCCCAGTAAATTGCCCCATTATCTCACCCAGCCCTAGTGAATTGCCCCATCACCTGCCCCAGGTGAATTGCCCTGCAGCCCCAGTGAATTGCCCTATTGCCAGCACCAGTGAATTGCCCGCCAGCCCCAGTGAATTGTCCCATGACCTCCCCAGCCCGAGTGAATTGCCCCATCACCTCCCCAACCCCAGTGAATTGCCCCATCACCTCTCCCTCCCCCAGTGAATTGCCCTCCAGTCCCAGTGAATTGCCCCCATGATCTTCCGTAGCTTCAGTTAATTACCCTGTAACCCCCCAGCCCTAGTGAATTGTCCTGTGACCTCTCCCAGCCCAATGAATTGCCCTCATCACCTGCCTCAGCCCTAGCCCCAGTGAATTGCCCCCTGATCTCACCCAGCCCCAGTGAATTGCCCCATCACCTCCCCAACCCCAGTGAATTGCCCCATCACCTCTCCCTCTCCCCAAGACTTGCCCTCCAGCCCCAGTGAATTGCCCCAGTGATTTTCCCTAGCTCCAGTGAATTACCCTGTAATTCCCCAGCCCCAGTGAATTGGCCTCCAGCCCAATTCACTGGGGTGTTCATTGCTAGGCCTGTACGTGACTGGATTGAAGGGGCTGCAATGAGCACCGAAGGCTTGAGGGGGCAGAGGCTCAAAACGACGAGTTACAGGCTTCCAAATTACGAATTTAACGGCCGACATTTTTTTAAAGCCCGTAACTCGGAGGCCATCGGAAGACCGCCAAAAGACAAAAATGTATTAAAGAAAATAGCTTACAACCTCTCACACAGCACAGGGAGAGAACCAGGGAGACTGTAAGTGAGGTTGCAAGCTAAAGTGATATTTAATTGGCATTTTTGGGAGGTCTGAAAATGGCTAATTGAGAAAAAAACTGGTGGCCATAAAGCCGTAACTTTTTTTTAAGCCAAAAAATCGGAAACACATTTTGCATTAGAAAGACACAGCAAAGGGAGAGGGGGGAGAGGGTGAAAAGAGACACAGGGGATGGGTGGGGTGGAAAGAGACGCAGGGGAGGGAGTGGGGGGAAAGAGAAACAGGGATGAGAGAGCAGGGAAAAGAGATGCAGGGGAGAGAGAGGGGGCAAAGAGACATGGGAGGGAGAGAGTGTGGAGAGGCTCGCAGTAAGCGACTAAGGCGCTCATTGCGGAGCTGGCAATGAGGCTCATAAAGTAGAGGGGGAAAAGGCTTGTAAAAAGCCGCTCATTGCATGGCTCGTAATGAGTGCCAAAGGTGCTCATCATGAGGCCAGTAAAGTAAGGGGGGAAAGGTTTGCAATGAGCGCCGAAGGCCCACAAGTTACAGAGGGGAGAACCGTGCATTGAGTGGCAAACAGCATTGCTAGACTTAACATTTTTTGCCGTCATTTTAGACGGGCAAGTTTGCTTGTTAATGTATAGAAGTGGTTCTATTTCAGTGAGACAACACTGGCTGAAAGATAGCTCATTGGTGAATATGTTATTTCTTTCCAAAAGGGCTGTCGCTAATATTTGGGTACTGGAGTTGTTAACAAATTTTAAGCAAACCCTTACTTAAGCAGTTATACATTAATCTGGCTTCACACTGCACACGATCAACTATTTAACAAAAGATTTCCATCATAGTGCTATATTCCCAAAATTAATAGGGTCAACTTAACACTATTTATCCTTTTTTGTTTTTACAAAAAAAACACAGACATAAAGCAAAGAATAAATATGACGCTGTAGTGGTCCTTTAAGTAATAGCTGTAGTGACATGGTATGGGGTAATTGGGGTAATTTTTGCCAGCGTTACTTTCATGTGAATGCATGATATTGAAATCCAAGCTAAGCCTAATTCTGTGGTTTTGCATGAGTTTCTGCTAACTTAATGTGGCAGAGCTCTATGTTTATGTTGACAAATGAACATCATCCTGGTTAATATTGAGAATCTGTCATGAACTTATTCAGCACAAATTGCTAACAAGAATTTTGAATCACAAAGTAATTTAATTTTTCCTAAATATGTTGGAAATAACACCAAATTGATTTATTCAGCAATTAATTTTTTTTATCTTTTTCTCACAATATAGACGTTATAATTCTCATTTACAATTATATGCGTTGTAAGAACATCTCACTTTCAGCGGTGTCATATTTCTTTACCACTGAATAATGATAGCTATGGGCATCAATAACTATGTCAATCCTGGTAGCAAACATATTATTATTATAATTGTTATCAATAAAATGTCTGTCCAAATACCTGCAGTTAAGACTGATTCTGAGTACAATTCACAATTGGATCATGACTGATTTGACATTCATAAGTGAGTACATGTATGGGTGTGCATACTGCGCCATATGTGAATACAGACTTTGCAGGAATACATATATTCATATTAACCATGATTCACAATGCTCATTATGCAGGTCGTGGTTCATCTGTGTAACACAAGCACCACAGTAAATTACAGGTGATCACGATTTCAAGGATATGGAAACACATAGCTGTCAATTGTGTAGAGAAACAAACTTAAATACCTTTGTACTTCCATTTAAGTACCCAGGAGGACAAGGCCAAAAACAGAGGCACAGATGGAGGCTCAACTGGAGATGAAACAAACTGCACCACTGGACGTGGTTGACGAAGAAGGGCAGAAGATTCAAGAGGGCCCAGGACCATCCACAGAAGCTGGCCCTTCACAATCCAATGATCACCCTCCTCTCAGGAGTGGGATTCACTGCCCGGGCCCTCAAACGCATCTAGCCGTGCATGGCTGTTCCAGCCCCCTCTACTTGGCATGTAATGGAGCCAACAAACAACCACACCAAACTTGATGACGTTTTTCTGACCCCAGCCACCATCACAGCCACTACTGCCACCTGCTACAACACCATTGCAGCCATGGCAAGGCACAACCACTTCAACAATGGGGTCCACTAACATGGCCTCTCACACAATGGGTTCCCTAAACATGGCCTCCCACACAATGGAGTCCCCAAACATGGCTTAACACTCCGGCGCTTCTGCCATCACCTCTGGCTCTTCTGCCGTCACCTTAGGCCCCAATACCTTCAAAACAACCACCACCCCTGACTTTGAGGGAAATCATGGCACGATTTCACAGGGAGGGCATGAGACGGAACAAACAAAGGACTGAGAAGCTCAGATTGCTCTGAAGGCAGGTTCGGCTCACAAATTCCCTCCTTGCGAGCAACAGATCGCTCCATTCTGAGGTGAGGAGGCACAGTCGAAGGATGGAGAGATACAAGGAACAGGTGAATATTGACAGGCAGCAACTAATCCAATTTGCAGACCGCCAGATCATAACTCTCCAGCCTTTGGATTCACAACCACAACCAGAGATGGCAGCCTCCTCATCTCAGACCTTACCACCTGCTCGAGCTGATCCCCAGCCACCCAACGTAGTAGCACATCATGCCTAAACACCACCTAGACATGGAAGAGGGAGAAGATGCGTGGGCACGGAAGGTGGGGGCCCAGTGCTGCATAAGAGGAGATGTTAGAATCATCATCATGAATGCTCCTCACTGAATACTGATTGGTATAGATGTTTGCTACAGAGTGTGAACATGTCTGGTTATGTTTAACATTTCACCAATTAATGTTCAATGTGGATTGACTTTGAGATGAGGTATTGTAGTTAATCAGAATATTGTTATGATTGATATATTGTTCTTGTCTCTGTAGGTGTTAATAGCCAAATCTCATGACCGTGAAGGCATGTTCTTCATCTTCGCGCAGTGCAATATCATCATGTGAGCGCTACGGAATATAATAAACTATAATAATGTGAGTAAACACTCAACCCAGTGCCCAACAGGCATTCAATCAGTGTCATTCACCACTGCAGTTAGATCCAAAATATATGACTACATATCTCTGCACTAATGAACATAATTAGTATGAGTTTAAATTACAATTAATAGTTTTTAGTGTTGTCAAGTACCATTAGGATCTGCTAATCCAAACCAGTACATGTGTTTTGTTGCATGTCATCCTGTTAAGATTATGAGAATGGATTCATGTATTTCATATCATCCACAAACAAAATTACTAATTCCATTTGTTTGACCTCAGGATCAATGTGTATGTGTTTAGGGGTAATGTGAACTGTGTTATCTGCCTGCTCTTGGTACCACCCATATACCAGTGAGATCAGAATGGCCCAACTATTCCATGTAGATATTGATCGCACTCTTTGCTAAAAGATTGTGGTCACAGTGAAGCATGCCTTGACGTATTACACATCCTCAACATATTTTGGGAACGCTGATTGTACAGGACAGAATTTATATGATTATCAATCTTTATTAATGTATGAAAACACACTGTTTGTGGAATTGATTTTTATCACATGATTCATGATTTATTGCATCTGTATAATATAGCAGATGGAGACCATATGGAAGCTCTATGTGCATTAATGGTTATTTCTAGGATACAGCAGGCATCAGCTTAAAAGGAAGCCATGTTTAAAAATAGCTATGTATTGAAAAGCGAGACATTTGTGGGCACATTTGGATGTCCCAGCTCAGCTTCCCAGAATGCAGTGTAAAAACTGTTTTTCTTGGAATTCTGAGCTGGAAGCAGGTTTTTAAACTTGTTTTAGACATTCAAATGTGAACAGAGATGTACTATTTATTTACTATGAAATGGAGTGTTATATGATGTTCCAATTTCTCATCCAATTATAGTTACTGTGGTGTCCTAACCACATGTGACCCTACTAGATGCTATGCATTATCCTTCTTATGATGTCTAACATATAACCCTTTAGGTTCACAAAAACAGCCTCTTGCCCTTCCGGGATCCACCCACACCACACCCATGATATTAATGCACAGTATTGTCCATTTCTGATTGTGCTCTGTATATGAAATAAAGCTTTGTTATACAGTTATCACTGTGTCAGTGAGTTGTCAATGGTTGGAGTTTTGGGAGATCCACATATATCACATTTGTGTCACATTCCTATATCATTAAACTAGTTACTATGCAATAGGTTAATACATATGATAGCAATAATAATAATACTAATAGTAATATCATAAGATATCATATAATAATATATTGATTCATAGCAAAGCACTTAATGGGATGTCATCAGATTATAAAGGGTATATATCTTGGCACATGACCATCAGCAATGGCGTAGGACTTTCCAGAATGGGCGTAGCAGCGATTATCCCTGATGGAGGTGAGTTGGCTGTCACTCCAAGTGCCTCTGCACAGACTCCATGTATGTTTGCGGCCCCTCCTGAAGGCTTAGAGTAGATTAGTGTGGTGTATGTTCCCCTTCTGGATTGCTGCCTTGTGGCGGTGAAGGGGCTTGTGCACTTCAATGAAGCTGTGAGCTATACCATGTGGGGTCAATATAGGTGGACAGGTCATAGCAGAGAGGTAACCCAAATGGCAGTCCGCTGGAGAAGAAACTGTCAACCCACTCCAGTATCTTTGGCATGCAAACCTTGTGGAACAGTATAGGCAGATACCTAGCTAAATGTGCTGCAGTCCATAGGGTCACAGAGAGTCGGACACGACTGATGGAGTAAACAACAAATAATAAAATGTTCCCTTGGTACTTGAGGTAGATGTATATGTGATGAGCGAGATGTATATGCAATTATATTTATATTTCTGGGTCCACATTAGAGAGTCTGTGAGTGAGAGATTGTTCATATGGCAGACAGTTTCATGTTTTTGTGTTGCAATTTAATCAGGTAGTGTGTCTTTAATTTCTTTATGCATGTTGCAGCATGGCTTTTCATATTGGCATATGTATGACCATTCCAACATATGATGATAGCAAAAATGTTTTAAATGCCTATTTTTCATTTGAGGAGTATTGTGCAAGTAATTGGAATTGGAAGTCCAGTGGTGTGTTTATATTGTCTTTTACAGTGTTAAGAACTTGTCTGTAAACCCTTTGCGGGTCCTATTTGGAGGTTGTAATATTTTTGGCTCCATTTGCCGTTTACAGATTTGAACGACAGTGCTTCCTTGGGGATTCGTAGCAATTTAATAGCGATTTGCAATTGTAACTTTTACAGGCTTGACAGATCAAAGGCTTAGCTGGGACGGAATTCAGATTTTCAGGACCCATAGGGTTTTTTCACCTATAACCCGCAGATAGTTTGCGGGTAGCTGAAAGAGGCCAATTTAAAAGCTGTAACTTTTGCTGGCCCCTTTACGAGCTTCAGGAACTCAATATTGCTGAATTTAATAGGGCCAATGGCCTATATTGTAGGAAAATTAAATTCAGGTGACATGCAAAGGAATTATTTTCTAAATTCAATATAGATCAGATAAAAAAATATTTTAAAGGTCCTCAGTAAGTCTTTGTATACACTTCCTCTCAATTAACTGCTAAGACAAAGGCTAACAGGCAGATCAAACACATTGTTTTTTTATCTGTTTCTGTGAGGTGCAGCAACTGGTATATTTATTAAATTAACAATCTATTTGTTATGCAAAAAAATAAAACATTTTAATGTATAAACCATGATTTTATAATGCATGAGAATACGTTTTGGATTACACTGGCCCTTTAAAGTAAATGTATTTTAGTTATTTGCTGCGAGAATGTAAAAACAGAGATATCAATGCTTATTATTAAATTATATTTTTTATATGCTGTGTGATTCCTATTTTAATAAAATCCAGAGTTATAACTGTTGCAACCTTGCAGTTTCTAATAAAATATCAAGCCCTCATACAAGAGACCCATTCCTACCAATCAGAGACAATGAACAGAATATTTTCATGTTCCCTTGTCTTTCATCTTGTGGCCGTTACCCAGTCCAGATGATATCCCCTCTAAGAAATGGAGAAGCGGCTTTCCATTTGGATTGATGGTGAAATAGAGTGCAACATGTCTCTCAACCAGGCCATTCTCATGAAGAAGGTCATAAGCATCTACGGTCATATCCAAAGCAAAACACCAGATGTGACCGAAAGCTTCTCAGACAGCAGAGTTTGGTTCAACCACTACAAGAAAAGAAACAACTTGTACAACATCAAACTCACAGGAGAAGAGTGCTGATACAGAAGTTGCTTAAGCCTTTCCAGCCACTTTGAAGGACATCATAGAAAGCAGCAAATATCCTCCAGAACTGTTATTCAACACTGACAAGACTAGACTGTTCTGGAAGAGAATGCCAAGCCGCACCTTCATATCACGTGAGCAGAAGCGAGCACCAGGGTTCAAAGAACCCAAAGAACATCTAATCCTTTTTCTGGTGGTGATTTCAAGATCAAGCCATTACTGATGTTCCGTTGAAAAACACCTTGAGCCATGAAGGGGATTCCAAAATCCCATTTGCCTGTCATTTGGCAATTCAACCTTATAGTTTGGATCACCCTGGATATCTTCAAAATCTGGTTCAACAGACAGTTCTGTCCATCAGTGCAATGTAAAAGAATTGAGGCCAAAGTGCCCCTGTTGATGGACAATCCTCCGAGCCATCCTACCAACTTGGCTGAGCTTCATTGCTGTATCCCAGTGAAAGAAGTTTTCCTGATACTTAACACTACTTCACACATCCAGCCAATGGATCAGGAGGTCATTGCGACCTTCAAGGCCTATTATCTCCGCCGCACATCTCACCAGCTCATTGACTAAACAGACAGCAAGAACATAGAATTCATGATGATTTTTCAAAAAGGTATATCACCATGCAGGATATAACTGACATCGATTTGTCCTGGAAGTAAGTGACATAGCAAAGTGTGAAAGCAGTGTGGAGGAAAATAAATGGCCAGAGCTGTGTGTGGATGAGGAACCAGAACAGCCTATTATTGATGAGATTATAGACCTGGTCAATAGGGCTGGACTGGGAGATGCAAATGCCCAGGGCATTGAAGACTTGGTACAAGCTTCTAATGAGAGCCTTACCAATGAGAATATCCAACAAATGGCAGAACAGAGCATTCTGAAAGCCCAGGAAAGCAGTAGAACCAAAACAACTTTCCACTGTGTTCCTCACCAATAGTTTGCAGTCCATCCATGACCTTCTGGATGATTTTGTGGTCAATGATCCGGACCCTGTGAGGAGCAGAAATGTGAGACACAGCATTCTTGGGGCAGTGTCTTGTTATCAGCATCTGCTGGATGATTATAAAAAACAAAGACAGATGTCCTTGGATGAGTTTCCAACAATGCTAGAATGGACGATGAGCCTAAAGCTTTCACATCTGCCATTTAAAGTGGACTGCAGAGTGTATGTGTGCTGTTTAAAATGTATTTTAAAAAAAGGTTTGGTTTGTGTTGTTGCTATGTTTGTAGTTTCTTAAAAGTTGATATAAAGCCAAAAATATAAAAAATTCAATTGATTTTGTGTATTCTTCTCCATGAATTCCCCTATCTACCCTATGTTAAAATTACCCCGTTTATCTATGTTTTGCTTAACACTCCTATTGGTCGGAACCAATGTCCAGTGCTAAACAGGGAATTCCTGTATATAGAGAATATATCTAGAGGCATTTTAAGATTCTACTGTAATGTTATTAGTTGTCATAGACCAAAAGCCAAGTACAAACTCCCCCTGCACATTTTTTATGTGTAAAATTATAAAATTGTATTTTAATCCTGTAGAAAACATTTTGCAGATAATTAAATCACATTATTCAAAAACATACTATAAACATAACACAAGGTAGTCTTTTAGGTTTTTATATTACTGAGAACTAAGATTAACTATCTATGTAAAAGTTATGGAACTTGCCCAGTTTTCTAGTTACTCCTCCATGTTTCTGGAAAGTAGAAGTTGCCATTTAGTCGTTTCATTTTGTTCTAATACTTAGAATGCGGAGGTGATTACATCAAATGTTCAAGAGCTATTTCAGGACCATCAAATTGGAATGTTAGGTATTTTTTTCTTTGTTCTTTAGCAAATCACATCACCTAACATACAGATGTCTTGTTTAAGTTTTAAGAGCTACTTGTGTTTATGTGACTTCACCCTGTTAAAGGGAGACGTAACTCAACTGTGTCTTTTAAGCATTTAAAAAAGCAACATTTTTACATGAAAAAATATTAAGTAAAACCTGTTTATACTTAATTGAAAGTAAACAAAAATACAGAGGGCATATTTTAGTCTGTAGATCTCATTGGCTGGCGAAGCACAAGTCCTCAAGAGCAGTTAAACTTCTGAATATGTTTTTGTGCTCTGAGAAAAAAATTGAAAAAGAAAACACTCTGTGACCATCTTTCTAATGCAACAAAGCAAAAAAAAAATCTTTGTGCCTTTAAAGGGCCAAAGCTTAAGTTATGCTTCACCACAATTGCCTTAAAGACAGAATTTGTATAAATAGTCCACTAGAAAGACTCGCCAGATTGGTGAACAGTGATAGGTATATAAAAATATAGACTCACAAATGTTATTACAATTCATAAACCCAATTTCTCTCATATCATTGTCTGGAAACATTATGTGTTGAATATGATAGATCTCTCAAAAGTAATAGAGTAATGAATCAAACACGTTCTCTCTAGACATTGTCTGAACATAGTATAACATTTTTAAATAGGCAAAAATAAGCACACACGCACATGCACATTATCCTCTCAGAGAATATCCAATTATCACCATATAAAATGACTGGATCAGTGACAAGTCATACAATATGGCAGACATGCATTAATACAAATTTTACCAAGTTTTGCAGAATTCAATACATTTGTTACAAGAGTTTATAAATAAATACATGGAATTTGAGGCAGATAATATGAAATAATTTTAGTAGCCTTAGATATTTTGATAACATTTACAGCTTCCTATTTCTTTCTCAATATTTAGAGCTCCACACCAACACAAGTGAGTTTTGAATGTGTTTTGTTTTTTTACTGCTCTATATTAAAGGCAGAGGAGGGTCAAATAAAAGGTTAAAGAGTCATTTACCTCTAAAGAGCACAATATTTTATGTTAAAATTATCTATTTTATTAATTATACTAATAACACCTACAAAAATCAAAAGTATTAGGTCAGTTTTCAAACACACTGGGCCTCATTCAATTGAGGTTTGGGGGGATCCGGGAGCCCGTAAGTGAGGTTGCAAGCTAATTTGCTATTCAATTGGTGTCTTTTTGCGGGCTTCGATCAGCTTCTGAGTTACGGTTTTGAAAAAATGGCAATGGTAAGACTTGTAGTTTACAGCCTCCCGAAGCTTTTGATATTTAAATTTTGCAAGGCTAAAATCGCAACTCTCTATTTAATTGCTCAATTTCCCCAATCCTGCAAATGTTTTCACACCCGTAAACAGCAAATGAAGGAGAAAATCCTACGAGTGCTAGAGTGGACCTGCAAGGGGGTTAAACATCTAGTCGTAGCACTGTAAATGCAAAAAAATAAATAAACACTACTGCTCTGTAAATAATGGGGAAAGCGATGACAGGCATTAGATTAGATTATTTGCACAACAGTCTCAAGCTCGGAAAACTTAGATCTTTTTATGTTTAATTTAGGGGGTTAAATCGATCTCAGCTATCAATGAGTTAATACATAGCAGGCCACCCATATGGACTAGAACAGTATTTTCATTCATTTTCATAATTCTTTTTTGGTTTTGCAAGTCTGATTGCATATCGGACCCTCAAACCTTATTGATTGGCATGTAACCTTCATGTTTTACTGCAGTCATAATGACAGTCTCATTTTCTATTGGCTGATTCGAAATGGGCGGTTACAGGCTTGCTGAATTGATCATGTTCCCGCCCTGAACTGATACTATTGATCCGGAAACTACGCCGATTAAAATGTATAAATATGATACATAGATACTCTAATCATATGAGGTATGAGTAGTAAGATATGTGGTGATATTCTGTATTCATTCCATAGACTATGCTGCAAGATCCTCATAAATCAGGATATACTGGTACTCCTGTTGATACAGGATATACTGATAATCATAGGATAGTGCAGTGATATATAAAAAAAAGGGTGGTATCTATATATATATATAAAAACTGATATACATAAAAGTGAAATCTGATACCTGGAAAAATACTTAAATAAACTGGAAGACAAGACAAGCATAAATCAAAGGCTCTGCAGGTCCACTGTAATATGGAGTATTGCAAGAGGACAATGGCACTATTGGATATGAGCTAAACAACACACATATAGCAATATACTTGCTGTTCAGTAGTTAGAGCTCTCCAATATAGTTCACCATAGACTCTCTATTAGCTATGAATAAGCAAAGATGTTGGATATATAACAATACATAAATAAGAGATAGTAGAGCCCATATAATTTGTACAAATGGAAAAGATACACTCCAAAGAGTGTTTGTACTTAACTTCCAGCGTTTCCAGGTTCAGAAAGTTGCAAAAAATGATGCCAACAGGCCGTTTCGTCCCTCCACGGGGACTTTTTCAAAGTCATTTATATGGAACAAAGCAATTTTGCCTAAAGTGTATGTTATATATAACACACATACATGTTTTGTGTTTGTGTTGCTCAGTTGTGTATGACTCTTGGTGAAGTCATGGACCTTAACACACCATGCTGATCCACTTTGTTTTCATGGCACAGAAACTGGAGTGGGTTGCCAGTTCCTTCTCCAATGGGCCACAGCAGACAGCTTCTGGTATTCCTAGATGGTCTCCCATCCAAGTAATGACCAGTCCTAACCCTGCTCAGCTTCAGGGTAGTGTGACCTCTTCTCTTGGTTCCCTGATTGGAATCGAACGCAGGTTGCAGTGTGGAAAGCACTGAATCCTAACCACTGGACAACCAGGGAACTCCCATACATACAAACATATATATATATATTTTTTTTACCAAGTAACATTCATTTAAATAAAATCTTCAAAAATGTAGAAAAAAAACAAAACACAACCTTGCAAGCTATGGGAATCAAGCTACGCTCTACTTTCTGGTTTCTACACATGGGCTATACTAACTCACATTGGAGCGGTTGCACGTTAGAGAGGTGGAAGAATATTATTAACTACTGCAGGGCATGCATAGAAACAAACAGCCTTATTAAATTGCTATTCGGTAAATTTAAAAGGGCTCTATTTCAGCACACAGCATATTTTTTTTACAGAAGTTTTTTAGTTAGTGAACTTCTATTTAAAAGCAAGGTCTTCACTAATTAAAAACTTCTGTAAAACAATATGCTATGTGCTTAAATAGAGCCCTTTTAAATTTGCTGAATCGCAATTTAATAAGGCTGAAAGTTAGTTGGTGGAGCTTGAATCCAACAGCTTTCCAAATTACTATAATTGAAAAAGGGAAACATTTAAAAAAAAAATGTAAACAAAAAAGTTTAAAATATTAATATAATTACTTATAAAAAAATTAAAACAAATAACCCCTTTAACTCAAATGAGAAAAAAAGCTGATTTTTTAACCCTCTGTTTTTGATCCAGCAAATTGGTAAAGAGTAAAATATGCCACTTTTAAGTATTGAAGGGATATAATCTTCCCAGCACTGCTTTAAGAGATACCAAATGACTGCTTGTACAATGCTCAACTTTCCTGAGAGAGCAATTTTATCCAGTGCCTGTGGGAAGCAATTACTGTGTTCTTCAGCACAGTATGCAGTAAAAGCATTATATATTTTCTGTGTTTATAATTCAGAAGTGCATACATTTTATTTATTCAGATGAAATATTAACAGCTTTTTACTAGTAAATTGGAATGAATAATTTCAAACCACAAAAACGAAGATAAAGTCTGAAGACGCTGTAGTATGCTAAAACCTGTTTCAGAAAAATAGTTTAAATAAGTAAGGCCGGGAATAATGGAAATATATGCTTCTGTTGAAGATAACAGTTTAAATGGTACTTCTATTTACAGCTGTGGGTCTGAATAACTAGAGTTGATAATGGGCAAAATCGTTCAAGAAAAGTGTTTTACACTTTAACAAAAGTAGTAAATAAAATGTGGCCTAGGTTGTATAACTATAGAAAACAGTATACTTATCAAAAACAAACAGTTAAAGGGCCATCACTGTAAAAGAGCCATTTACCTCTATGTAAGTGCTCTTGATGCTGTGAAAGAGCACAAGATTGTATTTTAAAATAATCTATGTTTAAATTACACTAATAACAGCAAAACAATCTAAGGTTTTAAGTCTGTTTACAGTCTGTTCTGCCTACTGACTGTTTCATGATTAATAGCAGACAACCGAACCAGTGCGGAGAGTGATTAATAGCAGTTTTCCCTGAACTCAGCAATGCACTGAAAATGTAACCCACAACTGACCAGTTTTGGTGATTCCAGCATTCCATGCTCGTCACAGATTGATTTGTTTAACTGTTGTTGTTTTTTTTATTTTGCTCACTACACAGAGCTGAAGCTGTGTGTCTGAAAAGGGGCATGTCAGTGACTTATGTAAACACAGATTTTACTTTATTGTGAAAAATGCACATATTTCAAAAATTCAAAAAGTACAAGTAGCACCAGATCTAATGAAGTTGAGGCAAAGTCAAGAGGACACCCAGCTGCGGATGTGTCTGGAGGGTAAAGTCTGCTGCTGGAAAGAACAAGTCAGCATAGGATAATTAAATGTTTAAAGTATAAAGCAATATGGGATGACAAGGTTAAACATTGATATCCTAGGAATTAGTGAATTGAAATGGGCTGGAATGGGAATTTACACACGAGACAGCCACCAGATCTTCTCTTGGGCCTTCATAGTCAATCAAAGAGTGTCCAAAGCAGTGCTCAGTTAAAACCCAATAAATGACAGAATGATTTAAATTTGAATTCAAGGCAAGCCATTTAACATCACAGTGATTGATCCAAGTCTATGCTCCAACCATGGATGCTAAAGAGGCTGAAGTTGTCCAGTACTACAACGATGTTCAACAGATATAAACACCAAGAAAATGTTTTATTCTCATCACTGTAATGATAAAGTACTTGGAATACCTGTCAAGTTTGTCTTAGGAGTACAATATGAAGCAGATTAGAAATTAGTAGAATTCTGTCAAGATAATTCTCTGGTTGTAACAAACACCCTCTTCAGAAAGCCTTAGAGATGACTCTACATATTGACATCACCATATGGACAATATAGAAATCAGATTGATTGAGAGCCCTACTGTATTCAAGCCAATATTGACAAATGTAAATTTTGCTGCAGGAGCTACACGTTAATTCGGACCTCCACATCAGTGATAATACGGTGCCCAAAATATTTTGAGGAACAGATCAGCAGTTAAAATGCATGCTATTTAAATACATGACTACAGTGGCCATTAAGTTAATATAATAAATGGGAGTATTGCTAAAGACAGGATGTGTCAGTGTTATAATGGAGCTAAAGTTATGCATGGATTTAATAATGTGCTCACCATTTATGACCTGATATAGCAGAATGTTGATTGGTTGGATATTGTCAGCATGTATGCAAACAGTTATCAAGTGATTACACTTTAATGGGACATACAAACAGCCCCTTTTTCTCTAAATGTATAATGTATATCCTTGACTCCCTCCCTGGCTGCTAACAATTCTATCTAGTTCCATGAGAATCTAGCTGGCTCCTAAGACTTAGACATCTTTGTCCACCTCTGGCATATGTTAAATAAAGTAAGATTTACGTTTCATAAATAAAAGCCTTGAAGTAAATTTACAAGGCTCAGATTTTGCGTGAAAGGCTGAGCTCAGTAAATTACTCAGCATAAATACACTGAAACAAATGACAATCCCTGAAGATGGAGAGAATTCTTGGAGATCCCCTTCCCTGCTCACTCCCCAATCGCCCCCTTTCCTGCTCAAACTCCATTCCCCCTACCCAATTACCCCATCTACATTTACCATGGGGGTCTATTCAGACATGGTAAACTAATTCAACACATGATGTGCTATGGGGTCCACCAGGAACCCCATAACACTCTAACTAAAGCACTACACTACAATATTAAAATGAACTGCCAACAAACTATTAAAAGAAAAAGAAAACATAAAATTACAAAAATAAAAATCCCTATAAGTTACAAAAGAATAAGAAAAACCTAAGTTACAAAAAATAATAAACCCTCCAAAATTACAATAAAATAATAAAACATAAATTACAAATATTAATAAACCCCCTAATTTTACCAAAAATGAAAAGAATTACAATGTAAAATAACAACTAAAAGAAAAGAAAAATTGTAAAAAAAAAAAAAATCAAATGATATATTAAATTAATAATATTTACCTAGGCCAAATGATCATCCAGTGATCATCTTGGCCCTGGTCCTCAATCTTCTGCCTTGGGCCAGGGGGGCTATCCAAGTTCATTGAAGAGGTTCTGGTCCTCTTCAGTCTTGCTTGAAGCCCATGGTCCTCATCTTTTGGGCCAGGAAAGGGCACTCCATAAAAAATTCCACCAGGGTAGAAGATTGAGGACCAGGACATGGATGACCATTGCTGGATGATCATTTGGCCTAGGTACAGTAAGTATTATTAACTTAGTTTATTTTTTAGGTTAATTTTGGTTTTTATTATATTTTTTGTAATTTGTATTATTTAAAATTGTAATTTAAAATTGTAATTTGTAATTGTTTGTATTTGTTTTGTAATTTTTGGTAAATTTAGGGGTGTTATTATTTTTTTGTAATTGATTTTATTTTGTAATTTAGGTGTATTATATTTTGTAATTTACAGGTTTTTTATTTTAGTAGTTTATGGGGAGGGTTAATTTTAATATTGTAGTGTAGTGCTTTACTTATGAGGGGCCTGGTGGACCCCCATGACACTTAATGTGTTAAATTAGTTGACCATGTGGGTCTGTATAGACCACCATAGTAGGTAGGGGTTAAATTGAGTTACCATGATTGTCTGTATAGACCCTCAAGTATTGGTAAGTGGATTTCTGTTCTGTGTTGCTGTTGGCTTGAAGGTTAGTATGGGATTAAAACATATACCCAAATGCAGTGCTTCAATTGGTAGGTACCAGATGCAGGCACCTCTGGACTAGGAAGCCTTTGTTTAAAAAAATAAAATAAATCTGTATGTATATAAAATGTATCAAAGTAATGCATGTTTCTGATATAAGCCGTCTTCCATATACCTTTACCAACATTGGAGATTTCAAAAGAAAATGTCATGCCAAAGCAAGTGTGATAAAAGACAAAAATGGTAGGGACTTAACAGAAAAAGATCAAATAAAGAAGAGGTGGCATGAATACACTGAAGATCTATATAGGAAGGATCAGTAGGTGATTACCTCAATAGTTTGTCAAATGAGCTGAGCCCTGCTGATAACAAGGCTGAAGGAGTGGATGGAATCCCAGCTGAACTAATCAAAATCCTACCAGATGATGCTAGACTTACCTTATGCCAACACATTTGGAATACCCTACAGTGGCCCAGAGACTGGAAAAGATCTGTCTACATCCCAATACAAAAAAGGCAGTACCAAAGAGTGCTCCAATTATTGAAAAATTGCACTCATTTTTCAAGAGAGGGAGAGGGGGAGAGAGATGGAAGTGTAGAAGAGGAGGAGGGGAGAAGAGAGTGAGAGAGAGATGGAGGGGGAAAAGGAAGGGGGAAGAGGGAGAGGGAGGGAGGGAGATAAGGTGGGAGGGGAAAAGAGAGAGAGGGAGGGGGAAGAGAGGGAGGAAAGTGAAAGAGAGAGAGAGGAAATGCAAAGAGAGGGAGGAGAGGAAGAGAGGGAGTGTGGAAGAGAGAGAGAGGGGGGACAGAGAGAGAGAGAGAGAGAGAGAGAGAGGGAGGGAGGAATAGAGAAAGAGAAATGGAGGGGGAGAGGAAAGGAGGAAGAGGGAAAGGGATGGGGAGATAGGGAGGGAGGTGGAGAGAGAGACAGGGGGCATAGAGAGACAGAGAACAGAAAGAGCGAGAGGGGGCACAGAGAGAGGGCACACAGAAACAGCACAGGCAATTAATATATTTGTCACTGTTAAGTTACTAGTCAGATAATAAAACATAATTAGCAGGTCCCCAATAAGTCGTTGTTCTTCTTTACATGTGCTCACAATTCACTGGCAAGATTAAGTCAGATCAAACACTTTTTGTTTTGTTCTCAATTAAATTAGTTTAAGTTACGTTAATATAATCATGTGCTAGGTACTTGTGAAACAATAGAAGTTATGTATGAGGCACATATTTAAAGGTAATAAATGCTTATTTATACAGTATATATATATATATATATATATATATATATATATATATATTAGGAGCCTGATTCAATTGCAAGCCCTCAACTTGATCATAGTCGGCCATATGCGGGTGTGTTGCGGGCTCCCGTTCGTCTCTGATTACGATGCTATACAATTGCTCAAGCCCGCAAGTTACCGTCCTAAAGCTGAAATCGTAAACCATGCACTGGTTTGTAGCAGTTCAGGGCAGGAACATGATCATTTACGCAAGCCCGTAACTTACCATTTCGAATCAGCTAATAGAAAATGGCAGTAAAACATGGAGTTTACATGTCAATCAATTAGGTTCAGGGGTCTGATATGCGATCAGACTCGCAAATCCGTAAAATAAAGAATTATGAAAATGAATGCCAGTACTGTTCTAGTCCATATGGGTGGCCTGATATGTATTAACTCATTGATACTCGAGATTGGTTTATCCCCGAAATGAAGAATACAAATAAATGTAATTTCCTGTCGATTTGCGAGCTTGAAACTGTTGTGTAATTAATTATTATGTCTGTCATCGCTTTCCCTGTTATTTACAGTGCAGTATTGATTTTTTATTTACATTTACAGTGCTAAAAAATAGGTGTTTAACCCCTGTGTGTGTCCTCTCTAGCAGACAAAGGATTTTCTCCTTCTTTTGCCATTTACGGGTGTGAAAACATTTGTGGTCTAGGGGAAATTGATCAATTGAATAGCGATTTGCGATTTTAGTCATTGTAACTCTTGCAAAAGTGAAAGGTCAAAGGCTTCGGGAGGCTGTAAGTTAGGGGTTTAACCATCAGTTCAGTGTAATATTGAAATTTATATTACATTTTTTTGGTGCATAATAAATTTAATGGAAACCAATACATTTTAAAATGTAGAAATAGAGGTGCCTATCAAAAAGAATCCAAAAATTGGGTATAAGTTCACAAAACCAAACCAAATGCTCAGTTCAAGTGACAAATTTGTTCAAGATGAAAGAGGTTTACCAGGGAGCATTGCAGCCATGATAGAAAAGCATAGTTCAGCTTTACATACAAATATAAAACAATAAACAAATAAACATACAAAGAGGTGCAAAAGTCCCTGTAATTTGAAAATGTTTCCTAAAAATTACATAATAATGATAAACATGCACTCACAAGTTAAATAGCAGCATGAGGGGAAGTAGATGCACTTGAAACAGAGGTGAATAAGGACCCCACCTCCTTATCCCAAAGGCCACTAGCCGATAGTTAGAATGAATACATGTTTCACTGGGGTATTTTAAACAACGTTACACAAATTGAGTGCATAATTGTCTTTCATCTACAGTTTAGATAAAAACAAAGGATAAACTGTGAGAGAATTTATTGTATTGGATATGCTCAGGACAGAAATCATAATAAATTATAATATATTTTCTTTTTTCATCTATATTATTTTAACTTGAGAAAATCACATTTCCATGAATGCAAAATCAGCACAATTTGCTGGACAGCTCCCATGTGATTGTTCACAGAATGTATCATCAGTACTAACCTGAAACATTGCTTTTTGTATACCAATTAGAAAAGACAATTTAAATAATAACCAACAATTTTTAATGTTAGTAGTTTTAATAAATAAATTATGACTTATTAAACAAGATTTGTTCTTACAAAAACGACCTCTTAAATAAGAACTATAATCTTTAAATATTTGTTGAACTGCTTTTTTTAAATTCCCACATTTCCTATACCATAAAATAAATTATTGATCTTAGAAACAGTCATATTATCTTACTAAGAAAAAAAAGCTTCCTAAATGTTTAGAGGGGTATTTAAAGTGACAGGATGCAGATTCCAAATATGGTATAAGCTTAAAAAATAAGGTACTGAACACCTGATTATGTAAAAAAAGGCATTTTCTTAAAATAAATGCATGCTGACATAGCATCAGAGGATGTAATTTTTTACTTGTCACTCAACCTTTCTGTTCCATACACTATTACCATTGTAATGATGGTCTATAATTGCTAATTACTTCATGGGATCTGCCTACATGTTTTTTCATTCTGAAGCCCTTTACAAATACTCGTATAATGAAGTGGAGAAGAGTCATGTGCCAGCCTGACACAACAAAGAGAGATGATTAAAGTCATAATCAAAGGCTGGTGGAACACAACATAGGTCATTAAAATGGATGGACTCACAATATCAAGGGTGAAATACAGATAATCCAGTGGGTACGTATGATCAGACAAGAATAGACTGATGTTTAAGCAGAGAAAACATGCCATAAATTCTGGGCCAGTTGCATGAATCACAGCTTTAAACTTCAATGTCTCCTGTTTTTAAAACATTCTTTTCTCTGATTGTCTGCTTCTATAGACAATTTACAGAAAGGTACCACTAGTATGAAAAACTATTCTCATTTGGCTGACATTTCAACCTATCAGAATAGGGTTAAAGGCTAACTAATCGGAATGCACAGATTTCAATCCATGCATTCTGATTGGTTAGACTTAAATATGATAAACAAATATTGAAGTGAATCAGAAGCCATAAAAATAGGATATAAGGAAAGGATGCAGTCAGATAGACATTAGTCAGTGGGGAACTTTTCAGTGAATGAGCTCCATTAGTCATTAGTCCATTAGTTTTTTTTTTTTTTGAGCGGCATGATTTTGTAGGTGGAGGACATTTTTGTGGTCTGAAGTTGAGGATTGAGGGAAGTGACACAGATGTGCACATTTATTCAAGACTGAAGATTGAGGACCTGGGTATTGATGATTGTTGCAGAAGGGTCATCAAAGGAAGGGAAAGTATTATTTTCCCCCTACAGGAGTATTTTTTCTTTTTTTTGTATGTAATTATTTTGTATTTTTTTAATTGTATTTATTTTATTTTAATATGTTTTTATTTTCAGTAATCATTATTTAATTGTAATATATTTAGTTTATTTAATAGGAGGGTAGTGTTAGGTACTACGTGGCTTGTGGACCCCTATGGTGGTAATTAGGGTCCATGAGGTCCATAGGGACCCTTATGGTACAGGAGTTAATTTTAGGTGCCATGGGGGTCAATAAGGCGATGCCTCAATTGGGCTTTGAAGACATTTTGATAATTTCACTCACTGGAGAGGGAACTCTCACCTTTGATCCACTGAGAAATCTGACCGCTGGTATCTGGGGTTAGGAAGGAATTCATTTGTTTGCCTCCTCCCTCCACCATTTTTCTTTTTCTTTTTTATGAGTTATTAAGTGATCTCAACATGAATGATGCTTTGTCAAGAAGCAGCATTCCACAGCTGCTCATTCTACTTTGACACAGTTAGACAATTGGATTAATCTCCACAAAGGACTTTACTTATAGACACTGGTCTATTACTTCACTCTTTAGCGCAAGTCAAAGCAATTGCATTGCAAGTAGTGGACCTAGGTAATAGTATGGTTAACCTTTAGAAATTAACATTAAGAGCCGAGCTAAGTATAAACCAATATATTTTAAACAGAGATCAAAATGTATTACCAAGTATTATCAAGGAAATAAAGTTCCTATGTAAATAACACAGAGTGTATAGTAAATACATTTACAAGGCAGCCATATCAAGAGATTGTATCTAAACAACAAATGGTATTCAAACCATATCAAATAGGAAATGTGGATTTCTGCTGTTCTCAAGTAATAAAACACATGCTGTTTTCTTTCCAAGTCTCAAATCATTGGAACCAGCAGGTTTTTTTTTCTTTATGTGTATGGATGTTACAACTTAGTCCAAAATAAATATACCTGAATGTTTTTTAAGCTTATCTCAGTCTAGCAAATGGGTCATCAACCTATTGACAAATATGTATCAGGACACAACAGCAGTTCTTTTTATCCCCATATATGGGGCATGACTAACTAACAAAATAGCAGGTCATATAGATAACAATCAAGGTATAAATTTACTCCTGGCACAGAATAAAGACATGTAATTTTTGCTTTCCTTATCCAGAGCCAAAGACTGAGGACTATGGTTTTGACAATCCTCGCTAGAGGGTGTCAAAGGATAGGTAATGTATGTTTTTTCCCCCTTGCAAAAATAATACATTTTATCTATGGTAATCATTTTTTGTATGCAGTGTGATTGTAGACCCCCATAGGGGCTAGTGACCATGGGGATCCAATATGAACTGCGGTGATAGGAATAGTGTCATGGAGACATGAGGACTCTTATGGCACAAGGGTTAATGTTAGGTGCCATATGGGTCCTTGAGGATCCCTGTGGTTACAGTTATGTACACCGTGAGGGTATGTGGATACCCCCATGGTATAGGGATTAATAATATTAGTTAATACAAAAATCGAATGCAGGGAGTTTATGACTCCTCCGCCTATGACCAGCTACTCCATATAAGAATAGGGATTCCTCAGGATTTCCCTTTCCTTCCCACTGTCTACTATGAGATGGGTATCCCCTGCAATTCCCACTTCACACCAGGGAGCCACTGCCCCTGTGAGCCAGGGGATCCCCCATCTAAGTATAATCATAGAGGTTTCTATAGTCCCCATGGCACAGAATATGGCCCTCTTAGAAATGGATTCCCATGGCAACTAATTTTAATCTACATACCACAGGTGTGCGCAAAAAATAAAAATAAAGCTGTGCAGTAATTACATAGTTACATAGTAATTGAGGTTGAAAAAAGACTTTCAGTCCATCAAGTTCAACCTTTTAAGATCTCCTCTGATCTGCAATATGCAGATTAGTTGTTAACTAATTGAATCCAGAGGAAGGCAAACAGAAAAGACCCAAGTGAAACTTAGCCAATTGTCTCAGAGGGGGGGGGGGGAATAATTCCTTCCTGACAGGCGATCGGATTCCTCCCTGGATCAATACTCTCTCTAATTACCCAGGATATCCCTGAATGCCCTCTTTGGTTAGATATAAAACCAGTCCCTTTTTAAAGATATCTATTGAATCCGCTGTCACCACCACCTTTGGTAGAGCATTCCACAGAATAACCACCATTACTGTGAAGAACCCTTTTCTTTCTTGGAGGAGGAATTTTTTACTTCTAACCTCAAATTATGTCCTCCTGTCAGTTGAAAACATCTTGGCACAAAATGACAAATTGACAAATTGACAAATCTTTTACTGACCCTGGATGTATTTATATAAGGTAATCATATCTCCTCTTAGACACCTTTCTTCTAGAGAAAATAAGCTTATTTGGTTAGTCTTTCTTCATAACTTAGCCCCTACAATACCCTTGTTAATTTTGTAGCCCTTCACCATACCTTTTCAAGCTCTAAAATATGCTTTTTATGAAGTGGCGACCATAATTGTACTCAATATTCCAAATGAGGGCATACTAGGGATTTGTATAGTGTCAGAATTATATTTGCTTCCCTTGCTTCTATACCCTTCTTAATACATGCTAATATTTGATTTGCTCTTGCAGATGCTGCTTGGCATTGAACACTGTTACCTAGGTGGTTGTCCACAAGTACTCTCAAATCCCATTCAATATCAGATGCCCATAGATTTGCTCCATTAAGATTATAAATTGCATGGCTATCTTTCCTTCCCAAATGCATAACTTTACATTTATTTGTACTAAATCTCATCTGCCATTTACATTGCCTTGGAAAAGTATTCAGCCCCTTGGCATTTTTCGTGTTTTATTGCCTCACAACCAGGAATTATCATTGATTGTTTGAGGATTAGCATCATTTAATTTATAGAACATGCCCACAACTTTGAAGATGTTTCTTTTTTATTGTGAAGCAAACAACAAATAGGACAAAATAACAGAAAAAGTAAATGTGCATAACTATTAACCCCCCTAAAGTCAATACTTTGTAGAGTCACCTTTTGAGGCAATCACAGCTCCAAGTGGCTTTGGATAAGTCTCTATGTGCTTGCCACATCTTACCACTGGGATTTTTGCCCATTCCTCCTTGCATAACTGCTCTAGCTCCTTCAAATTGGATGGTTTGCGCTTATGAACAGCAATCTTTAAGTCTGACCACAGATTTTCTATTGGATTGAGGTTTGGGCTTTAACCATACCATTCCAACACATTTACATGTTTCCAGTTAAACCACTCAAGTGTTGCTTTAGCAGTGTGTTTGGGGTCATTGTCCTGCTGGAAGGTGAACCTCCGTCCTAGCCTCAAATCACCCACAGAGTGGTACAGGTTTTGTTCAAGAATATCCCTGTATTTAGCACCATCCATCTTTCCCTCAACTCTGACCAGTTTCCCAGTCCCGGCTGCTGAAAAACATCCCACAGCATGATGCTGCCACCACCATGTTTCCCTGTGGGTGGTGTTCTTTGGGTGATGTCATGTGTTGGGTTTGCGCCAGACATAGTATTTTCTTTGATGGAAGAAAAGTTCAATTTTAGTTCCCTCAGACCAGAGCACCTTCCTACATACATTTTAGGAGTCTCCCACAAGCCTTTTCAAAAACTCAAAAGGTGTCATTTTGTTTTTTGCTGAAAGTAATGTCTTTCTTCTGGCTAATCTGCCATAAAGCCCAACCCTATGGAGCGTACGGCATATTGTCATCCTATGTACAGATACTCCAGTCTCTGCTGTGGAACTCTGCAGCTCCTCCAGGGTTACCTTAGGTCTCTGTGCTGTCTCTCTGATTAATGCCCTTCTTGCCCGGTCCGTGAGTTTTGGTGGGCGCCCGTCTCTTGGCAGGTTTGCTGTTGTGCCATGTTCTTTCCATTTGGTTATGATAGATTTGATGGTGCTCCTGGGGATCATCAAAGATTTGGATATTTTTTTTTTATAACCTAACCCTGACTTGTACTTCTCAACAACATTGGCCCTTACTTGATGGAGAGTTCCTCGGTCTTCATGGCAGTGTTTGGTTAGTGGTGCCTCTTGCTTAGGGCCTTTCAAAAAAGCTGTGTATATGTAATGACAGATCATGTGACACTTAGATTGCACACCGGTGGATATCATTTCACTAATTATGTGACTTCTGAAGGTAATTGGTTGCATCATAGCTTTTTATGGGCTTCATAACGCACATGCCAATTTTCTGTTTTCCATTTCTAAAAAATAGTTTTATGTATATATTTTTTCTCATTTCACTTCACCAACTTAGACTATTGTGTTCTGATCCCTCAAATAAAATTCAGATTAACAAAACATTGATTACTGCCATGTAACAAAATAAGTAAAAAGTCAAGGGGGGTGAATACATTTGCAAGGCATTGTAAATGCCCATTCCTCTAGTTTATGTAAATCCCTTTGGAGGGAAAGTACATCATTATCTGATTTAATTACCTTGCACAACTTTGTGTCATCAGCAAAAATGTAGACACTACTTTCCATTCCCACGTCTAAGTCATTAATAAATATTTGAACAGAACAGAGGTTGCCACTTTAAAAAAATTGAGAAGACCTTCAGTTTGAATCATGGCTCCTAATGTTAACCCTTGTGCCATTAGCTTTCCAAAACTCATTGAGTTGTGAGTCAGCTTTACAGGAGTTCTTATGAAAGCCATGGAATGGAGCCTCAGGTCAAAAAGAACAGTCTCTATCCATGATGTCACTGGTCATCTGGGCAGAAACTCACTGTCAGTCAAAAAATCTCCCCCTAGGCATGAATGAGAAAACACCCCTGCAACCTGATTGGTTGCGGTAATGTTGCAGAACCAAGCCCCCCTAGTTTTAGACCTGGAATGGGCTGTTGCTTTTACATTTATAAACACAGATTGGATTTTATTTGAATTCTCTGTGAAAAATGCACATATTTCAAAAATGTAAAAAGTATTGTGAAAAGGGAACTGTCTCACTTTGGGTCAATTCCCTGTCTTCTGGCACTTCTGATGGAAGAACACAGGATGACTTTAAATGCTTTTCAAACTTTTAATGATTCTTCAACAGTGACATAAGGCATACGAAAATGAAATAAAAAGGCATAGATCTTTCTGAGCTCTACTTATAACTTAATTAAATAAAAAGGCCTAGATCTTTCTGAACACTACCTATAATTTTAGGATAGTTTCCCTCACTATCTCAGCTTGCATTCATTTACTCTGAAAGCAACAACACAGAGGCACACAGTGCAATATACTTTATGTAATGTACTTGCCTTTATCCTCTGGATTCTAGGATTTCCAGTGTGTGATCTTTGATAGTCAGATTCCGCACTTTAGTCTCTCTCTCTCTGGATTTTTCTCTCCAGCTTAAGATCCTGCCACTCCAGTACAATTTCAGAAGCCCTTCTGGGTAACTCTCTGTCTCAGGCTGCAACACTTCCTCTCTGGGCTGCAACTCAACTTTGCAACAGACTGTCTAGGCCTTTTCACAGCTGCATTGTGATGTAAGAGAGCTTTTAACACCTGCAGTACTGGATTGGGCAAATGCCTCTATCAAGCCTCAGGCTCACACTTCTATCATCTAGGACTCTCTCACATTTCTGTATGGCTTTGTTACAGTATCTCAACATGCTTTTGGAGATCTTTACAGTGATGTGATCCAAATTGAGCTGAATTGAGTGTCATTTTAAAGACAAGGCATATTTAATTTTTGCATTGTATCAAAAGTAGAAATACATGTATGGGCCCAGTAGCCAGAATGACACTGCATATAAAAAGGAATTATCCATTAGAGTTCTTGGTCCAGTCCATTAAAGAATGACACAGCTCTATTCAATGCAAACTATTCTGCCATGGTGATATTTAGTACAAATTAAACATTTTTTATATATTTTTTTCACTGATTTCTTTAACTGTTGCATTAAAGTATATTTAATTATGTTTGCTGATTGTATATGGAAAATGTATATGAATGCATTTCAATTAAAATAAAATAGCTGATAACAATGCGATGGGAGAAGCTTATAACTCGTTTTCTTCTTAAATATTTATGCACTTTGCCTAATGCCTATATGGCCACTGTAATGGTTCAATGAAATGAAAAACTATATATTTTTGTGAGAATGCTTCCACTAAGAATTGATTGTGTTCCCACTATGATTGTACTGGAAAACTCCTCCTCTTTTTCAACCTGTGGAATGAAACACAGAAATCTGACAGTAACGCTGTGCAGTAATTAAGCATAACAGACCTTTTCACTTTATTAAAGACGGTGGGAAAAAACATCTAATCTGCCAATACAATCTATTTACAGTAAATGCTTGTTTTAGTTAAGCCTTTGGGTGTTTTTTTACTTATCGCACACATGCTAAAAGTACTTAAAGGGACATTGAAAGCATGCTTTCTTTGTTATATCTAAAATTTTCTATGTACCACTGTGAGTTTTCTTTTCTGAAATGATGGTTCAAAGCATTAAAAAAATATTCAACTGGTTAAGTGACCTGGAGTTGTAATAAAGAAGCATGATCCATATTTCTCTGACAATTAAATCTACAGATGTACATATGCGGTTAGTTCTTCCTGTTAGTTTCAATTAAGTTCACACATCCACATCTTACTTAATATATAGCCTTATTCAAATGCAAGCAGAATGTGTTGTACAGGCCATATCTCTGCAGGCTTGAGATTTGTTACAATTACAGAGTGGTTCAACTGAACAAGCCCGCAACCTACTGGCCAAAAGCCGAAACCGTAAACCATGCAATCGTATGTAGCATTTCAGAGCGTGATTTACCCCATCATCTCCCCTACCCACAGTGAATTGCCCCTGTGATCTCTTTCAGCCCCAGTGAATTGCCCCATTACGTCCCCCAGCCCCAGTGAATTACCCCTGTGATCTCTCCCAGCGCCAGTGAATTGCCCCATTACCTCCCCAGCCCCTGAGTTCTCTCCCAACCCCAATGAACTGCATGCAATCACTCACACAGACACATGCACAGACCATGAATGTTGCAGGTCATTGCAGGACCATAAATCAAGCATAAATGCTCATTCACCTAAAGTGCATTTAGGAAAACAAATAGTGGCCATATTTCACCGCCACATCACATTTATCAAATACCAGGGGAAAATGTTATTATTTGTTGTTCAGTCCTTCAGTCCTGTTCGACTCTCTGTGACCCTATGGACTAAAGCACATTTAGCAAGGTCTCTGCCTGTGCCATTTCACAAGGTTTGCATGCCAAAGATACTGGAGTGGGTTGCCAGTTCCTTTTCCAGCGGACTGTGACTTGTCTGACCTCTCTGTTATGACCTGCCCACCTACAGTGGCCCTACATGGTATAGCTCACGGCTTCATTGCAGTACACAAGCTCCTTCACCACCACCCCTTAGCAAGGAGGGGTTGCAAAAACACAGGGAGGCTTTGCAGAGGCACAAGCATCAACAGCCAACTCGACACCATCATGGGTAATCTCCACTACGCCCATCCTGGAAGGTCCCACGCGATTGCTGGTGGCCATGTGCCAAGATGTAAATCCATTCCCATTTTGTGACCTCCCATTATGTTCTGCTATTCATCAATTTACATTAGTGTGGATTGCTAAGTGATGGTGGTGAAGGGGCTTGTGTACCTGAATGACGCTGTGAGCTATACCCTGTAGGGCCAGGCAGTGGTCTGAATACTGACAGGCTGACTCCCCACCCCTTCAACCTCTGCAGCAATGCTGGCAGCAATCATACATCTATTTCCCAAAGACAGCCTCTGGATATGACGCCTGCACTCAACTTCTTTGGCCGACCATGGCGAGGTTTGTTCTGAGTGGAACCTGTCCTGTGATACTGCTGTATGGTCTTGTCCACCGAGCTGCAGCTTAGTTTTAGAATAGTACAAAAAGACAAATTAGAATAGTAAGTAAAAGCTGAAATGTTCGATACCGTGTAACCGGTCAAGAATTTTTACTTGAATGTTAATTTATGGTCCTTTAAGGACCCAGTTTAGCAGCCTCATCTATGCTGGCTGCATACAGCATTGCTGATTGGCTGCAAACTGAGCATGCTCACAGGGTACACTTTTAGAAAATTGTACACTGAGAAGCCTAGCTCAATCCTGGGGGTGTAAACATTACCTGCAACAGTTTTTTTTTATTTTTTATGCAAAGTTAAAAAAACATAGTGCATGCAAATAAATGTAATCATACACTACTAATTCCCCTCTATCAGATGCATTCATAACCCACCTCACTTTAATATGCCTTTAAGCAAGGCCGTAACTCCCGATTTAGAAACAGCCAATAGAAAATGATTACGTCAATAAAACATGTCAATCAATTAGCTTTTAGGGGTACAATATGCGATCAGACTTGCAATCCTGCAATGTACAAAATAATACAAATTAATTCCGATACTGCTTCAGTCCATGTGGGTGGCCTAATATGTAATTCATTGATTACTGAGATTGATATAACACCGGAATGAAATATAAAAAAAAAAAAATGTTATTGCAGATTTGCGAGCTTGAGACCGTTGTGTAATTAATTCTAATGTTTATCATCGCTTTCCCCGTAATTTAAAGTGCATTATTGATTTTTTATTTGCATTTACAGTCCTACGATCAGGTGTTTAACCCCCTTGTGAGTCCTATCTAGAACTCGTAGGATTTTCATTTGCGGGCTTGAGGAATTGTAGCAATTGAATAAGGAATTGCGATTTTAGTGATTGTAAGTTTTGCTGGCTTGAAAGATCAAAGGCTTAGATGGGGGGGTGTAAATTACAATTTTGACAACCGCAGGGATTTTCAGCCTGTAACCCGTAGATTGATTGCGGCTTGCTAACAGACACCGTGGGCCTCATTCAATTGAGATTCCGCCAATTGAATAGGGCTCTATTTAAGCACAGAGCATATTTTTTTTACAGAAGTTTTTAGTTAGTAAGCATCTATCCAAAAGCAAGGTCTTCACTAACTACAAACTTTGGTAAAAAAAATATGCTCTGTGCTTAAATAGAGCCCTATTCAATTGGCCAAATCGCAATTGAATGAGGTCCCAAGTGAATAGCAAATTAGTTTACAGGCTACATTACGGGCTCCAGAACATAACCATTGCTCAACTGAATAGGGGCCTATGTTTTTAATCTAAAACACCACTTTGGAAATGTTTAAAAGCATGACATTTTTACATTAAAATCTATCAGCATTTCTGTAAAGCAACCAGCAACTTTCAGTGCAAATATATATATGTGTAGTAACCATGTAGAACCCACGGTTTAACAACTACACAATTCTGATGCTACACACCATTTTTAAAGAGCAGCAGAGCATGCAAATTAATAAGGGAGATACTAATAGTGGTATCATTAGCTAATTAGGTTAAAAAACGACCTGACCCTTTGCTATTATGGATTCCACGCAGTTATATCCTGTCTTTCAAAATAATAAAGCACATCGTGCAACTAATTTCCATGCTGAGCCACACAGACATAAGATACATATCTCTATGATTATTTACTTAGTTATACATCTACAGCCTTTATTTTTTACAGAAGTTTTTAAAAATAAGATTGCAGTTTGCTATTTTGAGTTGTCACCCAACCTTTCTGATTCACCCAAAAAAATATGTTGTTGTTAATGAGAAATCATTGCATTTAAATATTGATAAGTTCCTTCATTGTTTTCTGTGGGTCTGGGCATGCTTAGCCTCTATGGGCCTCATTCAATTGGGATTTGGCCAATTGAATAGGGCTCTATATAAGCACATAGCATATTTTTTTATAGAAGTTTTTAGTTCGTGAAGACCTTGCTTTTGGATAGAAGTTCACGAACTAAAAACTTCTGTAAAAAAATATGTTATGTGCTTATATGGAACCCTATTCAATTGTCCAAATCCCAATTGAATGAGGCCCTATTTGTGCAGCCAGCTGTGTAGAATATAATGCCTCAATGGTTTATTAATAATTAAATGTAATGATCTCTTATTAACAAACCTTTTCAACTTTTTTTTAAAACTGTTTTAGATAAAATGACAGGCTTCAGTTTTATTTAAGCATATTTTTTAATAACATTCAACTGTTAAAGTACACATAATTACCTATAATTTTAAATTATATTTCTACCATATTTGGAACCTCAGCTGTATAATTAAAAAAAAAAATACTTAAAGAAAAATGCAAAAATGTTTTTTCTCTGTTAATCAAAAAGATGATATTTGATAATGTGTCACATTTTTGTTTTATCTTGGACCATATTTTGAGTCAGAGCAAACTTCCAAATACTTCAAGCTGACCAAGAAGAAAACTTACATTCTTTAAAAAAAAAGTGATGTATGCACACTGCTTTATACACACATCGTGAAGGACAAACTGCAGACTATGGGCCCTATTCTATTAGAAGCCTGCAAATGCCTTGTACTCATAAATTTGGCTGCCCGTGTTTTTATTTATATAAATGTTTAGATGTATTCCATTGACTCCAGCTTGCAAATTCCAACTTCAAGGCTGAATTCATAAACCCTGCCTTTTTAAGTATGAATTCAGGCGGCGTGATCATATGTTCTGACAATTGCAATTTGGTCAATTGAATAGGGCTCTAAATAAGCACATAGCATATCTTTTTTAAAGAAGTTTTTAGTTAGTGAACATCTATCCAAAAGCAAAGTCTTCACTAACTAAAAACTTCTTTAAAAAAAATATGCTATGTGCCTTAGAGCCCTATTCAATTGGCCAAATCGTAATTGAATGAGGCCCTATTTGCGAGCTAGTGCTCCGGGTCTCAAAGAATATCGATTTTGTGTAACTTTAATTATTTATAATATTCAAGCTGTGCTAAAACCAATTGAGTCCTAAGGCCGGCAGGTAACTCGTAATCGGATTGCAAGTAGCTAATAGAATATGTGCCAATATTAAGAGCAGTTTTAAGTGTGTATAAATGTACAAATTGGGCAATAGAATAGGGCCCTATGAGAGATTAAACTTTAGAGATTTTAATTCAGGAGACAGATATTTTGGAAACTAAGGGCCTCATTCAATTGTGTTTGGCCAATTGAATAGGGTTCTATATAAGCACACAGCATATTTTTTCTACAGAAGTTTTTAGTTGGTGAACTTCTATCCACAAGCAAGGTCTTCACTAGTGAAAAACTTCTGTAAAAAATATGCTATGTGGTTATATAAAGCCCTATTCAATTGGCCAAATCGCAATTGAATGAGGCCCTAAGAGAGAAAGGATAATTATGTCTGCAAGAACGTCCACTAAAAAAGATGAAAAATTGGGAGTTTTTTCTGGTATATTCTTTCCTCTCCCCAAAGCAACCGGTAAAATGACAGAGACCACTTTAAAGGATGACTATAATGTCATAACAACATGAACTAAATGTTTTAATTAGGCATTTATAATGAATACAATTCCTTTTCAAAAATCTAACAAAGCAATATGTTGTACTAAAGTTACTTTCAAAAGTTCAGACTCAACTGCTGCTTGTGTCCACCTACTAGCAGGCAGCTGCTAAATTTTCAGAGACATTTCACCAACATAATATATTTCCATTTAACTGTGTACCTATTTAAGAGGTTTTGATTGGTAATAAGCTTTTGCTGGGGGCAGCGTATAATTCCCTATGTTTATTCTCTTATCAAATCTTATTGTTCTTAAAACCCTTTAATCCTTTCTCACAGCCAAAATCCCTCATTTTATGAGGAGAGAAAAACACTCAGCCCGAGGCTGAGACTGTAATCTTCGAAAATTAATTTACTAATGAATGTTGCTATTATAAATTATTAAACAGGAAAGCTCTTTATGGAAGGAACATCATATTCTGTAATGAAACAAAATAGGAAGAAAAATCATTACTTAATAATCTCTATTAGTGATAAATAAAATGTGTTGTTTAAAGTGATAATTCACTATATTAATATTAGTGATAATAAATTAGCTATATTATCCCAATTAAACAACAATAAACATTCAAAAGTGCATATTCTGTACTTTTGGTTATACTGGTGACAACTACAACAATACTTGAGCATCATCAGCACTATTAATAAATACAAATATATAACTATGAAAAGCGTACACAAATTAAAAAAATATGACCACAGAGAGGTCTGAATTTAATGTTAAGGGTATAAATCATTAATATTCCAGACAATATCATAGCACTTTATGAAAATCTAATGTTGTCATTCAGTTAAAACCACTCCCCACCATTATCAAGTTTATCAAGTATCCTGAGTAGCAAAGTATCATTTGGAGGAGGACATTAGCGGCAATAATCAATACTGAATTTCTCAAGTGTGATTTACTGTAGAGAAAAACAGCTAGTACAATGCATTTTAAAGATGAAACCAGCCTCCTGTTGGGGTGACAGTGTCCTTTTAACCTTTTTGGTAAGTAAATTCAACACAGCATTAAGTCTTTGCATTTTTCACTAGATAGTCCAAGAATACCTTATTCAGCCTTCCCTGAAGGATACTCATTTGAGATCTGAACTTAGATGTTCACATCCTGGAGAGCGCAGATTCAGGTTTTTTTTTAACAATCAGAATTTCATAGTGACATCACTTTCAACTGGACTAATGTAAATCTACAAGATCCACTTCCTACTGAGAAAACAGCTAAACAAACAAAGAACAGCTACACCAGTAGGAAAAATACATTGCAGTTAAAGGCATATTAAGGTTTCCAGTATTATGTATGCATCTGATAGAGGAGAAACAGCATGAAAAAATATCAAAATAAACATTATTAAACTTACCCTAATGTTTGCTAAATATCTTGAGTTTGCAAGCAGTTGATTTTAAGAGTTAACGCCTCTGAAAATCACTGCTAAAATTAGCATAACATTCATAATTTGTTATCACAAATCAGTGGATACATTGTTTCAATCTGTGAAGTCAGTTTGTGCAGCAAAGCATTATGGAATGTGTTGTCTTGTTTTAACCCTGCACAAGGAAGCAAGGGGCAGCTCAGACATTGCTGGCATGAAGGTAAGTACTGGGTTAAAACTATACCCAAATGCAGTGTTTCTATTGGTAGCTATACTGTAAGCAGCTCTGTGGGTGTGGAAAATAAAATGAATTTTTAAATAAAAAAAATCTGTATGTGTATAGAATTAATCATTTAAATTTATGTTTCTGATATAAACAGTATTTGTTAGATTAGAAAAAGTTAAAAACAGGGAAACTTAGATATACCTTTAATATAAAGGTTGTAATTCTCTTGTACATTTTGTTCCTTATCAAGTTTACTTCTTTAAAACAACATGCTGGAATTAGAGTTATCCTTTAATAAGATCTGATTAACACGGTTTATAGAATCTAGAGGAACACCCGTAACTAGAAAGCATTGAAAAGCTCTATTTTTGCTACTATTATGTGGCAATAGCAAACTCCTCTACAATAGACCATCTGGTCTCGCTTCCAATAGGCTTTATAATATAAGGCTAGCAGCTATACAAAATGCTTCCAATCTGCAACTGATGTTCCCCTCTTATGCATAAGAAATAATAATACATTCATATAGAGCCATCTATTAAATAGCCTATGTAATGAAAAAAGTCTGCTAAGAAATAATGGAGTCTGGGGGCTAATGAAGACAGAATAAAAGAAATACACACACTTCATAAGAATTACTCAAACTCAAGCATTTTATAAAACCATCAATTACTCCTACAGAAATTAGATTATAAAGGCATTATTGGAAGTAGACTTTTCACTTTCTTATTGTGCCATAACTATATATATAATCTATATATGTCAGCTATGCACTTAATTCCAACATATTAAATTAGACAGTAATGTAACTATGCAAGAATGAATATTGTCTCAGACAGCTGTCCATACAATAGATTAGGAATTATATTCAATATTTCTAAACAACAAATAGGACATAGTTATTTAAGGAAGCTATTCGCATTAATGGGGTTCAACCTTGAAATCATAAACAATCCATTCTTGATACTTCCCCAACATGTTTTACCACTTTTATTCATACCTCCTTATAAGACTTTTAAATGTTATGAAGAAAAAAAACTAATCTAGGTAAAACACTTCAAAATTACAAATATATAATAAATTGTAATTTACCAATCTAAAACTTCATCAAATCTAATTTCCTTATAGATGTGTTTTTTTTTTTATTTTAAAGAAAAAAAAGCACATCTTTATCTCCTATAGTAGGAGGGAGATCACATTTCCCACAGATCTTTGGGTTCTGACATGTATATCGTCGCTGAATTTTGACCACTTAATATATTATTTACCCAGGCTAGGTTTGATATTCAAGCCCAGAGGCAGAACTACCGCAGACCTCCCGCAGCCCCTGCAAACCTCCAGTGGCCCTTTATAGCCCCTGCGGACCTCCTGTGTGTCCCCCACAGCCCCTTTGCCCCCTTCAGGCCCTGTGGCCCCCTGTATTTCCCCTCAGCCTCCTGTGGGCACTCGCTGACCTCTAAAGTCTCCTTCAGCCCCTGTGTTCCCCCCAGCCTCCTATGGCCCCTCTGGGAATTCTGCTGCTTTTGTTAGCCCAATGTGGCCCCTTGTGATCCCAGAGGCCTCCCTATGCCTTTTTTGGCCCCCTCTCTCCCTGTGGACCTCTGCCTGTTATTGCTCCTCCTCACTCAAGAAAGTGGAGTGCAGCATCGGGCAGGTAAGAAAGCATTTATATAGGTAGGTGTATATATATATATATATATATATATATATATATATATTTTTTTTTTTTTTTTTATATACTACTTTATACTACTTTTTATATATTTTATATACCGTATATATTATGTGAGATGATATTGGGGGGGGTTTGGAAAGTGCCAAAAAATAAATTGTGCCTGCACAAGCTCCCCAACTGTTCAAGCCAAAAAGTAATCCATGAGGGATCTCATTTGCATGTCATTAGCCAGATTCCTCAGTTTCAGTGTACCCATAATCTAATGAGTCATATATAGCCTCATGTAATTTGGGGCTGTAACTCCCTCGCAGGTAGCCGATTTCCTGCGATTGAGTTGCGTGCTCACGTTGCTCTACTTTTACTCTGCTATTCAATTGGCCAGCCCCGCAAGTTAGGCACTGGTCGCAAGAATCAGAAACCAGTAGCATTTGCAGGCTTGATCACAGACGCTAGCCCGTAACTCGTGGTTCAAGCCCGAAAAATCGGAGCACTTTAAATGCAAATATAAAGTTAATACAGTACTGTAAATGATGGGAAACACAATGGGTGACATTAGAATTTAAAGCACATCAGCTCGCACATCGCCAAAATATAATACTTCATTTCATGTTTAATGTCCGTCCAAAGTCCTACGGGTTTGAATGACCTCCAAGCCCATAACTAGTTATTCAAGCCCGTAGGACTTTGGATGGACATTAAACATGAAATAAAGTATTATATTTTGGCGACGTGTGAGCTTGTGAATGTTGTGCTTTTAATTCTAATGTCACCCTTTGTGTTCCCCATCATTTACAGTGCTGGATTGAGTTTATATCTGCATTTAAAGTGCCCTGATTTGTGAGTAAGCCCTTTGCGAGACCTCCTTGGTCCCAGTAACCTGTAGTTCGATTTTTACCATTTGCGGGCTTGACAGAGTGGTTAACGTGGGAAAATTGGAGAATTAAATAGCAAGTTGCTATTTTTGTGATTGCAACTCTTGCGTCCGTGAAAGATCCAAGGCTTTGAGGGAAGTAAGTTGTGATTTAACAAATCGCTAGGAATCGCGTCTCGTGGGTCGTAACTCGACCGGAGGCCGCAAGTCTTTGCCAATTGAATAGCAAAGCAACCTGCGACCTCCACTTGCGAGCCCAGATCCCAAAATCGCAGCAATTGAATGAGGCTGATAGAGTAGGAAAATTGGTCTGTCAATCTGCTGCAGTATGAACGTGTGATCTAAATATATTTTTTTTTCAACCACTATCTGCTACCCACCATAACAAATTTGTGAAATACTTTATCTCAGTGGTTCCCAAACTTGATCACTTAAACATTCACCACTAATGATCTCTGTGCACCACTTAACGAGTTTATTGAAAATCATTATATACTGTCCTTTTAGACACCACACAACCTTGTATATCGCTTTTATGCATTTTATTTGTTTTCTATAATGTTTTCCTTAATATTTGTTATAATTCAATCTAAATGAAGGTTTGAGAACCTCTACACTTTCTTTAGAGGCAATATATACATAAGTGATATGATCATCAACTCATATTCCCATGCAATTTTCTTTTTTTGTAGCAAATTGGCAGCAACATTGTCAAGAAATGTTGCTTAGAAATTATTTTGAAAGAGAAATTTTAGCAATGTGTATACTTGTTTTCCATTTGATAGCCATGACTTTAGTTTTGTGTTTTTTTTCCCATTCATTTTTAAAAATAGAACATTTCCACATCGGTCAATTATTACCACATGGCATTTAAAGGTTTACACACCAGATATCTGGTTATAAGTTATCTCCCAGAACCAAATGCTGCTTATATCAGAAATATAATATTGATTCATTATATACACATAAAGATTTATTTTATTAAAACCTTTGGTTTCCACGCCCCCAGAGGTGCCTACATAGGCACCTGATACTAACCAATAGAAACACTGCATTCAAGTACATTTTTTTAGTTCTATACTAATCAGCAGCACAGTGCAGAGATCCAGTGCAGCGCTGACTCGGGCTGCTTCCTTGCTTCTTTGTGGTGGAAACAAAAGACGACACATCCAATGATGACTGATCCCCAGACATTATATTTAATCCCTAGACATTGAAACAAAGGTATAGCTGCCTCTGATTGGACAAAACAAATTATGAATTTTATGCTAATTTAGCTAGGTTTTTAGGGGCATTCCTTCTCAAAATCAACTGCCAGAAAACTGCACATTTTAGGGTAAGTTTATTCATTTTCGGATTTTTTTTTCATGAACAAGTTTTTTGCATACACTAATGATTATCCTATATTCATAAATTCTATACATTATACCTTTTTGTATCTATAAAACTTCACCACATGCTTAGCAGGTTGCCACTGTTCCAAAGGAATGTATCAGCCAATTGCAACATTTTACTGTAATACCTGCTTCGTTTGTGTCAAGTTTAACACTTTGTGTCCAAAGCTGTTACTTTTGGCTGTGCATGGTTCACTTTATTGCTGTTTGGCCTGTTATTCTTGTTTAAACAGACACTGTCACCCTAGCCCTAACTTTGTCACTTTTTAAAGATCATTATAAACTAGCTATCAATTTCTTTATCAAATCTTTTACAAGATGTTCAACATTGCTTTTGCTGCATTATTATGATGCTAATTTGCTGCTACTTGTGCTTGATAGGAGTACGGGTGGAGGTCTATCCGCATAAGGTAGGTTGTTCTTGTATCGATTCCTTATGCGTTTGCAAAAACAGACAGTCACCGATTAGCACATGTAGTATTCACAAGCCACGTATTTGAATAAATAGCACAAACAATGGTGAATATCTCAGCAATCACTTGCCCTAGGAAGAAATAAGTAGTACAATGTATAGCTAGTTCTTTAAACGGCTACTTTAAAACCATATCACACATGGCAAGATTTAAGTCTAGTTCTGTGTTACCGCAGTAAAGGAAAACTGCTGATATAAAGTCAAACTAAATAAACTGAAGTTGTATCTTGTGTACATGTATAAAGGAGCGCCTAAACATTATGCAAATAGGAAAGCAAAAATACCTTGTTTTTCTACTCTATTTTTTCCCCTTAAAATAACAAGAATAAGAAAAAACACATAGTGGTGATTTTTTGGCAAAGTCCTTGTGCTTCACATGATACCATAGCATTAATATATTCTCCAATAGGTCTTCAATACGTCCCCTGTCTGCTTGATTTAAAAATGGAGAGAGCACTTTAAATTTTCTTTCAGTGAATATCTGGTGGAACTCACTGCAAAAGGAGGTGTTGAAAATTTATTCAATTGCTAACTTTAAAAAAGGGTTGAATATGTTTTTTTATAAAAAAGGCATACAGGGTTATGTTAGATAACTAGCATTAAGGGTAAAAAAAAATCCAGAGAAAATCAGATTACCAGGATTTGGATCAGAATGGAAAATCAGGGGCGGAGCTACCAGTGGCGCAATGCACCAGTGTCCTCCGCTGGGGGGCCCAGTGCTGTGTCATTTATTTATTTTTTTGCCTTTTTTATTTTTTTTCTGCAGTGTAGGGACCCTCTACCCCCCACCCACCTCCATCCTTGCCCGACCTGTCACAGCCCCCTAGGCCTCCTTTGCCAGAATTTGGTATATGATGGTTTAAAAATAGAACACTACTTCTCCTGAAGTTCCAAGAGGTGTCCGTGTGGAGTAGTTTAGCAATCTGCTGATGTGTATCATGGAAATAGCAAGAGCTGGATGACAACAAAGTACAGGGGGGTGGCTGTTGTGAGGGGGAGCAAAGGAGATAGAGATGGGTGCTAGGTGAGTGCTGAGATGCGTTGGGTGCTGTATGGGGATGCTGAAAAGGGATGGCTGCTGACAAGGACTGGGAGCTCTGTAGGGATGGATGCCAAGAGTGGGGTGGATGTTGAGAGGAACTGGGTGCTATGTGAAGAAGGCTTCTGAGAGCTGTGGTGCAGGCAAAGGAGCTTTGCGCAGGCAGGAGAGAATGCAAAGTGAGCCCTGAGGGGCACTCAGTGAGTTGTTACCAGAGGGCCCATTGTTTTTTGAACCAGGGCCCTCTGGTCTTTAGATCCACCACTGCTGCACTCGATGAACTAAAATAATTTTTGCAACCTCAGTTACTATAGTGTCAGCACATGCAAGGGCCTCCTCATATTCCCCTATGTGGAGGTGTGATCAGAATCCACACCAAGGCCCTCATTCAATTGCGATTTGGCCAATTGAATAAGGGTCTAAATAAGCACATAACATATTTTTTTAAAGAAGTTTTTAGTTAGTAAACATCTATCCAAAAGGAAGGTTTTCACTAACTAAAAACTTATTTAAAAGAAATATGTTATGTGCTTATTTAGAGCCCTATTCAATTGGCCAAATCGCAATTGAATGAGACCCCATGTGTGACAAAACATTTTTGCTTCTGAGTTTACTATGGTGTGTTTTTTCAACAGTATTGCGATTTTAGTCTGAAGCCAGTCTGTCACTTTTCCTTTGAGATCTTTAGAAACATAATTGGGGATTTCAATTTTCCAACATTTTGTATCTTGGTTCTTACAGCAAAGTCTTTTTTATGTTTTGAACTAAAATGCTCTCTTTACAAATACACACTGCGGGATAGCACCATTAACAATGAGAACAATGCTGAGCAGTTTAGAAATTGCTACAATTATTTTGAGCTATAAAGGAAATCATTTTGTTTTATCTAAAAGAACAGCCTTAAATGGGGCTACACTTGTGTATTAAAGTTGGATGTTTTTTGATTGTGGGATGTACTACAGTTGATATTACACCATAAACACATATTCAGTCCCTTAATGGTTCCAGGGATGTTTATTTAGCAGGTTTGACATTACCAGAGATTAAATGCATTTATAGGGACTCACTGGGCAATTATTTTGTTTTATATAAAAATATTAACTAGAATAATTAATGTTATCCTCCTCAATATACTATGATATCAAAGTTATAGTTAATTTACTTTTAAGAACCAGAGAGTAAAAAATTCTCACCTTCTTGAGTCTTTACCTTTCTGGTTCACAACTGTGATCTAAATTCAAATCCACAGGGAGGGGTTTTCATGATGCTCAGACACACAACATGTCATTGTCTGCTTACAGAAGAGCAGTAGGAGACTTTGGAAGTGTGAACCCCCATCCTGTGGATGTGGCCAGAGATCTCAGCTGTGTAACATGGCACCCTATATGAATGAAAACAGAAATAATGGAGGAGGTTCCAGAATGTGAGAATCTGTTATTCTGGGCAGTGCAGTGTACAAAATATTTGACAACTACGTTGAGCAGGATACAGTTAATTAAATCACCTAGCTAAAGCATTCTATAAAAACAAAAATGTTCCCCAAACAGCCCTGTTAATTATACATTGTTGTTCAGTCAGGTCTGACTCCGTGACCCTATGGAACGCAGCACACCAGGCACATCTGTCAGCCACTGCATCTGGAGCTCCCACAAGCTCATATTTATTGCTTCAATGACCTCATGTATCGATCACTGCCTCTGCTGTCCCTTCTTCATATGCATTCAATCTTTCTCAGCACCAGAATTTTCTCCAGGGAATTTGATCTTATGATATGGCCAAAATATTTGAGCTTTAATATCTTTACTTTTTTATTATACATTGATTATCCTAAATCAAATTGTGTATTGTCTTGATATAAACAATTCCTCCATTAAGTTATAGTTTCCTCAAGAAAAACTTATTCAATAGGCCACTGTGGTCCTATATTTAAGTACACTCTCTCGAAAAACTAAATGTGAAAATCCCCCCCCCAAAAAAAAGAAGAAGAAGAAGCATAATACTGAAGCAGTATTTATAACTTTTAATACATTTCCTGAAGTGAGAGAAGACCTTGAAAGGAGAGGAATCTTTTGTTTGTGCAGTGGGACTGAAGCAGATAAAATTGTTACTGCTTTCAATAGAACTAATAGAACTCTCACCTAACAAGCACACACCTTCTTGAGAAGGCAAAAGGCAGTTGAAGCCATACAATAGAGATAATTGCATGTAAAAGTTAGAATGTAAGTGTTGTGTTTCCTTGTTTATTCTTTGCTTTCTAGACTAATTTTGCCCTTTACCAAATTAATTTGAGAAGACCACAGTGGTCTACGTTTCTCATCCTAACTTACAAAGCTCTACACAATTTTGCTCCTCCTTAAAGACAAATCTAAGTTTCCTGGATTATGAATGCACGTAATAGAGGAGAAACTGTAGTGTATGGTAAAAAAAATTTACAAGAAAAAATACCAAAATAAAAATGTTAAAACTTACCTTGAAGCTAAATGTCTTGTAATTTCTAACAATTGAAAATTAGAGTAGATGCCCCCTTCAAACCCAGGCTAAATTAGAATAAAATTCATAATTCATTTTGGCCAATCAGGAGGAAGCTCAGGCAGCTGAAACATTTGTGTAAAGGTCTGCGGTTCCTGCATGTGCTGCAAAGCAGCCTGGGATCTGGCACCATGTTAGAAGGTGATATGTATTTTCATATAAGAGTCGCTCTGTGAGACGTCCACACTTGATTACCACCTCTGCAGATTGTCCATTCCATTCATCAACTACTGCTGCTGGTGTTTTTTTTTTTCTTCCTCTCTCTGTATGGCAGAGCTATGCAGTAGCTGCACCTACTTGTGTCATTACCACCCATGCAGATTGTCCATTCCCTGCATCAACTACTGCTGCTGGTATTTCTCTCTCTCTCTCTCTCTGTCTCATACTCACCCACTTACTCATCTCTCACTCCTTAACTCACTCTGGTGACAGCTTCAGCTCTCTCACACACACACACACAACAGCTCTGTCTGTGCTGATCTCTGGTGAGGGGTGGGGCCGGCAGCACAGGAGACACAGCAGAGAGCAGGAAGCAGCAGGGCAGGTCACATCCCAGCAGTGACGTCAGGGCTGATATCAGTGTTCTCCTATTGGCAGAGGAAGACACAGCAGGTGTGTAGGGCAGTCTGATCCTGCAAAGTGGGAGATGAACATCTCAACCTAGGTGCCAGCATGGAATTTTCAGTCACTGGTGAGCTGGTGCCCAGGATTTTCCCAGCCTGGTTTTAATTTACGTGCAAAGGTGGCTTTTGAAAGTACCAAGATCTTCTCAGTGGGCATCCCACCACTCAACATATAGAAAAATAGCACTGAATAATTGACTAATGCATATAACAGACTAAGGGCCTCATTCTATTATCGGCCGTAAAATGGCCGCAAAGCTGCGATTCCTTGCGGCCGTCTTACGGCCCCGTGTAGAGCTACTTCTACCTTGCTATTCAAATGGACAGCGCCACAAGGATATCCCCCTTACGGCCGGCCGCATATCATGCAAACGGCCGCAAAGTCAGAAAACTGTAAATGCAAATATAAATTCAAGATGGCACTGTAAAGCTCTGTAAATGCTAGGCATCATAATGGGGGACATGAGGATTAATAGCAACACCCTCTCAAGCTTGCACATCGCCCAAATCCAATATTTCATTAACAGTTTATTTTCCGTCCCGCAGCCTTGGCGGGTCTGAGGTCCTCCAAGCCCTCGGGACTTTGTCCACGGATATTTGACATGAATTACAATAAAAATGATTTTCAGATTTGAGTGTAGGGGAATGTTGTGCTATGAATGCTAACACCTCCAATCACTTTATCGTTTCATCAGAGTGCAGGATGGCTTTATTATGTGCTTAACTGTGTGCTTGCGGGACCTTTTTGGTGCAAGTAAGCTGCGGCTCGGTTTTAGCCTTGCAGAGAGGGTTCCCGAAGCAATTGAATAGCAACCGGGGCTTTCTTGCGGCCGAAACTCTGGCGGCCGTGACAGATCAAAGGCTTTCCTGTGGCGCGTGCGGCCGCAAGGGATAACAGGGCGCCGGCCGCAAGCCTGCCGGAGCCCTTGGCAGCAAAGGAATAGAATAGGCAAATAGCCTGCGGCCGGTCCTTGCGGCCCTGCATCTCCTACGGCCGTTTATAGAATGAGGCCCAAACTGAGCAACCAGTGAGCGGCTGAGCCTTGTACACCCAAATCTTAGTTTGTTTAGCTCCTACCCTTGTATCTATTTAAAAACAAATGCAACACATTTTATGAAAATAACTTTTGTAGTGCTTAAAAGAGGGTTGACATTCAAATATCAAATTTAAATCCAAGATCTATCTGCCTACCAAAAATGCTGTATTGGTTTTTCATGATTTATATCACATATATAGTTGTCGTATTGCGAGTTTGTTGGTAACGCTATGTTAAAAGTTATGGGCTTGCGCATGTGCAACGAGGCCCATGTGCATCAAAGGTGCTCATTGTAGCGCTCGCAATGAGCGCTGCAGGCGCTAATCACAAGGATCTTCCGACTTTGCGGCAATGAGCCTTGCGGCAGGCCTCGCAATTGTGTCCTTTCAGGCTGCCTCTAAGGGTCACCTGTCCCGTCATATTTCTTATTTGCCCGAGGACGCTCTACAGATGGAGGACGTAGGACTTTGGAGCTAATTGCGAGGCACGCAAGACTTTAAAACAATTATGAATTTAACGGACAATATTTTTTTCAAGCCCATAACTCAGAAACCGTCGGTGGACCACCAAAAATCGCCAATTAATAAAAAAAATTACTTACAACCTCACACACAGCACAGGGCGAGAGGCAGCTAGCCCGTAACTGAGGTTGCAAGCTAATTTGAGGCTTTATTGGCATTTTTCAGGGATTGAAAATTGGCTAAGCAATGAAAAAAATGGCGCCCGTAAAGACGTAAATGTTTTTCAAAAATGCTCAAATCGAGGCCGAAGCCCGTAACACTTAGCCCGTTAACGTGAGCCCTGCAAGACTTTGAAAATGCAAGCAACGGAGATTGCGAGGCACGCAAACCTTGAGCAGAGACAGAGAGGAGCAAGACACGGGGGGGGAGAGAGAGGGGGAAATAAAGACACAGGGTAGGGAAACAAGGGAAAAAACACAGGGCGGGGAGACGGAGAGAGAGGGAAACAGATACATGGAAGGGAGAGGGAAAACAGACACAGGGGTCAAAGAGTGAGAAGAAGTTAGCAATGAGTGCCGAAGGCATTCATTGCAGACCTCATGATGAGCGCTGAAGGCACTCAGCGCGAGGCACAAAAGTGGTGGGTTGGACAACGTCTGCAATGAGTGCTCATTGCTGGGCTTGCGGCGCTCATCGCACCCCATAAAGTAGACTGTGGGAAAGGCTTGCAATGAGCTCATCGGAAGCCAGCAAGTTAGAGGTGGGAGAGCCTGGCACTGTGTGGCAAACAGCATTGCCAGCCTTTAAATTTTATTGCCGTCATTTTTGACGGGCAAGTCGCTAGTATAGAATATACATTTTTTAATGTACCTATGGAATTTCAGGATATGCTGAACAGCTAATTGAGTTTAGTCAGGAATTTATCAAATAAAATATAACCTCTTCCCTACCCTGGCAGAGTTGCCTGGTTAAACGGTATCCCTGACTGCCTGCTATAGCTTTATCATAATTTTATTGCTTTTTCATCTAAACTACCTTATTTATTTACTCATAGTTAAAAACTATTCATACATTAATTTTAATTAGAGATAATAGTTCTAAATACACAAAATGTCATTTTTTCACAGGTATGCCAGTCAACATTACTGAGTAGCATGTTTTTTAAATGCATAGTAAAAATTGGTGGTCCATTTAAAACTTCCTCAATTTAAGTGATGATACATTTATCAATTTAAAATTAAATTCAAGCAAAGCGCAACAGATATAGCCATACAACAGTTTTGTTATACTGTTACTCATAATGTTGCCACTTTGGGCCAGAGTCATTACGTTTTACTACAGAGAATGAAAGGCTCACACTAAACTCTAACTTGTATTTAATCTACTAGTGCTTGCAAATGCAGAGGTGCCTCAAACTCTTTGGGCCTCATTCAATTGCGATTCAGCCAATTGAATAGGGCTCTAAATAAGCACATAGCATATTTTTTTAAGAAGTTTTTAGTTAGTGAAAACGTTGCTTTTGGATAGATGCTTACTAACTAAAAACTTCTGTAAAAAAATATGTTATGTGCTTATTTAGACCACTATTCATTTGGCCAAATTGCAATTGAATGAGGCCCTAGATCTGCATGTTCTCTGTACTGGAGATATTACTTGTAATTTGGTATGCTTTGGGGGAGGGTTGCTCTTCGGGGGGGGTGTTTCTGCTGAGGCCTTGAATTAGGCCAGCATATTTTGAGGCTGCCAAAAGATTCCGGTAAATGCATTGACATATGTTTGTATATGCTGTATATGCACAGAAATGTCTATGTGCAGTGATCGTTCCATCTGTAAGTATACTTGAAACTTTCTGACATATAATAAATATACATAAACACACATAAACCAGAAGGATCAGACTCAGAGACACCAAGCCATGCACAAGGCCCTATTAACAGCCTTATTAAATTGTGATTTGAGGAATTGAATAGGGCTCTATAAAAGCACAGAGCATATTTTTTTACAGAATTTTTAGTTAGTGAAAACCTTGCTTTAGGATAGAAGATCACTAACTAAAAACTTCTGTAAAATAAATATGCTATGTGCTTATATAGAACTTTATTCAATTGTCCAAATCACAATTTAATAATAATAATTTAATAAGTGTTCAGACCCTTGTTAATATTAATTAACTGTAAAAATGATGAAACTTACTAAGCTGTGACAGTTACATTCGTGTTCAGTGTTCTCTGGCAGCTCACATCACCTAATATACAGTAAACTTGTAGCAATAAAAGGCATGAGCTAAAACCTTTACACATATATTTCAACCTCTATAAACTCTTTCATATAAGAGCAACTTGTCTTTAGGTGGAATTTTACTTTAATAGTGGCAAATAATAAAGCTTATATATAAAAAAAATCATATCTAATAAATGATCACTGTACAATGAAAACAAATATTTGTAATCTTTGAGTCTAAGTAAGTAAGGAAAAACGTCATATATCTAGTTTTAAATGAAAAAAAAATGTGACACATCTGCTAGGACCTCAGGGAGTCCATGATACATAGGTGGAAGTTGCGTGTGTGTGAGAGGGTTGTCTACATTTCTTGGGAGCTATTGCTGCATTTCCTGAAGCAAGGAGCCTGCTTCTGGGCCAGTGAGGGGGGGGGGGGGGGGATGTTGTGTCTATTTCAATGTTAACAAAGGATCTCTTCCATCCATCCCCACTCCTCTCTCTGCCAAAACACACACCCTCATGATTCAGCTCTGAGGAAATGATGTAACGAACACAAAACATATTTAAAAATTCAGATTTGTTTATGTATAAATCTTACAGAGCTGCTAATATTGTTCATTTAATAAATACTTGACAAACAAGTGTCTTTTTTTTCCTTGCTCTGCAGTTTTGTATCCTTGATACATTAGATAATCTTGATGAAATACCATTTATTAGTACTCCTTTTTGAAGGATAAATAAGCTAAAATTTACCTTTCCATATGCAATTTTGATAACTGTAAAACAAGTCTTAAATCATTCTAATATTGTTCAGTGTGTAAAAAAATGCAAATAAGTCAATAATAAATACAAAATAATTTTACATTTTCAGGTCACTGCCTTTTAATTTCTAGAAGATATAGTAATATATATGAATGATGAGCCCCAAAAGGCTATAATGGAAATTCACCAAATGCTGCTGAAATAAAAAGCTCACGGTAAATCAACATTTGTCAATACAAGAGAAAACTAGACAAATGTTCATTACTAAGTGGTATTCGTTGGAAAGTAATGCAATTATAGATTCTGTATTGATTTAAAATTAGTCATTCAGTCTACAGTGTTTGTAACTAAGCAACATAAGTCCAGACAGTGGAAACATAGCAAGAAGAGAGAAATGAAAGTATTATAAGGATAGTAGAATTATATCATATGGTGTCAGGTTCCAACACATCCTATTGACATATTTACATGGGAGCATATGTTATTAATACATGCTAAGAAAGAGAAAAACAAAAAATAAACCCAAAATGCTGTAGAGTACTTACCCTGGCAGAAAAATGTCCAAACCATCCAAGTATGCAAATAATAGTTATGGAACTTGTCTACAGCTTTGTGTTTTATGAGACTTTAAAATAAAATATTTTCCATTACTGTCTCTTACACTTAGCAGAGAGTCATACCTAATCAGTCAATTCTAAACTGTAGCAGTTAATTGGTTGCGTTGTTGCTCTACAGTTCACATCACCTGCTCTGCTGACATCAAACTACATCAGCAAAAAAGGTGCAATCATTTTCACACATATACTGGAACAAATCCATGAAGAGCAACTTATATTTAGGTAAACATCCCCTTTAAGTGTGTGCGTTTATGTATATATACAGTATGTTAGATGTCAGCTACACTTGCTCTGTTTCCTGCTTATTTCTGTGCAAATAAACAGATAATTTTGTGGGTCTGCACCAGAAAATGTAGGATGCCTGCAACTCGATTGTAGTAGGCCATATGTCTGCGGGTATGTTGCTTGCTCCCGTTCTTTTTCGTATACAATGCTATTCAATTTCTCAAGCCCGCAAGTTACTGTCCCAAAGCCCAAACCGTAAACCATGCACTGGTTCGTAGCAGTTCATGGCAGGAACATAATCAATTAAGCAAGCCCGTAACCTCCCATTTTGAATCAGTCAAATGAGACTGTCATTATTACGGCAGTAAAACATGGAGGTTACATGTCAATCAATTAGGTTCGGGGGATCGACATGCACTCAGACTCGCAAACCCGCAAAATAAAGAATTATGAAAATGAATGCCAATACTGTCCTAGTCCATATGGGTGGTCTGATATGTATGAACTCATTGATACCCAAGATTGATTTAACCACAAAATTAAAAATAAATCTTATATATTGCCGATTTGCGAGCCTGAGACTGTTATGCAATTAATTCTAATGTCTGTCATCGCTTTCCCCGTTATTTACAGTGCAGTATTGATGTTTTATTTGCATTTACAGTGCTACGAATAGGTGTTTAACCCCCTTCCAGGTCCTCTCTAGCACTCATAGGATTTTCTCCTTCTTTTGCCATTTACTGGTCTGAAAACATTTACGGGCTTGGGGAAATTGATCAATTGTATAGCAATTTGCGATTTTAGCCATCTTAACTCTTGCAAAAGTGAAAGATCAGAGGCTTAGGGAAGGTGTAAGTTACGGATTTAAGCATCACAATTTTTTCTATGCAGTAACTCATAACACGTTTGGAGCCCACAAAAACATGCCAATTGAATAGCAAATTAAATTTGCAACCTCACTTCTGGGCTACCGGATCAAGCGAAAGCTTAATTGAATTGGGCTCTAAAGGTTCAGCAGCTTTTGCCACACCACCAGCTACTTAAAGAAAGAAGGGACCAACCACAAATTTTTGTATGTACTGTATATATATATATATATATATATATATATATATATATATACTATATATATATAGTGCCTTGCAAAAGTATTCACAGAGTGGAATGTATTTAGCACCATCCATCTTTCCCTCAACTCTGACCAGTTTCCCAGTCCCGGCTGCTGAAAAACATCCCCACAGCATGATGCTGCCGCCACCTTGTTTCACTGTGGGGATGGTGTTCTTTGGGTGATGTGATGTGTTGGGTTTGCGCCAGACATAGCGTTTTCTTTGATGGCCGAAAAGTTCAATTTTAGTCTCATCAGACCAGAGCACCTTCCTACATACATTTTGGGAGTCTCCCACACGTCTTTTCACAAATGCAAAATGTGTAATTTAGCTTTTTGCTGAAAGTAATGGCTTTCTTCTGGCCACTCTGCCATAAAGCCCAACTCTGTGGAGCTTATTGTCGTCCTATGTACAAATACTCCAGTTTCTGCTGTGGAACTCTGTAGCTCCTCCAGGGTAACCTTGGGTCTCTGTGCTGCCTCTCTGATTAATGCTCTCCTTGCCCGGTCCTTTAATTTTGGTGGGCGGCCGTCTCTTGGCAGGTTTACTGTTGTGCCATGTTCTTTCCATTTGGTTATGATAGATTTCATGGTGTTTCAAAGATTTGGATATTTTTTTATAAACTAACCCTGACTTGTACTTTTTAACAACATTGTCCCTTACTTGTTTGGAGAGTTCTTTGGTCTTCATGGCAGTGTTTGGTTAGTGGTGCCTCTTGCTTAGGTGTTGCAGACTCTGGGTCCTTTCAAAAAAGGTATGTATATGTAATGACAGATCATGTGACACTTAGATTGCACACAGGTGGACATCATTTCACTAATTATGTGACTTCTGAAGGTAATTGGTTACACCAGAGATTTTTATGGGCTTCATAACAAAGGGGGTGAATACATACGCACATGCCGATTTTTTGTTTTCTTTTTCTAAAAAATAGTTTTATGTATATATTTTTCTCATTTCACTTCAACAACTTAGACTATTGTGCTCTGATCCCTCCCATAAAATACAGATTAACAAAACATTGAACTTAAGGCTGTAATGTAACAAATTAGGTAAAAAGTCAAAGGGGGATGAATTATTTTGCAAGGTGCTGTATATATATATATATATATATATATATATATATATATGGAAACAATTAAATTATGGTCTTGGGCTTCGGGAGGCTGTAAGTTACAGGTTTAACCATCGTAATTTTTTTAAGGTCATAACTCGTAACCTGTTTGGAGCCCGCAAAACGACACCAATTGAATAGCAAATTAATTTGCAACCTCACTTACGGTCTACTAAATCAAGCGAAAGCCCAGTTAAAATGGGCTCTAAAGGTCCAGCAGCTTTGCCACACCACCAGCTACTTAAAGGAGGAAGGGGCCGCCCACAAATTGTTGCATGTACAGTGTGTGTGTGTATATATATATATATATATATACAGTCAGGTCCATAAATATTGGGACATCGACACAATTCTAGTCTTTTTGGCTCTATACACCTCCACAATGGATTTGAAATGAAACGAACAAGATGTGCTTTAACTGCAGACTTTCAGCTTTAATTTGAGGGTATTTACATCCAAATCAGGTGAACGGTATAGGAATTACAACAGTTTGTATATGTGCCTCCCACTTTTTAAGGGACCAAAAATAATGGGACAGATTAACAGTCATAAATCAAACTTTAACTTTTTAAAACTTGGTTGCAAATCCTTTACAGTCAATTACAGCCTGAAGTCTGGAACGCATAGACATCACCAGACGCTAGGTTTCATCCCTGGTGATGCTCTGCCAGACCTCTATTACAACTGTCTTCAGTTCCTGCTTGTTCTTGGGGTATTTTCCCTTCAGTTTTGTCTTCAGCAAGTGAAATGCATGCTCAATCAGATTCAGATCAGGTGATTGACTTGGCCATTGCATAACATTCCACTTCTTTCCCTTAAAAAATCTCTTTGGTTGCTTTTGCAGTATGCTTCGGGTCATTGTCCATCTGCACTGTGAAGCACCGTCCAATGAGTTCTGAAGCATTTGGCTGAATAATAGCAGATAATATTGCCCGAAACACTTCAGAATTCATCCTGCTGCTTTTGTCAGCAGTCACATCATTAATAAATACAAGAGAACCAGTTCCATTGGCAGCCATACATGCCCACGCCATGACACTACCACCACCATGCTTCACTGATGAGGTGGTATGCTTTGGATCATGAGCAGTTCCTTTCCTTCTCCATACTCTTCTCTTTCCATCACTCTGGTACAAGTTGATCTTAGTCTCATCTGTCCATAGGATGTTGTTCCGGAACTGTGAAGGCTTTTTTAGATGTTGTTTGGCAAACTCTAATCTGGCCGTCCGGTTTTTGAGGCTCACCAATGGTTTACATCTTGTGGTGAACCCTATGTATTCACTCTGGTGAAGTCTTCTCTTGATTGTTGACTTTGACACACATACACCTACCTCCTGGAGAGTGTTCTTGATCTTGCCAACTGTTGTGAAGGGTGTTTTCTTCACCAGGGAAATAATTCTTCGGTCATCCACCACAGTTGTTTTCCGTGGTCTTCCGGGTCTTTTGGTGTTGCTGAGCTCACCGGTGCGTTCTTTCTTTTTAAGTATGTTCCAAACAGTTGATTTGGCCACACCTAATGTTTTTGCTGTCTCTCTGATGGGTTTGTTTTGTTTTTTCAGCCTAATGATGGCTTGCTTCACTGATAGTGACAGCTCTTTGGATCTCATATTGAGAGTTAGCAACAAATGCAAATCGCACACTTGAAATTAACTCTGGACCATTTATCTGCTCTTTGTAAATGGGATAATGAGGGAATAACAAACACCTGGCCAGGGAACAGCTGAGCAGCCAATTGTCCCATTACTTTTGGTCCCTTAAAAAGTGGGAGGCACATATACAAACTGTTGTAATTCCTACACAGTTCACCTCATTTGAATGTAAATACCCTCAAATTAAAGCTGAAAGTCTGAAGTTAAAGCACATCTTGTTCGTTTAATTTCAAATCCATTGTGGTGGTGTATAGAGCCAAAAAGATTAGAATTGTGTCGATGTCCCAATATTTATGGACCTGACTGTATATATATATATATATATATATATATATATATATATATATATATCAAACACTTATTAGCCAGATAGGCTGTTTCTTGGAGCCCTGTTCCTTCCTCTCATGATTACAGGAATATCAACATAATATAAGTGTCTGCCACAAAGGTACACCCTCTCTGCCCATCACCAGCTCAGAGAGGAGGTTATGTGGCATCTGCTTTACTGTGTAAAGAGGTACAGGTCACACATAAAATAGATTTTTGTCTTGGGCCAGATACTTAGCATACAGTATATACACTTCAAGTGTTGAATTCCATAAAAGGCATGACAGATCAGCTATATCATTTCTGCATTTTTTTTTTATTAATTAGTCCTTGAACATTAAAATACAGAATCATGTGCCAAAATATAGAAAAATTTAAAATGAAGGTTCTCACCAACTGTAAAGTATCTGATATTTCCCTTAACAAAGTGCAAATATACCGCTACACTGAAGAAAACACTAATAATGATAAACTATCAAGTTTGTTAGAACAAATTTCAGTTTAATGAACCATAAATTATGAATAGCAAAAGACTTCAGGCATGTTTATAATAGTATCTATTTTAAATTCTTAAATAAATAATATAAATAACTGTGTTGTAACAACAACTAATAAAGAAACATTATAGTGTATATTTAAAATAAATATGACAATGAAAATAAACACTGCTTTATACACTAAATGTGATTGTGGGTGGTTCCTTTATAGAATTAGGAAATTTATGTGCATAATAAAAATTAGAAAAGGTTTCATTTGCTCAGGTTCAGTATTAGGTATTTTCCTTTTTAATATATTTATTAATGACTTAGAAGTAGGACTGGACTTTTTCTGATGACACTAAGTTGTGCATGGTAATTAAATCAGAAAAGGATGTACTTCCCCTCCAAAAGGATTTGCATAAATTCGAGAAATGGGCATCTAAATGGCATAGTCCCTATATATATTTGCATTTTTTTCTTGCTGCCTCCCCGTGCCAAATTAGTGCCCGCCATACTAACTCTCACTCACTGGGGGGGAGGAGCTTTCACTATGTTACACTACAGATATATATATATATTATGCTCAAGACAGCAAAAAGAAAATGTAAGCAAAATTTCTACTGCTAGAGGTGAAGAAGACAATGTGTTAACCCCATGTTATCTGACCTAAAAATTGGCAAGCAAGCTACCCCACAGACACACGGCCGCCAATTAAGGGAACATTTCAATGAATATCACATTCCTTATGATATGTTTATCTCTCTTTATCTCTCAAGCCATCCAGCAAGAGCAAAACAAACAAATTGCCCTAGAACAAAGCTCCAAACCAGAGGCCGCAAATTTTATTTCTACATCTAGAAATCTATTATATGTGACCGGCCCCTCTGTTTTCCCTCTTGCCACTTCAATCAGATCCTGAAATCCAGAAAGCCACTGAAGATTCACTCCTGGACGAGCCCTTCCCACATAGATGAAGTAATCCAGGTAATGAATCCCTTACTGGAACCTAGTCACATCTTCCAGGCCCCATTCCAGAAAATAACTCAATGTTCCTGAGCTTTATTAAATGAGGAGTACTGGATCCTACATCAATGTCATCATTCACAGATAATTATACCAATAAGACCCAGTCTCCTTCTTTGGTACAAACCCTCCCTAATTAGTTGGGTTGCACTTCTACTTAGATAGTAGGCCAGAAAAGTCACCACTTCACCGACTATCTCCGGAGTCCATGCTCATTGTTAGAGTAACTTTTCTGGATCACTTCGCAGTATCCCTTCTCTTTTTGAAACATAAGGTGGCAGATGCCTGAAGCCTCAAAGAAACCGCAGTCAAGCTTGAAATTGCATGACACTCCCCATTTACGTGGCAACACCATCATCCGCTCACCTCCCCAAACATCCCAGCAGCACACGTGCCCTGGTCGAGGCCTGGACCAGGTGATTGCTCAGGAGAGCCCAAGACCCCAATTCTCCTTGGCATATATCATGCCAACCTCCCCTTTCTATCCAAGCCAAGCTACCCTTTTCCCACTTGAAAAATCAAGTGTGTTAAAAAGTATTTCCATAGGCAAAAAATGTGTTTTATATAAAGTTCTAACTAGGGTTACTTAATTATAATTCACTGTATCATGCTGTGTGTTAGAAGCTGCAAAAACACTAAACTGACAGGATTTTAAATCATAACATGGAATCATTTATAATAAAGCATTGCTGGTATACAATGTAAAAAAAAGTGGATTTATACATATCCACATGTTCTTGCAATTTTTCAGTTTAAAGAAAACCCTGTCAGTTTAGCTACATAATGTCACTGCCTGCGTGCTATCTAACAGCATGACACTGGTAGTGAGACTGTGTTACCTTGTGTGAGTGTCCTTAGCTCACAAAGTGTACTACTGCAGGTCACAGGTGTGCAAAATGGCAACATGCGGTAAAGTATACAGGGAGAAAAGAGGAGGTTTCAGAGGCAGAGAGATGGCTATTATGCCTGTTAGAAACACATGAATAATACATTTTATATGCAAATATGATTGAGAATGACCAAGTTACTTAAATGTATTTAAAACATTTCTGTAAAACAATAGCAAAAATGTCCAAAAGAATATTTTTTAAGTCCGATTTCATAAAATATTTACACAAGGTCGTGGTACATGACTGGGGGAATACATCAAGTTAAGGCAAGTTACTGATCTACTTTTGCGATAGAGTATTTTTCCCATAGTGTGTAAGATTTCCAAAAACTTTAATAAATAGGATTTATAAACTCTCAAAAATATGAGAGGTTTCACTGTCCTTATTGACTGAAGGGCCACTGTAGTCATGGTCGGATTACCCATCAGGCAAACTAGGCAGACGCCCAGGAGCGCTTCACTGTGAGGGGCGCAACTTCTTAAAAAAAATGGTTCCTGGCTTAAAATTTTTTAAATGTTGCAGTTCATAGACTGTCTAGTAGGGGGTAATCACCTAGAACAAGACAGTTACAACAGGAAAGGAAACTTACACGTACAGAAAAGGCAAAAATTGGTCTGTGCATACCTTGCATACTCACAGGGGATCCTGCAGTTCACTGCCTAGGGGCTCCAAAATGGTAGATACATCCCTATTTTCTACATAGTCTTATGAATAATTGAAGCTAATAACTAGCAATACATATGATGCAGCAATTTAACTGCAATTATTTTTCTACTGTTAACTCCATTTTCTGCCGCTACTTTGTCAGAAGAGTGTGTCATTGCAAACCAGTATGCTTTGTATTAGAACTGACAAATGCACTGGTAACTATTGATCCCACATCCCCATTATGCAGATAGAAATTACCTGTGCAGCAGAAACCAAAATGGCAGATTCCAGGGCACAATAGTTTCATATAAAAAGTAATAAATAAGAGTATATATTTTTGTTTGCATTCTATAACATTCACCTATTTTCAAGTGTATATATCCAATATTTTTTTTAATTATAGGAGTATGGTGGTAATGTAAATTTACTCTACTAGAGAACGAGTTCATATTATCTTCAAAAGCTACATTTGCCCATAAATGAAAAGTTTGTCAAACGGCCCGTTTAGAAAAAAAAATCACTTTAATATAAAAAAATGTTCCACATTACAGTGTCCCTGTAAGCTATACCTCCCAGATCTTGATGCACATTTTTTTGCAAGCTGAATTAAACTGGAACATAAACGGCGCAATATGGTGGAAATATTACTTAATTGAGCTTGAACATTTGACATTTTTAGCATAAATTATCTATACAGGACCTCCCTCTCTTAAAAGGCCGCTGTGGTTTGAAAAAAAAAATTAACCTGTTTGTGAAGTATGTAACAAAACAGCATTGGCAGGTAAGAAAGAAAAGGAAATATAAATATATATTAAATAACATAATATATTTATATGACTGTCTGTATCATGTGGGGTTGTGTTTTGTAGTAAAAGGGGCAAGTAATTCTGTGGGGCCATTCTATTCTATTTTTAAGGTTACAATTTGAATTTGTATGGGTACAATTTGAAATGATCATTGAACTGATGTCAATAAAGATCTAGGGCCTCATTCTATTATCAGCCGTAGGCGCTGCGGGTCCACAAGGACAGGCCGCAAGCTATTCGGCTATTCTATTCCCCTCCGGCCGGGGATTCCGGCAGGCTTGCGGCCGGCGCCTTGCTATCTCTTGCGGCCGCTCGCGCCGGAGGAAATCCTTTGATCTAAAACGGCCGCAAGGAAATCGGCCGTAAGAAAATCCTATTTGCAATTCTATTGCTCCGGGAACCCTCTCTGCAAGGCTAAAACCGAGCCGCAGCTTACTTGCAGCAAACAGGTCCACCAATTAAGCACATAAAATAGCACAAATAAAGCCATCCTGCACTTTGAGGAGACTATAAAGAGATTGTAGGTGTTAGCAAAAATAGCACATAATTACCCTATACTCAAATCCGTAAAAACAAATTTTTATTAAATATGTCAAATATCCATGTAAAAAGTCCAGAGTGCTTGGAGCACCTCAGACCCGCCCACGCTGCGGCCGGAAAATAAAGAGTTAATGTAAACTCGGGTTTGGGCTGATGTGCAAGTTTGAGAGGGGGTTACTATTAATCCTCATGTCCCCCAATATGATCCCTAGCATTTACAGAGCTGTACAGTGCAGTCTTCAATTTATATTTGACTTTAAATATTTTGGAGCTTATGGCCGGTTCCAAGATATGCGGCCGGCCGTAAGGGGAGATCCTTGCGGGGCCGTTTAATTGAATTGCGAGTTAACAGAACCCCCGCAAGGAATCGCAGCTTTACGGCCGATTTACGGCCGATAATAGAATGAGGCCCCTAGTCTGCATCTACTGTTTCTCCAACTCTTCCCAGGTTTCTAATCTTTTTACAAATAAAGCCAACATGTCCATCATCACAAAAGCAAAGATAAACACCATAGTTATAAATTAAAGGTTGTATTTATTTAAACTGTGTAAACAATAAATAATCCATTTTAGTGGTCCTTTAAAGTTCCACTGAAGGTTTTTTTTTTTCTTTCTTGCATATGAAAAAGAGCATTTGATAATGATAATGCTGAACAGTCTGTTTCTTTTTTTGAAAATAAAGCTCCGGGAGGACAATATACTGCTTTGAATGTATAATTGTCTTTGCAGTTGTGTCCCTATCAACCAATATGCAATAATATATTGTAGCTGCACAAGTCATAAGTGTCTGCCAAAAGGATGTAGAGTTGTAAACACTCCCGGCTCACACAGCAGTATTATTTCCTGTGGCATTTCCTGTTACTAAATATTTTTTCACAGAAAAATAAACTTTTATAACGTTTACTGCTTGTTGTTTCAAATGCATGATAGAAAAAATTGCATTACATGTCATTTAAGTCTCCTTATCAAGGGTCATTATCTCTTATAGTAGGGACTGATTAGTATGATAAGCATGCCTGGTTGAAACTCACACTACCAGCGTCAGGCTGTTAGACAGCAAGCAGATTTTTTTTTTTCAAACTGGACATTTTGAGAACAATGTGAAGATTTGTAAATGCCCTTCACTTTCCATATTAAGAATGCATGATTATGAATGACTAGTAACATAATATTAGAAGTGTCCCCCACCCTTCCCCTGTGTCTCTTCCCCCTCTCCCTTCCCTGTGTCTTTTCCCCCCTCTCTCCCCTGTGTCTCTTCCCTCCCCCTCTCCCTGCCCTGTCTCTTCCCCCTTTCCCTCCCGTGTCTCTTCCCCCTACCTCCCCTGTGTCTCTTTCCCCTCTCCCTCCCCTGTATCTCTTTTCCCCTCTCTCTCCCCTGTGTCTCTTCCCTACCCCTCTCTCTCCCCTGTTTCTCTTCCCCCTCCCTCCCCTGTGTCTTTCCCCCTCACATGTGTCTCTTTCCTTCCCCTCTCCCTCCCGTGTCTCTTTCCCCCTTTCCCTCCACTGTGTCTCTTCCAATCCCCTCTCCCTGTCCTGTGTCTCTTCCCCCTCCCCTGTGTCTCTCCCCTCCCCCTTTCCCTCGCTTGTGTCTCTTTCCTCCCCCTCTCCCTTCCATGTGTCTCTTTCCCCCATCTCCCTCCCCGTGTCTCTTTCCCCCTCCCTCCCCTTGTCTCTTCCAATTCCCTCTCCCTGCCCTGTGTCTCTTCCCCATCAACCTCCCCTTTGTCTCTTGCCTGCCCCTCTCTCTCCCCTGTGTCACTTTCCCCTCTCCTGTCTTTCTCCCACCATCTCCTCTATCTCTCTCCCCCCATGTATCTCTCCCCTCCATGTCTCTCTCCCCCATGTCTCTCCCCCATCCTCTCCTCTGTATCTCCCTCCTCTCCATGTCTCACCCCCCCCATGTGTCTATCCATGTTTCTCCCCCCATGTCTCTCCCCACATGTATCTCCCCCTCTCCCCAGCACAGCGCATTGCACATGCGCAGGGACTGCTGCACATTGCGTTGTGGCTAGGAGTTGCCAATAACATTTTTTTTTAATCCAAATTTCTTTTAGTAGCAGACTTAGAATCAGAGGAGAGAGAGGGCAGAGAGACAGAGAACAGACAGGGCACAGAGAAAGGACAGAGAGAGAGAGAGAGACAGAGGGCACAGAGAGAGAGCGCACACACAAAGAGAGGGCGCACACAAAAAGAGAGGACGCACTAAGAGAGAGAGAGAGTGCACAGAGAGACAGTGGGCTCACAGAGAGAGAGAGAGAGAGAGAGAGAGAGGGTGCACACAGAGAGGGAGAGGGTGCACAGAGACAGACAAATGAACATAACATATGACACCATCATTTGGACAAGTTAATAGTACTTGAATATAAAGGTGACAAATATAAAGCCTGGGATTATTTTTTTACTTTTAAGAACAGTTGCACTTTATCAAGATTTGTTATTCAAAGAATCATAGAGAAAAAAAGTTTTTCTTTTAAATAGTAATTTTGTATGTGTACATTGAATTCATTTTTATCTCAACATGCACTAAAGGTTTTTTATAGTGTTTTTTATAGTGTTAAAAGATGTGCTTTACAGGAATGAATATGGTTTTCTCAGTAAGCTGGTTCCCTGCTGGGTTGTGATTAATACCCACTGATCATAGAAATGTTGTAAGCAATTTCCATGACAAGAAAACAAATCGTGGTCTATACCTTTATAGCACCTTGCTTCCCTTGTATTAGTATGTAAAGAAGAACTGTCACAAGGCCTGTAAAACAGCTATTTTTTCTCTCTCTATGGTTTACTTTAATAAATATCTTAAATAAAACTGGATAAAACAAAAATATATATTGTCTTAAGTCACAGAGTGTGTGTTTACATCATTCAGTTGTGTCCGACTCTCTGTGACCTCATTGACCTTAACACACAAATCTGATCCACTTAGTATTCATGACAGAGATAATGGAGTGGGTTGCCAGTTCCTTCACCAGTCATCCATATAAGTACTGATCAGGCCCAACCCTGCATGACCTCTTGGTTCCCTGACTGGAATTGAACCCAGGTTGCAGCAGTGAAAGCCTCGAATCCTAACCACTGGGCACAAGTTGCTCTTATATGAAAGAGTTGACCTAAATAAGTGCAAATTTATGTGTAAAAGTTGCCTTTTATTGCTGCAACACGTCTGTATATCAGAACATTAATACAACTATACAACAATCATAGCTTAGAACTCAGCTGCACTCTGATTGGTTCGTCAGCTGGCTCCTTAATTTTTGATCCATTTCACATTCACCACATCAATGTTTTTTTGATTAAAGAGTGAACCCCATGACTGTGAAGTCATTTGTACCTGCCCAGACTTTTATAGCGAGGTAGAGCTACCTTATGGTGGTGAAGGGGTCCACTGGAGAATGAACTGGCAACCCACTCCAGTATCTTTGCCATGAAAACCTTATAGATTGGCACAACTGGACACAACATGTCCAAAGATGTCCGGAGAGCCAGAACGACTAAACAACAACAAAAGATCCATTGTATATATTGAAAAAAGTTCTCTGACCTATTTTATGCAAATGTACACGCTAATGTGTGTTTTAGCTTGCACCATATAGGAAATACACAGATGTCTGTATGTTTATGCTGCAATCAAATTCTTCATCTGCTGTTCTGACAGTTCCCCTAACTTGGTATCCATAGTTTTCAGTATGAAATGAAAAATGATCATCCTTACATACCAAGCCCTCAATAATACAGTACCTTCTTAAATTTCTGTTCAAATATTTCCCATCTTCCCCTTTAACCCTAAGCCTCTCTCCCATCTTGACATCGTCCCACATCCCCTTTTGTCATGCCATGCCTGATCTGTCAGATTCTCAGCCAGTTATCATTTGGCAAAAGATCTATCCAAGCTGAAGCACCCCAAAGGTAATTTTTCATACAGCGGTAACTTTCTTAAATCTCTTCCTGATGCACAGTAACCTCCTTCTGCAATAGGCCCATTGTGATGGCCAGGCCACTGTCAAGAAAATAGTCCTCTCACTTTTGTCCATACCATCTCCAAATGTAACATGTAAAGTTCCACAACCACAAGCTTTATCTCCTTCTTTATCAGTAAAGTTCATTTATAAATTTGTCTTAAATGTACTGCATACATATATTATTATTATTATTGTTTATTTGTATATTCTGTAGCGCTATACATAAGTTGTGATCAAGGCAAAACAATATTAATACATTACAAAGATGGAGGGCCCTGTCTTTGAGCTTAGAATCCGGTGTCTATAGTGCTTTATATACAGTATATATATATATATATATATATATATATATATATATATATATATACACAGTAAAACATAAATTTAAGGGACTAGACATGGTTGATAGAATGCATGAAGAGCTTTAGATGGAGGTTTGAGGCAATCGTTCCAAATAATTTCCCCAAAAGAAAGTAAACTAAATAGCCAAATTGGCTGTCTGATGAGGCTTTGAAAGTAACCCAGGAAAGAAGTAAGGCAAAAAGAAGTGGAGATAGGAAAATATTTGTCCAACTGAATGGGGAATTCCAGAGGATAGCAAGAAGAGACAAGGACACATTCTACAATGAGCAATATAAAGACATAGAAAAAATAACTGAATGGGAAAGTCAAGAGATCTCTTCAAGAAAATTGGGAATATTTAGGAATATGTAGGCCTCTTGGTAGCCTCCCAGACCAGTTTTCTTCTCGTCTTTTCATCAATTTTGGAGGGAGCTCCAGTTCTTGGTAATGTCACTGTTGTGCCATATTTTCTCCACTTGAAGATGTGTTCCATGGTATATCTAATGCCTTGGAAATTATTTTGTACCCTTCTCCTGACTGATACCTTTTAACAATGAGATCCCTCTGATGCTTTGGAAGCTCTCTGTGGACAATGGCTTTTGCTGTGGGATGCCACTTAGAAAATTCAGGAAAGACCAACTAGAGCAGCTGAACTTTATTTGGGGTTAATCAGAGGCACTTTAAATGATGGCAGGTGCATGCTGACTCCTATTTAACATGATTTGGAATGTGATTGCTTAATTCTGAACACAGCTACATCCCCAGTTATAAGAGGGTGTGCAGACTCATGCAACCACATTATTTTTCTTTTTTTTTTCTTCCCTCAACCTAAAAGATTTCAGTTTGTTTTTCAATTGAGTTGTACAGTTTATAGGTCACACAAAAAGTTCTGAAGTGATTTATCTTTGTCTCATTTTTTTATATCACAGAAACCTGACATTTTAACAGGGGTGTGTAGACTTTTTATATCCACTGTAGCTCCACTGCATATTCAATGGGAATATTATTTATTTCATATCTACTTTGATGATTTTAACTCTTTTCTTAAATTTACTGTAAATATCCGAGTATAAGCCGACCTGAGTATAAGCCGAGGCACCTATTTTAACAGAGATACTGGGAAAACTTAGTGATTCGAGTATAAGCCGAGGGTGGGAAATGCGCTGCCCCCTGTGTCTCTCTTGTGCCCTCTGTGTCCCCCTATTATGTGCCCTATGTGCCCCTTTCTTGTGTTCCCCCTCTCCCTCCCCTGTGTCTCTTGCCCCACTCTCCCTCCCCTGCGTCTCTTACCCTCCCTCTCCCTTGTTGCTCTTTCCCTCCCCCTCCCTTATTATCCTCCTCATCATCCCTCCTCATCCTCCCTCCAAATCACTTCCCCCCTCTCCAATTTGCACCCCCTTTCCCCTCTCTTACCTTCCATCAGCTGCTCCTCTGCGCGTCTTCTGGCTGTGTTGGGATCCGGCATATGCTAACAACGTGATGTGCATGTGATGTCATGTCATTAGCATATGCCAGGTCCCGACACAGCTGGAAGCGGCACAGAGGAGCAGCCGATGGAAGGTAAGAGAGGGGAAAGGGAGAGGAAGGGGTAATTGGAGAGTGGGGAAGTGATGAGGAGGGAGGATGAGGATGGACCCAGCATATGCTAATGACGTGACGCGCGTGTGACATCACATCATTAGCATAAGCCGGGTCCTGACACAGCCAGAAAACAAGCAGAGGAGCAGCCGATGGAAGGTAAGAGAGGGGAAAGGGAGGGGGTAATTGGAGAGGGGGGAAGTGATGTGGAGGGAGGATGAGGAGGATGATGATAAGGGAGGGGGAGGAAAAGAGACACGAGGGAGAGGGAGGGAAAGAGACACAGGGGAGGGAGAAGAGGGGAAGAGACACAGGGGAGGGAGAAGGGGAGAGGAAGAGACACAGGAGAGGGAGAGAGCTGCAGGAGCAAGGTGACTTGAGCATAAGCCGAGGGGGGCTTTTTCAGCATTAAAAAAAAGGGCTGAAAAACTCGGCTTATACTCGAGTATATACCGTGATTCTTAACTTTGCAATTAGAAGCTAATTATCTACGCCAGTCAGCTCCAGGTCTGGCCGACTGAATACAACTCCTCCATCTATATTTCTATATTGTCCATCTGGTGATGTCCATGTGTCATCTCTGAGACTGTGGGAAGAGGGGCTTACTATGACCAGATAACTATCTTGGTAGAACTCTACTAATCTTAATTTTGTACTCCAAGGCTAAAGGCGCTCTTTATTCGAGGTGTCTTTTGTTTCCTTACTTTAGCATTCCAGCCTCCCATGATGAGAGTAACGTTTTCTCTTGGTGATATATCTATGAACATCCTCGTAGAATTGGAAAACATCAGCCTCTTCAGCATCCATGGTTGGAGCATTGAATGTGAATTGAAATTATATATATATAATCACATATATAGTTGTGAGCATACGAGTTGTTGCTAACACTTGCGGGCTCGCGCAGCGAGCCGCGGCCCTCGCAAAGCGAGGGCCTCGGTTGCTGGCATGGAGAGCCAAAGGGCGCTCCATGCCAGCAACTGCGACCCTCGCAAACTTTACGTCGTAACGCAAACAACATACGAGACACGTTACAACCCATTACGACCTCGCAAAAATCGGCCGCAACCCGAGTACATGAAAAAATGAAAAACACAATAAATACACACAACACATACATAAAAAGCTTACCTACAGCAAGAGGGAGCATCCAGGACCTCAAAAAATGAAGTTACACCTTAATTTAACTCAAAATAAAAGAGTTTAGACACTAAAAAATTCTCTAGGCGAGAGAAAAAATGGCCGCCGAACAAAACGAAAACGAGGCTACAGGACTCTAAACACGCAAAACACCACCAGAAAACACCACAAAACACCTACGGATATTCCACTACAGACGCATACCACACATTAGCTGCCATTTTAGAACAATGCGGAAGTACACAACTACGCTAACGGTTTGGTCTCGCGCACGCACACTATTACACTGCACACATTCAGCATGCTTACACAGCAGCTCCACACCACTAATGCTGCAGCAACATCAGCTCTTCAACACAATGCTTCCTGCATATATTACTTCAAAATAGGTAAAGTATATTAATGTATTAATGTATTATTTATTTGATTATTATACACCAAACAGTATTAGCTCACTTACAATTTCATTGCCGTCATTTTTTGACGGGCAATTCACCAGTATTTTATATACATATATATATATATATATATATATATATATATATATATATATATATATATATATATATATATATATATATGTGTATGTAAACATATATACACACAAATACATGTATATAATCCCAACATAATAATCAGCAAATAGTTGTGATCATTGTTGACTTGATTAAAGAAATTAGTGGATAAGTGACACAGCCTTTCAGTGGAAGTGGTAGAAGCAAACACAACAAACAAATTAAAGCAGGCCTGCCTTATAAGCATAGTGCTACCTCGCGGATTTATTAAGCCAAACTAGATGCTTATTATTTGCCATTACATCTATATCTATATTTCTATGAATGCTTGATGAAGCCAAAAAGATTATATAAAGAAACTATTGATGACAAATAACATCATGAGGTCATTTGCCCATTACCTAATAATAATTAATGCAACCTGCAATACATGTACATATAAACACACAGAAATATATCAATAATGCAATAATACATAAAAGTAAATCATACATTTTTAGAAACCCTGCACAATCAGGTTTCGTGTGTTTGTTAAGCCATCCCCCACAGAATTTGGCCTAGTTATTGAAGATCTATGAATACATTAACCTATTTTCAGGGTGATGGAAGACCCCTCTATGATAACCCTTTTCCTAAAGTATTGTGAAATACTGTATATTATACTATTATAAAATTATTATATAAAATTATATCAAGACACTGCATCTTTACAGACTTCAGTCATCACTAAAACAACTAATTCAGTCTGATTTAGTCATAAGACCTAAATTGTTCAGAAAACCTGGTTTGAATATAAATGAGATTTATTATACCCGTTCAGTGCATATTAACCAATAATCCAACGTGACGTACTAAACAATAGCAATAGTCTAATATATGTCAAATTTTATAAAGGCTGAATGAGCAAACAGTCAATAAAATTCTGGTGTCCTTCCAATCAAAAGATATTTTCAATAACCTATGTATATATCACTATTAATCATAGCACTGTATACTGAAACAAATTGATAAATCAGAAAGCTATTTCAGACAACATTACTTTCTTTTATGTAATATATCCAGCACAACTTAGTTTGAGATGATTTAAATAATCCGACAAATCACAGAGTATAAAATATGTCAAATGTATCCCATGTCATTTATACAAAATATCACTGAAAAACTAAGTTTAAGGGCAAATATATCACTTGACAAGTTCACCTTCACATCCCAGGAGATACCACGTTAATAAAATAACAACAATGCTTATCTGATATTGCTATGTGTGATGCCATATCTGAAAATGCAGAATGAGAATAAAAGCTACTATACAGTCAATATAAATATTATTGTATACAGTATTGTGATAGCTAATAAAAAAGCTTAGCATCTTCTATGTAATTTTAGGTAGTCCACTAACGACAGTAGTGGCTCTTAAATCTTTCCTCGGTGAACTCCAGACAGGACAGGATTTAGGGATAGCATGGAGACCTCAAAATCATTTGAATACTAATGGCCTCACCTGTATTCATGCAGTGTTATAACTAAATAAATCCTGCCCTGTCTGGAGAGGAGAGGTTTGGGAAGCATCATCCTAAAGAAACCAATTTACCTGAATGTGTTGGAATATCTATGCATGCTTCAACTAATTTATTGTAATTGCCTCCACCATTTAAGTAGAACTTAAACCTAAAATATCCTATCCTCTAACTTTAAAACATGATCTCCATATTTTGTTCTTGCTATCTTCATTTTGTGAAGTATTCTACTAAAAACATAAAGCACTATAATTTTAATCAATTGTCCTTAAAGAGTCCATACTTGTAGAACACCAGTCTCTTTCTCTCTTATCTTAGCATTGAGAGAGAAAAATACAATATTACAATTTTAATTTACAGTTATTAAACTAGTGATTTATATATATATATATATATATATATATATATATATATATATATATATATATATACACATGCATTCACAAAACTGCTTGGTCCATCCTAAAACAGTTTTTACTCACTAAGGGCCTCATTCAATTGCGATTTGGCCAATTGAATAGGGCTCTACAAAAGCACAGAGCATATTTTTTTACAGAAGTTAGTTAGTGATCTTCTATCTAAAAGCAAGGTCTTCACTAATTAAAAACTTCTGTAAAAAAATATGCTCTGTGCTTATATAGAGCCCTATTCAATTGGCCAAACTGCAATTGAATGAGGCCCTAAAAAACAGCAAAGCTCATAATTTAATATTTCCAGAATAACAGAGCATATACTGTAAATTAATGACCTAGGTCCTCATTCAATTGTGATTTGGCCAATTGAATAGGGCTCTAAATAAGCACATAACATATTTTTTTTAAATAAGTTTTTAGTCAGTAATCATCTATCCAAAAGCAAGGTTTTCACTAACTAAAAACTTATTTAAAAAAAATTATGCTATGTGCTTATTTAGAGCCCTATTCAATTGGTCAAATTGCAATTGAATGAGGCCCCTAGTAAATATGTCAGAAGGCCTGTGTGCAGCAAATTGAAGAGTATAATCTGGAGAAATTATGACTGTTTTAGGTTTAATAGTCTTCTATTAGTTCACATTATATATTCTGCTTTACAAGGCTCAATATTAGTTATTTCAAGAAATTATCAAAGAAAATGTCAACTGATCAGAATATTAGACTGGCTTAATAATCTTTACAGTGTTTATTACTAAAACTCTAATTTGTTACATAGGTTTTATATATATATATTTGTGGGCACATTTACATGTCCCAGCTCAGCTTCCCAGAATGCAGGGTAATAACTGTTTTTCTCGGAATTCTGAGCTGGAAGCAGGTTTTTTAACTTGCTTTAGACATTCAAATGTGAACACAGATGTACTTTTTATTTACTATATATATATATATAATACTTTCTGTATGAGACATTTTAAATTGGAAAGGATTTTAGTGATTTGAGATGCACTATCTTCTGTAATTGAAAAAAAGGGCTGAGCAAATCTTAGGAGCCTAACATTTTTACTGGCTGCTCCAAAATGTTTTTATACAAATAACCCCCCTTTCTGGTTCCTAGAAACAACCTGACTCCTAGAAAATAAAAGGTGGCTCACAAGGATTATATATTTGTGTCCAACCCTTTGCAAATATAAGACATTTTGGATAGGTTGGTGAATGGCTTCTAATAATTCTTATACATGACATTATTTAGCTTAACCCATTGCAGTCTCATTGCCATGTAACTGTTAAAAGTAATTTTGAAAGTACTTTCACTAAAGGCTTTAATTATGATTGTATGGATATTCTTCTTGTTCCTACAGAATCATATCAAATGTGCAGACATATAACAGATTACCAAATATTCTCAACAGTTTTGCAATTAGTTTATTAATTATGCAAATTTTGCCCACTGTAAGTAGATATTTTATAGCCATAAATCATATTGCAATTAACAATTCTGTAGCTATATAAATTATTATAATTTCAAATAATAAATAGTTGGGTCTCAATCACAGATACAAATTATTACGAACATTTGACAAAAAAAGGTTAAAAGTGCATTAGTAAAATATGTCAGTTACAATTATAAAGCCTATATTTATATATATATATATATATATATATATATATATATATATATATATATATATATATATATATATAAAATAAAAAATAATTGCTTGCTCTGTTCATAAACCATCCAATGATGGACAAGATTATACTACACACCTCCTGCATCCCTTATCATTCAAGTAACCTAAAGGTGTGCATCACTATGGCAATATCTTTACACCTGCTGGGGGTTATCTCCCCCTCTCATCCCCTGTAACATCAGCATCCACTTTTTGTGGTTTATGCCGTTATCCTGCTGATAAGATAATAATGAAACAGAATGACATGATTGTGCACAGGTTTGTCAGGGTTAACACTTGAGGGCTGCCTTCTGCTTTAACCCTTTCATTGGCAGGTGTTCTTCTCCTTGCAGGTTGACCTCTGTTCTCACATCCACTCTCAGAATGAGATCTACTTCTGACAGTAATAGGTCAATCTTAGATATATACCTGGTAATCAGCACATCTTCTCCTGTGCAGACAACATGTGCAAACTTGCACTCTACATTTCTAAGCTTATGCCATGATTTAACTCAAGGAGTACAGAGGTTCAAGTCATACAATGAGTATTTCAGATCTTACCTTTCAAAGAATAGCCTTATCATAAAGATGCAGAATGCCAATGGGATGGCTAGATAGAGATCCTCTGCTTGAGGGAAAGTAGCTTCCTCTGTATTCTTCAGATCCGCCCAGGTTACATTGTGTGGCAACCAAAATCTCTCATTCCAAAACCATACTAGGATACCTGCCATCTTGCCCTGTTTCCTGTATCCCTGTGTGTCTCAGGCTGGATGCTGCTGGCTGGATGCTGCTGAGGGACAATGATGCTCTCAGGCTGATTCCTGGCTGTCTCAGGGTAGGACCAGTTACAAATCAGTTTCAGCTCAGCCTCCTTTTTTCTTTTCTCTTTCCCTTCTTATCACTAGGAAGGGGCGGACTCTGCATGAATTCACTGAAGCATCTGCAGCTGCAGAGCCTCTAGTCATTTGTAAGCATGCTTGTCATTGGGCAGTGCAAACAAAACTATCTGGACCACTGGAAACCTGTCCTTTATTGGGCAGCATCTCATGGATATCTCTGTAGTCCCATGTACAGCAAGACTTTGCAACCTTGTTTTTGTTGTTGCTGTTAAATCCCTTTTTCTAATGCACCTGGAGTCCCTTGGTCTTCCTGATTTTATTACAGTTCTAAACTACATTATATATATATATATATATATATATATATATATATATATATATATATATATATATATATATATATATATATATAATTATATCATTATTATATATATAAAGCTTTGTAATACAGCGAGCCATGTATCAAATGGTATTTTTTTATTCAAAGAGTAAGGTACATTGTATCTCATCTGCATGTCCCCGCCCAGTCCCACCAGAATGCAGTACAGTGATTGTATTTCTGGGAAATCTGAGCAAGAAACTTATTTTTAGACTTTCAGATAGGCTTATACATGTACTATTTATTTTCTATATATATATATATATATATATATATATATATATATATATATATATATAAATGTATGTATATATATATATAGATAGAGATATATTTTACACATTGCATTACGTTTAATAAGATAGACATTATAAATAGTGTGATAAATTCAAGAAACACTAATCATGATTAAACTGATTCACATTCCTTGTTCCATGGCACAGTTTTCCTGATACATGGGCATATTTAGGCCCTAGGCCAATTTAGATTTGTGTGCTAACCCCCATACACCACTCCCTTTTTCCCCTTTCTTTATTTCAATTCAAAAGTTTATGTGTAATTATGTATACATATTGCATGTCAGACAAAACCGACACTGCATATATACATTTCTGCGCATATACTAACATATTGCAATGTTCTGTACTACATCAGAAAATGTGCTACCCTAGGCCTGGTGGGACTAGGCAGTAACAAATGGGTTTAATCCAATCAGTGCCAGGGGTCAGGGCATTTTCCTGGCAAAGGAGGCCAAATACATTTGTAATACTTTACTATGCATCCGTTAGGCTCAGTTCCTGTCAGGTTACGTGTATATACTTACAGAAAATTATATATTGTTTTTAGTAGAAGTTAAGCTTTCCATTAGTATATATATATATATATATATATATATATATATATATATATATATATTTTGATTGCATGTAAAGTGGGAAAGGAAACAAAATGAAACTAGCAATGATGAGAAAAAAATGTTTTCATTGGGTACTTTGATAAACTTTACATGTATTTATGTCCAAGAAATATAATTAAATAACAACAAATCCCAATATACACAAACTATCTAACTATCTGCCAACAGCGGTTAGCTTTATAAACGTAAAAAAATGATATATATAATAATTTTCTAAGATTAAATTCCCATTAATTATCCCATTTGCCCTCCTCATTACCTCTCAGCCTCGTAGCCCCCTTTCCCTTCCTCCACCACACACCTCTGTTTTTGAGGGAGTTATGCCGATCAGGGATGGAATGGGAGAATTTGCAGCGATCAGAGGGGAGATTAAGGATGATGATAATGATCAAAGAGGGGTTATACCTATTGGGGGGGGGGGGGGAGGCATGCAGGGACTACCAACCTACTATAAAAAAACGTGGATTGCAATATTGGGAGGGAAGTGATATGAGAAAATGTAGTTGCATCCCCAGGACACAGCAGTTACTAAAAAGTTAGATATATATTTTTAAAATAATTAAAGCGGGTAGAGGGCATGGGATATTCCCCCCTACCCAAAGCATGCATATCCCCTCACTGTAATATAGAGTAATTGGCAAGGAATACCAAGCATCTTAATTAAAATGTTTGGCCCTGGAAGGCCAGCCTGGACTTTAATCTGATATTTTTATTATCTATTTGAAAAACTAATAATGATAATGGGCAAATCTTTAGTCAGTCATCTCCATCTCCACTGTTGTACTGTATTACCTCCACCAAATCTTTCAGTTTATATTTCTTGTCAAGTAGGTGCTACGGAATATGTTGGCGTGTTACAAATAAACAATAATAATAATAATAATAATAAGTGAATATTGTGGAGGATGAGATTGGCTCATTGCCACTTTGTGAATTGCTGTTTGAAAATGTATATGACAAACAACGGACATTGATATCTAGCCTAAAATGCTTATTGAAGGTTTATGGTTTTACTAGGTTTAAGAAAAGCTTTGTTTTCACTGAGAAATAGTCTCTGTAGGGGTCCCCCTACTGCAACGTATGCAGATACAGGCTCTGTAGGACTGGATATGCAGTCATACAGAGCCTGTATCAGAATACACTACAGTGGGGACCCCTACATGGACTATTTGTTTGATTTTAGGCAGTAAAAACAGAGCTCTTAATTCCTTCTTAATATAATAATGTACATCAAAATAAATACATTAGTATATTCTATTCCTTGTAAAATCCAGAATCCTTCCATATCCCTTTTAAGTAGGAAGGTGTATAGGAAGTTCAGATATAACAGACAGAAGAATTTATAAGTCAGCAATGATGAAGAATATATATAATTGCATATAATGGGTAGCAAATTTAAGACACCTTTATCTAACATATTAGATTCACTGGTGAGTTCTGCATTTAAGGTGATCCTCTCACATTCCTGTTTTTTTGTCTCTTATGAAGAATTTCACTTGACAACATGCATCAGTTTTTTAGAATGTAAATAAAATATAATATAGCTTGTAATTAATTACTTTTAATGTGCATTTACAATGCTGTGGAATCTGCCATTTTTCTTTCAGTAGCTCAAATTCCTGAGATGGGAGGAGACTTTGAATAAACATTAAGGCCCTCATTCAATTGCAATTTGGCCAATTGAATAAGGCTCTAAATAAGCACATAGCATATTTTTTTTAAATAAGTTTTTAGTTAGTGAAAACCTTGCTTTTGGATAGATGATTACTAACTAAAAACTTCTTTAAAAAATATGCTATGTGCTTATTTAGAGTTTTATTCAAATGGCCAAATCGCAATTGAATGGGGGCCAGAGAGCCTGATTCAATTGAGCAATCGTAAGTTACTGGAGCTCGTAAGTGAGGCCGTAAGTTAATTTGCTATTCAATTGGCGTCTTTTCTGCTGGCTCCGGACAGTTTACGGGTTACAGGCTTAAAAACTTTGTGATGGTTAAACCCGGAACTTACAGCCTCCCGAAGCCTTTGATCTTTCAATTCCGCAAGAGTTACGATTGCTAATATCGCAAATCGCTATTCAGTTGCTACAATTCCCCAAGCCCGCAAATGTTTTCACACTCGTAAATGGCAAATGTAGGAGAAAATCCTACAAGTGCTAGAGAGGACCCACAAGGGGTTTTTATCCCTGTTTGCAGCACTGTTAATGCAAATAAAAAATACTGCACTGTAATTGAAAGCGATGAAAGGAAAGCGATGAAAGACATTAGAATTAATTGAACAACAGCCTCAAGCTCACAAATCGGCAGTAAAAAGAAATGTATTTTAATGTTTCATTTCGGGGGTTATATTGATCCAGGGAATCAATGAGTTAATACATATCAGGGCACCCATATGGACTGGAACAGTATTGGCATTCATATTTATAATTTTGTATTTTGAGGATTTGCATATCGTACCCCCAAACCTAATTGATTGACATGTAACCTCCATGTTTTACTGCCATAAGTCTCAATTTCTTTTGGCTGTTTCGAAATGGGAGGTTACGATCTTGCTTAATTGATCATATTCCCTGAACTGCTACATACGAGTGCATGGTTTACCGAGTCGGCTTTCGACCCGTAACTTGCAAGCTCCTTCAATTGAATAGCACCGGAATCGGAGATGAACGGGTGCCTGCAGCACGCCCACAGACATACGGCCTGTATCCTGCAAGATGCGGGCTTGCAATTGAATTGGGCTCTAAGTTTGCATCGACACAGTGGAAAGTAACTAACAACTGCCAGTGCTCTCAGTAGCACTAAAGGGAAGCTTGTTAGGTTACATCTACTTTAGGAAGTAAGAAGCAGCAGCAAGCAAACAATACTTGCATACAAAAGTTGCAAAATGTAAAGGTTACATTTAATTTTTTTTTTGCTTTCTAATAACATTTGCCTGCTATTGTGTATAGTTAAATAAAATACTATATACAAAAAATGGTCTTTAAGTGTGCAAAGGTGGAACATTTTCATTTAAAACTATTTACCATCAAGTGAGAATCTCAAGCTGATTAGAATGGGTCAGGGTGCTGCATTGATCAGGTTATATGGATAAATCAGACAGGCTGCTCTAAAAGTTTTTTAAGAACAATCTTGCCAAACAGCGCTATTTCTCATAATTAATATCCAATTTGGCCTCCAATTCCAAATGTTTGTTTGCCACATTGAAAATTTTCACATACCTACCACCACCTCCTCCCCTTTATGTCTCACAACTGAAGACTTTGCTAGCCACATTTATTATAAAATTTAAACTATCCATAAGAACTCTCCTCTCAGTGTGTCCCTAACTCACTCTCCTCTGAGCAAACTGACAACACTCAGCCTTTACCCTAACCCATTCCCACATCCATATTTGACCCAGTAACAGAGGATGAAGTCTCTAGTCTTTTATTAACCTCTTGTCTTACACACATCATCCTATTCCATCACAGCTAATCCCTCACCTCTCTACCAAACGTATCTCAATATTTCAATATTCTTATTCTCCTGGATCTCTCTGCTGCCTTTGACACAGTTGACCACCCACTTCTTATCTACATTTTCTGCTCTCTTGGTATCTGTGACACTGCTCCCTCCTGGTTCACATCACATTTAGTGTCCCCATTTCCGGCTCCTCTTCTTCGTCTTGCCATCTGACTGTTGGCCTACTTCAAGGTTCAGTCCTAGGTTCCCTTCTTTTCTCCATCTATACTTCCTTGCTGGTCCCCTATTAAGTTTGTTTGGATTTAATTATTTTCTACATGCAGATGAGACCCAAATCTACCTCTCTGCAGTAGAACTACCCCCACCCTATCTTGTCTAGCTAATATTGCCAATTGCCTCTCCATCATATTCTCCTTGATGTCGTCCATCAACTTGAACTCACTATTTCAAAGACGGAGCTCCTAATCTTTGCATGCTCTTCAACAGCTTCCACTTCTCACATATCTCTCCCTGTTGACATTCCCTGCATCACACACACACACCTCTCAGGCCCGTGGTCTTGGGGTTCTGCTGGATCCTGCCCTCTCTTTCATTCCTCAAATACAATCAATCACTAAATCTTGCCATTTTTACCTAAAGAACATCTCCAGAATGTGTCACTCTTTTCTCCCAAGACACAACCAAAATACACTTGCCTTGATTACTGCACCTTTCCATGACCCGTCTCTCTCTACTCCAGTCCATAAGGAATGCCTCCGCTAGACTCATCTACCATACTCATCGCTCGATGTCTCCAGCACCTCTCTGTCAGTCACTCCACTGGCTACCCATAGCCTCGAGAATAAAATGTAAAATCTTGACCAACATATAAAGCTCTCAACAATAATGCACCCTCTTATATCTTTGCTCTTGTCTCTAAATACTTTCCCAACTGTCCTCTTAGCTCTGCTAAAGACCTTCTTCTTTCCTCCTCTCTTACTCTCATTCCTGCCTTCAGGACTTTTCTTGTGCTGCCCTTATTCTATGAAACTCCCTGCCACTCCTTGCTCCATTAGACTATCCTCCTGCCTCAAATTAAAACCTCACTAAAAACTCACTTGTTTAAAGGAGCTAATCACCTTCAGCCTTAATATGTGCAATAATTTAAACTCACCTTTCTATGCTTCACCCATACCCTTTAGACTGTAAGAATGTGAGTTTTAAACCTTATTAGGTGCTTTAGGCAAAGCACTTTACATGCTTGGTTTTAAATTTAATAACAGAGCCCTCTATTAATTTGTAATTTGTCAAATAGTTTTGGACCTTTATCTATCCTGTTTAGCGCTACAGAATATGTTGGCACTTTACAAATAAAGGTTAATAAAAATAGCATGGCATTAGCACACAGAGGCGAGCTGTTGAGGCATGCAGGACTTAGGCGACGAGCAGTTTCACATGTCTGCGAGCCTCGCGAAGCAAGGCGAGCATTTGAGACACGCGACTGTGAGGGTCGCAACTGCGAATCAAGCCCGTAACTCTAAAAACCTGGAAAAAAAACCTGAAATGTCTCTACATGGGTGGGATTCCTAGCTTGTGTACAATCCAACCCTAGCTTTGCTCAAAGGTGCTTGACACAGCGGACATAAGCCATGTTTGATACGGTTATGGATTTAAGAGCGAAGCCTTTCTGGACACATTTGCATGTCCCTGCCAAGGTTCCCAGATTGCAGAGTAATAACTGTAGTTCTAGCAATTCTGGGCATGAAACAAGTTTTATATATATATATACTAGCGACTTGCCCGTCAAAAATGACGACAATAAAAAGTGATTCCTGGCAATGCTGTTTGCCACACAATGGCCTCTCCCCCTCTACTTTACTGGCCTCGCGATGAGCGCCTTTGGCGCTCATCACGGGCCTCGCAATAAGCGCCTTTGGCGCTCATCACGGGCCTCTCCCCCACCTCTCCCATTGTCTACTTTACTGTCCTCGGAATGAGCGCCTTTTGCGCTTTTCGCAGACCTTGCAATGAGTGCCTTTGGAGCTCATTGCAAGTCTCTGCCTCCCTTGTGTCTCATTTCTCCCCTCCTCTCCCTCCCTTGTGTCTCCCCCCCCTGTGTTTTTACCTCCCTCTCATGTCTCTAACTCCCTCCCCTGTGTCTCTTTCCCTCCTTTGTCTCTTTCCCCCTCTCCCTCCCATGTGTCTCTTTTCCCCTCCCCTGTGTCTCTTTTCTCCCTGTCCCCCACCCCCCTGTTTCTGATCCCCCCCTTCCTCGTGTTTCTTCCCACCCATTTCCCTCCCCTGAGTATCTTCCTCCTCCTCTCCCTCACCCGTGTCTCTTCCCCCTCCTCTCACTCCCCTGTGTCTCTTCCCCCCTCCTCTCCCTCCCCTGTGTCTCTTCCCAACCTCTCCCTCTCATGTCTCTTTCCACCTCCCGTGTCTCTTTCCACCCCTCCCTCCGTCTCTTCTCCCCTCTCCCCATGTCTCTTTCCCCCTTGTCTCTTCCCCACTCTCCCCCCCTGTATCCCTTCCCCCCTGTGTCTCTTCCCCCGTGTCTCTTTCCCCCTCTCCCCCGTGTCTCTTTCCCTCCTCCCCCTGTGTCTCTTTACCCCTCTCCCTCCCATGCGTCTCTTTCCCCCTCCCTTGTGTCTCTTTCTCCCCCTCTGTGTCTCTTTCCCCCCTCTCCCTCTGTGTCTCTCCCCACTCCCTCTGTGTCTTTCTCCCCCTCCCTCTGTGCCTCTCCCCACCTCCCTCTGTGTCTCCTCCCCCTCCCTCTGTCTCTCTTCCCCCATGCCCCTCTGTGTCTCTTCCCCCCTCCCTTTGTGTCTCTTCCCCGTGTCTCTTCCTGCCTCCCTCTGTGTCTCTTTCTCCCCTCTCCCCCTGTGTCTCTTTTCCCCCTCTCCCCCATGTATCTTTCCCCCCTCTCCCCGTGTCTCTTTTCCTCCTCTCCCCCATGTCTTTCCCCCCTTCTCCCAGCGTGTCTCTTTCCCCCCTCTCCCTCCGTGTCTCATTCCCCCATCTCCCCGTGTCTCTTTTCCCCCTCTCCCTCCCATGCGTCTCTTTCCCCCTCTCCTGTGTCTCTTTATCCCCCTCTCCTTCCCATGCGTCTCTTTTCCCCCTCTACCGCTGTGTCTCTTTCCCCCTCCCTCTGTGTCTCTTCCCCATGTGTCTCTCCCCCCTCCCTCTGTGTCTCTTTCCCCCCCTCCCGCTGTGTCTCTTCCCCCCCTGTGCCTCTTCCCCCCTCTCCCTCTGTGTCTCTTCCCCCCTCTCCCTCTGTGTCTCTTCCCCCCCTGTGCCTCTTCCCCCCTCTCCCTCTGTGTCTCTTCCCCCTCTACCTCTGTGTCACGCATGCGCAATGCCCGGCTTGCGCTGCGCATTGCGCATGCACGCAATCCAATCACCTTTGCGATCGTATCGTTATCAAACTGTAATATGTGATATATTTATATATATATATATATATATATATGTTTATTATATTGGGTAGGGCAGGAGCATTGAGAATTTAAACAAAGAAATTAGAAAAAACATTTTTGAGGGGCACTGCAGCAATGGGGGACCCCAGAGCAGGTGTATGCGCCCCCGCTTCCGGTCATGGGAATAGAGATTTCAGCTTTTACATATAGTACATTTTCTTTAAGAGAATCGTGCTTATCAAACTTAAATTTAAATGGAAATGCTCTTTATGGATCACTGGCAGGTGGTTACAGTATGTAGAAAGCACGTCTACAATGGCAAATACATACATATTTCTAAAATATAAAAACTTAGTTTTAGATTTGTTCTTGAAACTAACCAGGCTTTGTTTTATATGCAATTGTGATATTACTAAATTGATTTCAGGCATCATTCACCTTACTCCATGCAGTTTGTAGAATACAACATCTTGCACTTTTGCATTAGCAACCTACAGTGAAAGTAAAAAGGTCTGATCAGCTGAATTAATTCTCTCACTTCTAGGTTAATCAGAATCAAACTACATTGTAATGTGTTGCTAGCCATCCTGAATTTTCCCAATTAGTGGATTTACTACTGTCGTAGTGTTATGATGCAATGTGCTGCCATCCTGTGGCTGGTTGGTGTAAAATTACTCACTAACTACATGCTTTGCAGATAGGTCTGATGAAGTAAAAGCAGTCACTGTATAAGAGTAATGGACAGTGAATGCAGCCATGTATATATACACAATCTGAATCTCACAGAGGAGCAGAGAAAAGATATTGCAGCCATTTAGATGCATTGGAGGGCTTCTTCAAACCTGCAAAGAATGTTATATTAGAAAGATATATTTTTGGCATCTGTAAAAGAGACCCATGCAATAATGCGTTTACTCAACTGAAAGAAAACAGCAGCGTGTGAATATGGCATTCTGAGGGATCATTTGATACAGTAATTAGCCTTGCAAGTAAGAGCACACATCGTCATCTCCTAAGAGAGCATGACTCTTTCTTGAACACAACAATTGTAATGTACTGCACAACAGAGCTCACTGACAATACTAGGAAAGCCCTGGAGCAGGACAGATAGCATATCAACAATGTCCACAGCAGCACAGTGTCCAGCTTTTGGCAATACTCGCTGGTCTTGTAGTGGCACGAATCATTTTGCTAGAGTATGCATGGCAAGAAAAAAGACGATCAACAGCAAAGAAGTTTCATCTTTAGATGATGAAGATCTACATAATACATAAGAAATTTACAGCATTTAATGCATTAATGCTATGCAGTTAAAAGGAAAAATATATTTAAATTTACACTACAAGTTACAACCATGCCAGTTTCATTTAGTAGCAACCTGTGATGCTGTGAACCTGAGAGACAGAATGAATCTAGCACCAGGAACTAGACTCCTACTAAGTGACATCAGATTGAAGTTATACTGAGGTGAGTTCAGAATAGAGTATACTATACTTGGATATAAACTCAAGCTTCACTATGACATTGTGGAAACCAACCCGGAAACTGCCACTGCCTTGCTCAACATGTGAGCGCCTGGGTGTCACGACCGCTTCTTCAATTGGGCTCGGCCAGAACCTAGTTCTTACCCAGCCAGCGATACGTGATGGTTCTTGTTATTATCCCTGCTATCAGAAAAAGAACCAGACCGTTATTGGACCATCAGGACGATCACAGGAACACATGAATTATTAGGCAGAGCAGCAGAGTTACTGACTTTAACTTATCTTTTAGGCAGATGTAGATTTATTAACCCCTATGATCAGAGTTAACCCTTGCCTCAATAATGAGCACACACTTACATTTTGTATGACCACCTGAGCTTCTTTATTTGTCATCCATTCAGCATTTTATACTTTTAGGTCACCCTTGTCACCAAGCTACATCCCCTAGCAACCGTCCTCTTAACCAATCTCCTTCTAACCATCTGACCCACTTTTCAATCACGGATTTCTGCCTTTCTAACCTCCCCATGTGGTGTTGCTGTAGCAGGCTGAATACTTAATGGACAATTTGTCTTGGGTCTGGGGAATTCACACTTTACGTTTCCCCTGTCATGAAGCCAGCTGTCCAGAGGACCATAATGGCTAATTAGATATTTTTCAACCCGTGCAATGTTTTCTCGGCAAGGGGCTCCTTGTCCCATGCATGCCATGCTGTCACAGGGCACAGGCTGATTAAATCACTCACTAGAGACCCTAGTGGCCATTGGGCATGACACTGGGAATGATAAAATCTACAGTCCTGCTGAGCTCCACAAGTTGGACCATCAATTGAAGGCACCCTTGACAAAACAACAGCTAACAAACACATACAATAATGTGTTTACTGGGCCAGTAGAAGTACCTTTTGAGCTTAATCCAGCTATTCCTTGATCCAGCTAGAGAAATATGAGGCAGACGAACATACTACATTACATCCTACTATTGCATAGATGCAACATTTTTGAACCAAGCATTGAGATTATCACTTTATGATATGTATGAAGACATCTTGTACAAACTACTTAAAGGTTGTGTGTTCACTTTAATTGATGTTTGTTATACATTTTTGCAATGCAGGCTAAATGAAAAAACAGCTACACTGCAATCTTCTGATCCACCTGGGACAGAAAGAGCCAGCTCAAGTTACCTTTTGGGGGCTCCATAGCACCAGCGGTGTATTAGTGTAAGCAACATTATTCAACTGAACTGATAGCTGATAACATCCTTGTGGTTGGCTGTGGTAACACAGGTGAAGAGGCAGATTGTAAATATGACAACAAACCACTGGCTCTGATTGATAGCTGCAGAGAAGTTGATTTAAAACTCATCTTGCAAGGTGCTTTAGGGAATGCTTTATGAACACTAAGCTCAAAGTCAACCTCCATTATTTACAATTTGTTAAAATAGTTTTTGATAGATTGATCTTAACCCATGTGGAGAGCTACAGCTTTTGTTGGCTCGTTACAAATCTTAATAATAATAATAATAATAATAATAATAATAATAATCTTAAAGAAACTACAATTCAGGATTTAAAATGTTCACTTCCATGAGCATCTGCTATCCTCAGAGGGCCTGAAAGCAGATTATCAGAAAATCAGAGCCATCATGGCGATACCACAACCAATTGATGTAAAATTTGTGCAATGCTTCATTAGCTTTGTCGTCTACCTACCAAAATTCCTGCCAGAACCGTCATAGATGGGTAAGCCCTTACAAAGACTTGTATACATGGATGCAGTTTGACACAGGCTTACAAGGGGAGCACAGTGGAAGCGATTACATTGCTACATTTATGCTGCAGCCAGAAAACCCATCAAAATTTAGAGTAATTTAAGCAAAAATGTCTTGGATGATGCCTATTACAAGGTAGCCAATGGCACTGAATCCGAAAGTGCAAAACTATGCTTAGATTGAAAATAAATGTCTGAACACAGTGTTTGCCTGCCATTACGTCACCACTATGTCTATGGCTGTGACATGATCATAGCAAGTCACTCTTCTATGCACACCCAACCACCTTCAGAGAATGCTACTCACATTAAAGCCTCAATGATGTCTTCAAAACTGTCCCTGCACATCAGCGATACACTTAGCATAGTGACCACAGTACATGGCTTTTTCTATATGCAGTGTAAATAACACAGTTTGCAAAGTACAGCTTGAGTATTTCAAGAGTATATTCATCAGACTGACTACTTAAACAAAACAAGCCAGTGGTTGTTCCAGATAAGGCAACACACATAGATTAATAAAAGTCTGCAAACTCTCAAGTCAGCAGTATTAGCTGGCTGACCCAATTTGTCAGATGAAGTATCACTCCTTGTGAGAAAATATTGAACTGATATGGATGAAATCAATGTTAAATGGAATACTGTATCCAGGGCCGAGGGCAAGCCCCCACTTGGTGGAGAAGCATCCTATAGGCAGCCTGTAATACATTGTACTGGTCCAATATGCAAAATGTGATAACTTTTTTACTCGACTGAGACAGACCAAAGCATAGGGATCTAAATCCTGGTAACCGCATAATAACTAGAGGGACCCGGGGAGAAGTTTCCTGGCTTTTCAGGGATACTGAGAGGCAAGTCAAATTGATGTGCTAGAGGAGATTTCTTTTCTGGAACAGCACAAGTGAGCTACAACTGAAATAATGCTCCCTAAGTGGGTATAATCCTACAATTCTATAGGGTACACTACTTAGCTTTGCCAATTAATGGGTATATGTTTCTCACTTTGTTCTATTTAATTGGCTAAACATTAAATTATCACCATAGTCGTAGTATAATAGGATTTCGTTTGTGTATTTGATATTAGTTAAATTAGTATTTGAAAGGAAAAATTCAGCAAACCTTTGATTTATAACTTGCAATTATGGTAATTTAGTCTTTGGCAGAAATGCTTCTTTCCACACTTATCATGTGTCTATTCCAAGGATGGGAGATGACCTATCCATGCAGTTATCCTCATTGAAGCTTTTATCTGCCTCCTTCCTTACAGTGTCCACTATAGACAAACCTTGTAGAAATTGTAATACAACCTCCAGGGCATAGCCTCTTCTTCCCCCTGGATACCTAATACAAGTGCAAATAAGCAGCCATGTCAATGTCTGATACATTACATTTAAAATGTAAGCTTTAAAACCTACATTGATTTTTTTTTGTCTCATGCTGATTTTGCTAGTATACTAAATAAACAAATGAAATGCTATTTATATGACCCCTTTAGTGGCCTTTTAAAGCATCACTGAGAACATAATTAGGCAGTGAAAGCAATATTTTTAGGTAGATAAAATATTGATCCCTCTGCTGGTCCCATGAGGCATCCATAATACTTTGGTGAAGGCTACATGTATGTCTACTTGCAGTTATTCATATGACTGCTTGCATCTGAGTATATGCAAGAACTCCAATGGTTTAACAAATCATGTTCCCCTCTTTATTTTAGCCACACAAATACAGTCTTATTTGGTATGCTACCTATGAACCTATGAGATTTTTTTTTAAATGGCCTAAGTACTTATTTATAAGCCTAAGGGGACAGTATAAGTTCTCCAGGAATTCTATCAGACTAAATAATACAGCACCTCAGACGACAAAGCAAACAGTAACTAAATTCCTCTCCATGTTAAATCTATACAAACTGAATTCTGAACAAAAAAAATGCAAGAGCTCATCATTGTTTCTACCATTAAATGGAAGCTGTAGAATAAAACTAGTTATAGCCTTTTAAAAGGATATGTTGCATCTAATATAATAAAAACTACATTTTCCCAATGATACAAAGTTATGAATTACTACTGTTTTTTAAAAAAAAATCCTGCTAGCCCCTAGAGAGCCGCCATGTTGGTCTCTCACTGATCTCATCCCTTAGCAAGCTATGAAATGCACAAATTGATTACGTGGATCAAATGAAGCTACTAGCTGCGATTTTTACACTAGAAAATGTCAAAGATATTAGAAGTTGTTTCAAGACTTACTACTTCCCATTGTCAGCCATATTCAATTTCTTTTTTGGGGAGAAATGGCACCTGCAGGTTTCTTGATGTCACCATTTTCTTAATATACAAAACTGTGTCAAGACCTCTAAAAGTCCTGAGAGTTAAACACATACAGCCTTATTAAATTGTGATTCGGTAAATTTAAAAGGGCTCTATTTAAGCACACAGCATATTTTTTTTACAGAAGTTTTTAGTTAGTGAAGACCTTGCTTTTGGATAGAAGTTCACTAACTAAAAACTTCTGTAAAATAAATATGCTATGTGCTTAAATAGAGCCCTTTTAAATTTACTGAATCACAATTTAATAAGGCTGCAATAGTGCTCATAACGACTGAAGTTACATTTCATGTTATCCCAACAATAGCACACATGGATTAGTTAGTGTCATACAATTTGATATGACACAAATAATCCTTCCAGGCCTCCATAGAAGAGGACTTGAAATGTGCACGTTGGGCACTGACATATGACGTCACAAACCAGGAAGTGTTTGCAGTGGACAGAGTGCGGCAGATCCGCCATTAATCCACAAACAATTTTAGCAGGATAAGGATAGAGTAGTTAAAACTCAATTATTTTTTAGAGGAGAAATAATGGATCCTATTAAACCTTTATAACAGCTTATAGTGAAAGTTTAATAGCCCAACTCCATAGGTGTAATCCATAACCTCCTTGATAGGATCTTGAGTCCATACAGACACATATCAGATTCTCCTAAATTAGAAATCATTACCGGACCCAGAAATCAAGCACAGGAACATTGGGAAATTGTTCCCTTTGTAAAAATATATTGGGTATTTCCCCAAGATTTCTATTATTATCTGTGATACACCATATGGGTTAAGTACCTTTACTATATTTACCTAAAACTTACTGCTTATTCCCTCTGACTACTACACTGATCTTTTAGATCAGAGAATATTACATTGGTTCTGCATAATTACTTACCTGTAGTATCAGTGAATACTACATTAACACTCTAAAATTACTTACCTGTGGTATCAAATTGGAGACTCTTCTTGAGCACAAGTAATGCTCAGCAATTCAATATCTGAATAATATCTCTTACCACAATGAAATATGAGTCACTTTATAATTTGTTGGTGATACTTTTAAGGTAAAAGATAGAGATAAAATAAATAGTCATTGGACTAATACTGAATTGTTCAATTCAGCTATGAAATTGCAACGTGGTCACTCGCAAGCAATCATGTAACACGCAAATGGAGCCCAAAGGCCAATGTGTGCTCGAGAGCACCCGCAAGGGGGGTAAAGTACAATACGTAGCACTTGTAATGCAAATAACAACACTCTACTGTACATTTATTATAAGGTAAAGTGATGTTAGGTCTCAGAAATAATAGCACAACATTCTCTAGCCTGCAAATTGGCCCTGAAAAATACTTTATTTCATGATTATATTTTGTGTTATATCGATTCCTGCAATCAATGTGTTAAGACATATACTGTAACTCTCATGTAATAGAATATAATATTTACAGCTACCCTTTTTCAGTGACGTAACTCTAACAATCTCTTTTTCCATTGGCTCCATCTGAACCTGTAGTTACGTGCTTGCCTTATTGTTTGGATTCAAGCACGCAACTCCAACAGTCGAGAACTGGTTTACGAAATAACCTCTCTTGCTCGTAGCTCACAGCCCATTCTAATTTAATAGCCACGTAAAACTGGCAAATTTGAAGCTCGCAGCCCTTGTTGCTACATGTTGGACTTACGAGGCTGGAATTTAATATGGCCCCTTGGTTAGTTCAAGATTATTACAAACCTTAACTGATTGGATAACAAGCTATTTTAAAACAATCTATGTTTTGTTAGTTCAATATATGGATCAATAAACAGTGTATATAATCTTATAAAGTTTGGTATAAGCAATCTATTTTAAATCAATAAGAAGTGTATGAAGTCTTATTAAGCTAGGATTAACAATTTATTTTAATACAGTCTACATTTGGTTAGTTTCATACAGAAATCGTAAGCAGAGTATAAAGTCTTATCACACATGGATAAACAATCAAATGTTTACAATATCTGTTACCATTCCAGAAATGTATCAGAATGATTGTAGATATGTAGATATTGGAACATTTTATTTCCATTACCAAATAATAATTAAAGCAATTTTATCCGTTACCAGGCATAGGATTTCAGAGTAACACTCTTCCTCAATATAGGACCCCTTCTTAAGATAGTTTGAAGCAATAATTTTGTATTATTTTCTTTGTAGGAAAGATATGATATAAATTGGATATAGACAGATATAGTGAAATATCTTAGACAGAAAAAAAGGGGGACATAAGTTTATGCCAGAGAGTGACAGACAGAAATTTGCCCCAAAAAACGACAGTCAGAAAACCAGAAAGGACCCCAATCCCTCTCTCTTTCTATTAGATAAACACTTTCATCATCATCCCCACAGGGTTTGTTTCCATCAATTGTTGATAGCCTCCTGTATATGTATAATTATAATGTGTCAAGAAACACGTGTGTAAATCTGTTTCTGCCTACTGGGGAGCAGTCTAGCTCTATGTATGAAAATGAATTTGTTAGGGAATATATGTGACCTTCAGTCCAGTTATGTCTGCCATCTATTTTAGATTAATGAATAGTCTACCATAGGTCTATCTACACCTGTTTGATAAGCGCTTGGTGTGAAACAATGGAGAATTAAAGTCAGTAGAAACATTACATGAATGTTTTATCTTACTGTGTTTCTCCCCCAAGGTCTTCTCAGCGGTCTAACATATCTAGCATTGGCTTGGTCAAGTCTGATTTGATAAAACATGTTTAATAGACTCAGAAGTTTATTTTGTAAGAAGGGAAATGGTTAACCCTTCACCTGTTAAAAGAGTACACCATAAGTACCTGTATGTGCTTCCTGGAGAAACAGCAAAACCAAAAGATGACCATATAATGTAGGTCATATATGCGTATGGTCTTTTTACCCACAAAATGCCACAACAGTAGGATTTGCTGTTGTCCAGCAACCCCCATGCAACATAAGATTCTAGTCTTCAAATTCAGTACTCTTGGCTAATTACTCTAGGAAAACCTTTGGCATGAGCTTTGTTTTCACTGTGATAAAGCATTATAGCATTTCTGAGATCACTTTGCATAATTCACATCGCTCATTTATACTATATGTAGCTTTCATCATTTGCCACAAAAGGGGACACACAAAAATGTTGACCCCTGTCCATTTTTGTTTTTGCCCTGTATATAGAGCTGTGAACCCAGGTAATAAGACATTTAGCAGGAGTTGTTTAAGGTTCAGAATACATTATCTGCACTATATGAAGAGGATACCTGTTTGACAGTGATACTAAATCACTTTCATTTTCCTACTTCACATAATTTGATGAACATGACCACTAAATTATTGTAAAACAATATTTTGACCCTAAATTAATTACTTTTATATATGTTATAATCATTGTAGTGAAATCTATGAAATATTTTAGACTAAATTGCTTTATTTTACTTACATATTGCCGGGTATAGCTCCTTACATTCCACCCCTCGCATTCTACCTAACTGGTATCAATCTCCACCATTTTTAGTTGCATATTGCAATATAATATGCAAAAATTTGTGTTACTGTTAGGAGTGGACAGATGGACAGGATCTACTTACGAAATGAAAGGGAGAGACTCCCTACAGTTAGAGTTATTCATCCCCCGAAAAGGAAAGGAGTACTAGTGAAACATAGTGTAATACATATTATTGTACAGCACACACCTCTTCTACTAATAAAAACATTACACTTACATAATGTGTATGTTTATGTCATTCAGTTGTGTCCGACTCTCTGTGACCTCATGGACAACAACACATCATGCTGATCCACTAGGTTTTCATGGCAGAGATACTGGACTGGGTTTCCAGTTCCCTTGCCATTGCCTCTCTCATACAAGTACTGAGCAGATCCAACGCTGCTTGGCTTTAGGGTGGTGTGACATCTTGGTTCCCTGACTGTAATTGAACCGACGTCACAGCATTGAAAGAACCAAATCCTAACCACTGGACCACCTTGGAACCCTGTATATGTGTATGTATACCTACAGTATAAATAACAGGTATATTATATACAGTTTTAAACCCAGCCATGTCATTTAAATTATGCAAGTATAATTAGCTTGTACTAATGGAAGATTTGTGTGTGTTGTGCAATATATATTACACTTTTTAACACAGTTCTGTTTTCCATGCTAGGAGGATGGATCGCATTAACAGATCCCCATGTCATGTTGTAAATGGATCCTGTTCTGCTGTGTGGATGGCTTCTTCCTCACCAGTGATATCAGTGAGGATGTCAGTGAGGGACATGTGAGAGGCAAAATGGTAGCACTTATACTGAACAATATGAGTGTCAAAATAAGCCTAATATATTTCATTTAGTTTGCTAAATTTTTTATAAAAAGTATAGAAGAGATTAATTTTGTCTCAAGTGGTCCACAGTCAAGCTGTTTTTTTAAACTACTGTAAATACAATGAAAGCCTTTGGAATGAAGAATCAAGTACTGAGTGATTATAACTAGAAAGGTCCTATTCCAGTGGAATCATTATTCATTAGCATATTCAGTGATATATCTTACTCTAAATTTGAAAAAATTGTGTCAAAAAATCACATCCTCTATAATATAACACAGTTTGTATTTATGGAACACCTATGTCCTATCATGGATTGTTCATATTTATGAACTCGGAATGAATGCAATGAAGCTGTTGCTTATTTATTATTTATTGAGGGCTCTCCTGATGCTATTCGTAGTCTCAAGAAACTCATAGAGCATATATAGTGGAAAATAATGTTGTTTGTTTAGAACCATTGCAAATATTGAATTTCCCCACAAATGTTATTTAACACCAGGAATTTAGTTCACAGGGACTTAGAGATCTACATGTACGACAATACTGCTTAGCAGCCAAGTTACTTTAATTAGGGGATCTTTCCTTTATCTTCCTGCCAAAGCAGCTGCCTGCAGTTTATATGCCACCTCGGTTGGTGGACTTTGCTCAATTTGGGGTTAGGATTAGAGTTAGGGTTTAAGGTTAGTGGTAGATAGTGGTGCTCACTCTACTATGTAAAGCTTATCATCTAGCCACTACCCTAACACTAAACCCTAAATCTATACCCTAACCTGACCTTAACCCTAAGTACAAATTCAACAAAGTCTCAACCTGTCACCGGTCCACTACCTGCTGGACACCACTGTGCTGGAGGACAGATAAAAGCAAAGGTCCTCATTAGAACCTGGTTGAAGTAGTTGCAGTGTATTTTATACAAAGGAAACATCCTATAGTTCAGACAAGTTTAGTCCAATGCTATTCTCCAGGGGCCAATCAAGGCCACATTTTCAGGATTATTTAGCAGGGTGGGGAATATAATAATCAGATAGTGGGGGTATTATTAAACAAACTATGGATGGTTGAAGTTATCATTGAGGATCACATGTGAACATACAGGAGCACATGTGCCTGATTCCTTTGCTGCCTTAGATCATCCTTCTAGCTCTGCTGCTCTCCTGTGCTGTGAGGCTGTCTCCTCTGCTCCACTGGACCCTCTGGGCTGTGAACATCCCTTATCCACCCATGTCACCCTTCACCTGCTGACTTGATGTTGCACCTGCTAATCCTGTTGGATTTTCACCTCCAGTCCAGGACAATGCTGTACTGCATGCTGCTTTGGATGCTGACTGGGACTATATTTCTGCTGGTAGGAGTGATAAACAGAAGGCCTAGTCCACTGCCTAATGCATTAAGAGGTAACTAGTATGACCACACACATAGAAGCCACAGTCCACTGTCAGGTTGCAGTCTACAGTTGGTAGGAAGGATGATCGCTAATATACATCCGATAGGAGTGATGAACATTGTAATAGAAGGCACAGTCCACTGCCTTCTGCATCAAAAGGTAGGCAGAATTACCAAACACATAGGAGGCACTGTCCACTGCCAGGCTGCATTCTACAACTGGTAGGAAGGATGATCCTATAGGAGTGATGAACATTCTAACAGTGCTTTCTGTGTCAAGAGGTGGGTAGGATGACCACACACATAGGAGGCACAGTCCAATGCCACCCTTTTCAACAGGGTACGCATTGCACACAGTCTTTGCTCAAGGAGGCACCATAGCATTTGTTTTTCAGCTGTTAAGGGACATCAACCCTCACTATCACTCCTCACATTCACCATGCCTGCACATTGCTCTGGCCTCATATCATAGACTGAGGGCCAGTTATGATAGAAACAGATCATCACATAATAGAGACGTTCATATTCCCCCATGAACAGGAAATGTTATGCTTCTTCATCAAGTGCATGCACCCACAGACCTTCCAGCCCTATGAGACCAAGAGGTGATGGGGGATAGAGACAGGTGAAGGAAACCTGCCACTCTCATTCTAGGTATTACAAAAAAGCATAAATAGAGGTACAAAAAAAAAAACTTTAATAATTTATACATGGGACAGAAGCGGTTTTTAAAAGTAAAAAAAAAGGGGAAACTTACAAACAAAGAATACTACAATCCCTTTATAAATTCCACTAGGGTTTTTCACAATAGGACATTCATAAGGGGATCTATGCCCTAGATGTCCTAATTATATCGCAACCGTTTAGCGTGGATATTATTGTTGGATAGCGTTTTAGTTAACAGGCACTATTTTAATGACCAGTTTAATCACACTTGTTTTTATTAATATTATCACAGATGAATTGGTCCCAGTATAGCGTTTAATGTGTTTCTGGATACAGTCTCTGAGAATGTTTAGTCTCTAGGGATTTTCAACCCTCTGTAGTTCCCTCTGTTTATTGATTTGTAATTATTATACTATGTATCTCTATATATATCACACAAGAGGAAATCAGCAACTACTACGGGAAAATACTAACCACTCTTAGGTTTTCTTATCCAGAAAATATAACTCTAATATTGGGTCATCTATCAGTGATCTATTGGTAAATTATTCAGGTCTTTGTCATATAAAAGTGCTTTTTTAATCTCACAGCTAGAGCTTCCTTAGTCTAGAACTCTAAGTCGGTAACACTATCTATCTCGTTTCTGCGTCTGACGTCAGATGCACCCTGATGACAGACGCATCCTGAGAGGTAAAGAGTACTAATTCACACTGTCCTAAAACACTATGAAAGTCCACTGACCTCATCCTATCTAATACTGAAGATGCTTTATTGTATCATATACCCTTGTCTCCTTAAACTTTCCTAGAAATTCTTACATTGTTGGGATTCCAGGAATGTGGTTCACTTGTCTCTGCCTTCAGTTCCTGTGGAGACTCCATCTAAAAGATACCAATAATATTAATAGCTAAAATCTAAATCTATATATATTAAACCTAGAATTCTAGGAGATATAAATTATATTAATACCTAGATTTCGTATATAGATATTTCATTATAACGAGGAATTTATTTTATTACTATTAGGTTACTCATCATTATAAATAAATTCTATTACATCTAGAAATGTTCTATACCACTAGGTTATTTACTATTATACATTTTTGACCATCATATTTTACTTAAAAGTTTCACTTAAGTTAATATCTGTGTTTACTTATAAGAGGTAGCACTTCCATTATTATTAGATGGTATCACTCTTATTATATATTTTTTAATTTTAATTATCATTGATCATCACATTTTATTTAAAAGTCTCACTTAAGTCAATATTTTAATTTATTCATAAGAAGTAGCACTTCTATTATCATTAGATAGAATCACTTTCATTTCTTTTTTATCTTAAGTGTGTTTAACCAATATAAAAATTATTATATAAATTATTCACTACATTCACATTTTGTGATTATCATATCAACACAGAACACTATTGTTTTTTTTAAAATGCGTAAGCTCTTATAACTTATAATTTTTTAATATGATCTAATGGTCTCTTAATTCACTGTCAATCTCTTGATGAGTTAGCACCGAGTGGAATAATAAAATTCTGGAAAATTATATGATACAGACTATGAGTGTGAGTAATACTGTAATGAACAATACCTGCAAAAGGTACTTTTAAATCATTTAGTTAGGTAGTCCTGGCTCAATCGGTTATAAAACCCTGGCTGTATTTATACAGGATATGTCCATAGTAAGATATACCAGGAATGAGATATCAAGACGACTATAGTAACTAAGATATATCAACATTGAACATCATAAGAGTACTCACTTTATATGTATATAAATATTCATAATATTTAAATCAAGACACAAACCGGAAGGTTACCATGACAACAAATAGACAGTATAAATAGGAGACGTCCATAGCGTCTGGCATTCTTCCCTTTGAGAAGGTCACATGATAGTGACGAAACATACGTCAGGGTGCGACATCAGACGCGGAAAGGAGATCGATAGTGTTATCAACTTAAAGTTCTGGACTAAGGAAGCTCTAGCTCTGAGATTAAGAAAGCACTTTTATATGACAAAGACCTGAATAATTTACCAATAGATCACTGATAGATGACCCAATATTAGAGTTATATTTTATGGATAAGAAAACCTAAGAGTGGTTAGTATTTTCCTGTAGTAGTTGCTGATTCCCTCTTGTGTGATATATACATAGATACATAGTATCATAATTACAAATCAATGTATAGAGGGAACTACAGAGGGTTGACATTTTTTTTCCTGTACCTCTATTTAAGCTTGAAATTATTGGTGTTCGTTCACCTGGAAAAAAATATAAATATATTTCCCAACAATTTAGAAATATGTTCCAAGAAAGCAGTTAAATGACATTTGTCTTCTCTGGACCACAGGAGGCTGGGGACCAGTGTTTCAGTACTCCTGGTCATGGGCTCCCCTGGGTTGTGTGCAAGGCCCCTGTTGAATTATATTTCAGACACAGCTCTTAAAAGACCATTGTTGTGTGCTTCTCTATCAGGACCACAATCATCCTGACTGGGTTATAAATGATCAACATAATGATGTAGCCTTGCAGGACACAAGGCCTTAGTGGCGAGGCCTTCAGGTAAGCAGACATGCACATCAAGATTTGTGTCAGTTCAGAGTTTATTGGAGGGTTTGAAGGAGATTCTATCTAAGTTTGAAGGACAGAATAAGGGAGTGACAGGAGTACTTGCTCACTTTTCTGGGGAGCCCTTATATGGGGTTCACTACATGTTGATTGCAGTGTTTCAGTTCTCCTGCGTACAGGGTTCCAGGAGGCTAGCGAGTGGTGTTTCAGTTCTCTTGGGCATGGGGTTCCAGGAGGCTGGTGGCAGGTGTTTTCAATTCTCCTGTGTAGGACGATGGTGGTGGACTCACCTGGGTTGTGAGCTAGTGTCCATGTTGTGTGGTATTTCAGACATAGCTCTGAAAAGACCATTCGTAAAGGTGAGCATGTCACTTAGGAATTAAAAGAAAAAAATGGAGAGGAGAGCTCTTTAAGATATTTTCTTTTCTTCCTCTGGATAATTTTATTGAGCTTAAACATGATGATAAAAGAGGATTCTATAAAAGAGGAAGAGGAACGTAGGTGAGACATAGAAAATCCCCAAACATTTTCTAATTTGGTTCCTGGCCTATGTTATTTTTGTCCATTATTATTGAGGAGAATCATCCAGAATGTGGTATCCATAGAACACTGGACATGCAATCGGAGGATGGAAATATGAGTACCTGGTTAAACATAGTTACTCCGTTGCGCCCAATAGGTGCAGGTGGTTTTGAATCAAGTATGGTCCTTCAGGAAAATGGTTTTGTTTTGCATATGTTGGTTATCATGCTTCAAGAGAGCCAAGTCCTAAAAGTCAGATATTACAACTCCAAAGGAGGAAAATACAACAAAAGTACTGAAATAATGTTTAAACAATAATAAAATATCAATAATTGTTCTAATCAGGTTAAAATGTTTGAAGTCAAACAGTAGATTGTATGTGCTTTTTATACCAAAATGATTAGTTTGTAAATGTAATTGGTATTTCTCTATAAGAGAATATTGTCTTTGTATTTGTGATTTTGCCAAAAAAAAAAAAAACACTGGTACTGGTGTAAAAGAAAAAAATTGCTGCCATGGTTAAGAGTGTATGCCAGGGACTTAGCAGCAGATACTTATCTTTTGTGTATAGGTTTTCCAATGGCTTTTCATTCCCTTCTCAGTTTTGGATGGTACCAGGTGCCCTCCTAGTTTGAAGTTAGCTAGGTAGAACCCTTCATTGGGCTTGGAGAAATTATTGGGGGAAGTGAAAAATGGTAGGATGGCGGGCCCAGTTCTGCATTTACCTAGTTATTACTTGAGGGTCTCCATTAAGTTTAGTGCACAAGAAGGAGTTGGGTTGTTTTTGTTTAATCTATCACCTATGGTATCTGTGAATTATGTTTCCTCCACATGGGCAGTTAATTTTATTAGGAGCGCTGGCATGGGTGCGTTCCTGGCATATGTGGATAGAATCTGCTTTTTGTATACTGCCATTGCATCCATCTTCTCATTATTTTTTAGTCTGTAAGGTAGAGAAGCAGTATTTTGTAGATTTTTGTTTGCCTAACAGTTATCCTACTTTGAAAAGTTAAATTAATTTTGCAATGGGTGAACACTGGTTTTGATTCACCAGTACACTATTCTTCTTCCGAATAGACTTCTGAATTTGGTATACCTTTGGCAGAACATTAATAAAAAAAAGAAAAAAAAAGAAAGCAACACATAGTATTTTTGGAAGCTAGGATTCCAGGTGTCCCAATACATAATTCTTTGGCCCCTTTTTCCCTTGTGCTTGAGCTTTGAATTTCTGAATTAGTGGCACCAAAGAAATCGTCAATGAGTGGTTTGCTACTGTCTGACGTAGCTGTTCAGAGGAAAGTTATTTAAGACCAGTTAGGCAGGGGCCATGTAATTGTTTTATATCCCAGAATCAGTGTTTGTTTTCCTTATGTTTGTATTTTGAGTTATTTGAAAGTTCACCCAATGGAAAGGTAACATTCTTGGTTCATAGTGGTGGCTCAAAGTATCAGTTTGAGGCAGTTTTTAAGTCTTGCATTGCAGGCACAGGTCAATTTGGTACACATTCATTTAGGTTTGGGGCAACAACAGAGGTAGCAAGGGCAGGTTTAGATGACAATCTAGAAAATAAGATTTGCAGCTAGGAATTGTACAAGTTACGTTCTTATGTTTGTCCTTATTTGTTGGTATAATATTATTTCTTTTAGGTACTCCAGGCACTTGGTTATTGATATTAGGGCATTCTTTGGGTGTAAGGTGGAATGAGGTTAAATCAATAGCTGCAGAGTATTGTGGGATTTGCATAAAGGTTTGGTGTGGCTAAGAGTCCTGTCAGACTAGATGAGGGTGATTATTCACAATAGAGACTTAGGGACCCTGAAGATGTTCCTTTCTCAAAAGGTAGGCCTTAGACTGTTTAATATTACTCTGAATGTATTCAACAGGTCCAAGCTTTGATTATTGGCAGGGCTAGCTGGTGGCAGGGGTGATTGCTCACTGTCGGGTGGTGCCCTTATGGCCATGGTTCAAGATCATGGTTGGTCCTCAGGTCTCCTGGGCACAGGGTTCCTGAAAGCCTCTGAAGTGTTGGGCTCCGTTTGTGGGGAAGAGGAATCACCTCTGGGATTTCAGTGTTTTGTACAATTCAAGCTGTGGCCTGTTTTAAATCTATATTGCTGCTTGTCATTGTATTATTATGGTTGGAGTTTGGGGTTATTTATGTGTAGCTAGTCACTTATGTTTAGATCAAGGCAGCCCCTGGAGACTAAGCTAGTGCAGGGGAGTAATTGGATAGCTTGATTTGGGGGGTGGAGTTTCAGATTATTAGAAGTGAAGTTACCCAGACAGGAACACATGCTGAACATCCCTCCCTCCCTATTTAGTGTTACTTTATCTTTATGTTGTCAAAGCTGGGGGGTTCAGGGGTGATTGCTCACTGTGGGTTTGAGCCCTTATGTTGATGGTCCAAGATCATGGTTGGTCCTGAGATGTCCTGGGTACAGGGTTCCTGGAGGCCTCTGAAGTGTTGGGTCCGTTTGTGGGGATGAGCAATCACCTCTGTGGTTTCACTGTTTTATACAATAAAAGTTGTGGCCTGTTTTAAATCAATATTGGCGTCTGTTGTAGTATTATAATGGTTGTAGTTTGGGGTTATTTATGCGTACCTAGTCACTTATGCTTAGGTCAAACTCACCACAAAGGCCATGAACAAGCTTTAGCAACTACTTCAGTGTCCCATTAAAGCTTCACCTTTAGAGGGACTAACTAACTGCCATTTCACCTGACATTGCTACATTTGTGTTAATCCATGACATACTATCCAGTTTATGCCCGTACACACCACATCATAATAATAAATGGCACAGCTCAGTATCCATTAATTCTAGATAGCAATCTAATTATGTAGGTATATGACTACTTATACAAGATATAATTGCATAACTATGCTTTGTACATTTAATTTGGAAAAGTCAGTCTATTCATTTTTTTCTATGTAAAATTATGGTGCTATTATATGTACTATTAGTTTGAAAACCCATGAATCGTTTATGAGATCTCCTAGTGTAAAGCAGCATAATTAGTTTATAATTACCTAATATTTTGACTCTCTGACATTAGGGTGCTGTATGAAATGTACTATATATTTAATTTACCATGTGCTTAATGAAAACTACTGTACATAATTGGTCTGCAGTTGTACGATAATTACTAGTGCTTTATGCTATTCTTCACTTGGTTATTTTATTTATTTTTACTTTATTTTTATTAATTTAGTTTTCTAGTTTTTAGTTTTGGTTTCATTTCTTTGCTTTGCTAGTCAGGTAATACAGAATTTACAAAACTTTAGATGAAGCTTTTCAAAATAAACATGAAACAAAAAAAAATGCATTTTTTTGCCAGGAATAAAATGTCCAAAAATCACTTTTGGATAATCAGCCTTATTAAATTGTGATTTGGCCAATTGAATAGGGCTCTATTTAGGCACATAGCATATTTATTTTACAGATGTTTTTAGTTAGTGACGACCTTACTCTTGGATAGAAGTTCACTAACTAAAAACTTCTGTAAAAAAATATGCTATGTGCTTAAATAGAGCCCTATTCAATAGGCCAAATTGCAATTTAACAAGGCTGAATGTCGGTATATCACCTTGCCCTTGGATGGAAGGCTTACTGTTGATAGTGATTCAGATAAATGGATTACTAGTGATAGGAAGTGTCCCTTCTGTAATGGTTTGCAATTTACAACTTTGGGGCAAATAAGACTGTGCTGTTACCTTTGTACATATAGTGCCTTGGAAAAGTATTCACCCACTTGATTTTTTACCTATTTTGTTACATTACAGCCTTAAGTTTAATGTTTTGTTAATCTGAATTCTATGTGATGGATCAGCACACAATAGTCTAAGTTGGTGAAGTGAAATGAAAAAAAAATATATACATAACATTTTTTTTAGAAATAGAAAATGGAAAATTGGTTTTTGCGTATGTATTCACCCTTTTTGTTATGAAGCCCATAAAAAGCTCTGGTGCAACCAAATACCTTAAGTCACATAATTAGTGAAATTATGTCCCCCTGTGTGCAATTTAAGTGTCACATGATCTGTCATTACATATACACACCTTTTTTGAAAGGCCCCAGAGGCTGCAACACCTAAGCAAGAGGCACCACTAACCAAACACTGCCATGAAGACCAAGGAACTCTCCAAACAAGTAAGGGACAATGTTGTTGAGAAGTACAAGTCAGGGTTAGGTTATAAAAAAATATCCAAATCTTTGATGATCCCTGGGAGCACCATCACATCTATCATAACCAAATGGAAAGAACGTGGCACAACAGCAAACCTGCCAAGAGACGGCCGCCCACCAAAACTCACGGACCGGGCAAGGAGGGCATTCATTAGAGGCAGCGCAGAGACCTAAGGTAACCCTGGAGGAGCTGCAAAGTTCCACAGCAGAGTATATGTACATAGGACGACAATAACCTGTATGCCCAATAGAGTAGGGCTTTATGGCAAAGTGGCCAGAAGAAAGCCATTACTTTCAGCAAAAAACAAAATGGCACATTTTGAGTTTGCAAAACGGCATGTGGGAAACTCCCAAAATTTATGGAGGAAACATTTTTTTTAGAAATAGAAAATGGAAAATTGTTTTTTGCGTATGTATTCACCCTTTTTGTTATGAAGCCCATAAAAAGCTCTGGTGCAACCAAATACCTTAAGTCACATAATTAGTGAAATTATGTCCCCCTGTGTGCAATTTAAGTGTCACATGATCTGTCATTACATATACACACCTTTTTTGAAAGGCCCCAGAGGCTGCAACACCTAAGCAAGAGGCACCACTAACCAAACACTGCCATGAAGACCAAGGAACTCTCCAAACAAGTAAGGGACAATGTTGTTGAGAAGTACAAGTCAGGGTTAGGTTATAAAAAAATATCCAAATCTTTGATGATCCCTGGGAGCACCATCACATCTATCATAACCAAATGGAAAGAACGTGGCACAACAGCAAACCTGCCAAGAGACGGCCGCCCACCAAAACTCACGGACCGGGCAAGGAGGGCATTCATTAGAGGCAGCGCAGAGACCTAAGGTAACCCTGGAGGAGCTGCAAAGTTCCACAGCAGAGTATATGTACATAGGACGACAATAACCTGTATGCCCAATAGAGTAGGGCTTTATGGCAAAGTGGCCAGAAGAAAGCCATTACTTTCAGCAAAAAACAAAATGGCACATTTTGAGTTTGCAAAACGGCATGTGGGAAACTCCCAAAATTTATGGAGGAAGGTGCTCTGGTCTGATGAGACTAAAACTGACCTTTTCGGCCATCAAAGAAAACGCTATGTCTGGCACAAACCCAACACATCACATCACCCAAAGAACACCAGCCAGCAGCTGGGACTGGGAAACTGGTCAGAGTTGAGGAAATACAGGGAATTTCTTGAGCAAAATCTGTACCACTCTGTGCGTGATTTGAGGCTAGGACTGAGGTTCACCTTCCAGCAGGACAATGACCCCAAACACACTGCTAAAATAACACTTGAGTGGTTTAAGGGGAAACATGTAAATGTGTTGGAATGGGCTAGTCAAAGCCAAGACCACAATCCAATAGAAAATCTGTGGTCAGACTTAAAGATTGCTGTTCACAAGCGCAAACCATCCAACTTGAAGGAGCTGGAGCAGTTTTGCAAGGAGGAATGGGCAAAAATCTCAGTGGTAAGATGTGGCAAGCTCATAGACACTTATCCAAAGCGACCTGGAGCTGTGATTGCTGCAAAGGTGGCTCTACAAATTATTGACTTTATGGGGTGAATAGTTATGCACATTGACTTTTTCAGTTATTTTGTCCTATTTCATCTTCAAAGTTGTGGGCATGTTCTGTAAATTAAATAATGCAGATCCTCAAACAATCCATGTTAATTCCAGGTTGTGAGGCAACAAAACACAAAAAAATGCCAATGGGGCTAAATACTTTTGCAAGGCACTGTATCTAAAGATTAGTAGTTTAGTAGTGATGTATGCTTGGCACAAACGATGTGATGAATCAGATTTATTAATCTAGGAGAAAATATCGTGGGCTGGTCTGTCAAGGATAATATGTATGAATTATTGAGGAAGTAACCATGTTGAAGTGTGGAGTAAAAATTTTAGCATACAATTTAGTGTCAGTGTTAATTAGGTATATTGAACAGTAGCTGTCAGATTTTATGGGATCCTTTCTTGGTTTGGGAATGAGCATTCTATTTGCTCTTAGGAATTCCTGAGATGGATTTCTGCCATCCTGGCTGACTCTAAATGCTTATAAAAGCTTATGGGCCATATATTGTGTATATGTTTTATAGTAGGAATTTACAAAACTGTCAGTTGTTATATTTCAGTTGTTTTATGACTTTGCATACCTCCTCAAGTAAATTGGTATCACCAAGGACCTCTTTTTGAATAGGTGTTAATTTTGAAAAGATTATGAAATTGCAAACTATTGTGGCCTGCAGTGCCCAGAGCTTTGTTGTCATTATAAAAAGACTGGTAACATTTGTGAAATTCTTCTAGGATCTGCCATGGAGCCTGTACTATCTTATGTTCTTTTGTTTTAAATTTTATACTAGAAATATGTTTTATGTTTTATCCTTACGTTTTTTTTTCTGTAGTGTAGGCCCCCATCCTGGCTCAACCCACCACGGTCCCCCATGGCCCTCCGCCTTGGTCTGAAATTGTTGTGTGCCTGTTGAAATAAGATTAATTATACTGTAGCGCCAAAAGGTGGCAGTGTGGAGCAGTTCAGCATGCTGGGCATGTGTATCAGGGAAGAAGGTAAGAGAGCAAGGGCCGAAAAGTGGCAGCAAAGTAAAGGGGTGTGGTTTCTATGAGGGAGGAAAAAAGTGATAAAAATGGGTGCTACAGTGCCTTGGCATTTTTTGTGTTTTTTTGCCTCACAACCTGGAATTAACATGGATTGTTTGAGGATTTGCATCATTTAATTTACAGAACATGCCCACAACTTTTAAGATGTTGTTATTTTTTTTTTTTTTAATTGTGAAGCAAACAACAAATAGGACAAAATAACAGAAGAGCCACCTTTTGCGGCAATCACAGCTCCAAGTCGCTTTGGATAAGTCTAAATGAGCTTGCCACATCTTACCACTGGGATTTTTGCCCATTCCTCCTTGCAAAACTGCTCCAGATCCTTCAAGTTGGATGGTTTGCGCTCGTGAACATCAATCTTTAAGTCTGATCACAGATTTTCTATTGGATTGAGTTCTGGGCTTTGACTAGGCCATTCCAACACATTTACATGTTTTTTCCACTGCTAACATGATAACCACTAAAGTGTTGCTTTAGCAGTGTGTTTGGGGTCATTGTCCTGCTGGAAGGTGAACCTCTGTCCTAGCCTCAAATCACGCACAGAGTGGTACAGGTTTTGCTCAAAAATATATCCCTGTATTTAGCATCATCCATCTTTTCCTCAACTCTGACCAGTTTCCCAGTCCCGGCTGCAGAAAAATATCCCCACAGCATGATGCTGCCACCACCATGTTTCCCTGTGGGGGTGGTGTTCTTTGGGTGATGTGTTGGATTTGAGCCAGACATATCGTTTTCTTTGATGGCCGAAAAGTTACACTTTAGTCTAGTCAGACCAGAGTACCTTCCCCCATACATTTTGGGAGTCTCCCACATGCCTTTTCGTAAACTCAAAACGTGCCATTTTGTTTTTTTGCTGGAAGTAATGGCTTTCTTCTGGCCACTCCGCCAATAAAGCCCAACTCTGTGGAGAGTACGGCTTATTGTCATCCTATGTACAGATACTCCAGTCTCTGCTGTGGAACTCTGCAGATCCTCCAGGATTACCTGGAGGTCTCTGTGCTGCCTCTCTGATTAATGCCCTTCTTGCCCGGTCCATGAGTTTTGGTGGGCGGCCGTCTCTTGGCAGGTTTTCTGTTGTGCCATGTTCTTTCCATTTGGTTATGATAGATTTAATGGTGCTCCTGGGGATCATCAAAGATTTGGATATTTTTTTATAACCTAACCCTGACTTGTACTTCTCAGCAACATTGTCCCTTACTTGTTTGGAGAGTTCCTTGGTCTTCATGGCAGTGTTTGGTTAGTGGTTCCTCTTGCTTAGGTGTTGCAGCCTCTGGGGCCTTTCAAAAAAGGTGTGTATATGTAATGACAGATCATGTGACACTTAGATTGCACACAGGTGGACATCATTTCACTAATTATGTGACTTCTGAAGGTAATTGGTTGCACCAGAGCTTTTTATGGGCTTCATAACAAAGAGGTGAATACATATTACGCACATGGCAATTTTCTGTTTTCTATTTCTAAAAGATAGTTTTATGTATATATTTTTCTCATTTCACTTCACCAACTTAGACTATTGTGTTCTGATCCATCACATAGAATTCAGACTAGCAAAACATTGAACTTAAGGCTGTAATGTAACAAAATAGGTAAAAAGTCAAGGGGGATGAATACTTTTGCAAGGTACTGTATGTGAGATGGGTGCTGAAAAGGGCTGGGTACTGTGCAGGGGTGGATGATGAGATGGGATGGCTGCTGACAAGGTCTTGGGAAGGTTTGCTGTTAATAGAAGGGATCTTTTGGAAGGGAGCAGTTATGGGAAGGGGCCTGGGGGGAGGAACAATGAGTTATTTATTTCCATCGGGCCCAGAGCAAAACAGCGAGGGGGGCAAACGTTTTTTAAGCCAGGGCCCTTAATTCTCCAGCTGTGCCACTGATATGATTGTTTGTCTTATCTGGACAATACATATCAGGGATTCCATCTGTAAAAAAATATAAAATATCGACAGATAAAATACATTACAAAATTACTATAAGTGGCAGTAATGAACTGTGACTATGAAATACTCTGTTGTAAAACCACTGTTTCTTGCCACAATTGCAAAAAACATATTAATTTATCCAGAAGTTGATCCTTTTGACACATGAACCTAGTGGATAGCCATATATGTCAGGTTCTTATAGCACATTCTACTAACCAGCTTCCCACTTTGCTTATAGCCAATTTACTCCATGACAGACCATTCTGTTGGACACTAGAATATTTGAATAGTGGTAAATTATATTCTGTTGCACTGTTCTATCTCTAGTAAAGGAAACACAGTGGAGTAAATTGTGATACCTTTAATCCCTCTTAGTTAGCCATGTATCACACTTTACTGTGTTGTTTCCTGTTTTTTCCACTGCTAACATGATATTGCTTCATTAATTACTTCAACATTTTGCATAGACTGATAAAGTAAGAGATGGTAAATTTACACAATAGTTCATCTGAGGTATGCAACTGGAAATGGTTAGGTCAAGATTATTATTATTAGATTAGTATTATTTAGTATGACATATGAAATGATATATAATAATATTGTTTTTTGGAGCGAGGTTAATTGCATCTTCCACGCATGTACTTTTTTTGTCTTTACATAGATTGGGATAGAAAAATTGGAAACAGGAGGTACGTATATGTCTACTTATAAAGTGTACAACTCAATAATTTCAGATCTGGTCTCTGTCACGTGAGTTTCTTATTCACATATCAAATTGCTTTACTGGTTGGCATATGCATAATGAAGTACTTTTGCAATCTCATTAAAATATTTGGCTAAATGTTGACTATAGTTACTGTTTTATGAATAATGATCAGCTTTGTTTATTGTCACTGCCTTTGTATCTTATTAACATACCACTTATTATCTCTCCCAGGGGATTCCTCAGCTAATACATGCTCAAAGTGATTTGCATGTGTGACTGAAACAGATTATATGCACTAATCCATAACAGATAACATGTAGAAGCAAGGCATATAATCATTGATTCTGATTTATAGGTCTACAACAGAAATCATATTAGAAAACAAATTATTTTTAAGTACAGTTTTTAAATTATACCAAAACTTGGGACATTTTCTGTGTTAATCTAATATTGCACACAACTTTTTCTCTTCCACTTCTAAGGAATTTTATGAGGTCATCATTCATGACTATGAATGGTGATTGCAAATGAACATGCCTAGCAAAACTGATGTGAAGGGTAATTGTATGTTTGCTGATTATAAAAACCTCCAATTGATTAGCATAGAATTGTAACTTGACCATTTGTGATGGAGACACTAGAGGTCTCTGTCTAGCATGGATGTGTTGGTGAAATGGTAAAATGCAAATCACTTTATCCAAGCTATCAGTCATGTGCTATGAGTGTATAAACCTGTTTAATAGTCCCTTTCACCCCAAAACAAATAATTATAATGGTGCTACAGCAAAGGAGATGTAACAATCTATGATTGCCTTCGTTACTCAAATTTCTAAATGTTATAGAAATCCCCTCTTTGGTCACAATTAAAAACTTATCACCTTAAGACCCTATAAATATTTACTCAGGATATGTGGACATTAAATATATGTACAACATAATTATAAAAAGATATACATATTTACTAGAATTGATTCTTAAAATAAAATAGAAATAACTACATGGAAACTCCAATACTTCATTTATAACTACCAGGGGGATTCAGATGTTCTGGTCATGCTCTCAGTGTTCCACTTGTATCTTTCACTGGTTCCCCAAGCAAGACGTAGTACTGTTCCTTTGTGTAAGATTTTTGTTTCTCCCATTGTTTGGCATCACTTTCCTCTGTCACTGTTGATCGTATACTGAAGCTGATGGATGGCCATAAATCGTACATACCTGTGGCCAAATTCTGATTGGCATGGCCTAACATTTCTTATTCACACCAAACAGAAAATGAAAAGGAATACTGTATGCAACCTCATAACTGCTCAGCTGTGGCAAGTTTTTTTAACCTCTTCAAATATTATTCAGGATACATGTATTTATCTCAACATCTAGAACACTATAAATCACTGGGTGTATTGTAAACAAGGCAGTTAACAGTGTTTTGTATTTTAAAATGTGTGGAATATGTGGTTTTAAAATTGGTTATAATAGAGCAGACAGGCATTTCTCTATCTCTATTTTGCACTGTGAGAACAGATCTGAATGGCAACCAGCCAATTGATAGATACATAGCATCTATCTGTCCGCCATCAGTACAGTGTATATATAAATACTATTTCTACAAAAGAGAGACCAACATTGAGAGCTTCAGACCAAACATTATCCCATTACATTGGGACTACTGAAGGGATCGTGAGCTTTTTCCACTCCACCTTATGCATTTCTCTATCATTTGGATGGCAACAATGGAAGTCAAATTCTTTAGAGGGAATGTATCAAAGGTGATCAAACCCTCTCTCCACTGCATATGAAATTACTCAAGCTGAAGGATCACTGAAAGAACATTAAAGACAGCCGGAGTTTGCAAAGTGATGCAAATCAATGTTTATTTTTGCTGCAAAGTTACCCAATCAATGAAAGTTATTTAGGGCCACTGATTTTGTGTGTAAACGGGCCACTGTGGTCCATTTGCTTTCTTTGGAATAACTATATTTAATAATAGGCAAAATGTTTTGAAAGCAATTAAATAACCACAACTTTTACATTTTTAACATATTTATGCAATTATTTTTAATTTGTAGTTCCATTTTTTACAGATTATTTCTGCTTTTTCTCCACTTGGTAGATTCTTGAAAACTAATGATATTTCCTTTCCTTTTTTGTTTACATTCTAAAACCATAATGCCTATTTTCCGCTTTAGTTCTTCAATAGAGAATATTTTAAAAAATAGTGTCATCTTTGTGTTGCATTTTGTGAGACAGAGTATGCGTGTATTTGTACATCTATCTGTGCTTACATAGGACCTCATTCTAATGCTACGATTTCTCTATAAGTAGCCGCAAGGGATGGCCACAAGCTACTTAGCTATTCTAATCCCTTGCGTCTGGGAGCTTCAATCGCCTTGCAGCTGGCGACCTGGGTTCCTTTGCGGCCACCCCAGCCGCAGCTTACTGCAGGGAAAGCCATTGATGTCACACTGCCCGCAACAGATTCAATCAGACTGTAGCCAATCAGAAGGCGCAGATACCTTCAGCCGATCACCCTGTGGGGTGTATCCCATTCTGATTGGCTGAATGTAATAGTGCCTTCTGATTGGTTTAAAAAGGATTGACAGGTCCATCAGCCAATCAGAATGGAATATAGGAGTGTATCCCATTCTGACTGTCTTACACCTTGGCACCTTCTGATTGGCTGAATTATGGTTGACAGCCATTTCAGCCACTCAGAAGGCACCATTCCGTTTTTTTTTTTTTACCGAAAGAAGCACTAGAAGTTTCCTTAGCATCAGGGAGCTCCTCCAGGGAAGAGATCTGTTATTGTTTTTAGTGCGTTTTTTTTCAAGGGCACAGCTGGGGCAGAAGAGGAGAAGGACAGGAACATTGCGGCAAGGATAAATGTAATATATAGTATTTTTTGTGTGTTTTATGTTGTGTTTATTTGTGTACTTATGTTATGTTTTATTTATTCCAGGGGCCCAGCTGGAGAAGACAAGAAGAAGGATGAGACATGGTGGAAAGGTACGTTTAATATTTAGAATGTTTATTGTTTTTTATGTAGTGTTTATTTTCAACTAATTTGATGGTTCTTTTTTTCCTAGGGGGTGTGACCTGTGCCAGTAAACCTGTCATCGCTGAAGGAGCATCTAGGCAAGGTAAGTGGTCTTATTCATTTTATTTTAGGTTAGATTTAGGGTTTTTAATGTAATGTAGATAGGGGTAATGTTTTATAGATGGGGATAATGTTTTGTAGATAGGGGTAATGTTTTATAGATGGGGTAATATTTTGTAGATGGGGTAATATTTTATAAATAGAGGGTAATGTTTTATTCATTGGTGTAATGTTTTGTAGATAGGTGTAATGTTTTATAGATAGGGGGTAATGTATTGTAGTCAGGGGAATATGTAATGTAGATAGGGGGACATGTATTATAGTTAGGGGTATATTTGTAATGTATTTATAGCTGTATTGTAATGTTATGTATATTTGTGCATGCATTTTCTTTGCACGTGCGTAATTCTTTTTTTATTTTTTGTATTGGGGGTGTGTTTAATGTTCTTTTATTTTTTGTATTGGGGGTCTGTTTAATGTTCTTTCTTATTTTTTGTGGTGGGGCTGGAGTTTGTGTAATGTTCTTTTTTATTTTTGTAACATAGGTTTTTAAATTTTGTGTATTTAGTGGGGTGATTTAATAGAGGGATAGGTAGGTAGTGTTAGGTAGGTAGGGGTTAATAGGTTAGATTAGATTTAGTGGTTTATTGGGGGGAATAGTGTAGTATAGTGTTTGTACTTAGTACAAGGAGGACCCTCATGACACTTATGGGGTTACTATTAGGGTTATAATTGTTCCATGTCTTCATATACCCTTATGGGACTGATGGGGTTAAATAGAGGTTTATGAGGGTCTGTATAGACCCCCATAACTGATGGGGTTAAATAGGCCCGGAAGAGCTTAAATCGGCCCAGTTAGGGTTAAATAAGTCTAGAAGGGGTTACATAGGTCCAGTTAGGGGTAGATAGGTCTAGAAGGAGTTAAATAGGCCCAGTTAGAGTTAAATAGGCCCAGTTAGGGTTATTAGGCCCAGATGGGGTTAGATAGGTCTAGAAGGGGTTAAATAGGTCCAGTTAGGGTTAGATAGGCACAGTTAGGGTCATTAGGTCCAGATAGGGTTAAATAGGCACAGGTAGGGTTAAATTGGGTTTATATTGGGCTATTTTGTCCATTATGAGTGATGGGGTAAATTTTAGGTGCCGGGAGGTATAGTACCCCCGCGGCAGGGTTTAATAGTTTTATTTATCGCTGACTCGCGCGTGGCGGGAAATTTGAGTTCTTAATGTAGCGGGGGTCCTGATCGAGACCCCCACTGCAAGGGTTAATGTGGGGTCCCAATCGGGGCCCCCGCAGCATGGAAGTGGTTTATGTTAGTTGCCTCGGGGGTACTTACTGTACCCTGCGGCATGAGGGTTAGCCTTTTGTGTGCCGCGGTCCCTTTATGGAGTCACAAGGAAGCACCGTACAGCACTGTAAATGATGGGGGACACATTGGGGGACATGAGGATTACATGTACTACATTGGCTAGCTGGCACATCGCTGCTAGCCAATACTGTCATTTGTGGCCACAAGTCTGCAGTCCTGCAGGCGGGCCTCTCAGAGGGGCGCCTCATTTTCACTTTCTAGAACTAAATACAGGAAGTACTGCGGGCGCAGGAAGTTAATAGGGGACGTTTTACCCAGAGCACCCTAGAAAGCAAGATGCCGGGATCTGGCTCCTCTCCAGCTCTCCCATTTGTTCCTGCAGCGCTGCTTCTGCCCGTGATGAGCAGGAGATTCCCCAGCCTTATCCTGGGTGTCCAATAGAAAGTTCGGCTTTATATTAAGTTCTGCCTAGCTGCATTCCAGTAAACTAAATCAATGTAAATGGTGTGTGTCTGTATGATGTGTATGTGTGTGATGTGTATGTGTGTATTTGTAGGTGGTGTGTATGTGAGTGTATATGTATGTGGTGCGTTTAATGTGTATAGGTGTTTATGCATGTTTGTGTGATGTGTATGTGTGTGTGATGTATGTGGTGTGTATATGGATGTGGTGTGCTTCTATACTTATATGGTGTGTGTATATATATGTGGTGTGTGTATGTATATGTATGTGGTGTGTGTTTATGATTGTGTATAAGTGTTATGTATGTTTATGTATGTGTGTGATTTGTATGTATGTATGTGGTGTGTGTATTTGTATGTGGTGTGTGTAAATGTATGTGGTGTGTATGAGGTGTGTGTATATGTATGTGGTGTGTGTGTTTGTGTATATGTATGAGGTGTGTGAGTGTATATGATTGTACAAATTTTCTATGAGATTAAGGTTTGGAGACTGGCTAGGCCACTCCAGGACCTTAATGTGCTCCTTCTTGAGCCACTCCTTTGTTGCCTTGGATGTGTGTTTTGGATCATTGTCATGCTGGAATACCCATCCATAACCCATTTTTAATGCCCTGGCTGAGGGAAGGAGGTTCTCACCCAATATTTGAATGTACATGGCCGTCCATCGTCCCTTTGATGCAGTGCAGTTGTCCTGTCCCCTTAGCAGAAAAACACCCCCAAAGCATAATGTTTCCTCCTCCATATTTGTCGGTGGGGATGGTGTTGTTGGGGTTATAGGCAGCATTCCTCCTCCTCCATACAGGGCGAGTTGATGTCCAGGAGCTTGATTTTGGTCTCATCTGACCATAACACTTTCACCCAGTTCTTCTCTGAATCATTCAGATGTTCATTGGCAAACTTCAGACGGGACTGTAGATGTGCATTCTTGAGCAGGGGGACCTTGCGGACACTGCAGGATTTCAGTCCTTCACGTCGTAGTGTGTTACCAATTGTTTTCTTGGTGACTATGGTCCCAGCTGCCTTGAGATCATTAACAAGATCCTCCTGTGTAGTTCTGGGCTGAATCCTCACCATTCTCATGATCATTGAAACTCCATGAGGTAAGAACTTGCATGGAGCACCAGACTGAGGGAGACTGACAGTTATTTTGTGTTTCTTCCATTTGCAAATAATCACACCAACTGTTGTCACCTCACCAAGCTACTTGGCGATGGTCTTGTAGCCCATTCCAGCCTTCTGTAGGTCTACAATCTTATCCCTGACATCACTGGACAGCTCTTTGGTCTTAACCATGGTGGAGAGTTTGGAATCTGATTGATTGCTTTTGTGGACAGGTGTCTTTTTTAAAGGTAACAAACTGAGTTTAGGAGCACCACCTTTAAGAGACTGCTCCTAATCTCAGCTCGTAACCTGTATAAAAGACACCTGGGAGCTAGAAATCTTGCTGATTGATTGGGGTCAAATACTTAATTCCCTCACTGACCTGAAAACCAAGTTTTTTTCTTGGGGGGAAGGGGGGGATTCTGTGACATGCGTTTTTTCTGTCTTCTGTCTCTCACTGTTAAAATACACCTACCATTAAAATTATAGACTGATCAAATCAGCAGGGGATCAAACACTCCCCCACCCCCCCACTGTATGTGGTATCTTTATGTGTGTGTTTGATGTGTGTGATGTGAATATGTATGTGGTGTGTGTATGTGTATCTGGTGTGTGTGTGTATATGTATGTGGTGTGTGTGTGTGTATGTATATGTGCTGTGTGTATATATATGTGGTGTGTATGATTGTGTATATGTGTGTATATGTGTATATATGTATGTGGTGTGTGTGTATGTATGTTTGTGGTGTGTTTATATGTGTGATGTGTGTGTGTATGAATTCGGTGTCTGTGTGTGTGTATGTGATGTGTGATGTTTAGTGTATGTATGTGATGTATATGTGATGTGTGTATGTGATGCATGTAAGCATTCACTAAGCAAAAACGGTAGTGCACACTACATGTGTGCAGGGGCGCCTTAGAGTTCACTGCCCAGGGGCTCCAAAAATGTAAATCCTGCCCTGCCCATCCCTCCCCATTCCTACATGTCACATAGCCATATTAGAAACCTGTAGTACAAAAAATAAAAAAAGACCACACAGTATAATTAATTAAACCAGGAGGGTGAAATATACATTACATCATCCTTTTGATGATATCCATTGATGTTTACTGATGCCCTGGTACTTGATATTGAGTCATGGATAAGAGGAAACTTCCATGTAGCTAGAAGAATCTGTCCCGTTCTCTCTTGATTAAAGCAACATCTCCTGTCTTCGGCTATCTCTCAATTCTGAGTGGTCAACAAGGTATCCAATCAGACAAGGGATTTAAACCATTCAAAATAAATTATTCTGATTGACTGTAATATGATTGACAAAATTTCAGCCAATCAGAATCTGTAAATGTTAGTATAGAAAGCGAGGGCAAAGTAAAAAAAGGGCTTTTTGGTGGGTAATCTCCTCCTTAGTGCCCCAAGAGAGGAAACATGGCTTCAGTCAAGAAGTGCACGCTTATCCAGGGCTTAAGATTGTGGCATCACATTTTCATGAAATGAAGATTAAATGAATCTTGCCCTTATAAGGGCAATAAAAAAAAACACTCCATGTAAATAAATAATAAAACAATGGTGTCCACATGATCCTATTCCATCACAGCTAATACCTCCCCTATCCACCACACTTATCCCAGCTCTCACACATCTATTCAACCTCTCCCTAAACACTGGCAGGTTTCCATCCTCCTTAAAACGCGCCATAATTACACCCATTCTCAAGAAACCCTCATCTGATCCAGCTTCTGCCTCCAACTACCGCCCTATCTCACTACTTCCCCTGGCTTCTAAACTGCTTGAGCGGGTTTTTTACAATCGCCTAACTCAATTTATTTCCTCCAATTCACTTCTTGACCCCTTCCAATCTGGTTTCTGTGCACAACACTCAACCGAAACAGCCCTCACAAAAGTCACTAATGACTTGCTAACCACCAAATCAAAGGGTCACTTCTCCATTCTAATTCTCCTAGATCTCTCTGCTGCCTTCGACACAGTTGACCACCCTCTTCTAATCCAAACTCTCCGCTCATTTGGCATCCAAGTCACAGCTCTTTCATGGTTCACATCCTATCTAAAAGATCGTACATTTAGCGTTTCCTTCTCTGGCACCTTCTTCTTCACCTCTCCCTCTGTCTGTTGGCGTTCCCCAAGGTTCTGTCCTAGGCCCCCTCCTCTTCTCCATCTACACCTCCTCCCTTGGCACCCTCATAAAATCCTTTGGATTTCAGTATCATCTCTATGCAGATGATACTCAAATCTACCTTTCTGCACCCGATTTATCCCCCTCTCTTTTAGCTCAAGTTTCCAACTCCCTCTCTAGCATATCCTCCTGGATGTCCGCCCGTCAACTCAATCTCAACATGTCTAAGACTGAACTCATAATCTTTCGACCCTCTACTACAGCTTCAACTCCTCAAATATCTCTCACTGTTGACAACACCATCATCACTTCCACCTCCCAGGTCCGTTGTCTTGGGGTTCTACTGGATCCCGCCCTCTCTTTTATTCCTCACATCCAATCGATATCAAAATCTTGTCAGTTTCACCTAAAAAAGCATCTCCAAAATTCGTCATTATCTTACAGAAGACACAGCTAAAATTCTAATACAATCTCTCATCATATCTCAACTCGACTACTGCAATTCACTCCTTGCTGGCCTACCCATCTCTCGTCTGTCTCCCCTCCAATCCATAAAGAACGCCTCCGCTAGACTCATCTTCAATACCAAACGCTTAGTGTCTGCAGATCCTCTCTGTCAATCACTCCACTGGCTTCCCATAGCTTCCCGAATCACATTTAAAATCATGACCCTAACATATAAAGCCCTCAACAACAATGCACCCCCTTATATTTCTGCTCTTGTTTCAAAATACTCTCACATCCGCCCCCTTCGTTCTGCTACCGAACTTCTTCTTTCCTCCTCTCTCATCACCTCCTCTCACTCCCGTATTCAAGACTTTTCTCGTGCTGCCCCTACTATTTGGAACTCCTTACCTCGCTCCATTAGATTATCTTCCTGCCTCAAAACCTTTAAACAATTACAAAAAACACACCTGTTTAAAAAATCTTATCACCTTCAGCCTTTATAATTACAACTGCACACTCCACAGCTTAATAACACTCACACCCACAATCTACAGTATAACACACAGACCCCTCCAACTGACTAAACAAATGGCATTCACGTTGCCATTTTGCATTTGTCACCCTCTTGTATCACACCTAAACCCTTAGGACCCTATTAAATTCCAGCCTCGTAAATAAGAGGCTTCTACTTAAGCCCTACGTACTGCCAAGTTTCTCTAACTTACAATGCTATTAAATTAGCCCTGCTGCGAGCAACGTATGAGCTACGTAGCAGGGCCGTACGTATCTACACTGCGTAAATGTACATGAGGAGTGACAGCCTGCGAGATGATATCGCAGGCTCCCACTCCTCATCAATTGCTGCGGGGGTCCTAAAAGGGACCTCCGCGGCAGTCCCCCACATAAGCCCTGCTGTGGGGGGTACTCCAAATACCCCCCGGAACCTAAAATTAACCCCCCCTCAATGCGGGGGTCCCCGTCGGGACCCCCGAAGTGTCCTCACATGAACACCTTGCTGCAGAAGTCCATAGGAACCCCCGCAGCCCCTACACAATAACCCCTTGCAGCGGGGGTCCCCGATCGGCACCGATCAGGCCCCCGCTGCATTTAATACTTTTAAATTCCCCGCCGCGGCTCCTTAAAGGGCCCGCGGCACACTAATTGCCAATCCTGGCCGCCGCCCAAAAAATGAACCCCCCTCTATGCTGGGGTCCACATCGGGACCCCCGAAGTGTCCCCATATAAACCCCCTGCAGCGGGGGTCCCCGATCGGCCCGATCGTGACCCTGCTGCATTTCAATTTTAAATTTCCCACCTTGCGGGTCCTTAAAGGACCGTAAAGGTCCTGAAAGGACTCGCACTAAAAATATTAACCCCAGGCAACTATAATTAACCCTATAACTCATGGTGGTTAATCCAGACCCCTATAAGGCCTTAATTACCCCATTAACTCATGGTGGTCAATCCAGACCCCCATAAGGCCTTAATTACCCCATTAACTCATGGTGGTCAATCCAGACCCCCATAAGGCCTTAATTAACCCATTAACTCATGGTGGTCAATCCAGACCCCCATAAGCCTCTATTTAACCCCATCAGTCCCATAAGGGTATATTATTACCATTATGGGCCTGTTACAATCCAACATTAACCAAATAAGTGCCATGACGGTCCTCAAGGACCATCATGACACTAACTACAAACACTACACTATAACCCCCAATAAACCATTTAATCGAAACTAACCCCCCTCTACACTAATCTATTAACACTTACACTACCTACCTACACTACCTACCCCCTAATAAACCTCCCCAACACTCTAATTACAAAAAATAAAAAAAACTTACCTAACAGAACACAAAAAAGCCTACAGTACAGAACACAAAAAAACCTACCTTACAGAACACAAAAAAACCTACAGTAAAGAACACAAAAAAACCTACAGTACAGAAAACAAAAAAATACATTACAACCCCACCCCCCACTACAGAAAATAAAAGAATTATACACCTGAAAAGGAAAGAAAGATAAACACAATACAATACATACATATAATACATTGCATACATTACATACAATACATGACATTACATACATTACATATAATATATTACATATAATATATTACATATAATATATTACACATAATACATTACATACAATACATGACATTACATACATTACATATAATATATTACATATAATCCAAATCAAATACCCCCTATCTATCTAACATAAAATCTATTTAATATAAAATAAATCCTAACTATATCAAATACATCCCCCTATCTATCTAATATACAATAAATCCTAAATACATACACAGACCCTAATTCTAAGCTGAAATAAAATAATTACAGTCCTAACTACACAGACCCTAATTCTAAGCTAAAATAAAATAATTACAGTCCTAACTACACAGACCCTAATTCTAAGCTAAAATAAAATAATTAAGACCACTTACCTTTAAGATGTTGCTTCAGATCACTAACCTAGGGGTAAAACAAAACAAAATAATTAGTACAAAACATTAACATGAAATAAATAAACATTATAAACATTCTAAATATTATACTCACCTTTCCAGCATGTCCCGTCATTGTTCAGCTCTTCCGGCACGGCCCTGTTAAAAAAACACAATACATTAATACATTAATACAATATATAAACAATAAATAAAATAAACATATAAACATCTAAATATACATTTAACTTACCTCCCCGCGATGTCCCCGGCCTTCTCCCATTGTTTTACCCCTAGGTTAGTGATCTGAAGCAACATCTTAAAGGTAAGTGGTCTTAATTATTTTATTTTAGCTTAGAATTAGGGTCTGTGTAGTTAGGACTGTAATTATTTTATTTTAGCTTAGAATTAGGGTCTGTGTAGTTAGGACTGTAATTATTTTATTTCAGCTTAGAATTAGGGTCTGTGTATGTAGTTAGGATTTATTGTATATTAGATAGATAGGGGGATGTATTTGATATAGTTAGGATTTATTTTATATTAAATAGATTGTATGTTAGATAGATAGGGGGTATTTGATTTGGATTAAATGTAATATATTATATGTAATGTATGTAATGTCATGTATTGTATGTAATGTATTATGTGTAATATATTATATGTAATATATTATATGTAATGTATGTAATGTCATGTATTGTATGTAATGTATGTAATGTATTATATGTATGTATTGTATTGTGTTTATCTTTCTTTCCTTTTATGTAATATATTATATGTAATGTATAGAGATGTCGCGAGTAGTTCGCCGGCGGACTGTTCCCGGCGAACATAGCATGTTCGCGTTAGCGGCGAACTGCGAACATATGCGATATTCGACCCGCCCCCAATACTTTATCATTGAGCAAACTTTGACCCTGCATGTCACAGTCAGCAGACACATTCCAGCCAATCAGCAGCATACACTCCCTTCCAGACCCTTTAACCTCATGGACAGCAGCCATTTTGGAATCAAAACTAACTTGCAGTCTTACTGAGAGGAGGCTGAGTGTAGGTGATACTGCATCAATAGGGAAAACCATAGCTAGGCAAGTTTATTCAGTGTCCAGTGCAGTGCTGAAGGACTCTTGTGCCTTATTATTATTATTAATATTACTACTGTATAATGTGTAGATGTTCCAGCTGGGCATGCATTATTATTATTATTATTATTATTATTATTATTATTATTATTATTATTATATAATGTGTAGATGTACCAGCTGGGCATGCTCTTGTGCATTACTATTATTATTATTATTATTATTATTATTATTATTATTATATAATGTGAAGATGTACCGGCTGGGCATGCTCTTGTGCATTATTATTATTATTATTATTAGTAAAATACTAATAATAATAATAATAATGCACAAGAGCATGCCCAGCCAGTACATCTACACATTATATAGTAATAATAATAATAATACACAAGAGCATGCCCAGCCGGTACATCTACACATTATATAGTAATAATAATAGTAAGAATAATAATGTAGAAGAGCATGCCCAGCCGGTACATCTACACATTATATAGTAGTAATAATAATAATAATAATGCACAAGAGCATGCCCAGCCGGTACATCTACACATTATATACTAATAATAATAATAATAATAATCATAAAGCACAAGACCTCCCCTGTGTCTCCCCCCCACTCCCTCCCATGTGTCTCTCTCCCCCCCCTCTCCCCTGTGTCTCCCCCCCCACTCCCTCCAATGTGTCTCCCCCCCCCTCTCCCCTGTGTCTCTCCCACCCTTCCCTGTGTCTCTACCCCCTCTCCCTTATCCAGTGTTTCTTTCCCCCCTCTCCTGTGTCTTTTCCCCCTTCCCTCTTCCCTGTGTCACTCCCCCCTCCCATGTGTCTCTACCCCCTCTCCCTTCCCGTGTTTCTTTCCCCCCTCCCATGTGTCTTTCCCCCCTTCCCTCTCCCCTGTGTCTCTCCCCCCTCCTCTGTGTCTCTTCCCCCTTCTCCCCTGTGTCTCACCCCCTCTCCCCTGTGTCTCTACCCCCCTCTCCCTTCCCCTGTGTTTCTTCCCCCCTCCTCTGTGTCTTTACCCCCTTTCCTCTCCCCGGTGTCTCCTCACCACTCCCTCCCATTAGTCTCTTCCCCCCTCTCCCCTGTATCTCTACCCCCCACTCTCTCCTGTGTCTCTCCCCCCTCCCATGTGTCTCTTCCCCTCACCTCTCCCCTACCCTGTTTCTCTTCCGCCCTCTGCCCTGTGTCTTCCTCCCCTTCTCCCCTCTCCTGTGTCTTCCTCTCCCTCTCCCCTGTGCTTCCTCCCCCTCTCCCCTCCCCTGTTAGCTTCTATACGCATACATACATACGATAAGAAATCTGGGGGGGGGGGGGGGGGGTTACCCCTGACACCCCCCCCCCCCCAGTTCCAACACCCATGTGTACTGTATAATATTGTATTGCATTATGTTATATTATATCACTAGTGACCTGCCTGGCACAAATGACGGGGCAATAAAGTTTGAAGCCATGGCAATGCTGTTTGCCACACAATGTGATGCTTTTTGTACTCTGAGGACCTTCGGCGCTCATTGTGAGCCTCTTCCCTCGTGTCCTTCATGTTTCGTGCTTTGCAACGATCAATCTTCGGCGCTCATCGCAAAGACAGATATATAAGTACAGTGTTAAATATATAATTTTTTTTGTGCAGTGTAAATTAAAAAATGTATTCAGGTCTCAGAGCATAATAAAGTGATTTAGATTTGTAACTGCTTTGAGAGTGCTATCGCTGGCAGCCAATGAGCAGTAATCCAGATATATAACTGCAGAGTAAAAAGTAAAACATTTTAGTGTAGTGTAAAGTCTACATTTTTATTTTCCATTACTAATTAATACTTATTAAATGAATGCACGATAATAACTATTGTGAATGAACAAATGTATTAGGAAGTGCGAAGCGTTAATGTATGTAAAGTAACGGCAGTGTAAAATATGCTATTAAGCGTATTTTTTTATAGATATTTTTTTTAATAATAATGAATTAATTAATTACTAAAATACTTTACCTATTTGTAATTAATATATCCAGGGATCAATATCCTGAAGAGTTAACAATCAGTTTTGATTTTCCTGCAGCTTACAGTGTACATTTGGACTGTTGGTGACCTGAGGTGTAAGTGTCAGCAATGTGCGCAGTGCACGAGGGGAAACCGCTTGTATAGTCGTGTAACGCGCCATTTTAGATTTGTAATGTTATTAGTTGCAAGTTAGTGTTGTAAAATGGCGGCGATTGTGTATGTGTTACGCGGCTCGCCAGCAGTTTCCATTATTTCTAATAGTGTATTTTGTACCTCGTCTGTTCCTAGGTAAAAGTCGTACATGGCTGGCGATGTTTTGCGCGGTTTGGGGTCGTGTAGCCTCGTTTTCATTTTTTCCGGACGCCATTTTTTTGGTCGCTTAGCCGATTTACAAGTGCCAACTGGGGAAGACGTTGCAGATATCACATATATAGTTGTGAGCAGGTGGGTTGTTGCTAACGCTGCGGGCTTGCGAAGCCAGGGCCAGAGTTGCTGGCAAGGAGCGCCCGAAGGCTCCCACGTCGGCTGCAATGAGCCGCAGGCGGGACTTACACCATCAAATTTACGGACTTACCATCCAAAAATACGGGACTTAGAAAAAAAAACATTACGAGCTCACAAAAATCCAACCTTAACGCCCGAACCGCGCGCACTTAAAAACATTAAAAACACAATAGATACACACGACAAACACATAAAAAGCTTACCCACAGCAAGGCGGGCACCGAGGACCTCTGCAAGTGAAGTTACACCTCCATTTGAGTCCAAATTCATGAGTTTAGACACCCGAAAATCACCTAAGTGAGAGAAAAAATGGCCGTTGATTTTCCTAAAAAGCTGTACGAGGTAAAGATACACCATTAACAAGGACGCTAAATCATCCACACCCGCGTACCACATACACATTCCCCGCCATTTTACAACACTAACTTACACAATGCAGAAGTACCCAGCTACCCTAACGGCTTCCCCTCGCGCACGCAGCCTATTTACACTACACACTGCACACATTGCTGACACTTCCACAGCACTGAAAACCTACATTGTATGCTGCAGGAACATGAAAACAGATTGTCAGCTCTTCAGCACAATGCTTCCTGCATATATTACTTACAAATAGGTAAAGTATATTCATTTAGTAATTATTTCATTAGCATACAAAAATACATATACACAAAAAAAACATTATCACATTAAACATAAAAGCCATTCACTGCGCGCCTCACAACGAGCGCCAACGCTGCTCATAGCACACAAAGCCTTGCAATAAGCACAAAAAACACATCACCGCCAACCAAAGAATAACAGCAAAAGCGCCTATCAGAAAAAAAATACAACCAACAGCCTCGCAATGAGCGCCGAAGGATCTCCGACGCCAACAAAATGAATGTCTCGTCCAAACACCATTACCTGCCTTACAATCTTATTGCTGCCATTTTTTGACGGACAAGTCGCTAGTAAATATATAAAGATCAAGATAATAAAAGTATCAGGAAATGTAACACAAAGATGCACGCGCGTCTGAATAATACGACAAATACGGATTTTTGTCATAAATCATATGATCGCAGTATTGGGTCATAAACCCTAAACACTGGAATCTGTTACATACAATTTACTGATGATGTCATTAATGGGCTTCAAGGTGGGGGGTCTCTTTTCATACTTTTTGAGCGGTGCAAATCCAACATACGCAGATTGGAAACGCTACATCTGTGGGACACACACAAAGGGGTTCACTTTGGGAGAAAAAACAAACAAATATGAAATATTTAATAATCATATTTTGATGTTGCCAACAGATAAGGAAACGAAACTGAGGTTATTATATCTAATAGTAGCAAGCTTGGGAGTACTTGGGGGTAATAATAATGCAGCAGGAGGTCAGGACTAATGTCACCTATAGACCCCCAGACAGATAAAGGTCAGTACTAATGTCCCTCTATAGACCCCCAGTCAGATAAAGGTCATTACTAATGTCCCTCTATAGAGACCCAGTCAGATAAAGGTCAGTACTAATGTCACCTATAGACTGCCAGTCATATAAAGGTCATTACTAATGTCCCTCTATAGACACCCAGTCAGATAAAGGTCAGTACTAATGTCCCTCTATAGACCCCCAGTCATATAAAGGTCAGTACTAATGTCACTCTATAGACCCCCAGTCAGATAAAGGTCATTACTAATGTCCCTCTATAGACACCCAGTCAGATAAAGGTCAGTACTAATGTCCCTCTATAGACCTCCAGTCATATAAAGGTCAGTACTAATGTCACTCTATAGACCCCCAGTCAGATAAAGTTTTGAAATGTTTCTTGGATAGCATTGGGGCTAAAGGAGGTTTGGCCATCAGGTAGTCTAAAGATACCGTATATTATGTCCTCTCTTGGGGGGTAAAGACACTAATAATTCCTCCAATAATAATAATAACCTCCTGGTTAGCCCATTGGGTTATCTGTTAAAAAGAGTGGTGCAGAGACTGTGGGGGCTGTTAGCCTCCTTGTCCCCGTGTGGCCGTTTGGAATCCCTGCTGCTGCATGTTTCAGCTTTATTAAGGTGTAATTGTACAGCGTTTGACTCAAGTAGCTGCCTGTGCTGGGTCAGTTTGGCTTAATTGCTGGGCCCTTTTCCTGCCAAGATGGCGGCCGTCAGTCCATGGGCCTCTATGTCCCCTTCACTACCTTTGTCCCCGCTTGTGTGCTTATTTGGGATGGCCCCCCTTCATATCTCCGGCCCGTGGCCTTGTAAGGGTCGCCCCCTCAATCTCTGAGTGTGGATATGCAGGGATGGGGCATTGAATCAGGCCTGCTCATCTGCCCATAGTGAGGTGCCTGTAAAGGACATGTTTGAGCGTAAGAAGCTAATGTCACAAAGTGCCCCAAAATTGAAGTGATACGACCAACAAAGCATCTTTTTCCATCTCCTGGTTCTAAAAATCCAGGCCTTATACACGCCCCCTGATATGTGCTGTAACAGGTTTTAAACTGATAAGAGTAGTACTACTTAACACACCTTATAATAATGCAGAGAGAGGCAATGCAGTGAGAGGAGTCTGAAGAAGAGGAGTCAGAGGAGGAAGGTGGCTTTGAGGAGGTGGAAGACCAAACACAGCAGGCGTCCCAGGGGGCTTGTTGTCACCTTTCAGGGACCCTTGGTGTTGTACGTGGCTGGGGGAAGGAAGAGACCTTCAATGACATCAGTGAGGACAAGGAACTGGACATGGCTAGCTTGGTATCCAACCTTGTGCAAATGGGGAGTTTGCGATTGTGTAAATGGACTGTTTGTGGTTGTTTGCGGTGCGTTAAACGGGGAGTTTGGTCTGTCACTGTGAAGCGGCCTAACCCTTACACTACCTGATCGATACAACATCATACCTGATGTTTTAAAGCACGTTATTCCAAACAATTTAGGAATGTTAGGTAATTTATGCCCTTTATGGCTTAAAACCAGACTCTGCATCAACTATGTAATTTTCCATGGGAGTTTTGCCATGGATCCCCCTCCGGCATGCCACAGTCCAGGTGTTAGTCCCGTTGAAACAACTTTCCCATCACTATTGTGGCCAGAAAGAGTCCCTGTGGGTTTTAAAATTCGCCTTCCCATTGAAGTCTATGGCGGTTCGCCGACGTTCGCCGGTTCGCGAACATTTGCGGCGGTTCGCGTTCGCGGTTCGCAAACCGGAAATTTTAGGTTCGCGACATCACTAGTAATGTATGTAATGTCATGTATTGTATGTAATGTATTATGTGTAATATATTATATGTAATACATTATATGTAATATATTATATGTAATGTATGTAATGTCATGTATTGTATGTAATGTATTATGTGTAATATATTATATGTAATATATTATATGTAATGTATGTAATGTCATGTATTGTATGTAATGTATTATTTGTAATATATTATATGTAATATATTATATGTAATGTATGTAATGTCATGTATTGTATGTATGTATTGTATTGTGTTTATCTGTCTTTCCTTTTCAGGTGTGTAATTTCTTTATTTTCTGTAGTGGGGGGTGGGGTTGTAATGTATTTTTTTGTTTTCTGTACTGTAGGTTTTTTTGTTTTCTGTACTGTAGGTTTTTTTGTGTTCTGTAAGGTAGGTTTTTTTGTGTTCTGTAAGGTAGGTTTTTTTATTTTTTGTAATTAGAGTGTTGGGGAGGTTTATTAGGGGGTAGGTAGTGTAGGTAGGTAGTGTAAGTGTTAATAGATTAGTGTAGAGGGGGGTTAGTTTAGATTATAGTGTAGTGTTTGTAGTTAGTGTCATGATGGTCCTTGAGGACCGTCATGGCACTTATGTGGTTAATGTTGGGTTGTAACAGGCCCATAATTATAATAATATACCCTTATGGGACTGATGGGGTTAAATAGAGGCTTATGGGGGTCTGGATTGACCACCATGAGTTATAGGGTTAATTAAGGCCTTATGGGGTCTGGATTGACCACCATGAGTTAATGGGGTAATTAAGGCCTTATGGGGGTCTGGATTGACCACCATGAGTTAATGGGGTAATTAAGGCCTTATGGGGGTCTGGATTGACCACCATGAGTTAATAGGGTAATTAAGGCCTTATGGGGGTCTGGATTGACCACCATGAGTTAATGGGGTAATTAAGGCCTTATGGGGGTCTGGATTGACCACCATGAGTTAATGGGGTAATTAAGGCATTATGGGGGTCTGGATTGACCACCATGAGTTATGGGGTTAATTATAGTTGCCTGGGGTTAATATTTTTAGTGCGAGTCCTTTCAGGACCTTTACGATCCTTTAAGGACCCGCGAGGGGGGAAATTTAAAATTGAAATGCAGCAGGGTCACGATCGGTGCCGATCGGGGACCCCCACTGCAGGGGGTTTATGTGGGGACACTTCGGGGGTCCCGATGGGGACCCCCAGCATAGAGGGGGGTTAATTTTAGGTGCCGCGGCCGGGATTGGGTAATAGTGTGCCGCGGCCCCTTTAAGGAGCCGCAGAGGGGAATTTCAAAGTTTTAAATGCAGCGGGGGCCTAATTGGTGCCGATCGGGGACCCCCGCTGCAGGGGGTTTATGTGGGGACACTTCGGGGGTTCCGATGGGGACCCCCAGCATAGAGGGGGGTTAATTTTAGGTGCCGCGGCCGGGATTGGGTAATAGTATGCCGCGGCCCCTTTAAGGAGCCGTGGCGGGGAATTTAAAACTTTTAAATGCAGCGGGGGCCTGATCGGTGCCGATCGGGGACCCCCGCTGCAAGGGGTTAATGTGGGGGTGCTGCAGGGGTCCCGATAGAGACCCCTGCAGCATGGGGATGTGTATAGGGTGCAGGGGCACCCTACGATATGCGATAATCATGCGTAGATTTAAGGGTGCGTGTGACTACGTAGCTCTCTCGGAGCCTATTCTCTGTCATTTTTTCGCAGTCATATTGCAAAGCAGGCTGCGAGAGATTCGGTACTCGCAAACAGCAGAAAAACTGCCTTTTGCGAGCACCGAGAGAACTATGAGGGATAATTTAATAGGGCCCTTAGATTGTAAGTTTGCGAGTTTTCAATCGTGTGTCTGTGTCTTGGAAACAAGCACTATGTACATTTCATTATATGCTACAACAGGGCCCTCCATTCTTTATAAGGTGTTAAGTTTGTTTTTTTGCCATCTACTAAACCTCTGTACAGTGCTACGGAATATGTTGGAGTGATATAAATAAAGATAATAATAATAATAATAATAATAATAATAATAATAATAATAATGGTGTGAAATGGTCTATTGATACTGTGCGGTATTATTTGTTGGGCAGACACTTTACTTTGGTGACTGATTAAAGTGGTTTGATACTATGAAATTGAAAAATGTATGAATTCTTAAGTAGTATTTAGAGTTACAGACTGAGGGCCGCATTCAATTCCATTCTCGTAGCACTCAAAATTATGTATTTTCAACTGCCGGAAATTATTTTCAGTAATGTTATACACGTATTCAAGTACCCTCAATGGTAATATTATTTAGCTCACCCGCAACTTGTAAACCCAAGCCTTGCCAGTTACAAGGCTTAGGATTACTAGAAATGCGGTGATAAGTAATATTACGTACCTCCAACCCCACTGCCACCAATGATAAACACCGGGGATTCCCTCCTTCCTGCTCACACCCAATCACCCTTCTCCCAACTCACACCCGATTGCCCATATACATAACCTTAGGGGTCTATTGAGACCACCAGGGCACCAAATAATGATGGACACAATCAATCTGAGCAATCTGATAAATCCAATTAAAATTTCCCAGGCAAAATTACAGGGTCACATATGAAAAAAACATTCCGATTGCCTGAAATATGATGGATAACTATTTCATACTATTATACTAAATACTATTTTAATTCATCCTAAGAAGATCTCTGCTTTATTTTTTGGAGGGCGTTTTCCTGGCCCAGAAAATGAGGACAGGTTGAAGAAGACAAGAAGTTCTTCAGTCAAGTGGGATAGCTCTCCTAGTCCAATGTAGAAGAGTGAAGTCCGGGGCGATGATGATTTAGGTAGGCAAGTATTATTAATTTGTATTTATTTGACAGGTTTAATTTCTTTTTTATTTTATTGTATTATTTTTTATTTTGATTGTAATTTATTTTTTATTTTCGTGGCACTCTTTTTTATTTTCTGGATATTATTATTTTTGTAAAATGTAATTTATTAGTTTTTATTTGATGATTTTTTATTAGTGAAGTGTGTTTTTTTCTCTTGAGAACCCCCATGGCATATTATGGGTTAATTTGTATGTACCATGGTAGTCTATGTAGACCCCCATGGTATACATGCCTTAATTTAGATACCATGGGGGACTATATAGACCCCCATGGTAAATATGGGGATTAATTTAGACAGCATGGGGTTCTGTATCACCCCCTGTGATATATAGGGGGTAATTTAGATACCATGGGGGTACTTTAAGGACTCCCCTGGTGCTTAAAGGGTTAATATGAATACAATGGGGGTCTATATCAACCAACATGGTATATATGGGGTTAATGAGAATATCATGGTATGGGGTTCATTTTTAGATGCTGTGGAGGTCCATCCGATTTGCATTAGTTTACTCTGGAGTCCTTACAGGACCCCCATGGATAGGAGCATAATGTTCCATGCCACAGAGGCCCTTCTATGACTTCTGTGGCATCGGGGGTTAACTGTTAAGGGCAAATTGTTCTGTTAGAGACCTCCATGGTGGGGGTTAACATTTAGGTGCCAAGTGGTTCCTTTATGGACCACTGTGAAACAGGGTGCATATTTTAGGAGCCATGGTCGTCTCAATAATAACCTCCAAGGTTATGAATATGGGCAATTGGTTGTGAGTGGGGAAGGGGATCAGTTTAAAAGGGCATTTTTTTCTGTTTACGGGTGCTCTTCAGTGCACGTTAACATTTTCCCTTATATTACTAGTTATGAGTCATAGTTATTTTGCGAGTGATCAGTACATTTGGAATTGAATAGCGAATAAGATTAAATCTTTGATAAAGTAACTCTTAATATAATGGATGTCAAGAGATGGAAATTAGGTCCAAGTAGCAGAGAGTTCACAGCGGTTCACTCTAAGAGATGAGTTATGTGATGGAGTGTACAAACACATCACTGGTATAAAGAGGCAATCAGTGCAGAGGAGGGGTTCAGTAAGGGTAAGTACCTGTCCATTATGTTCCACGTTTACTGAAACCTTTCCCTGCCAAACAATGACCTAATTAGATCTGCATCTGCTTTAATTAGAGAGCTATATATAAGGCAGCTAGCCGAGGCTCAGGGAGACCAGTGTAGTCTCAAATGTGTTAGGCCTCTGTCTATTGTATGAATATGAGCTGAAAGAAAGACTACTTTTGTTATAAAGTGTTGTGTTTGTTGTATTGTAGAACTGACAAGGAAAGTCAGTTCTCATCTTCCAATAAAGAATGTATTATAAATCCATCCCTGAACAAACTTTGTTTATTAGAAACAACAGACTTTATGCTGTTACAGTTATAAAATTTACAAATTAAATGTTAATACAATTGACAGACAAAATATAGCTTGTTCTTTTTATATACACTATTGTAGAAGGTTGGACTTTTTACAAATATGATGTGCTTCAATATCCTCTTGTAGAATATGGTATTTAAGGGACCGATACTGCTAAATGAACTACCATTAACAAAATGAAAACACTTGTAATGCTCTGTACCAATACTGATATGGAACCCCAAGGAGTCACTGCCATGTAGAATAATACATTTTGTTCTATGTGGTAACAATAAAGTCTGCTAAATCAGAATACTGTATTTTGGAGTCTAAAATATACCACATTGATTTTTATTTGAATGACGTTTCTGCTATCAGGTCATCTACTGTAGCATAACTAATCTGCTAAACAGACAGATGCCTTGGGGAATAGAGAAATCTTGTTCCTGTAACTTTGCCATCACATTCCACTCACCCATAACATTGCTGTTTTCACATGATAAAGCCAGCTTCTAATTATATTGAAAATGAAGGCTTTCCAGTATTATAAGACATTCATTATAGGAGCTTATTGACATGGCTTGTCATTACAGAGATAAAAGAGAAATTAAAAACCATTAAGGGTTATACAGAGTGTTCCTATTTTTATATATTTTTTTTTTCTTTTATTAACTTATTAGATATTGGGGTTAGTTATCAAAAATAATAAGTTCATATTTTGAGTTATTCTATGTGGCTTTATTTCATTTTTTAATTCTTAGCAAATATATTAATATGTTAATAAAGTAATAAAATGTTTTTCTTTCAAATGGTATCTTTTAAATAAATCATTTTAAAAAAAAGTACCTTATCTCTGCCTACTAACTTTCTGTTTCTATAGTTAAGTAATGCCAACACATGAATCTGGGTGCAACTCCAACAGGCAGGTGGACACTCTTCAAGAAATCCTGTAAAAGTAGATTGAGGTCACAGACAAAAAAATAAAGTAGGCATAATAATTATAGTAACAGATGATTGAGACAAATAACAGAATAGTTATGGTTAAGGTAGGGGAGGCCAATCAAAATCATGCTGAAGTCATAAACCAAAGTAATAAAACTAGTTGTAATCTAGGATCATAGCTTCCCTCTAAATGGGCAGCCCAATAATGAATGATTCCACCACAATTGTTGCAGAATGTGTCATTTTTCTGCATCAGTGCTTATGGCATCCTTAGATACTAAACCCCACATTTCAGATGCTATGTCCGCATTCCAAGTGCTCTACGTCATGCTGGAACAAAGGAGGAAATCTCTAGCTCATCCAGTGGAGAAGTGGCCCACACAAGTATATAAGATGTGATATATAAGACACTGGCGAAATGTGTTACAATCTTATGATCTGAATTGTGGGCTAATAGCACTAATTTATAGAAACAGTGGTCCCGCTTCAATTGAAAGTCCAATTGTTGTGGGCCGTATGTCTGCAGGTGTTTTGCGGGCTCCCATTTGTTTCCGAATCCGGAACTGTTTAATTGCTCAAGGCCGCAAGTTACTGGCCCAAAGCCGACTCCGTAAACCATGCACTGGTTTGTAGCAGTTCAGGGTAGGAACATGATCAATTAAGCAAGCCCGTAACCTCCCATTTTGAATCAGCCAACAGAAAATGTTTCATATCAATCAATTAGGTTTGGGGGTCCGATATGCGATCAGACTCACAAACCCGCAAAATAAAGAATTATGACAATCAATGCCAATACTGTTCTAGTCCATATGAGTGGCTGATATGTATTAACTCATTGATACCCGAGATCGATTTAACCAAGAAATCAAACATAAAAATAAATCTTATATACTGACGATTTGCGAGCTTGAGACTGTTGTGCAATTAATTCCAATGCCTATCATCGCTTTCCCCATTATTTACAGTGCACTATTGATTTTTTATGTGCATTTACAGTGCTACGAATAGGTGTTTAACCCCTTTGTGGGTCCTGTCTAGAACTCATAGGATTTTTTTCCTTCTTTTGCCATTTATGGGTGTGAAAACATTTGCGGGCTTGGGGAAATTGAGCCATTGAATAGCGATTTGCGATTTTAGCCATCGTAACTCTTGCGGAAGTAAAAGATCAAAGGCTTTGGGAGGCTGTTAGCTACGGGTTTAACCATCGTAATTTTTTCTAGGCCATAATTCGTAACCCATTTGGAGCCCACAAAAAGACACCAATTGAATAGCAAATTAACTTGCGGGCTCACTTACTGGCTACAGTAACATGTGAAAGCTCAATTGAATCGGGCTCCGTGTTTTTTTGTCTAAGCCTATAAGGCCAAGGCATAGGGCAGCACCTTTTCAGGGGACAGTATATTGCCTGAAATTGACAATGCAATGTCATGGAATAATTTGTCCATATGAAAAGTAATGTCCGTATACAGTGACACTGCTGTCTGTAAGTATACCTTACAATTTGCGACATGCTCTATATACGTCTGATCGTGTATATAGGTGTGAGCAAATCTTATGAACCTTATAGAACTATAATCTGATCATCCTTTATGTGATGTAATTGCTTAAATATACTTTATTGACATTATATTGACCTCTAGGAGTCCATTATGACATAGGGAAGGTTATTTTGCACAAGGTCAATTTATTGACTATCTTGACCACTTGGAGGAATAGTAAATGGGTCTTCGGGGCACACAAACCTAAATGGGCATAAGGTAGCATGAAAGCTAAATACACACCTGAGTAAATTTCCAGTGGAGATTTAAGCCAACATTCTGCTAGGTTGTCATCTCTAAGTACTTTCACTTTGTTAAAATTAAATAAAAAAACTAGGTTATTAATTTATTGCCTTTAAAAAATAAAATTAAAATAGTTTCTTTTAAGTTTTCCTCCATTTAATAAATAGGTTCAAGAGAATAACATTATTGCAACCCACATCCATTTGATTTTTTTAATGTTTTTATTTTGTTGTTGGTGAATAGTCATAATAATAATAATGATGCTGAACAATAAAAAAATATATTACTTTATACTGCAATACTTGGATTACTGGACATTCATGGCTCCTCCCCTCTTCATAACATATTTTATTTAATAAAGTAATGCACAAATAAATATGTACAATACATGACGCCAGAAATAAATCAAAATAATAAATTGCAACAATACATCTTACAAACTAAACATAATTTCCATAATACACATACTTAACATTACTGTTTAAAATATCCAAATAAAAAGGAATAAAATTGAATCCATATCATTAAATACTGTATTTATAATATAGTTGATGGAAAAAAGGGAATATTATTTAAAAAATAGTTTTAATTATTTAACCCTAGACTTGCCTCTTCTCTTTCCAGCCGTAATATCTAAATAATGAAGCATTTCTTTCCAAGATGGAATTATATTTTTATTCTAATATTATGCCGGAACATGTTTCGCTTTTATTAAACTATGTAGTACTTTCTTGGGCTGCAGGAGTTTTTTCCCCCTACTTTACTTGTTGATGCAAAACTTTTGCTTCTCTGCATTTCTGCAGTCAGGCCACATCTGCAAACCATGCTTCTGTCAGTAGCGCTGAAGGGGCTGGTTTACAGCACCAACGCAAAAATTCACCAATCAATTAACGGTTACGGAAATTTTTGCTACGCCACAGCCATAGCATTCAATGGAAAACGCATAACGGATTACTGATTGACAGACATCACATATATAGTTGTGAGCGTACGAGTTGTTGCTAACGCTGCGGGCTCGCGCAGCGAGTTGCGGGCCTCGCGTAGCGAGGGCCGCGGCTCGCGCAGCGAGTCGCGGGCCTTGCGAAGCGAGGGCCGCGACTCGCGCAGCGAGTCGCGGGCCTCGCGTAGCGAGGGCACTGTGCCAGGTTCTCAGTTGCTGGCATGGAGCGCCGAAGGCGCTCCATGCCAGCACCTGAGGACCTCGCAAAGCGAGGTCTTCAGTTGCAGCAACTGCGACCCTTGAAAAAAAAAGTTTACGTCCAAACACATTACGACACTCGCAAACAACATACGACACACGTTGAAACACATTACGACACTCGCAAACAACATACGACACACGTTCACACACATTACGGCCTCGCAACACTCGGACGCACTCGCAAACAACATACGACACACGTTGAAACACATTACGACACTCGCAAACAACATACGACACACGTTCACACACATTACGGCCTCGCAACACTCGGACGCAACTCGCGAACATTACAAAATTACAAACACAATACATACACACAGCACATACATAAAAACCTTACCTACACAAACAGGAAGCACCCAGGACCTCAAAAATGCAACTTAGAAGTTAATTGCACTCAAAATAAAAGAGTTTCGACACTAAATTCTTTGTTAAGCGACAAAAAAAATGGCCGACGAATAAAACGAAAACGAGGCTACACACGCAAACACCATGCTACACACGCAAACACCATACGAGACACGTTACCACACATTACGAGTTCGCAAACATCGGACGCAACACGCCGACATACAAACATTTAAAACTTAACAAAGACACACAACAAACACATAAAAAGCTTACCTACAGCAAGAGGAACCAGCCAGCACCTCAAAAAAACAAGTTACACCTACATTTAAATCAAAATAAACACTTTAGACACTAATAACATCGCTAAGCGAGAGAAAAAATGGCCGACGAACAAAACGAAAACGAGGCTTCAGACGTAACTACACTACACTTACTCGCAATAATGAAACACATACTATGCGGAACGTATCACAATCATATTAAACACCATTTTGAACAGTAATACGCCTAAAATGGCGGATGGAACGCAAATTGTAAGCTGGAACGCAAATAGCGCATGCGTATTGCGTTCTAACGGTCTCACTTTCCAGAACTTTCTACAAGTTTATAAATACTGCCTATTTCCAACTAAAAAATACATTTCTCCTCAGGTGATCAACGGAGTGACTTCTGAGATAACTGCTGCTTTTACTTGAGAAGACAATTCTTTACTAATTTACTACTTTACATTGTGCAAATTACAACTGACAGGTAAGCTATAATATATTACATTTTATTATCAGGTCAGGTCAAACAAATAAAAAAATCAACTAGGATTTATGTAGTCATCATGTATGGCACATTTATGTGTATAGGCTCCCAAACAAAATTAAACAGAGCTTTATGTATAGTGACATCTGACACGCACATATATGTCTATAATGTATAGTTACATGTGACACGCACATATATGTCTATAATGTATAGTGACATTTGACACACACATTTCTGTGTATTGCCCCTTCATAGTGACATGTGACACGCACGTATATGTGTATAATGTATAGTGACATGTGACACGCACATATATGTCTATAATGTATAGTGACATGTGACACGCACATTTCTGTGTATTGCCCCTTCATAGTGACATCTGACACCGACATATATGTCTATAATGTATAGTGACATGTGACACGCACATTTATGTGTATTACCAATGCAACAAAATTAGCTTACAACAAAATCAGTAAACAACTACATTTTAATGACATTATATGTCATGTATACTGATATGTCACATGCACATATATGTGTATCATCTATAGTTACATCTCACACACACACATTTATGTGTGTTGGAAAAAATAAATATAATGTTAATTTAACCATTTAAATTTGACTCATGTATACTGATATGTCACACGTACACAAAATAATTACATTAAACTATGTAATGTGCTTCATGTATGTGAGATTTGTGTGTAGCCCCCAACAAAAATTAAGGTTAATTGAATTAATTTACTGCAATTCAATACATCAGATAAAGCTGAATCTTTCTATTTCGTTTCATATTCAAACAGACTCTGCATCAACAGCGTCTCTCAACAATTTGCACCGTGCACTGTGAAGCACAATCCCTTTTAAAGAACACCAACAAATTTGAAGAGGTAAGATACAAGAACACATTACATGCTCAAAAGGACATGCTTTGCTAGATGACAAATTATAAATATACAAATAACTATTTCACTTTCTTTTTCAAACAGACACTAAAAGAAGACCGGCGGATTAAGATTGGCAGGAGGGGACCGTCTGTCATTCAAAACTTCTATCAAGGTAAAGTATTAAGTATAAACAAGAAATAACCATGAGCCTTATTCAATTGCAACTTCCTCTTTTGAATAGGGCTCTATATAAGCACATAACATTTTTTTTATACAGAACTTTTTAGTTACTGAAATTCTAACCACAATCAAGGTTTTCAATAACTAAAAACTTTGCTCAATAAATATGTTATGTGATTATATAGAGCCCTCTTCAATTGGCAAAATTGCAATTCAATGAGGACCTATATGTCTTTAATGGCCAAGGGCCTCACTGAAATGTGATTTGCCCATTTCAATAGGGCTCTATATAAGCACATAACATATTTTGGAAACAGAACTTTTTAGTTAATGAACTTCTAACCACAATCAAGGTTTTCAATAACTAAAAACTTTGCTCAATAAATATGTTATGTAATTATATAGAGCCCTCTTCAATTGGCAAAATTGCAATTCAATGAGGACCTATATGTCTTTAATGCCCAAGGGCCTCACTCAAATCTGACACGCACATATATGTCTATAATGTATAGTTACATGTGACACGCACATATATGTCTATAATGTATAGTGACATTTGACACACACATTTCTGTGTATTGCCCCTTCATAGTGACATGTGACACGCACGTATATGTGTATAATGTATAGTGACATGTGACACGCACATATATGTCTATAATGTATAGTGACATGTGACACGCACATTTCTGTGTATTGCCCCTTCATAGTGACATCTGACACCGACATATATGTCTATAATGTATAGTGACATGTGACACGCACATTTATGTGTATTACCAATGCAACAAAATTAGCTTACAACAAAATCAGTAAACAACTACATTTTAATGACATTATATGTCATGTATACTGATATGTCACATGCACATATATGTGTATCATCTATAGTTACATCTCACACACACACATTTATGTGTGTTGGAAAAAATAAATATAATGTTAATTTAACCATTTAAATTTGACTCATGTATACTGATATGTCACACGTACACAAAATAATTACATTAAACTATGTAATGTGCTTCATGTATGTGAGATTTGTGTGTAGCCCCCAACAAAAATTAAGGTTAATTGAATTAATTTACTGCAATTCAATACATCAGATAAAGCTGAATCTTTCTATTTCGTTTCATATTCAAACAGACTCTGCATCAACAGCGTCTCTCAACAATTTGCACCGTGCACTGTGAAGCACAATCCCTTTTAAAGAACACCAACAAATTTGAAGAGGTAAGATACAAGAACACATTACATGCTCAAAAGGACATGCTTTGCTAGATGACAAATTATAAATATACAAATAACTATTTCACTTTCTTTTTCAAACAGACACTAAAAGAAGACCGGCGGATTAAGATTGGCAGGAGGGGACCGTCTGTCATTCAAAACTTCTATCAAGGTAAAGTATTAAGTATAAACAAGAAATAACCATGAGCCTTATTCAATTGCAACTTCCTCATTTGAATAGGGCTCTATATAAGCACATAACATTTTTTTTATACAGAACTTTTTAGTTACTGAAATTCTAACCACAATCAAGGTTTTCAATAACTAAAAACTTTGCTCAATAAATATGTTATGTGATTATATAGAGCCCTCTTCAATTGGCAAAATTGCAATTCAATGAGGACCTATATGTCTTTAATGGCCAAGGGCCTCACTGAAATGTGATTTGCCCATTTCAATAGGGCTCTATATAAGCACATAACATATTTTGGAAACAGAACTTTTTAGTTAATGAACTTCTAACCACAATCAAGGTTTTCAATAACTAAAAACTTTGCTCAATAAATATGTTATGTAATTATATAGAGCCCTCTTCAATTGGCAAAATTGCAATTCAATGAGGACCTATATGTCTTTAATGCCCAAGGGCCTCACTCAAATGTGATTTGCCCATTTCAATAGGGCTCTATATAAGCACAGAGCATATTTTTTAGGAAATTTTTCTTTTGTGAACACGTTCCTTTTGGATACAAGTTCACTAAATACAAAATTCCGTACAAACATATGCTCTGTGATGATATTGAGCTCTATTCCATTGGCCAAAACACAATTGAATAAGTAGCTCACAATATAACAAATGCAGTAACCAAAGGCCCTTATTCAATTGCTATTTTGGAAAATTAAATATGGCTATTTTAACAAATATATGTGATGTGCTTATTTAGAACCCTATTCAAATTTCTACATTGCAATTCAATTACGGCCTTACAGTACTATTATATTGTAAAAAATGCAATTGCATGAGGGCCAAACTATGCAACATATGGTACACACAAAGGCCCTCATTCAATTGCAATTTGCCCAATTGAATAGGGCTCTAAATAACAACATAACAATAGCTTAAAACTAAGGTTTTAGTTAATAAAAAAATATCAAAAAGACAGTTTTTCAATGACTACAAAATTATTTTAACTAATATGCTAATATGCTATGTGCTCATTTACAGCACAATTCAATTAGCCAAATCGCAATTCAATGACACACAAACTGCTACACACAAAACAGAATTTCTTATTAAGGCCCTCATTCAATTGCAATTTTGCCAATTGAATAGGGGTCTAAATAAGCACATCACATATATTTTTTAAAGAAGTTTTTAGTTATTAAGCATCTATCCAAAAGCACGGTTTTCACTACCTAAAAACTTCTTTAAAAAATATATATTATGTGCTTATTTAGAGCCGTATTCAATTGGCAAAATCGCAATTGAATGAGGGACTAAATGTTTTACAACCTATAAGCCTTACAAATAACCAAAAATAAGAATAACAAAAGTGTTGTGCACCTAATAGCATTGTATAAAAAAGCACACAAACTCATAGCAAACTATATTAACATTCTTCTTTAATGTTTAACAAATTATAACCTGTACAATCAAGAAGAAATTAGTTTTGCACAAGTGATGTGCACCAAACAGGATTGTCAATAACTAACACAAACACATAGCAAACTACATTAATTATATTATTTCATGTTTCACTAACTATAACCATCCAAATAAAGGTTAAATAAGTATACCACAAGTGGTGCGCACAAAACAGGATTGTACAAAAACTAACATAAACACATAGCAAAATAAATTCATATTCTTATGTAATATATCACAACCCACAAGCCTTACTAAGAACCTTAAATAAGAATAACAAAAGTCTGGGGATTGTACAGAAAGTTAAAAAAAAAATTTTTTAAAAAAATAAATATAACTGATACAATACAGCAAAATTAATAAATTTTTTACTTATTTAAAAGACATTTCACTCAAACAACATTTTCTATTTTACATTACAACAGATACTGCGTGAAGACAATCGGACGAGGACTTTTTCCACAGGACCGGACCGGACCATCGGACGAGGACTCGGACCAGACCAGCAGACGAGGAATTTCAACACAGGACCAGACCAGCAGACGAGGAATTTCAACACAGGACCACACCATCGGACGAGGACTTTCACCAACGGACAACAACATCGGACGAGGAATATCGCCACAGGACCACAATATCGGACAGGGCCTATCGCGACAGGACCACACCATCGGACGAGGACTTCCGACAGAGGACCACACCATTGGACAACGATTTTGAAACGAGGAGCAACAAACATTCGGATTTAAATCACACTTCAACCAAGGTAAACTATAATAACTACTAAAGAATAACACTAAAGAAACTGGTTTCAGTTGCATCCGTCTCAACAGAAAAATAAATTAATTAATTTACTATCTCACTTATTTTATTTAAATTGCTACTATGCAATACATAGCTCAATAACCACATCACTTTTTTTTTCACCAAAGAAGTTTTGCAGTGGTAAATATCTATCCACAAACAAAGTTTTTAATAAATACAAACATTATTTTAAATAAATATGTTACATGCTTATTTACAGCAGTATTCCATTGGAAAAATTCTGAGCCACTGAAGACAGGAATTATAAATTTAACTAAATATCAATGATACATTCATGATTTGCCTTTTATTTCAACAATTGTGCACAATCATCTTTAACAGGAATTACAAATTTAAATATACACAATTACATTTATTTGTTTCCGTTTACAGATTAATATGGCTGATAACGAGACCAAAGAAGAGAAGAAAAGACGTCAAACTAGAGAAAGACAAGAGAGATGGGCCGCCCAGCAGACACCGGAGGAGAAAGAAATTAGAAGAGAAAAAGAACGCAAAAGACTTGCAAATAAAAGAATATCCGCTGCAAAAATGAAACATACAACCAAAATAAATAAAAAAATAATAAAGCATTTACAAACTGTTCCTAAAACATCAGATGACATTTTACAACATACCAGTCAAGACAGACCAAAAAAAAAAACTACCAAAAAAAAGCATTTACAAACTCTTACTAAAAACTTACAGGAAATTTCAACCGAACAAGTCCAACATATACCAAGAAAATGTACGAAAAAAACTAAACATTTAGAACCTGTTGTTGAAACATTTCATGACTTTTCATCTGATGAATATCAAAGTCAACATCCAATATGCATTGCAAATTGTCCTTTAATGAAGTCTTTAGCAGTAGAGGTTCATAGTTGTGGGGACATGACTACTCAATGTCAATTTTGTGAGGCTTATTATTTTAAACAGGAGAGACCCCGAGATGGACAATTTATTAGTTGTTGTCAAAAAGGAAAGTTCAAACTTCCACAAAGGAAACAATTTCCAACCTATTTACTAAATATTCTGACTGAACCTACTTTTCCAAATTACAAAAATTTTAAGACAAACATAAGATCCTACAATAGTGCCATATCATTTGCATCTATGGGGGCAACATTGGCTGCTAATGTACCAGGACATGGTCCTTACTGTTTTAAAGTCCAAGGACAAATTTATCATCGCACTTCCCATTTACATCCAGAGGAAGGAAATAAAAGAAAATTCGCTCAACTATATGTCCTAGATACAATGGAAGCTGTTGACCAACGTATGCAGATGGAAGAAAATAAAAAATGCTTACCCACTGTTTTCATAGAGCTAAATAATATTATGGACAACAATCCCTACAGTAAAGCTTATAAAAAATTGGCAGAAGTAGAAAATGAACAACTACTTCATTCACAAACACATCAATTACCAATGCCGAAGGTTAATATGGTGCTTAAAAGAGACAGACATACTGATAAACGTCGTTATAACTTGCCAACAACAAATGAGGTTGCAATGGTGTTTCACAATGATGAAGGAGAACCACCATTTCAAAGAGACATACGAATATATCCTAGAAATGAGGACCAACCGTTTATTAATATGAGTATCTTAAGTCCAAATTTAGATCCAATGACATATCCCATCTTTTTCCCACACGGAGAAGCAGGTTGGCAACCAAAATTAACTCTTCCCAGTTACCCAAATGCTAAAGGCAGAATCCGAAATAATGTTTCTATGCTTGAATTTAAAGTAGCTCAAATTGCCATTCGCAATGTATTTAATCCAATTTTATGTGGTGGGAAACTAACACAACAATGGATTATTGATTCATATTTGCAAGTTGAGGCAAATAATTTAAACTTTATCAAATATCAACAAGATAAACTCCGTGTAGAACAATATTCTGGACTCATGGACTATGTTGCTGACGTGGCTACAAGCAGAGACATGACAGCTGGCAAAGCCATCATTTTACCATCTTCCTTTCAAGGATCTCCTCGGAATATGAGAGAAAGATACAATGATGCTATGGCTATTGTGACAAAATTTGGCAAACCCGATTTATTTGTGACATTTACATGTAATCCACAATGGCCAGAAATTACACTAAATCTACTTCTTGGACAAACTGCTTCAGATCGACCAGATTTAGTAGCCAGAGTTTTTAAGATTAAATTAAATGAATTAATACGTGACTTCACTATAAATCAGTTATTTGGCAAATGTCTTGCTTATGTATATACCATTGAATTTCAAAAAAGAGGCCTTCCACATGCACATCTTCTAATAATACTTCAAGAAAAAGATAAATTAGATACTTCAGACAAAGTGGATGCAGTCATTGTTGCTGAACTACCAGATCCAGAACTATATGGTAGACTATATGAGATTGTTACTCATCGCATGATTCATGGACCCTGTGGTGACCTTAATCCACAATCACCATGTATGGAAAATAATAAATGTTCCAAAGAATTTCCCAAAGATTATAGAGACAAAACCTATGCCAATTGTGATGGATATCCACTTTATAAAAGAAGAGAAGGAGATAGTGCCATTATTCGTGGGAAAAAAGTGGACAATAGATATGTAGTACCCTACAATCCACATTTACTCATGAAGTACAACGCCCACATCAACGTAGAAGCCTGCACTTCCATCAAATCAATTAAATATGTCTATAAATATATTTACAAAGGTTACGATGCAGCTACTATAGTCGTCAAAAGTGCAGACAACCCTGAAAGTAGTGAGTTAGTACATGATGAACTTGCATCTCATGTATATGCTCGCTATGTCAGTGCGCCAGAAGCTATGTGGCGGCTTTTAAAATTTGAAATGCATGATAGATCACATGCAGTATATAGGTTAGCAGTACATTTGCCACAACGACATTTAGTCTATTTCCATGCTGGAAATGAAATGAATGCATTGGCCCAAAGTGAAGATCGTCACACTACACTAACTGCATGGTTTGCATTAAATTCCACTGATGCTGAAGCAACACAATACTTATATATTGAAATTCCATATCACTATGTTTTTGTGAATGGATTATGGAGACCAAGAAAAACCAGAGACAATAAAATTATTCCAAGAATTTACACAGTCAGTCCAAGAGATGTTGAACGTTTTTGCTTACGGATATTACTTTTAAATGTTCCTGGAGCACAAAGTTTTGAACACTTAAGAACTGTTAATGACATTGTATATGAATCCTTCCATTTAGCTGCAAGACATAGAAACTTACTCGCTGATGATACAGAGTGGGAAAGATGCTTAGAAGAAGCAGCACAATGTCAAATGCCGCGACAGATGAGAGAACAATTTGCTTTTATTTGTATCTTCTCAAATGCTCCAAATGCATTAGCTTTGTGGGAGACTTTTAAAAGTAATATGGCTGAAGACTTTATGCGACGATACAATGAACCCATTGCACACTTAAAAGCGTTAATGGAAATCCAAGAAGTCTTTTTAACTCATGGATTAAGTTGTGCAAGTTTTAATTTGCCTGATCCAGGTCTTATAGATGACATTAACTTTGAAGACTATGACATTCAACTACAAGCAGAAAGAACAGAAGAAAGACTTGCAACTTTAAATACACTACAATTGCAAGCATTTCATGCCATTAAAAATGCTATAGATGATGACATGGTGACAGAGCGTTATTTCTATCTTGATGGACCTGGCGGATCAGGAAAAACATATTTGTACAATTTATTAATGAGTTCAGTACGAGCACAAGGAAAAATAGCAATGGCGTTTGCCACTACTGGAATTGCTGCACTTTTATTAGAAGGTGGAAGAACTGTTCATAGTGGATTTAAACTGCCAGTGCCTATTTTAGAAAATTCTGTGTCAGATATTCGCATGACATCCTTACAAGCAAAGAAATTGAAGAAATGTAAATTAATTATAATAGATGAGGCCACAATGATGTCATGCTATGCCCTCCAATGTATTGACCGTTTGCTTCGTGAAGTCATGGATAATATTTTTCCATTTGGTGGAAAGGTAATGTTGTTGGGTGGCGATTTTAGACAAACATTACCTGTTGTTGTACATGGCAATCGAACTGACATTATCGAAACATGTATAAAGTCAAGTACAGTATGGAAACATTTTACCCATCTTCAACTGCAACAAAATATGAGATCAGAAGGCCAAACTGATTTCAATGATTGGCTTATTAAAATTGGAGAAGGCAGAACAGAAAAAATACTACATTTACCTGACGACACTGTAGAGATCCCACCTCATATGATTTGTCAACAAGATATTATATCGGCTATATTTGAAGGGAGCATAAATAACGAAGAATATTCCGAGCTTGCCAACCAAGTCATACTGACGTGTAAAAATAAAGATGCATTAATCCTCAATAATAAAATCTTAAAAAAAATTTATGCACCACAAAGAAATTATCACAGTGCTGATTCTGTACTTGCTGATGACAATGAAAGTCAGGCTAACTTTTCGACTGAATTCATAAACTCTTTAACTCCTTCTGGAATGCCACCACATATTTTGCAGCTAAAGAAAGGTGCAATTATCATGTTACTGCGAAATATGAATCCCAAAAAAGGCCTATGCAATGGCACAAGATTAATTGTTCAACAATTAAAGGACCATTTTATAGATGCTGAAATTTTAACTGGGACCCATAGAGGAGAGAGAGTTTTCATACCAAGAATAGATTTAGCACCAAGTGAAAGTAGTCTCCCTTTTATACTTCAAAGAAGACAATTTCCCATTATTATGGCATTTGCCATGACCATTAATAAATCACAAGGTCAAACTTTCAAATCTGTGGGTATTTTCTTGGAAGAACCAGTTTTTGCACATGGTCAATTGTACGTTGCGTTGTCAAGGTGCAAAAATCCACAGGCTATTAAAGTTTACATTGAAAACAATGAAAGTCAAGGTGATTTATTAGAAGATGGACGTATTTTTACTAAAAACATTGTCTACTATGAAGTACTATAACTTTGAAGGATACTAATTAAAGATGCCAAGATTTTTTAAAAGCATTGCAAAATACATAACAATTGGTTGTTTAATTCAGTCATAATTAATGGAAATCATGTTTATGAATGATTCGCCTCACAAAATACTTGCCTTACATTGTTAGTAAAAATTATGTTAAAATGTTAAGTCACTATGTTAATGTTTCTAATGTTACAAGTTTAAAAAATATATTTTCAAGTTATTTCATTCAACATATTACAAAGTGGATGTTAAGAGGTCAAGCACCTTTTAAGTCACAATGTAAATATTGTCTGTTATCTTAAGATTACTACCTACATTAATGTTTATCGCCAATTTATGTGCTCAGTAATAAATTAGTTTAATTACGTACGTTTTAAGAAGAGTTTGACTGTATGCCTTCCTCTACATTCAATGTATATTCAAGTTAACAATTATTGTGATAGAAATTGAATTTTAATACTGATTAATTTAAATGTCAATTGTTTTTACATTCAAATGTTAATACTTTTAATAAAAAATTACTTTACAAAATGTATTCACTATGTTCATGTTTATAATGTTCAAAATTATACCAATGTTTTGTCAACTTCTAAACTTACATAAAAAATAAAGTTCAAGTTTAAAAATATATACTTTGATGGTTATTGCTTACATATATTTTAAACTTCATCTTAAAATTTGCAACGTTTAAAAAAGGCTTTTTACTTTTGGCTTTCCTATTCATTGAATGTATATTCAAGTTAACAATTCTTCAGATACTAATTACATTTTAAAAAACCATTACATCAACATTTTACAAAAATACACGTTCATATTAAAATACTTACAAGTGTCAAAAATATATGTTAATAACTAAACAACTTGACAAACATATACATAACATTGCCGTCATTTTTTGACGGGCAAGTCGCTAGTACTGTATATATTTGTGAGTCTCCTAGCCCAGTCGCTGACTGTGTTGTAAATATTCACAAATCAGCATGCAGGTCTTAAAAGCTGGTGGTTTTGGCTTAGAGAGAGAGAAGAGAGAGAAGGAGTGCAGAAAAAGTGAAAAATTGGAGAGCAGATTTATATTCATTTATTTATTCTAGATAATTATTCAATATTGTAATACTGTGCACTAAATTTCATATTACACATACATGTATATACTGATATCACATAATATACATACACAAAAGATACAAATACACAATAGGTACATTTATAGCTAGGACACACCATTCACACACACCCACCCCTTCCCTATATCCAACCATAAAAAAACAGAGAACATACTTTTTTTTATTCAAAAACATATACACATACCCTATTTTAATATAGTCTTATATTTTGTTTGGATCAGTTATGTAAAGAGGGGAGGGGAGAGGTGGGGAGAAGAGGAGGAAGAAAGGAGGAGAGAAGAGAAGACCTCAGGGAGTAGAGGGGATATTGGGATGAGAAAGGGAGAGGGGGAGGAAGAGAGAGGGAGGGAGGAAATGGGGGTGATGTAAGGAGACGTAGGGAGGGTGGTAGTGGGGGTGAGGGATGGAGACATAGGGAGAGTGGGAGTGGATTGAGGGCTAGGAGTGGTAGATCTAGGGGGAGGGCGGGAGGTGAAGTAGAGACTGGGATGAGCCCATAGATTTATGCATATGTAGTTCAGTGTATACAACACAATATTGACAGGGAGCGGCATACAAACACAGGAGATTGACTCCACATGAGGGTCTACTAGTCTGGCATCATGGCATTCTGTCTGGCACCTGTGAACAACAGGCCAACCTCCAAATACACATAATGCTGTCTCCATGTCTAGTTGTCCAGACCTCAAATAGAGTACATTAACTTTATCTAGCAAACGATGGGAGAAAAAAGCTTACAATACAATGAAGGTGTGTATGCAAATAGTCCAGTGGCTGGAGCCAAGCAGGCTGTGCTTTATGGTAGCTCAATGGGCTAAAATCCAGGCACTGGAAAAGGGGTCTGTGACATTGAGCAATCCAGGTGCATGATAACTGCATGTTAGATATATAGTAACACACGTCAGTTAAAAGATCAGACAGTGTTGTTAACCATATACATTCTTCTCTGATTACAGCTGGCAGGAGGTCTGGGTCCACCACAGAGACAGAGGTGAGGGTGTCAGCTCCATTGAAGCCTGGGGCTGCTGTCAGTGCCCCCACCCTCCAGGATCCATTACAAGAGGATGAGTCCAGGAGAGGAACCCAGGGCCCAAGGGATGAGGAGGAGGACTCTCAAATAATGTGGTCAATGGGCAGGAGACTGGCAGGATCTTCTACCACACCAGTGGCATTTGACCCCACTAGCCCCCTCCTCCAACAGATTGATTCCCCACCAGGGCCCAGCTATTGGACTGATAACAGGACCATGCCACCATCAACTCCTCCTCCCACCGCTACCACCAGCACCTCCTCACTTGGCCACCACCACCGCTTTCTCACGCTGCCATGCCCAGCCAACAGAGAACTTCATTCCCAGGCTCACCTTTGGAGGCCACCATGAGGGAGATGCTTGTCATCACCAGAGACTGCAGAGACAGTATGCGGAGGATCCAGGCTAGCATCTCCTCTGACAAGGCTATGGTGGGCCACAGTTTGAGGAGGCTCCACAGGGAGGAATTACCAGCAAGTGGAGTCTTACATGGCAAGGCTGCTCCAAGTGGGGCAAAACCACAGGGCGCTAATTTTGTAAGCAGATGGCTACCCCATCACATGGTCCATGACTCTTCTCTGTGGACACGTAGGGTTATGTTTAACAATTGATAATCACTGAGGGATGCTTTTGAGAATGAATGGTGCAGTCCCAATTTTCTTCCCCTTAGACATGTATATTATTTTGGCACAATTCAGGTCTATGAAGGCATCCTCTTCATCCGCAAGCAGTGCTATCAAATAATGTGAATGAGATATCTACACAGCAGCCATTCAATCAATGACATCCACCTAGCAGAATGATCTGACAAGTCAAAGCCCAAAACTGGCCCGGCTGAATGTGGTCACAGACAAGAAATTGTGAGATGTCACATCATTTGTAGTGGTGATGGCAAGTGATTTCAAATGACAGATAAAGAAAATGTTTCACTGCTTGAGGATAAAGTACAGGTAAGCTGGGTTATTGTTGTTGTTGTTTAGTCGTTCAGTCACGTCCGACTATCCGTGACTCTATGAACCACAGCACTCCAGGTGCATCTCTCAGTCACTTGTCCTCTGAGCTCCATCAAATTCATGTTCATTGCTTCAGTGACCTCATCTATCAATCTCCGTCTCTGTCATCCCCTTCTTCTTGTGCCTTCAATCTCTCCCAGCATTATTATTATTATTATTATTATTATTATAGTTAATTTATAACATGCCAACATATTCTGTAGCGCTGTACATAAGTTAATTTCAGACAAAGATAAATACAAATTAAAAAACAGCAAAGCAAGGAGGGCCCTGTCTTTGAGCTAGGAATCCAGTGTCCATGGTGTATTCCCAAAGTACTTAGGTTAGAAACTCGCAGCCTTACATTCTAAGATATAGTGAGTGGTAAAAGAGGGTGAGAGAGTTGATAAGCGTGTAAGGGTGGAAGGTGATACGCTTCTTTAAAGAGATGCATTTTAAGTGAGGTTTTAAATGTTGTGAGGCAATCAGAGTATTTTTTAGGGAATCCTGTGGTCTCCTGATGTGGCCAAAATATTTCAGCTTCAGCCTCATGATTATACCTTCTAGTGAACAGTTTGTCTTGATTTCCTGAAGTATAGATTTGTTGGATCTTCTTTCAGTCCAAGGGACCATAAGCAGTCTTCTCCAATACCACAAATTTAAAGGCGTCAGTTCTGTGGCGCTCAGACTTGTTTCTGGTCCAGTTCTCACATCCGGATGTTACTACTGGGCATACCATAGTTTGAACTATGCAAACCTTTGTTGATAGTTTAATATCTTTAATTTTTACTAGCTTGTCCAAGCTTGCCATAGCTTTCCTCCCCAGCGCCAACGTCTATTAATTTCATGACTACAGTCACCATCTGCAGAGATTTTGGATCCAAGGAAAATAAAATCTGTCACTTCCACTACTTCTTCCCCATCTATTTGACAGGAAGTAAGATTGCCGTTTGCCATGATCTTCATCTTTTTAACAATGAGCGGCAGGCCAACTTTTGCACTCTCTTCTTTTACCCTCATCAATAGATCCTTTAGTTCCTTCTCACTTTCAGCCATCAGAGTAGTATCATCGGCGTATCTGAGGATTGATTCCGCTTTTGGATTCACCCAGTCCTGCCTTACGCATGATGTACTCTGCATATAAGTTTAATAAATAAGGTGACAATATACAACCTTGTCACACTCCTTTTCCGATCTTGAACCATTCTTTTGTCCCATGTTCGGTTCTGACCGTGGCTTCTTGGTTTACATACAGATTCTTTAGGAGGAGCATGAGATGATCTGGTACTCCCATCTCTTCAAGGACATGCCATATTTTGTTGTGATCCACACAGTCAAAGTCATTAGAATAGTCTATGAAGCAGAAGTACTGTATATACTCGAGTATAAGCCGAGTTTTCCGACCTTTTTTAAGGCTAAAAAGGGCCCCCTCGGCTTATACTCGAGTCACTCTCCCCCCCCCCCCCCCCGTGTCTCTCTAACCCCCCCGTGTCTCTCTAACCCCCACGTGTTTCTCTAACCCCCCGTGTCTCTTTCCCTCCCCCCTCCTCATCCTCAACCCCCCCTCCTCATTCTAACCCCCCCTCATTCTAAATACCCCCCTCATTCTACCCCTCCAAATACCCCCCCTCCCTTTCCCCTCACTTACCTGCATCTGAAGCTTCTGCTCCGGCCTCTGCTCCTTCCGGCGTCTTGATGTGGCGCGCATGTGACGTTACGGCATTAGCATATACCGGGTGCTGGCCCCCGGTATATGCTAATGACGTGACGTCACATGCGCGCTATGTCATTAGCATATACCAGGTGCCGGCACCCGGTATATGCTAATGACGTGACGTCACATGCACGCCACGTCATTAGCATATACCGGGTGCCGGCACCCGGTATATGCTAATGACGTGACGTCACATGCGCGCCACGTCAAGACGCCGGAAGGAGCGGAGGCCGGAGCAGAAGCTTCAGATGCAGGTAAGTGAGGGGGGGGGGGGGGTATTTAGAGGGGTAGAATGAGGAGAGGGGGTTTAGAATGAGGGGGGGGGTTGAGGATGAGGAGGGAGGATGAGGAGGGAGGTTGAGGATGAGGAGTGGGGTTGAGGAGGGAGGTTGAGAATGAGGAGGGGGGAAGAGACACAGGGAAGGGAGAGGGGGGAGACACAGGGAAAGGAGAGGGCGGAAGAGACACAGGGAATGTAGAGGGGAGAAGAGACACGGGAGAGAGAGGGGAACACAGAGGGCACAAGAGGGACACAGGGGGCAGCACATTTCCCACCCTCGGCTTATACTCCAGTCACTTATTTTACCCAATATTTTGTGGTAAAATAGGTGCCTCGGCTTATACTTGGGTCGGCTTAAACTCAAGTGTATATGGTAAATGTTTTTTGGGGAGCTTACTTGCTTTCTCTATTATCTGGCGGACATTGGCAATTTGATCTCCTCTTTCTCTGCGGAACCCGGCTTGGACATCTGCTAGTTCCTGGTCCATATATTGTTGGAGACGAGCTTGTAGATTCTTAAGCATTACCTTGCTGGTATGTGAAATGAGTGCAATTGTTTGATAATTGGATCAATCTTTGGCACTGTCTTTTTTGGGGATTGGGATGTAGACTGACCTTTTCCAGTCTATTGGCCATTTTTACAATTTCCAAATGTGTTGGCATAAGGCAAGTAAGGCAAGTATCTACTTGGTCTGATGGTTTTCCTTCTTTTCTTCAGTTTTATTTTCAACTTTGCAAGAAGCTCATGATCTAAGCCACAGTCAGCTCCAGGTCTTTTTTTTTTTTTGCTGACTGTATAGAGCTCTACCATCTTTGGCTGCAAAGTATATAGTCAATCTGATTTCTATGTTGTCCATCTGGTGATGTCCATGTGTAGAGTTGTCTCGGAGGCTGTTGGAAGAAGGTGTTTGCTACAAAAAGAAAATTATGTTGACAAAAGTCTCTGACCTGCTTAATTTTGTACTCCAAGGCCAAATTTGCTTATTCCAAGTGTCCTTTGGTTCCCTTCTTTAGCATTCGATCGCTTATGATGATAGTTACTTCTTTTCTTGGTGTTATATCTATGACGTGTTGAATGTCTTTGTAGAACTGGAAAACGTCAGCCTCTTCAGCATCCGTGGTTGGAGCATAGACTTGGATCACTGTGATTTTAAATGGCTTGCCTTGAATTTGAATAGAAATCATTCTGTCATTTATTGAGCTTTAACCGAGCACTGCTTTGGCCACTCTTTGATTGACTAGTATGGCTACTCTATTTCTTCTGCGGAATTCTTGTGAAATGTCCCATTCCAGTCCATTTAAGTTCACCAATTCCCAGGATATCAATTTTTATCCTTGTCATTTCATTCTTTACCACACCTAGTTTACCTTGGTTCATAGTTCTAACATTCCAGGTTCCTATTCTGAATTGATCTTTGCAGCAGCAGACTTTCCTATCCCCTTCAGACACATCTGCAGCTGGGTATCCTTTCAGCTTTGGCCCTACCACTTCATTAGATCTGGTGTTACTTGTACTTGCCCTCAGCAGTAATGTGGTAGGCACCTCTGACCTGAGGGGCTTATCTTCCGGTACCATATCGTTATGTCTCTGGTTGTGCCTGTCCATAAAGTTTTCTTAGCAGAGATACTGGCATGGGTTGCCAGTTCCTTCTACAGTGGACCATGATTTGTCTGACCTCTCTGTCATGACCTGCCATTCTTGGCTGACCCTACATGGTATAGCTCACAGCTTCATTGAAGTACACAATCCCCTTCACCATGACAAGGTAGCGATTCAGAAGGGATTATTGTTGCATTTACTGTATTTCACACTGTATTGTACATACAGGGTACACCTTTTTTAGCTTATGTCCACTTTTTTATCACACTGTATGTGTGTAATTGAACTGGATTACATAACATTACATAAATAAGTTTTTTTCATCATCTGTGTTATGAGGCAGATGAAGACATTATGTTTGTGTTATGAGCATTACTGGTTACTTTCATGATATGGAAATTTTAATGATGAGATTTTTGTTCATTTGGTTGTGGTTACTGTGGTGTAATGACCACAAGTGACGCTAGTATATGCTATGCATCACTATTATTATACAGTAATACCTTGACCCCTTTAGTTTTTGCCATTTTTTGCAGACACTTGTACTTTAGGACCCGCCCACACCACACCCATGATGTTAAAGTACGGTCGTATATGTTTATGACTGTGCTCCGTGTATTCAATAAAGGATGTTATTGCTACACCATTGTCCATGTTTCTGTGTGTTTCTCAAGCTAATAGATTAGTGACATCAACATACATAACAATTATTTAACTATTTTGTTTAAGGATATTGGTCATCATCCTGTATAGCCATCCCTTCATGCTTTTTATATCTTTATATAACATTCCAGTTAAACAAGTGTGGTTTACAAGTGATTACATGTGTTAATTCACATACTTATTTATATTTTTACATCACTATTTTGTAAAGCATGGGTGAACTAGATCATTATTGATTATTATTAGTTCATACTTTGATACATATACATAGTAACACTGATGGGCCTCATATTCCACTGAAGGGTAAGCATCTGACATGTGTAATTAATGATTAATTGATACAGTAAGTCTAGCAATAATTGTTACATGCTCATTATTGGTGAACATGATGCCACTTGCACAGCAGCAATGGTGGGGGACTTTCAAGGACAGGTGTAGCCATATTGAGGTGAAAAATAATGATGTATTTATTTGATTTACATTTTTTTTTGTATCTTTATGACTGTAATATATTATTTGTAATGGAGTTCTCTGATTTCTGAGGCTATTTATTAATTTGCTATCTCTTTAAGAGATTTCTCCATCTGTAAGCAGATATTTCCTTTTTACATATGTCATATTTGTCACAGGTGACAAATAAATGATTTAAGATTGCACGTATGAGCCAATTGCAATGTAAATCTTTTGTTACGATTTAGCATGCTTTTCCATTGTTTTAGAGTGGTTTCCCGTCCGTTTAAGAGGTGCTGCGCCAGTCCGCCATGGTTTAAAAGCCACTGCGAGTATTCTTTGGTACACATAATAATTTGTTCATATATTTGCAGTTACGGCAGTTCCCTGATTTGGAAGCAATCTGTAAAATCTTATTAGCATGGGGTTTGGGGGTAATTTGTAATCTATAGCCAGTGTTAAATGTAAATGGAAAAGTTATTTGTAATTTCCAGCTTGTCTCGCTATGTTTTAGAGGTAGGTGATTAACATAGCTAAGTAGAATTTGTTGTGCCACTACAGCAATTCATTTTGCCAAGATTAGCACAGGGATAATAGTATCTTGAAAAATAGGCAACAGTGCAGTTCGAGGAACCAGTGTAAGTTTCAAGTTCAACACCTGATTAATAAGAGCTACAGTTCTATATCTCTCGTATAGCATTTAAGCCCACCAAATATGTATAAGGTCCCCATCAACTTGGGAACATCACCAACAAATGGAGTAATGAGTCAAAGATCTCTTTACAAGTGAATTTGTAACCAAATACCATAATAATCAGTAACTTAAAAAATTACTTTTTTTAAAACAATGACTAAGTTTCCATTCCCCTACAACTCAGAAAACGTAATACTTACATTTTGTTCACATTTTAGAAATTTAGGAGAAGGTTCCATATTCTTATGATCTAATAAATATTTATAGATAATAGATCGGGATCATTTAATATTTAAAACCCTATTGGCTTGCAATGATGAGACACTTGACCCATACATTTTCCTTTATTTACTTAAGAAAGTATATTTTAATGCTTTCAAAAGGTGATTTGGCTAGAAATATTGAATTTACAGTTGTTGGTCCCCCCTCATCTTCAGAATCAAAATAGAGTATAATGGCTGACCATGTCTTGAATGGCTGGATTTACAATTCATTGGTTAAGCAGATGGATACAATGAAAATAGTTTTTAGAACTAGAGCTTTGGAAGGCATGTTCTACAAGTTAAAAGTTAGTTAATTTTAACATGTAATTATTTCCAAGCAATAACCATTTTTTTATGTTTACAATCTATTTTTGTCAGAGCATGTTAATCTTATAGCTCCTGGGTCTTTTAATGAGATAAGAGGTAATCAGATTAAAACCCTGCCTGGTTGTTTAAGCGTGTATTATTTCTGTGATTGTTTTTTTACTAAGAAATTGTCATTCCTAATTAATATTATCGTTTATTTGTAACGAGCCAACATATTCCTTAAAATCACAAATTACTTAAAATAAACAAAATATAATGTTAATTACAAATCTAAACTGTTATTAAGTAAGATTCAATCTTAGCAAAAATGTATAATAATATATGTTATATTATAATTTGCTTACAATTATTTTTCTTGAAAGAGCTAAATAATACAAGGATTGAAGGAAATAATTTACTGCAGTTTCTTAGAGAGATTATACATCATACTGATTATTCTTTTAGTGGAAATAATCATTAATTGTTGATAAGCCATTAGGGTAACATAATTTTTTACTAAATGGACACTATTTGTATTCTTTACTAATGATGGAAAAATTCCCTTAGAACAGGCTAAAATAAAACTCTGATAAACGATCTTCTTGTGAAAAATGTTTCTTGCATTTAATCAATATCAATGTACTTTGTTGAACTGGTGTTTGATGTTTTAATCTCTTTTTTAGATTATTGATACGTTTTTGAAGCTTACTTCAAAGAAAACCTCTCTAATTTGTGAAGCATAAAAATTTTACTTAGAGTAGATGTCTTACAAGCATTATTTTGGTACACTCCTGATATAAAGATAACAAATCATCATGTTTTTATAGAATTTATATTATTAATTTCATAGAATTTGCAATGACTATTATACATTTTGCTGTGGCATGGAATATGCTATCATTACAACGAGAGTAAACACACATTTAGGACATTTTTGTAAGATAATGATACAGTAGACTCTCAGTTATCCAGCACCCGCAGGGATTGATAGATGCCAGATAAATGGAGTTTCTGGTTCCTTGAGAGTCACTATTAAAAGAGGCCTAGATTAGCTGCACATACAATGCTTTGCTAAGTATATTTGTCAGTGAGGGCTGTTCTAGCAGCAGCAGCGGCTTTCACTCCTCACTTACATACAGGTTCGTTCGGCTGGAGGGTGCGATGCTGAACCCGGGGAATGTAATGCCAACACTGCCCTGACTCACTCATGCCTGTCTGCTTCCAGGTAACAATGAATTGCAGAGACATACAGTGGGGGAAATCTAGGTGCCTCTTTGCATTCTGTGGCATGACAACCTGGCTCCTGGCATTTGTTGAGCCCTGTAAAATGTAATTTTTATTTAAAGTACAGTATTCCAAAAAAAATTCTGGTTGCTTGAATTCTGGTTAACTGAGAGTCTACTGCATTTAGTTTGTCAGGGACAGTCAATCACACTCTGCACCAGTTGACATAATGATGCATCCAGAACGTAGAAATTCTTTGCTTCCACATAACAGTGTTTGGATACTTATTTATGCATATGCTGCATAATAAGTTTAAAGGACCACTGGGGTGAAAAAAATTTAAATAGCTTTGTTTAACAAACGACTCTCAGGATCTTTACCTTGTGCAGATTAAGGGGCTTGTGTACCTCAATGAAGCTTTAAGCAGTACCATGTATACAGACACTTCATTTATGATTTTCTTCTGTGAAAAGGGCTTCTATTTCAAAAATTCAAAAAGTATTTCAACAAGGTTTTAGAAGAACTTTACATTGGTGTGCCACATGTTGTGCTGAATTAACTGGCCCTTTAAGATCCTTCTCCAGCGATGTATGGACTGAGGACTACCAGATGTGCAGTCTATTGAGTTCTGCAGTCAGAAACAACTGCATGGCTGGGCAACAAAGTACTACACTTAAAATAAGACAACTTGATTTTAGAATATAAAAATTATGGCAACACTGCAATGTGAGTATCATATCATATCATATTCAATTGAACCATCACACTCTCATATGCACACACATTAACCCAACACACATAGATAGCTGACTACAGATATATGGGGCAGCAATAACCATGTAAATTCAGGAAGCAAACATATTATTATCATAATTGTTATCAATGAAATGTCTGTCCAATACATGCAGTTAAAACTGATTTTGAGTAGCAGTCACCAATTAGCTCAAGATTGATTTGACACAAAGCTGGAACACAAATTTAACTCGATTTAGACAATTTTCGCAACTCAAAGAAAATCACCTAAGCAAGGGAAAAAAATGGCCCCCGAAAAAAATGAAAACGAGGCTACTTGACCGTGAAGCGTGCAAAACATAGCCGGACACGTTGCAGTTTGACAAGGCACGTACGAGATACCACAACGGACTGTTACTAAAGACGAAAAATCCTTCTGATGCGCATAACACATACAATATCGCCGCCATTTTACGACAATCTACACAATAACGCACGCAGCCTATATATAGGGCACACTTTACAAACTGCTGACACTTTCTCCTCAGGTGATGACAGTTTGACTGGACATTTTCTGCTGCCGGAAAATCCAAAGAGATTGGTAGCTCTTCAGGATATTGATTGCTGGATATATATTATAGATAGGTAAAGTATATTAATTAATTAATTATTTATTAATTTAAAAATATATTAATAAAAAAAATGACATTACTACATTTTGCAATACTTGTACTTTAGCACAATATTATTCATTAACCATTTTAACTATGTTTATTAATTGATTAATTAATTTTTAATGGACATTCATTTATTAATTATTTTAAAAAAAATATACAATTGTCACTACCTTTACTTTATGATTACATTATTGATTAACTCTTTATAATATATTTAGGAATTGATTAATTACTAATGTCCATTGATTAACTAATAATTCATTATTAATAATAAGAAAGTTCATAAAAAATGGATCATAAAATATGTATATTTTTCACTGCCTTACATTTTGGGGTTGATGCTCAACTATTAATGTTAATTTATTACTTTATTAATAAGTAAGATTAATAATGTTCATTAATTAATTATTAATTAGTCATATTAACAAATTTAGTAAAGAAAATATAAAAAAACAAATAGTGGACTTACATTTTGTGGTTGCTGCTGAACTATTATTGTTCATTAATTACTACATTGATCATTCATAAAACACATTTTTGGGGGAAAATGAAAACATATGTACATTTTGCACTGCACTTAAATTTCAGTGTTGCTACTTAATTATTACATTGCTGTTATATTTATGTTTTCAGCCTTCATTATTAATGCAATTGTTTTCGTGTGTTGATGCTTAATTATTAATGTTCTTGATTAATTATTTAATTAGTCATTTATTTTAAAGATTTCTAAATTAAATGTGCTTAAATACATCACAAAATAGGTAGATTTTACAGTGTAATCATATTTATCTGTTGCTGCTTATTGACTCAAAGGAATAGAATTGTAAACCCGCATAAATATTTACATCACTTTCTTACATTTTATAGTGCATTTACGTATATTTTGCATCTATGCCAATTAAAATCATACAAACATTAACAATGCTTTTTATTTTATTTGACAGTTTGATCATCTGGCCACCCGAATACACACAGGGGAGTTTGCAGCATTTGATCTGCAATCAGATCACCTTCACAGGTATATACTTTTTAAGAATTTAAATGTATTTTACTTGATGCATGTATGACAAGAACAACAAGTACTTTCAATGATTCATACAAACAAAATATTTAATATGATTTTTACATCTTTTGACAGATTTCTCACGTCTGCACTTGCCTGAACACAGGAGTCGCCTCTGCAGCATTTTACATTATAGAACATCTACTTCACAAGTATATGATTTTGTGATGACATTATTTACAAATATAGGATTAAGTATTTTTTAGAGCCCATGGATGACAGATATTGCTTAATTAATTTAAGTGATTTATTTAAAAAAATATTGAATAATGACAAGAAAAAAAAAAAAGGAATACATATATACTTAGCTATTGATGTTTGAAATAATTACACTTTAGCATCATATCTTGATTTATTGATTAATTAGGCATCATATCTTCATTTATTCATTAATTTATGTAGTACCAAAAAGCTATTTCCGTTTCTCCTTCTTTACAAAAACATGTTTACAGGTTGAGATTTTGCAGTCATTACACTTTTTGCAAGTGGATTTTCCTTTACAGATAAAGGCTGATAAATTGCAGAGTGCACTAATTGTGCCCAGGCGAGAGGGGTGTGGCTTGACTGCTAAACTAGTGTAAAAGGTTTGTAAGCTGTTTTGGGGCTGTTTACAAGTGGATTTACCTTACAAGTAAAGGCTGATAAATTGCAGAGTGCACTAATTGTGCCCAGGTGAGAGGGGTGTGGCTTGACTGTCTAACTAGTATAAAAGGTTTGTGAGCTGTTTTGGGGCCTGTTTACAAGTGGATTTTCCTTTACAGATAAAGACTGATAAATTGCAGAGTGCACTAATTGTGCCCAGGTGAGAGGGGTGCAGCTTGACTGTTTAACTAGTATAAAAGGTTTGTGAGCTGTTTTGGGGCCTGTTTACAAGTGGATTTTCCTTTACAGATAAAGGCGGATAAATTGCAGAGTGCACTAATTGTGCCCAGGTGAGAGGGGTGTGGCTTGACTGCTAAACTAGTATAAAAGGGTTGTGAGCTGTTTTGGGGCCTGTTTACAAGTGGATTTACCTCACAAGTAATGGCTGATAAATTGCAGAGTGCACTAATTGTGCCCAGGTGAAAAGGCAGTAGTTAGTATAAACGGGAGAAGGGGCGAACTTGTGAGCTTGCGAACATTTTCGGTATCAGGTGCAGTTCTAGTGAAAGTGTAGGAGTTTAAACATGGGTAGGAACTTCAAAGAAAAGGGAGGGCAGATTTATAGTGCAAAGGAGGAAAACTTTATACAAATATATTATTTTATATTCTTTATTTTTCCCACTGAAATTTTGTAGACAATAATAATAATTATGAGTCAGTCCAGTGGCAACCTCACTCAGTGTACATCCTGTCATATGTATGCAATACTGGAAAAGATGATCCAGGGTCCATACCTCTGTGAGAGGTGTGAGCATGTTGCCTCTCTGGAAGTTCAAATTGGAGATCTGGAGCGGAGAATTGCAGCACTTAGTGATATTGCTCCACTGGAAAGGGGGTTGGTGCTCACTGAGCACAGTTTATCTGGGCCTAGCATGGAGGGCGAAGCTGGGGCTAGTGAGGATGTCCAGGGAGGTAGCTGGGTTACAGTTACAAGGGGAAGCAGGGGGAACAGGAGGAGGCAGGTCAGTTCTGAGTTGGCAAACACCAACAGATTTGCCAGATTGAGTGATTGAGGAATGGCAATGCCAGATAGAGCTGTTCCCTCTAACAGCCGGGAGAACAGCTCTACTGGAGGAGAGGGAGGGCAGAATAGGCAGAGCAACAGACAGGTTTTGGTTGTAGGGACTCTATAATTAGGAAGGTAGACAGCGTTATTTGTCATCCAGATCCCAGCAATCAATAGTTTGCTGTCTCCCGGGTGCTCGGGTTCGTCATGTTGTGGATCGGGTAGACAAATTATTGGGAGGGGCTGGAAATGAACCGGCGGTCTTGGTACATATTGGTACCAATGACAAAGTTAGTGGAAGATGGAGTGTCCTAAAGAATGATTTTAGAGAACTAGGTCATACGCTGAAGGCAAGGACCTCCAAGGTAGTATTTTCTGAGATACTACCAGTGCCACGTGCTAGCCCAGGGAGGCAAAAGGAGCTCAGGGAGGTTAATGTGTGGCTAAAGATGTGGTGCACTAAGGAGGGGTTTGGGTTTTTAGAGCACTGGGCTGACTTCTCACTTCAGTACAATCTCTACAGTAGGGATGGATTGCACCTTAATGATGAGGGAGCTTTTGTACTAGGGGATAGGATGGTAGAAAGGCTGGAGGAGTTTTTAAACTAGAAGGTGGGGGGGAAGGACTAGATATAAGTAATGGGGTAGAAAGTGTAGAGGGTATAAGAGATGAATTAACAACTCATAGGGGAGGAGATGGGGGGAGGGGTAGTATAGTCAATAGGGAGGTAGTACTAAGTAATTCAAGTTCAGTGGCAGGCGCTTCAGAACTACAGACTCATAACATAAGGTGTATGCTTGCTAATGCCAGAAGCTTGCCATGAAAAATGGGAGAGTTAGAATTTTTAGCAATTAATGAAAAATGGGAATCTCATGACTGGACTGTTAATCTGGATGGTTATAGCTATTTAGGAAAGATAGAGGCAATGGTAAACGAGGAGGAGGGATTTGTCTGTATGTTAAGCCTGAATTTAAGCCTATAGTCAGAGAAGATATTTATGGTGGACCTAGTGATAAAGCTGAATGTTTGTGGGTAGAGTTAAATAGTGGAGCAGCAAATTCCAAAAGAATATTAGTAGGAGTATGCTATAAACCCACAAATATAGCAAATAATCTAAATTTTGTCAAATTTCCACAAAACAAGATTCGAGTAGAACAATATTGTGGATTGATGGATTATGTCGCTGAATTGGCTGCAAACAGAGACATTCCTGCTGGCCGAGCAATGATTTTGCCATCTTCTTTCCAAGGTTCTCCTCGCAATATGCGAGAAAGAAACAATGATGCCATGGCTATTGTCACTAAATTTGGCAAACCAGAATTATTCATTACATTTACATGTAATCCACAATGGCCAGAGATCAAAGAAAATTTACTGCTTGGACAAACTACTTCTGACCGACCAGATTTGGTGGCAAGAGTATTCAAAATAAAACTCAATTCATTAATTCATGATATAACTAAAGCAGACTTATTTGCAAATTGTGTGGCTTTTGTTCATACCATTGAATTTCAAAACAGAGGCTTGCCACATGCACATATACTTTTAATCTTGTAAGAAAAAGATAAATTGAATACGGCAGACAGGGTGGATTCAGTAATTACTGCTGAACTGCCACATCCAGAGAAACATTCCAACCTTTATGAGATTGTAACTCGTAGAATGATACATGGTCCATGTGGAGAGATCAATCCAAATTCACCATGTATGGAAAATAAAAAATGCATAAAAGAGTTTCCAAAACAATTTCAAATGCAGACTTATGTTAATTGTAATGGATACCCTTTGTATAAAAGAAGAGAAGGACAAAGTGCTAATTTCCATGGCCAAAATAGATATGTGTGATAGGATCAGATTAGTGAGTAATCATGTATTCTGATGTGTGTATCAATTATATCTGGGCACCAAGATATAATGAGAGAAAATAATGCACAGAAGTCAGAGTGTCATCAGAATAATCTCTGAGTTTATTTGGACGGCCCGTCCCTTATATAGCATAACACACGTCACAACTAATAGCATAGTTGAAAATAGGGTTAAATACATATTTGCAAGCAAGTGTCTTTCTTTCTGTCTAACTCAGCAAAACGATCCTTATCTAATCTTGGCTTCCTATAGATACCTTGTCTCAGTAGTATCTGAAACAAAGACAGGATATAGGAAACAGATGTTTTAAAGAACATTAACGTAAACATTCTACAGATGACATACTTAAACATTCTAGTATGATACAAGATAAGAGACAAGCTGTATAACTTTTTATAATCATGATATTCTTAGCTAATAATTTCTAAATGAAGAAATTAAAATACCTAACAATGTGGTTCCATACAATCCACATTGGCTGATGAAGTACAATGCACATATCAATGTGAAAGCTTGCACTTCTATCAAATCCATCAAATATGTGTATAAATACATATATAAAGGATATGATACAGCATCTGTTGTTGTGCAAGGTGCGCAAAATGGAAAAGACAATCCGCTTTTACATGACGAACTTTCATCTTATTTAGATGCTCACTATGTAAGTGCTCCAGAAGCAATGTGGCGTCTTCTCAAATTTGAGATGCATGATCGGTCACGTGCTGTGTATCGATTAGCTGTCCATTTGCCACAATGTCAATTTGTTTGCTTCACTGCAGGCAATGAAACAAATGGTTTAGCACAAAGTGAACATAAAGCAACAACGCTTACTGCTTGGTTTCAGTTAAATTGTCAGGACACTCAGGCCAGACAATTTCTATACATTGACATTCCAAATCACTATGTATTGTATAAATGGTGAATGGAGACAACGAAAGAAACATAATTATAAAATTATCCCAAGAATATATACAGTCCACAAGACATTGAACGTTTCAGTTTAAGATTACTTCTTTTACATGTTCCCGGTGCACAAAGTTATAAACATTTACGCACAGTCAATGACATTGTTTATGAGACTTTCCAGTTAGCTGCAAGTCATCAAAACTCTCTGGCAGATGATACAGAATGGGAGAGATGTCTCGAGGCAGCAGCACTATGTCAAATGCCAAAGCAAATGAGAAAACAATTTGCTTTCATTTGTATCTTTTGCAATGTACCAGATGCATTAACTTTGTGGGAAACATTTAAATTTCATATGTGTGAAGATTTATTGAAATGTTACAATGAGACCATTGCACAATTGAAAGCATTAATGGAAATACAGGAAATCTTTATTTGTCATGGATTGAATTGTGCCAATTTTAATCTGCCTGATCCAGGAATTATAGATGAAATTAACTTTGATGAGTATGACAATGACATTGAATACCAAAAAACACAAGAAAAAAATGGAACTTTAAATGCATTGCAATTGGAAGCATTTTACACCATTACAAGTGCAATAGAAGAGGACATGCTCAAAGAGCGTTATTTCTATCTGGATGGCCCTGGTTGATCAGGAAAAACGTATCTATATAATTTGTTGATGAGTTGCATTCGAGCACAGGTTCAAATAGCACTGCCATTTGCAACCACTGGAATTGACACACTTTTGTTAGAAGGTGGTAGAACTGTGCATGTGGATTTAAACTGCCAGTTCCCATTCTGGAAACATCAGTGTCGCATATTCTAATGAATTCATTACAAGCCAAAAAATTGCACAAGAGTTATAATTATAATACATGAGGCAACTATGATGTCATATCATGCCCTGCAATGTATTGATCGATTATTAAAATAAGTTATGGCTAATGATTTGCCATTTGGTGGAAAGGTGACTGTAATGATATAGGAATCACAAGGTTTTGGAGATCAGCAGCCTAGATCAGCAATGATCCAATTCAGCAACTTGTAGGTGAAACAGGAACAAGCTTTATTGAAGGGAACAGGAACCACAATAATCTGACAAGGTACATAGACAGGAAGTGCCTTATATAGGCCAAGGACCAGACACCTGACCAGACACAGCTGAAGAGACTAGTCACTGATCCTATTGCTAGCAGAGTCAAGGTTTATCAGATCTCAAGGAAATTCACAAAGGCAGGCTGGCTTAGTGGTAGGGAAGAGGTTCAGCAGCCTGGGGACCAGAGTTCAAAACCCAGCAGAGTCAATTCCTCACATTACCCCCGCCTCTATAGGTGCAGCCTCTGGATGCCCTATTACCCGGTTTAACAGGGTACTGCACATGAAAAGACTGAAGAAGATCAGGAGCATGAATATTGTCCACTGGTTCCCACGAACTATCCTCCTCACCATAGCCTTTCCAACGAACCAGATACTGAAGCTTGTTGCGGAAGATCCTGGAGTCCAGAATTTTCTCCACCTCGTATTCATCCTCACCATCCCCGAGGACTGGAGGTGGGGTAGGCAGGGCTTGGCCAGGGAAAGTGTTGTCATGGAAAGGTTTCAGCAGTGCAACGTGAAACACCGGATGTATTCTCATGGAATCTGGAAGTTGTAAACGAAAAGTGACAGCATTGATCTGAGCGATGATCTCAAAAGGTCCCATGAACCTCTGGCCCAATTTATGAGAAGGAATCCTAAGCTTAAGATTCCTTGTTGACAGCCAAACCTTGTCACCAACATGATAAACTGGGGCCTCTGTTCTATGCCTATCAGCAGCTCTCTTGTAACTTTCCTGATCCTCCGAAAGAGTCTCCTTCAACAGGTCTTGGGAATCTCGTAAGGTGGTTAGCCAATCAGTGACTCAGGAATGGAAGTAGTAATTGGGAGACTCACTAGAAAGGTTGGATGGTAACCATAGTTGGCAAAAAATGGGCTCAGAGAAGTGGAGCAGTGTTGGGCATTGTTATAGGCAAACTCCGCCGTGGGTAGAAAATCCAGCCAGTCATCCTGCAGGTAACTAATATAGCACCGCAAATATTGCTCTAAAGTCTGGTTGGTTCGCTCAGTCTGTCCATTACTTTGTGGATGAAAAGCTGATGACAGATTTACATTAATACCTAGATTAGAGCAAAAATGTTTCCAAAAACGAGATGTAAACTGCACTCCCCTGTCAGAAACTACTTCATCAAGCGAAATATTTCCCGAATAACCAGGTCATCCGTCTATTTAGCTGAAGGGAGACCACGAGCTGGTATGTAATGACCCATCTTAGTTAACCTGTCCACAACAACAAGAATGGTAGTGTGTTCCTTAGAGGGAGGTAAACGGGCATCTTGTGCAGGTGTAACAGTAGCAGCCGCAACATCACGTGCCCTGTAGCTGGTATACTCACTGTGCATTGACTGAACTTTATTTTGCAGTTCAGCTACCTGGTCCTGCAGCACTTGTATGGTCTGTGCCTGGGTCTGCACAGTTCTTGCAGTAAAAGCAACCTGCTGGGCCAATGCAGAATCTGACCCGGCGGTCTCCTTGAAAGGGCCAGATTATTCTTTAATGATATCACAAGGTTTTGGAGACCAGCAGCCTAGGTCAGCAATGATCCAATTCAGCAACTTGTAGGTGAAATAGGAACAAGCTTTATTGAAGGTAACAGGAACCACAATAATCTGGCAAGGTACATAGACAGGAAGTGCCTTATATAGGCCAAGGACCAGACACCTGACCAGACACAGCTGAAGAGACTAGTCACTGATACTATTGCTAGCAGAGTCAAGGTTTATCACATCTCAAGGAAATTCACAAAGGCAGGCTGGCGCAGTGGTAGGGAAGAGTTTAGCAGCCTGGGGACCAGGGTTCAAAACCCAGCAGAGTCAATTCCTTACAGTGACGTTGTTAGGAGGAGATTTCAGGCAAACATTACCTGTGCTGCCACATGGCAATCGGACTGTAAGCGGTGTCAAATATTTACACACCTTAAATTAGAAGTAAATATGAGATCTGAAGGCCAAAATCAATTCAATGATTGGCTCATTCAGACTGGAGAAGGAAAACAGCCAAAAATAAATAATTTACCTGATGATGCTGTACAAATTCCACCAGAAATTATTTCAAAAGAACCACTCATTTTGGCAATCCTTCTCAATACCATCAATAACGAGGATTACTCAGACATTGCAAGCAAAGTCATATTGACATCCAAAAATATAGATGCCTTGAATCTAAACAACGAAATATTAAAATTAATCAATGCACCCCAAAAAACTATTACAGTGCAGATCCTGTTCTGGCTGATGACAAAGATAGTGAAGCAAACTTTAGTATGGAATTCATTAATTGTTTAACTCCCTCTGGAATGCCACCACATGTTTTGCAATTTAAAAAGGGGGCAATTGTCATGCTATTGAGAAATATGAATTCCAAAAAAGGACTTTGTAATGGGACCAGATTAATTGTGAAGGATTTAAAGGATCATTTTATACATGTATTATGAGTGGGTACACATAAAGGGGAACCAGTTCTCATACCGAGAATTGATTTGGCTCCAAGTGAGAGTGGTTTGCCTTTTGTCCTTCAAAGGAGACAATTTCCCATTATCATGGCATTTGCCATGACCATCAATAAATCCCAAAGACAAACTTTTAAGTCTGTGGGTATTTTTTTGAAGGAACCTGTATTTGCATATGGTCAACTATATGTTGCATTTTCAAGATGCAATAATCCAGAGGAAATTTAAGTACATGTTGAAGAAAACCCAAGTCAGGGTGATTTATTGGAAGATGGATGCGTTTTTACAAAAAACATTGTGTACTATGAGGTGCTGTAAATATACAGGACAGTGGATTCATTTAGACAACAACATTTTATGCTACACGGACTGATTTTAGAGGACCGCTATTTCAATAAGAAACTCTACACAATGGCAAAAAAAACAAAGAGAACAGTGGTTTTACTTCCAGAACCAAATTTTAGCTCTCTATTTCACATGTTAACATTGTATTTTCAAAGTTGTGGAAAGTTGGTTCATTGTTTATTGTATATAGTCAAGGATTTATGTTACTACACGTTTCATAATTTGTTAATACATTGAACTGTATAATTTAAATAGAGAGTATTGATTCAGGGGGTAATCCGATGGCCAGTTAATGGGGTCAGGAAATAATTATTTATTTTCCCTCTTTGATACAATTGGCCAAGTTTCAATGGGGGGGTTGCATTGTTTGCCTTCCTCTGGATTCAATGCCAATTTAGTTTAACAAGTGTTTTAAAAAAAATGAATGTTACAAAGCATCTCATTGTTCAAACTAGTTATTTACAGAAAGTTTACATAGTTGTCTGTTATTCATGGACAAACTATCAATTCAAAATGTTAGTATTGTTAAAAAAAAAGGTTCAAGATTGTTTAAAATACAAGTTGCATGTTACAAACTTTTATGTTATGGTTTACAATATGTATTCATGAAAACTTTACACATTGTTATATTGTTATTCCATATATGACAAGAGTTAATATTGCAAAAAAAAATGTTCTATACCTGTTGGTGAAATACAAGTTGAAAGTTGAAAAAATAAAAAGTTGTATTCAACATTTTGTATTTCTTTGTACATAATAAAAAAAAGGTTAAGAATGTCAGAGACTCATATTGTGTGGCAAACAGTTTTCACAGCATTAAAATTTTATTGACTGTCATTTTTTGACGGGCAAATTGCTAGTATTGATATTAGCTATGATCTACAATGATCATGATACAACTCAATTTTTATCTGGGGGAAACAACCACCACAGCCAATTACAAGTGACCATGATGTCAGTGATATGGAAACACACAACAAACAATTGTTTAGAGAATCAATACTCAAACGTTATTATCCTTTCACTTTAGTACCCAGGAGTCATACCCTGGCCACAGAGACACAGGCGGTGACTCCACAGGAGGAGCAACCACATTCACACCTGCAAGTAGTGGTGGAGGAAGATGAGAACATTCCAGAGGGCCCGGGACTATCACAGGAAGCTGGCCCATCAACAATAAGATGGCCACCCACACCACCATTGTGGGAAATACCCCCCAGGCCCTCACATGCATCATGGATACGTTATCAGCCTTTTCATTCACCTCACATGTTATGGAGCCAGCAACCACCTCCTCAGATGTCCTGGTACTGGAGACCACCATCAGCAGGCCCACCACTGCCACCTGGTCAGATACCATGGATGTCTTGGCTGGACCCCATCGTCCTCCACTCCTAACCTGGTCTCAACAAACCTGGGCTACACCACCACCACGGCCGACACCACTGCCATGGCTGACACCACTGCCACTGTCCACACCAACACCATCGACCATGGCCAACACCATCGCCACGGGCACCCCTGTCATCACCACAGCCAATCGACAGTCCCGGTATGTCCAGTGCCAGATCTCACGAAAACAACAATCTGAGGGACCTCATTCACCACATCCACCAGATGGAGGACCACAGCAATATCACCTTAATGGAACAATTGGCATTCCAGGTGGAAAGGCAGAATGACTTTGCAACCACTCATGTTGACAGCATCAAATTACTATCTGGTGAGGTGAGGAGGCACAATCAAAGGATGGAAAGGTATGAGCGAAATTCTCATAGGGACTGACAAGCCCAGACAAGTCTCATTGAGTGGCTAGTGCAATTGGCGGAAGGCCAGATCATATCTCTCCAGTCATCAGTTCCACAGGCTCCACTCCCATTGCAACCAGAGCCTCCTCCTCATCTCACACTATATCGTTAACGCCAGCTGCTACACAGCCACACCAGTTAGACGCACTCCTCACTATAACACCTCCTCAACATGGTAGAGGGAGGAAGTGTGCGGACACGGAAAGTGAGAGCCCAGTGCTGAGAAAGAGGAGGTAGGCGCGAACATCCGCTGAGTCCTCCTCATCACACTGCTCAATGAATATTCATTTGTATTAATGTTGACATACTATTGGCTGACTACAGAGTGTGTACATGTATGGTTATGTTTAACATTTCAGCAATTGATGTTCAATGTGGATTGCCGTTGAGATGAGGTGTTGAAGTCAATCCAAACAGTGTTCTGATTGATATCTTATTCTTGTCTCTGTAGGTTTTAATAGCCCAATCTCAAAGCCATAAAAATATGTTCCTCAACCTCCTGTTTCTGTATTCCAGACTCTGCTCATCCATTTGGGATTATTCCGTAATTCATAAAAACACACTGTGTGAGGAATAGAATTGTATGACATTATCCATGATTGTTTGCATCGGATTAATTGAGCAGATGCTAACCAAAAGTAAGTCCTATGCACATTACTGGTTATTTCGATTAAATGGAGTGATTTCTGATGATCTTTTTTTCAACAGATTCCGATTGCAGTGGTGTAGTGACCACATGTGACCCTGGTAGGTGCTATGCATCATGATTATTCTAGACTATGACATTACCCCCTTAAGGGATCCCCTTTTTACCCCAAAAGCCTCTTTCCCTTCTGGGATCCTCCCACATCACACCCATGAAATTAATGTACAATTTTGCACATTTCTGAGTGTGCTCTGTGTATGAAATATAGCTTTTTTATACCGTTCTCACTGTGTCTGTGTGTTTTCAATGGTTGGGGTTTTGGGACATCCAAACACATCCCATTTGTGTCACAAACCTATATCTGTAAACTAATGAGCCCTAGTTACTATGTAATAGATTAATACAAATAATAATAATAATAATAATAATAATAATAATATAATATCATATACAAGCCTCTGTTCTGTGATTTATTAAAAGAAGTATATCAATTAATGTATAATTACAAAAGATCTGACAACTTGCGCATTGATTAGTGGGCAGCTGAGAGGGTGTGTGGGTTTGCCTGTGTGAAGCTATATCAGTGTGTGGCTTTTTGTGGTCTGTTTGCCTCTGTTCTGTAATTTCTCTTGAACAGTAAACTGTGTTTGGTTACTTTGTCAAGATATTTATATCAAGATATTCAATATAATCAATATAAGTGAATCGAGTATAACGTTGACAAATATAGCTTTCAAATAAAATAGGGTTTATTTACAATAGCACAATAAAATTATAATATAATAATGATAATCAGAAAAATATAATTCACAATTCTAATAACCCATTCAAATTTAAAACAATATTATCATGATTAAATGTTATGAAATATAAACTATCCTAACATCTCTATCAACAGAAACCTTCTAAGATAATATTAAAAAGAATAAAGTAACAATTAAATACTATTAATAAATATCTTCATTCGGCACCCCGACCTTCGAGCTCAGCTGAATATCTCGTTGTCATCAGGGCACAGAGAACTGCGCTCTAATGGCGCTCTGCGTTCCAGCCTGCATCCCAGACTGCTTGGCAAGGTAATAGCCTGACAGTACACAATGCTCTATATGTACAGTACACACTGCTATCCACATACAATACACACTACTTTATACATATAGTACACACTGCTCTACATATACAGTACAGTACACTCTACAAGTTACACATCCATGTTGGGTGACCAGAGTCCAGGGTGCCCAGGGACACCCGAAATACCCAGGTACACCCAAAAGCACCTGTATGTGTAACTTGTAGTGTGTACTGTATATGTAGAGCAGTGTGTACTGTATGTATAGAGTGGTGTGTATTGTACATATAGAGCATTGTGTACTGTAAGGCCCTTACCTTACTAAGCAGGCTGGGATACAGGCTCGAGCGCAGAGCGTCATTAAAGTACAGTTCTCTGCGCCCTGATGATGGCACGCTATTCAGCTGCGCGCAAAGGACATGCCATCCTTCAGTCCGTAGTTAATAATCAAACAAAATCATTCTTATCGATATAGCATACCAAAACAATGTATTAGCAGTATATATATATATATATATATATATATATATATATATATATATATATATATCCACCCTGTAGAATTATATGGCAATCAAAAGAATAATACTTTAGTAAACCACATATGGAAATAGTCAATTACTATCTAAACAAGTACAACAAATATCTAATAGGTGATAGGACAAACTGATCAATATCTATATATATGTATTGGTAATAGTTCAATGTTTTGTAATATAATTGATTTAATAGCAAAATATATAAATTTATCTGTCTTGAATATTTAAAATAAATTCTGTATTGCAAAATTAATTCTGGGTATTAATTTTGCAATTACCAATAAGGTTTCTTTTATATCTCTGGTTAGAAGTTTACATAATTACATTTTCTGTCATATAATTATCAATCATATCACAAAATCAGAATCAAATCTATACATTACCAGAGATCAGTGACAAAACCCAATTCAGTGTAGAGTGTAAATCCTTGTCTTCAAATCAATTTTATAGAAAAAGTTAAATATAGCAGAATCCCCAAAAATAAACCTGTGCTCTCAAAAGTCTTTCTTGAGATCTATGATCACCTTCCTCCTCCTTTGTCCTTTCCTTTTTTTAATAGGGCAGTCTTAAATAGACAATCCTTATCTAAGGGTTTTTCCTAAATACATATTGAGATCACTAGCTCCCTTCGGAAACAAACTAAATTTGTTTCCTAGATTCTACCAAATTTTGAATACCCTGCTTTGTTGAGACATCTGTACTCAGAAAGATCTTAAGAACACCTGAGTGTATTTTTAGCTAAATATCTGTATTTGGGTTCAGGAAATAAAATGCCTGCCCCACCATTGTTTCAAGTGAGAACTTGATGCAAACCAAACTGATATTTCCAATAATCAAACATCTATATATATATATATATATATATATATATATATATATAGTAAATAAATAGTACATCTGTGTTCACATTTGAATGTCTAAAACAAGTTAAAAAAACCTGCTTCCAGCTGAGAATTCTGATAAAAACAGTGCATTCTGGGAAGCTGAGCCAGGACATGCAAATGTGCCCACAAATGCCTCGCTCTTCCATCCATAGCCATTATCAAACATGGCTTCCTTTAATCTTATGCATGCTCTATTGCACAGCTTTAATGCAAAGCCAAGGTTGGATTAAACACAAGCTGAGTATCCTATCCATTTACAGCTGTTTCAAACATACTGGCTATCATCAGCATGGAGCGGGATCTCAGCTTGTGTTGTTGAATTATGAGTAGGTAGTTCAACACAACAATCATTCATAATATGGTGGGCAAAAGAGCGATAGAAGCCCTCCACCGTACAGTAGTACAGTATATATATATTGTGACAAAGTCATACAGAGATTTGGGAGAGTCCAAGAGGGCAGATATGTGAGCCTGAGGCTGGATAGAGGCATTTGCCCAATCCAGTCCTGCAGGTGTTAAAAAGGCTCTATTGCATCACAATGTGGCCGCAGCAGTGAACAGGCTGGGAAGTCTGTTGACAGATCAGTTGTAGCCCAAAGTCCAGAGGAGAAGTGTTGCAGTAGAGACAGAGAGAGTTTCATAGAGGGACTTCTAGAATTGTACTGGAGCTGCAGGATCTGAAACTGGATACAAAGATCCAGAGAGTCTAAAATGGGGAAGCTGTCAAGCAAAGACCACAGAGCGGGACTTAAGAAGAGAGAGGCCAGTACTGTAAATATACAGTTTATTGTAGTATTTACTATCTGTCCATCCCAGGCTTATTTGGGAGTGTATATAGTTAGGAAAGTACTCAGAGAGTTAGGTAGTCCTCTGAAAGAGCTAGGCCTATTTATTGTTTTACATATTTTCCTAGGTTTAATGGCCCTGATGAAAAACTATTAAAGATTTGGGATAACATTTAATGGCCTCTAGTGTTCCTCCATTAAGAAGAGTCATAAAACGGAGACGGTTGCCTTGCCACAATATATATATATATATATATATATATATATATATATATATATATGTGTGTGTGTATAAATCATGTCATAAACAAAAGATTATATTAAAAGAAATATATCAATAATGTATGATTACAAAAGATCTGATAACTTGTGCATTGATCATTGATTAGTGGGCAGCTGAGAGGGTGTGTGGGTTTGCCTGTGTGAAACTATATCAGTGTGTAGCTTTTTGTGGTCTGTTTGCCTCAGTTCTGTGATTTCTCCTGAACAGTTAAGTGTATTTGGGTACTTGTGCAGTGATTAGGGGTTGGTGAGAAGTAAGAACCTAATATAAACAGGGGAAGGAGCGAACTTGTGAGCTTGCGAACACTTCTAGTATAAGTGCACTGCTAGTATAAGTGTAGGAGATTAAATAAAAGGAGAGAGTTCAAAGAAAAGAGGAGCACATTGTAGTGATTTATACACTCCCCCCCCACACTGTAATTAGTGATTATGAATCAGTCCAGTGACAACCTCACTCAGTGTGAATCCTGTCACATGTATGAACTGCTGAACCAGCTGGTCCAGAGTTCATACCTCTGTGAGAGGTGTAAGCATGTTGCTTAAATTGGAGAACTGAAAAGGAGAATTGCAGCACTTAGTGATATTGCTCCACTGGAAAAGGGGTTGGTGCTCACGGAGCACAGTTTAGCTGGGCCTAGCATGGAGGGTGGAGCTGGGGCTTGTGAGGATGTCCCGGGATGTAATTGGATTACAGTTACAAGGGGAAGCTGTAGGAGGAGACAGGCCAGTTCTGAGTTGGCACACCAATAGATTTGCCACATTGAGTAAAACAGTTGGGGGTGTCCATTCAGGAATGGCAATACCATATAGAGCTGTTCCCTCTAACAGACGTGAGAACAGTTCTACAGGAGGAGAGGGAGGGCAGCATAGACAAAGCAAGTAAAAGGTCTTGGTGGTAAGAGACTCTATTATTAGGAAGGTAGACAGGGTGAATTGTCACTCAGATCCTAGCAATTTAACAGTTTGCTGTCCCCTGGGTGCTCAGGTTCGGCATGTTGTGGATCAGGTAGATAACTTATTGGGAGGGGCTGGAAATGAACCGGCGGTCTTGGTACATATTGGTACCAATGACAAAGTTAATGGAAGATGGAGAGTCCTAAAGTATGATTTTATAGAAAAAGGTAATAAGCTCAAGGCAAGGACCTCCAAGGTAGTATTTTCCAAGATACTACCAATGTCACATGCTAGCCCAGGGAGACAGAAGGAGCTTATGGAGGTTACTGCGTCGCTAAAAAAGTGGTGCATTGAGGGGGGTTTGGGTTTTTAGAGCACTGGGGTCACTTCTCACTTGGGTACAATCTCTATAGCAGCGATGGATTGAAACTTGATGAAGAGTAAACTGGTGAGCTAGGGGAAAGGATGGTAGAATGGCTGGGGGAATTTTTAAACTAGTAGGTTGGGGGAGGGAGTAGATAGAAATAATGGGGTAGATAAAGTGTAGAGGGGGTAAGAAACAAATTAACTAGTCAAAGGGGAGGAGATGGGAAGAGAGTTAGTATAGTCAAAAGGGAGGTATTGTTAAGTAACTCAAGTACTGTGGCAGGCACTTCAGAACTACAGTCACATAACATAAAGTGTATGCTTGCTAATGTCAGAAGCTTGCCAAGAAAAATGGAAGAGTTAGAATTATTAGCAGTTTATGAGAAATGGTGTTTAATAGACATTACTGAAATGTGGTGAGATTAATCTCATGACTCGACTGTTAATCAAAATGTTGAAATAGGGCACCCTTTGGGAAACAGTGATCACAACACAGTCTCATTTGAGATTGAATTACAAAATCAAAACTGTAAGAGGCCAACAAAAACCCTTAATTTTAAAAGGGCAGATTTTAACAGTCTAGCAGCCACATTAAATTCCAAGCCCGTAGCGTTATTTTTGGGATTGAAATGGAGGGAGGAGAGCGTAAGGGAAAGGAGTGAAGAGGTGGTAGGAGGAGAAGAGGAGAGGCGAGGAAGAGAGAGAGGAGAGAGAGGTGGCTCTGGGGATTAGTGGTGGAGAGGAAGAGAGGAGGAGGAGGAGGAGCAGGAGCAGAAGGAGGAGGGGATTGTAGAGGAGTAGATGGCAGGGTGGCCCCCAGAGCACCAGGAACACCTAGAACAGGGACGGAGGGGGTAGTTTGGGGGAGGAACATGCCTCAGGGACAGGTCAGGGAGGTAAGGATCCCCGTCCACAGTCGGGAGGGCAAGCACAGGGCCCACAAATACACGCACCTTGAGAATGTGGTCCTCCTTGGTGCTATACGTGTCCGCCCCATGATCCTTGCAGGAGGAGGGAAGTTAGGTAAGGGCCTGGGACTCAGACATGGAAGGAGGTAGCAGCTGATATTACAGCAGTGGGCATAGCGCTAAGGGATGTGAGGTCTGTCAAGCACCGTTTTAAAAACTTAAGGGCCAAGGTGAGGAGGATGATGGCCAAAGAGGACTGTGAGCTATAATGAGTGGGAGAGGGTCACCCATGACCTTCTAAGCCAGGTGCCCAGCAGGACCAAGCTTAGATGTCATGTGGAATATCACATACAGACTACACATGTACATGATGACCAACAAGGACACTGGCATGTCAGCTCCATGGAATTAACAAGGGATAGATGGATGCATCATTAAATCCATGAAGCTGACAAACCACTGTCATTCCTTGGCACAACACCAGTAATCAAGCAATAGAGAGTCCATGTATTGGTGTGCCCACTGCAGCCATTACAGTTACAGTATGCAGCCGGAATCAAGATAGCGTTAGGAGCCAAGAACTATCAAGACCAAAAATCCAAGAATAGATTACCAGTCCTATTAAATCCCCTCAACGTGTAAAACCGTAGCCCATATGTAGCCTGCAAGACTTATGGCTATTAAATTCTCCACATAAAGCAACCCGCTAATGATCTGTGGGTCACAGGAGGAAAAACCCTATCAATATTTGAACTCCGCGACCGCAAATCCTTTGATCTGTCAAGCACGTAACTCTTATGTTCGACAATCGATATTAAATTGCTACAAATCCACTGGCGTTCAAACCCGTAACTTGCAAATGGAGCCAAAAAGCCAACGGGTACTAGAAAGGACTCGCAAGGGGGTTAAAGTCCTATCCGTAGCACTGTAAATGCAAATATACACAGAATACTGTATTTTCAATTAAAGTGAAAGTGATGTTAGGTATTAAAATTAATAGCACAACATTCTCAAGCTCACAAATCTGCAATATAAAATACTTTTATTTCTGTTTAATTTCAGTGCTACATCGATCCCAGCAATCAATGTGTTAATACATATAATGCAACACACATGGACTAGAATATCATATTTACTGATTTATTAATATTGCATTATTTCTGTAATGAGGCTAAGATCAAAACTCGTTATTGAAACCCATAAGGCCTTGAAACATGACCTCCCTTTTCAGTGATGTAATGATGACGATCTAATTTGCCATTGGCTCCGTCTAAACCCGTAACTAAGGGTTTGACTAATTGATCATGTTCACGGACGCACAGTCAACGTTCGCAAGAATGGTTTACGGGTTTGCATCTACGGCCTGTAACTCGTGGCCTGGTTCTATTTAATAGCTCTGTAACGCAGCCGAATTTCAAGCCCGCAGCCACTGTGGGTGTGCCGATGCTTCTACTGGTTTAAAATGTAATGGGGCTGCATATCTAGCAAAATATATAACTAATCTGAGTTGCAATTAGGAAAATTATCCAGGTTCAAGCCTAGATTTCCGATAGTTAGGAGTGCACACAAAACAATGTATTATTTATCATACTAATGACTGTCTTTTCTATCTTTCAGCATCAAGGAGGTCTGGGTCAGTGGAGAGCAGGAGGCGGGAGCGTCGGCTCCATCAGAGTAGGAAGTAGAGGAGCAAGCCCGCGCAAAGCAGAAACCGGCGCAGGGGGAGGAGGAGGGAAGCGTAGCCGAGAGCCCTGGGTCGAAGGAGGAGGATTTCATTTGGCTGGTGGTGTCTCCACCTGGACCACCTGCCACACCTTGGAGATGCTGGCCATCATGCGTCAGCAGGTGGACTGTCTCTGGGGCATCCAGGCCAGCATCTCTGCCAATTATGCAGAGGTAATGAGCAGCCTGGCCAGGCGCAATAAGGAGGAATCATCTGATGACTGAATCCTACCTTGCCAGACTGCTCAAGATTGGGGCAAACCAGAGCTAATTCCAGGGAGTGACCGCAGAAGTAATGCAACGCACTCTGGTCTCCAGCCCCGCCTTCTCCATCATGAGGCACCCTCTGGCCACCAGCAGCCTGGCCCCTCCTCTACTCCCACCATGCCTCCAACACTGCAGGTTGCATCCCCCTACCCCCCACTAACAACAGGAAATGGGGGGCCGGCCATGGGGGATTTGGGCCCTGTGCCTAGACTGAGGATGTTTATGCCTTCTCAACAGCACTCCTCTCTGTGACCAATCTATTGGTCACAATGTTAACGTAATCTAGTCTGGCTACAGAGTCTTGGATCTTGGCCTATGTGATGGTGATATTTTGTATGCAGATGGCTACGTCCCATCACATGGTCCATGATCCTCTACTCTGTGGACACAGAATTCTGTAGAACATGTCACCAATTGATGGTCACTGAGAATTGCTGTTGTGAATAGATGCTGTAGTCCTTATCTTTTTAAGGCCTTATTTTGTAGGTGTTATTTTTTGTTATTCTATTTTGTTTTAGGTACGATTCAGGTCCATGGAGGCATCTTCTGCATCTACAAGCATTGTGAAGGAAATGTATGAGGTGTAAGGTTTTCACAGTGCCTCTCAGGTAGACATGCTAATGACAGTCAGCATTGATATATGCACTAGTAAAGCATGTGATCCTGACCTCAATATCAATCTGAGAACAGATCCTTGGGTCTGATGTAAGTAACAGTGGATCTGGCTGCTGAGCTTTGTGTCCTTTCCGTATTAGTGGGTATTTTCCCTTACTGCTGATTATCCAAAGACCTAGCTAATTGTTAGTAATGCTTGCAGACAGGAATCAGGGGAGTTGGTATATTGTTGCAGTTACAATATTTAGCACTGTACATGCATGTTGATTACATTTTTTTATCTTCCTCTGCCTTTTTTTAGTTGACAACTTTTTTTCAGAATTTTGTTTTGTCCCCACACTGTATGTGTGAAACTGGATTGGATTACACAGTCCAGAGGTTAAATCATCTGTTTCATTGAGTAGATCTAGACAAGTTGTAAGTGCCATGCACATTAATGGTTTCTTCATTTAAATGGAGTGATTTGTGATGATCCTTTTTTTCATCAAATTCCGATTGCAGTGGTGTAGTGACCACATGTGACCCTTGTAGGTGCTATGCATCATGCTTATTATAGACTATGACATTACCCCCTGTAGGTATCCCCTTTTTCCCACAAGCCTCTTGCTCTCCCGGGATCCTCACACACCACACCCATGATATTAATGCACAGTCTTCTCCATTTCTGATTGTGCTCTGTGTATGTAATAAAGCTTTGTTTTACTGATCTCACAGTGTCAGTGTGTTTTCAATGCTTAGGGTTATGGAACATCCACATACATCACATTTGTGTCACGTTCTTATATATGTAAACTAATGACCCTAGTTACTATGTAATAGATCAATACATATAAAAATAATAATAGTCATAATAGCATTAGATATCAAATAATAATCTATATTTATCACATATATAGTTGTGAGCGTACGGGTCGTTGCTCACGCTTGCGGGCTCGCGTAGCGAGCCCGCGGCCCTCGCGTAGCGAGCCGCGGGCCTCGCGAAGCGAGCCGCGGCCCTCGCGTAGCGAGCAGCGGCCCTCGCGTAGCGAGGTCACTGGGCAAGGGCAAGGGCCTCAGTTGCTGGCATGGAGCGCCGAAGGCGCTCCATGCCAGCAACTGAGGCCCCTCGCGAAGCGAGGGCCTCAGTTGCTGGCGAGGTCACTGGGCAAGGGCCTCAGTTGCTGGCATGGAGCGCCGAAGGCGCTCCATGCCAGCAACTGAGGCCCCTCGCGAAGCGAGGGACTCAGTTGCTGGCGAGGTCACTGGGCAAGGGCCTCAAACCCTCGCAAACTTCACGTCGCTACTCAAAAAACACGACACACAAATTACGACACTCGCTAAATTTTACGAGGAACGCAAACAACCTACGAAACACGTTACCACACATTACGACCTCGCAAACATCGGACGCAACACGCCGACATACAAACATTTAAAACACAATACATACACACAGCACATACATAAAAACCTTACCTACACCAAGAGGGAGCACCCAGGACCTCAAAAATGCAACTTAGACCTCGATTTTACTCGAAATAAAAGAGTTTTGAGACTAAAAAAAAATCTAAGCGACAGAAAAAATGGCCGCCGAACAAAACGAAAACGAGGCTACAGCACTCTAAACTCGCAAAACACCACAACAAACTCGCAAAACACCACAAGAAACTCGCAAAACGCCACAAATAACCTACCGATATTCATACCACACAGTGCACACATTCAGCATGCTTACACAGCAGCTCCACACCACTAATGCTGCAGCAACATCAACACAGATTGCCAGCTCTTCATCACAATGCTTCAAAATAGGTACAGTATATTCATTTAGTAATGTATTACATATTTCATTATTAGACACCAAACAGCATTAGCTACCTTACAATTTCATTGCCGTCATTTTTTGACGGGCAATTCGCTAGTTATATATAATCAAAATAAAGGGTTAATACACATGCAATGTCCTGTTTTTGATACTGTGGAGTATCAACATTCCCCTGAGGGCCTGATAGGAATATGACAGGTGATACTGGAGAGGGTTGCCAGTTCCTTCTCCAGTGAACTGTGATTTGTCTAACCTCTCTGCTATCATCTGCCAACCTAGAGTATATGGTATAGCTCACAGCTTCATTGCAGTACATAAGCTCTTGACCACCAACACTTAGCAATGCTTGAGGGGACCAGGGGAACATACATCACACATGGAGGCTGTGCAGATGCATGTGGATCAACAGCCAACTCACCTCCATCTCCGCTACTCTCATCCTGGAGAGTCCCATGCCATTGCTGGTGGCCATGTGCCAAGATATATAGCCATTCCCATTTGATGACCTCCCATTAAGTTCTGCTATTCATCAATTTACGGTAGTGTGGTGTATGTTCCCTTGGTCCCCTTGTGGATTGCTAAGTGGTGGTGGTGAAGGGGCTTGTGTACCTGAATGAAACTGTGAGCAGAGCGGTCAGACAAATCGCAGTCCACTCGAGAAGGAACTGGCAACCCACTCCAGTATCTTTCGATTGCAAACCTTGTGGAACAGCACAGGCAGAGACCTAGCTAAATGTGCTGCAGTCCATACGGTCACAGAGAGTCAGACACAACTGAAGGACTGAACAACAAATAATAATATGTCCCCCTGGAACTTGATAAATGTGATGTGGCAGTGTAATTTGGCCACTATTTGTTTTCCCAATGTACATGTGATGAGCGAGATGTATATGCAATTATATATATATATTGCAGGGTGCACATTAGAGTCTCTGTGAGTGAGAAAGGGTTAATATGGCATCAGTTTCATGTTTTTGTGTAGCAATTTAATGAGGAAGTGTGTCTTTAATTGCTTTATGCATGTTTACATATTAGCATATGCATGACCATTCCAACATATGATGAAATAAAATATTTTTTTGATGCCTATTTATTACTTGGTGATCATTGTGCAAGTATTTGTAAAGCCTTTCAATGCTTTCCATATATTTTAAAGTCTATTGGTGTATTTATTACTTTGTGATCATTGTGCAAGTATTTGTAAAGCCTTTCAATGCTTTCCATATATTTTAAAGTCTATTGGTGTGTTTATATTGGCTTTTACATTGTTAAAAACTTGTCTGTAAACCCTTTGCAGGTCCTATTTGGAGGCCATAATGTTTTTGCCTCCATTTGTGGGTTATGAGTTTGAACGCCAATGCGTCTTTGGCGATTCGTAGCAATTTAATAGAGATTTTCGAATGTAACAGTTACGGGCTTGACAGATCAAAGGTTTTGTGGCAATTGGGTTCTGATTTTGACATCCCATAGAGTTTTTCCACCTGTAACCCACAGCTCGTTTGCGGGTAGCTTTGAGAGGCCAATTTAATAGCCGTAAGTCTTGCGGGCTCCGTTACAGGCTAAGGTTTTACATGGGTGCATTTAATATAGCTGTAAGTGAACTGACAGGTAAAAATACTGAACATAAATGGATAACGTTCAAATTCTTAATAAATATACATACTTATCACTATATACCACGTGGAAATAAAAGTAGAAGTAAATCACAACCCATGTGGCTTAACAATTACTTAAATATGAAGATGAGGAGTAAAACCGGCATTTAAATTACAGAAGGAAGTCAACAAGGCTTGCATAGGGGTTATTAGACTGGCTAAAATAGAAAATGAAAAGTTAGTTGCTAAGGAGAGTAAGACTAACCCTAAAATATTTTTTTAATATATTAATGGGAAGAAGGCCAGGAAGGAAGCTATAGGAACATTACTATGTGAAACAAGCCATCTGACAATTAGTGACCAGGAAGAGGCAGATGAGCTAAATAGGTTCTTTTCTTCGGTATACACAAAGGAGGTACCAATGGTTGGACAATGCAACAAAACGGGGCTACACTACCTTCACCAAATAACTGGCTAATGCAGGTAGAAATCGAAAAGAGGTTGGAAAAAATAAGTTTTAATAAATCCCCAAGTCCTGATGGAATACATCCAAGGGTACTGAGGGAACTGGGCTCTGCAATAACCAAACCATTATAGCTAATTTTCCAAGATTCACTCAAAACAGGATCTCTACCAGATGACTGGAGAAAAGCAGAGGTGATACCTATATTTAAGAATGGAGCAAGATCCAGGAAATTATCGACCTGTAAGCCTAACTTCTGTGGTGGAAAAGCTTTTAGAAGGGTTAATGAGATAGTATTCAAGAATATGTCTATTTAAACACGATAGGTTAAAATCGGTCATGTCAAATAAACTTAATCAGTTTCTATGAAGAGATTATTAGCAACTTGGATCAAGGCAACTCAGTGGATGTAATCTTTTTGGATTTTGCAAAGGCTTTTGATGCAGTGCCACATAGGAGACTATTGAGCAAACTAAGGGATACAGGAATTGCAGTCAATATCTGCTCATGGATTGAGATCTGGCTAAAAGACAGGAAGCAAAGGTTTGTTGTAAATGGAACATACTCAGATTGGACTAATGTGGTAAGTGGGGTTCCTTAGGGTTCAGTATTAGGTCCTCTCCTTTTTAACATGTTTATTAATAACTTAGAAGTAGGATTGGAAAGTATTGTTACCATTTTTGCTGATGACATTAAGTTGTGCAAGGTAATTAAATCAGATAATGATGTACTTTCCTTCCAAAAGGATTTGCATAAATTAGAGAAATGGGCGACTAAATGTCAGATGAGATTTAATATGAATAAATGTAAAGTTTTGCATCTGGGTAGGAAAAATAGCCAGGCAATTTATAATCTTAATGGTGCAAATATAGGGGTATCAGATATAGAAAGGGATTTGTGAACAACCACCTAGGTAGCAGTGCTCAAAGCCAATCAGCATCTGCAAAGGCAAAAATATTAGCATGTATCAAGAAGGGTTTAGAAGCAAAGGAAGCAAATACAATTCTGCCACTATACAAATACCTAGAACGCCCTCATTTGGAATATGGAGTACAATTTGGGGCACCAATATACAAAAAGGACATTTTAGAGCTGAAAAAAGTACAGAGAATTGCTACAAAATTAATAAGAGGAACTGAGAGGCTAAGTTATGAAGAAAGACTAACCAAATTAAACTTATTTTCTCTAGAAAAACGGTATCTAAGAGGGGATATAATTACCTTATATACATTTATTCAGGGGTCAATACAAGGCTTTGTCAAGTGAACTTTTTGTGCCAATATGTTTTCAACTGACAAGAGAACATCCTTTAAGATTAGAAGCAAAAATATTTCACCTTAAAGAAAGAAAAGGGTTCTTCAAAGTAAGGGTGGTTAATCTGTGGAATTCTCTACTAAAGAAGGTGGTGACAGTGGATTTGATAGATACATTTTAAAAGGGATCTGATATATTGTTAAATAAAAAGGGCATCCAGGGTTATCTTGGATAATTACAGGGTGTTGGTTCAGGAAGTCTGATTGCCAGTATTTTTTTTATTTTTTTCCCCCTCTTTTGAGACAATTTGCAAAATGTTTCTGTTTTTTTTCTGTTTGTCTTCCTCTGGATCAATTATTAACTAACAATTAATCCACATATTGCAGATCATAGGACATCTAAATAGGTTCAACTAGATGTACTAAAAGTATTTTTTAAACCTCAATTACTATGTAACTATGTAACATTCCCCTGGCCTGATAACAATATGACAGGTGATAATGTAAATTATTTGATAGCAAAACACTTGATGGGATTTCACCAAATGATAATGGGTATACATCTTGGCACATGGCCACCAGCAATGGCGTGGGATTTTCCAGGATGGGTGTAGCTGAGATTATGCCTGATGGAGGTGAGTTTGCTGTTGCTCCATGTGCCTCTGCACAGCCTCCATGTGTTTTTGTGGCCCTTCCTGAGGTGTTAGAGTAGATTAGTGTGGTGTATGTTCCCCTGGTCCCCTTCTGTATCGCTACCTTATGGTGGTGAAGCGACTTGTGTACTTCAATGAAGCTGTAAGCTATACAATGTAGGGTTACTCTAGGTGGACAGGTCATGGCAGAGATGTCAGACAACAGTAGACGTAGCTAAGTTTGCTGCAGTTCATAGAGTCACAAAGCGTTGGACACGACTGAAGGACTGAACAACCAAAAATAAAATGTTCCCCTGGTACTTGATATACGTCATGTGGCAGTGTAATCTGACCATTTTTTTTTTACCAATGTACATCTGATGAGTGAGAAGTATATAAGATTATCTTTGTATTTTTACAATAGAGCCTCTGTGAGTGAAAAAAGGGATAATATGGCATGCAGTTTTCATGTTTTTGTGTTGAAATTTAATCAGGTAGTGTCTCTTTAATTGCTTCTAGCATCTTGCAGCCACACTTTTCATATTGGCATATGCATGACCATTACAAAATGATAAAAAAATAAATATTTAAAAGGCCTATTTGTTCCTTGGGAATTGCTGTGCAATGAATTCTAATGCCTTCCATTATTTCCACTTGTTTTCAAGTGTTTAAGTTAACCCACATGACATCTCTATCTACATAGTTACTAAATGATAAATAGGTTGTTCTGATAGATTTTCTTTCTTCCATGTATACCAATATTCTTACAATTAACTACTTTTTCACAGTGTTATTGTATGTAGTAGTAAACCTAACCACACTATACATCTTACTTATATTTTTTATTTTATGAACTGACTCTATATAGTTATATCCATTATTCTTTTCTTGATGTCATTCTTATTATTGTCATCAACCAATGTTATTTTACTTTTTTCTACCTTGTAATAACATTTCTGTCTAATTCTTTCAAGCATCTATGAATATATTTCGTTTACATCTCTTTTTCTAAGAAATCTTTATTTTATATCTAATTTTCATAATCCTTCTTGTTCTCTGAAATTGTCCAAAATGGATATTTTTACTCCAATTAGTGTGATGCTAACTTTTGTCATAAAGATAACCATTTATGTATCTTGGCTTGATAAACAACTTAGAAATAATCTCTTGTTTTTACCCAGTAAGGATTACATCTAAAATGGAATTTCACCTTTCTCAGAATGCATTGTAACTTTAAGGTTCATGGCATTTTGTTAGGATAGATTCCAAAATCGTCACTGCTGCTTACCTTAGAACCTATACCAAGTAATTATATTTTCGCTAAAAGGGTTGTTGGATAAAAGATATCTGTCTTCCCAGAGACCCATATAAGTTTGCAAAACAATGTGCAAACTTTACCCCTATTGCAGTTCCTGTCATTTGTAAATAGAATTGATCTATTAAAAGAAAATAGAATTAGCCCAAAGATAGATATATATATATATATATATATATATATATATATATATATATATATATATATATATATATATAAATATACAAAACAACAAAGTCAGAGGTGCTCATCAGAGAACGAACCAACCTTAATAGGTTAGTTCTATAGCCATGATAAGCTACTCTGAGAGCAACCTCTTTTAGCTCACTTGTGCCCTTCACAGGGAGAAATATCCTGTAATTTATCAGCCAGGTCCCACTCAAAAGAGTGACCCAGCCCCGAAATACCAGGCAATTCTACCCTGAACAGGAGAAACAGCAAACCCCAGACGCGTTTCGGCCTTTATGGGCCTCGTCAGTGAGGTGCAGCTGAACCCCCTAAGACACAGTGAGCAAGGGGTCCACGTCTGGACTTAGTTATGTTGTATATATATATATATATATATATATATATATATATATATATATATATATGAAACTCTATACAATTTATTTTGCAAAAAAATAAGAACTAAGTTGTCATACAATTCTGAATGATATTTAATCATTCTTATTCCCAGATCTTAATGTATGAAAGTATATGTCATACATTTGTGATTGTCTTTTCTATTGTACTTTTGGATGTCAATTGATGTGACAAACATCAGCGTTACACTGTAAATAAGTAAACATTTTATCCATTTACTTAAAGGTATATGAAAGTGAGCTGGGTTATTAATGCATCTATTTCCATGAAAAAATTCCAAAGTAAACAGTTAAACCGTCAGCCTGAAGGTTGCTGAATTTCTTGCTTTTGCAAAGAGTTTTCTCTCAATGTTGACACCCCCTGAAATTCCCAGGGATAATTAGCATAACTTATACAATGTTTGCTTTTGGCCTGGGGATTGTGCAGGCATGCTGAGTTAGCACCTGTAGTCTGCCCTACTGTGGGAAGTCACATGATTTCAGACACTTTCCTTTCCTTTAGCCAATCAGCATGCACATGTGCTGCATATTGGATATCTCATTAAAAATGAGATATCCAATATGCAAATCTCAGTTGCTGGGGGTGTCTACATCACCCCCAGCACATTTTTTCTTTTCTGAAAAAAATGTTTGGATTTTTTAATGCAAACATTTTTTGCTAGGTGGGTGCATTCTACGACCTCACTTTCATATACCTTTAAATGAGGCATGTTGATTTCAAGCACTAGGAGACATTTATAAACAGCGACTTTATTGTGCCATCATTTTTACATTTCACTTACAATTTGATATGCCATTCCTGCATTGTGTTTATTTGTTAGCAGAACGTAACATTAATATACTTGGTTGTCCCATATCTTCTACAAGAATTGAAAAGCAACATTTTAAGAAAAGAAAAATTATATTAGAGTTATTATATGAAAATATGTTTCACAGAGATCAGATGTTAAAGGGACATTGAAAGTATTTATTTCTCAGTTGTATCTGAAAGAGGGTATTTGACAAAATACCACTGTGTGCTTTTTTTCTTTTTTCAAATGCTGCTCTCAAAGCAGAAAGAAACAGATTCAGATATTTAATTGATCTGCTGTTGTGTCCCTTTCAGCCATTGAGAAGTAATATACTGTAGATGTTTTAACATATTTTTTAAATGCAAATTATAACTTTAGTAATGTTTAAAACGGTTTAACAGTTGGCTGATTTGGGATAAATATTACCATTCTTTAAACTCATAAGACATAACTCTTTTTTTTTTTTTCTTTAGTTTTTGTATGACTGTAATATATCTTGTACTTGTATATTTGTGTTTGGTATAATTTTGTAATGTCTGTTTGTTATTTGTAGAAACTTATGAAAAAAAAAAAAAAAAAAGAAAAGTAATGTTTAAAACATGTTTTTATATATTTATACCAGCGAATTGCCCGTCAAAAAATGACGGCAATGAAATTGTAAGTGGGCTAAGGGTGTTTGGTGTATATAATGTGGCAGATGTAGCGTCGTTCGCTTTCTATGTTGTGCGAGTTTTTTGTAATATTCGTTTTCTATGTCGTGTGAGTTTTTCGGAACATCGGTAGCTGTTTGATGGGCTTTTTCGGAATATCCGTAGGTGTTTGGTGGTGTTTTGCGTGTTTCTGGTAGTGTTTTGCGTGTTTAGGGACCTTTAGCCACGTTTTCGTTTTGTTCGGCGGCCATTTTTTCTCTCTAAACACCGAAATGTGTGCATAAATGGAGGTGTAACTTCACTTGCAGAGGTCCTCTGTGCCCCCACTTGCTGTGAGTAACCTTTTTATGTGTTTGTTGTTTGTATTTGTTGTGTTTGTAATATTTTTGGGGTTGTGCGGGTTGCGTCCTTGTTTTCTAATCTCGTAGGTGTTTTTCAGCAAATACGTAGGTGTTTGGTGGTGTTTTGCGTCTTTAGACTGCTGTAGCCTTGTTTTCGTTTTTTTCGGCGCCCATTGTTTCTCTCGCTTAGAGAATTTTTTTGTGTCTAAACTGCTTTAATTTGAGTTAAATTGAGGTGTAACTTTAGTTTTCGAGGTCCTGGATGCTCCTTCTTCCTGTAAGTAAGCTTTTTATGTATTTGTTGTGTGTATTTGTTGGATTTTTCATGTTTTGATGTGTGTGTGTTGCGGTCGTTTTTTGCAAGGTCGTAATGGGTCGTAACGTGTCTCGTATTTTGTTTGCTTTACGACATAAAGTTTGCAAGGGTCGCAGTTGCTGGTGAGGGCGAGGGTTAGCAACAACTCATATGCTCACAACTATTATAGTGATTATATATTTCGGATAGGCTGGGCTTGTGAGACCTTGGTTGGCAGCCAGCCTAAGTGAAGGAAAACTCTGATTTCAAACCAAGGCAGATGCAGCTTGTTAGCCCCGTCAGGCGACTCTAGGACCTCACTGTCACCATCCCCCTTGCTAGGCCATGTCAGATAAACCCTGAGTGCAAAGGGTGGGACCAGTACTGCGTGCACTGCATATCACCTAAAAACTCAATTGCACATGCCCAGGGGATACTTCTACATCTAGACAAACAACATTTTCAAGTCCTCCAGTGATGGGAAATGGGAAAAATAGCACGTGGAAGATGTCACTGGAAGCCGCAGTCTCAATCCTGCATGCAGGCAGTTCAGGTTTATGGGTCGCTTGATGCTGACCCAGGAGACAACGGCATCATTCGACAGCACCCTGTATGACCAAGCAGCCTTCTCTAGGAACTGCACTGCTTGCTACACATGGAGAGAGGCCTAGAAAAGGTGGCCTAAAGAAATCTGGTCTCCACTTAACCCAGTTGGCTAGCTGCAGTCAACAGGCATATTCGAATGCAGTAAAAACTCAGGAAAGAAGGAAAGGCTCACACCTGCCTCACAAGGTGTACTTGGACTCAAATGTTAGAACATCAGGACTATGCTTGACACAGCAGACAGTGGTTGCCAAGAACCCTGCTCTGCTCTAGTTGCCGATGACCTATCAAGGCTGGCTTTCGACATTGCTATCCTCAGTGAAGTCTGCCTCCCAGAGGAAGGAAGCTTTCAAGAACAAGTTGCAGGCTAAACCCTCTAATGGCCAGGCAAGCCAGAAACCAAGAAACATCTATTTGGTATCGGCTTCATGGTTAGGAACCATATCGCCTCCAAACTTGATAACCTGCCATAGGGGCACTCTAACCATATAATTTAGATGCATCTCCCACTTCAAAACAAGCAGCATGCTACCATTTTCAGTATCTCTGCCTCAACTCTTCAAGCAGATCCTGCGTAAAAGGACAAGTTATACACTGACCTGCGCAATCTAGTACAGAATTTCTTTGCAGATGAAAAGGTCACCATCCTTGGTGACTTCAATGCCAGAGTAGGCAAAGATTTAGAAGCTGGAAAGGGGTTCTTGGCAACCACAGTGTTGGAAGCTACAAAGACAATGGGTGCCTTCTACTAGAGTTTTGTGCGGAGCAGAAACTCACCATCACCAACAGTGTTTTCCAAGAGAAAGACAGGCTGAAGTCCAAGCACTGGCATCTTATAGACTACATGCTGGTGATGCCCAGAGCGGAATGTAATATGGACCACTGCCTGGTGCGATGCAAACTTTGTCTCAACTTCAGTCATAAGCCAAAGAGGAACGGAGGCACAAGGAAAAAAATTACAGATTGGCAATCTCCAATCAGCTGAAGTGAAGGCCCACTTCCAGGCAAATCTCTAGTCAAGACTAGAGGATTGCAGATGATTCACGGATCCCTCTTTAGATGCTCTATAGGAACACCTCAAAACCAGCATCCTGTAGACCTGAAGATTTCCTAGTGTTCTCCACAAAGAAGAACAAAGAATGGTTTGATGAAAACAATCAGGAGATCCATGGATTACTATTGAAAAAGAGATCCACTCATCAAGCGCATCTCACTCAACCATCCTGCCCTAAAAGGAAAGCAGACTTCCGTCTTATGTGCAGCAACTTTCAATGTAAGCTTCGAGAGATTCAGAACCAGTGGTGAATCAATCATGCGTGAAGAACTCAGTGTTGAGCAGATGTCTGCTACTACAGGGGCTTTTATGAAGTGTACAACCCTTGGTACCTGGCCCAAAGCCCATTACACAGTGCAGATGGTAAAACACTCCTTACAGACAAAGAGTTGATTCTGAACCGGGGATCTGACCTTTTTAAGACTCTATTTTGTGCCCACTGCATAGTTTCAGTCTCAGAGCTCCATTGCATTCCACAATTAAAAATGAAAACAGAAATTGATGAAATCCATACCTTTGAAGAGATTGTAAAAGCAATTGAGCATCTAAAGAATGGTAAGGCAGCAGGAGTTCATAGGAGCCCAGAGGAGATCTGGAAACATGGGGGCCCAGCACTTCACGCTCAGCTCCATGAGCTCCTCACCAGACTGGTTCCCACTAGAAGAACTCCTCCCCAAGAGTCAGAGTGGCTTTAGAGCCAATAGGAGCACCACTGTCATAGTTTATGTTCTCAGGCAGCTCCAAGAGCAATGCAGAGAACAGAACAAGGGACTTTGTGTGACGTTTGTCAACCTCACCAAAGAGTTAAACACAGTGAGCAGGAAGGGTCTGTGGCAAATGTATAGGATGTCCTCCCAAGTTCCTCAACATCCAGCTAAAATGAAAACCAGCATGGCCAAGTCAGGCACAGCAATGACCTGTCAGAGCCCTTCCTAATAAGTAATGATGTGAAGTAGGGCTGTGTCCTTGCACCAACCCTATTCACTCTACTCTTCAGTATGATGCTGCATAGCGGACCTTGATGATGAGAATGGGGTCTACGTTTGATACCGCACCTATGGCAGTCTGTTCAACCTGAGACGACTAAAGGCCCACACCAAAACAATGGAATGGCTTTTTTGAGAGCTATTCTTCACAAATGACTCTGCCCTTGTTTCCCATACAGCGACAGCTCTGCAGCAATTCATGTCTTGCTTCACCGAGGCTGCCAAGCTCTTCTGTCTAGAAGTCAGTTTAAAGAAGACGGAAGTTCTCCACCAACCCCCACCTCAGGAAGTTTACTGTCCTCCACACATCACTATTGGTGAGTCCGAGCTGAAAACAGTCCACCTACCTGAGTTGCATCAGATTCTATTCTTCTCGGATTCTAAGATTGACAAGAAAAACGACAACAGACTGGCAAAGGCAAATGGTGCATTCGGCAGTATATATATATATATATATATATATATATATATATATATAATATATATTTGTTTGCTTATATAGATTATACAGTACATTTGCTAATCTACATTCAATTATGATGCAAAGAAATTAGTTATTCTTTCCATGGATGCCCAGGTAAATTTGGATCTAGAGATGTGAATGTTTAATGAAAATATGTTGTTCTTTTATCCCAGTTCAAGGCATATCTACATTTCCCTGTTTCTACCTTTGTTTAATCTAACACAGGCATTGAGTCATTCCATTAACATACAGATTTATTTTATTTAAATTAAAAGTAGTTTCCCACCCCACAGAGCTGCTTTCATAGGCACAGTGTACCTACCAATAGAAACACTGCATTCAAATGCAGATTTTAACCCTTTACTAACCTCAACCTTCAAGCCAGCAGCAGCTCAATGCAGAGATCTACAGCTCAATGTCTGATTCCTCCTAAGTCCTTCTATAGGGAGACTACACATCCCACAATCCCTTCCTGCACTAACTGCTATCATTGATTTGTACCTTAAATTGTATAGTTGCCTGTGATTGGCCAAAACAAATTATGAATTTTATGCTAATTTTAGAAGGGATTTTAATGGGTATCAATTCACAAAAGCTGCAGATTGCACACTCAAGAGATTTAGCAGAAATTTAGGTGAATTTGTAAATGTTTATTCTGGTATTTATTTCATGCAAAAAATGTTTTTATACACTACTGATCCTCTATCGGATACATTTATAATACAGGAACCTTAGATATGGCCTTTCAGTATTCAGGATATCTTGCTTGGATACAGATGGGTCAATCTGTCAATCAGCGGCTCATTGAAGCTTTCTTTTTTACTGGCTCTGACCCTGGATTACTGTAGTTAAAAAGCTTGGTGGAAACTTTCTCAGCAACATTTGATGAACTAGCTCTGTCCCTGAATCCTTATCTGCAGGTCCACAGAGACAAAAAGGAACGATTTGAGCCTGCCTGAAAATGTAATCATACTATTTTTGGCATCATTCGGTCATGTCCGACTTTCTCTGACCTCATGACTCATAAGATACCATGCTGATCCACTTGATATTCATGGCAGAGATATTGAAGTGCTATTTTCTTCTCTAATGGGCCACAGCATACAGGTCCTGGTATTCCTAGGTGGTCTCTCATCCAAGTACTGACCAGGCCCAACCCTGCATGGCTTCACAGTGGTGTGACCCCCTTGGTTCCCTAACTAATTGACACAGTGGTGAAAGCACTGAATGCTAACCACTGGACCACCAGGGAACCCTTTTAAATCATACCATTAGCTTAAGTTATGGTTGTAAACAGATTATTAATTAAAGTATCTGTAATTAAAATGTTATGTATTCAAATCAGTGTAAAACATGTTGCATCACCCACTTAGAAATTATCATGATTTTTCATATTTTGCTTTCATTTAATCATTTTCTCTCTTAATCCACTGTTGGACAGGGAGCTATATTACATGTGATGCATATCCATTCTGGTCACTATATCATAATGATACAGTCATTCTACTGTTTGTCAAATAAGAGCTCATATACTATGCAACATTTATATATTGATTTTAAAAATATATTTGAGGCTATATGAGTTTTCATAAATATTAGTTTATTTTATTCTAGTAGAATTTAAAAACAGATCCATTACTTTTACTTTAGTCTATATTATCATCACTATTAGGTTCCCTTTTAACTATTTTTTTTCTAGCTGTGATTAATCCATGAAGTTGCAACTATTTATAAAGCAAATACATTTAACAATTTTAAAATAGATATTTTGAGAAGTTTCCAAACCTGAAATATTGGATTTGAACACCAGTGCCAAAAAATAAGTGCTCTCCCCACAATATTTCTGTGTTTGGATAAAACTGAAGAGCATTGTAAGATCTATATAATAAAAATATCACTTCTAGCCATGATGACTCCAACTTGTCATTTTGTGTTTATGCTAAATTTAATTTAGTTTCCAAAATGTCTCAGGGAATGCCAAGTTAAAATAGACAGAACAGCATTTGTTGTAATAGATGATATTTGTAAATTTATTTTTCATTTAGATTGAAAAAGGTTAGATCTCAATTTGATATAATTTAACTATATGTATCTCTACTTGTACAATGCACTTTTTGTTCACAACACCAAACATATGCACCAAAAACAGCAAAGGTGAAAACATAAACTACTAGAATAGAGCAAGATGTTTAGGAGGATTTGAAAAACAGGGTGCTAATCCAGAACTCACCCAGCATTTAAAAATACCTTCCCTTTTAATGCTACTGTGATTTTCAGTTACAACTTTCAGAACAGTACATGAATGTGATAAAATCATTATAATTATACAGAGAATAATTATTGAGAAAGGTTCCCTACTTCATTAGAATAGTGAAATGATGTAGTACAAAACTAAAAAAATCATATATAAATACCTGCAACATGTAATTTCGACATGGAGCCATCAAAACAACCAGTAATTAATATTTTGAATGCATCAAAAAAAAAAATTCATAAATAAATATTACAATATTTTTCTTAAAATGTATTATATCAATTAATACTTAGGACCACTTGTGTGACCTTATAATGGGCTCTGTAAGCAATTGTTAGGTAGAGATAGATAAGAAAACTGTATTAAACTTTTACTGTACATTTAAACAAATAATTACTTTTTTTTAAAATATGGCCATGACTGTATAAGCTCCAGACCCCTCCAATCTCTGAATAACGTACTGGCTCTGCAGTGGGAAACACCAGAGTCAATGTACCAAACTGAAAACTTTTTTTAAACCACTCAATGCTAGCAATCTACACAAACACACTTTATAGTGACCTACCCATATCATGCTGCAAGCACGGTATACCTGTCTGGAGAGAATCCCCTCCCCTGGGTGTCTCCCTCTCTAGAAACAATACATCATTCAGTTGGTGAGGAGATAAGGAGCTCCTACTGATGATTAATACATTTTAAATTATTGCAAAATAATAAACAGTAAAATGATTTTACCTTATCTGCCATATCTAACTATTCTTTAGAGTCCTTTATAAAAAAAACATAAAATGGTAGTTGAATCAAGCTGAGCAAGAATGGCTAACTTGTAAACACAGAATTTCCACAGATTCAAGTGATTTAACATCAGTCTATTATCTTAGTCTTCTTGAAATTCTATTATCGTTCAAGAGGCTTCTGTACCTCAATGAAGCTGTGAGCTATACCATGTAGGATCACCCAAGATGGGTAGGTCATAGCAGATAGGTCAGACAAATTGTGGTCCACTGGAGAAGGAACTGGTAACCCACTCCAGTATCTCTGCCAAGATAACCTTATTGATAAGCACGGCCAAAAACATAACAATAGATATGCCTGGTAAGTTAAACATGACTGAACAGCTAAAAAACAAGACAACTTAAAAAATTGCAATATTACAGAGCTTCTGAAATTCTGCATAAGTGCATCATTCCTCTCAATCCTAACATAATGAAGTCAGAATGTATAAGATTTTATCAAAATGTATGTAAAGCTCCTAATCCATTAGCTATTAGCAATATTAAGTGTTGCTTTTATTCTACACTATTTGTCCTAGCTCTCCCTTTACCATCTTTCATAAATAAACTCTCACACTCACGACCGGTAAGGCACCAGGCCCGAATCTACTTCCAGTCATAGAGCCTCATTTAATTCGAAGGCTGCATCTCGCGGTTTTTAGGCCATATGTCTGCGCGCAGGTTGCAGGCTTGCGGTAGGTAACAAACCCAGTGTTATTTTATTGAACAAGGGGCCGCAAGCCCGTAAACCCATCCCGTGGCCACAAACTGTTATTGGGCTGGACTAGATGTGGTCCGCAGTTACGATACAATCACGGTATAACAGAGTGCGACGCAGGCCTTTCAGCCAATAGAAAGTGGTCTAGCCGAAAATGATTGACAGAGAGAGATTATAAAGTTGTGTTCCGTCAGCCCATGGGTTTAATGTGTTGTAGATTCTGACAAAGTAGCAAGCAGGTCGCAGAGTTGGTGGTTTGAGCAGAGTGAGAGAGAGTAGGAGAGTTTTCAGAGCAGTATATTGCGCTTTTGTTCTTTTATGTTCAGCTATTCATGAATTTACACTTAATCGTTGATTACACATATTTACAGATTACACATAATACCAACACACATAAATTAAATGACACACATAGATACACAAAGAGCTAGGTCACGCCATTCACACCTATCTATCCCATCCCCTACACCCCATCCACCAACAGTTAATAAATACACTTAAGACACACATTTCTTCCCCTCATATATATAGAGAAAAACATATTTTTCTGTATCCTTATATTCTTTTTTTGATTTAAATGGAGAGAGGAGAGAGGAGGGGAGAGGAGTGGAGAGGTGGGGAGGAGGAGATGAGAAGAGGCGAGGAGGGGACAGAGAGGTGGCCCTGGGGAGTGGTGGAGGAGAGGAGGAGGAGGTGAGTAGTGGTGGGGGAGAGGGGGAGGTGTAGGAGGAGGTAGAGGAGAAGGTGGAGGAAGAGGTGGAGGAGGTGGTTAGACAAGGAGAGGAGAGTGGCAGAGGAGTGGAGGAGATGGAGAGTGGAGGAGAGGCGGATAGTGGAGAGGAGGAGGTGGGTGGAGGCAGGGTGCCCCAAGAAATTGGCACATCCAATAACGGGACAGGGTGGGAGGGGCCTGATCCCAGGGGGGTGGTAGATCGAGGAGGAACAGGCCTCAAGGACAGTTCAAGAGGCAAAGGGCAAGCCCAGGGCCCTGAATCCAGGGGGATCCAGACCAACATCTCCATCAATCATGCAAAGGTCATGCACAGCATGGCCAGGTGCAATAGGGAGGAGAGGAGGCACCATCTGATGACTGAATTTTACCTTGCAGGGTTGCTAAGAATGTGGGCGGCCTGTAGCGCATTCCAACACCTAACTATGGATGCCTTCCACAGCGCTCTGGTCCGCAGCCCGACAGCTCCTCTCCTCCACCCATGGCTCCACCAAGGCCACCGCCACCAGCAACGTCCTCTGTCCCCACCCCACCACCACCACCCCCAAGGAGACGGCGGACACCCGTGGGGGATTGGGGCCCTGATGCTAGGAGGATGTAGGGGCTGCATATATGTTTTGTGCCTCCACAACAGCACTCCTCAGTGACAATCTTTGGACCAAATGTTAACTTATTCTAGCCTGGCTACAGAGTCTTGGATCTTGTCCTATGTGAAACTGGAACTGTTAGATTCTGCCATGACTTCCGCAAACTAAATTCAGTGTCAGAAGCTGTTGCTTATCCCATTGTCAGAGTGGATGAGTTGAGGTGAGTTGATAGGGTGGCTTGGAAAAGGCAAGATTCCTAACAAGACTGGATTTAACAAAGGGATATTGGCATATACCCTTGATACAAATGGCAAAAGAAAACAAACTGCATTTCCTACTCAGGATGGTTTGTTTCAATATAAAGTCCTGCCATTTGGACTATATGGACCGCTGAAAACATTTCAGAGACTAATGAAAAAGCTATTATGTTTTCATTGGAAGTATGCAGCAACCTACTTAGATAATATAGACACATATTTTAAAAATGCAAGCAGTTATGGGAACACTATGACAGGAGAAGCTTACCGTAAATCCTATGAAATGTGTCATAGCCCTGAATGAAGTTAAATATCTGGGCTATATATCTGAGCAAAATTGAAACTTTCTTACTTGGAGACTGCTTTAAGAAAATGTTGGCTGGTGTCTCTGGGTTATCTCCATATGGTCTTGTACAAGAGGGGCAACTTGGGAAATTCTATCCCTTAAATTTTTCACATACTCCAATATTTTCACCTTTCACTGTTTGCTCTTCCTACTTATAGTATGTCCAGAATCTCTCTTGGATGACAGCTATAGAGAAGTTGCAAAAGGGGAAAATCCAGCAATCTAGAGGCTTGAAGTACTTCCATAATAACAAAAAGCAAGTAAGGTAAAAGTACCTTACTGTTTTTCCTATCGCGTACTGCAACTTTTCTAAGCATGCTCTTTAAGGTCATATTAAATTGTTCCACCATTCCTCTCTGTGGCTGGTAGACAGAGCTTCTCAGAGATTTAATCTGTAGAAGCTTGCACAAATATTTTATGAACTTTGATACAAATGTTGTTCCTTGGCCTAATATGATTTCCTTTGGTACTCCCACCATTGAATAAAGTTGTGTGAGTTCCTAAGACATTAGTTGAAGTTGCTAAGCACAGTGACATAGCTTCTGGACATCTTTTGGCATAGTGCAGTATCACTAATATAAACTGATGTTCTCTGACTGATTTTTCCCACAAGATCTCTAGCTATCCTCTCAAAAGTCTCCACAAATAGTGGTAATGGTTTTAAACTGGGTCCGCAGTTCACGTGGAGCTGTGGTCCTCTGCATTCTGGGCAACTTTTAAATATATACCTGGTCAATAAAAGTGCTTAAAAATTCATGGATGTCCTCAAAGCAGGTTTTGGTGAGCCAGGTCTAGGACTTTCCTTCTATTTGTTTTAGGGACCAGAAGGTGCTCCAAAGTCTCAACAATTCTGTAAAACATACATTCTATAGAATGAAGTATTGGCCTTAGTTCCTTTCTCTTTTTCAGGAACAAGTACCCCATGTCATTATGAGCATTATGAAGCAGTGGGTCAGAAGCTTGATCATGTGCAAACTGATTGTTTTCAGCAGAAAACTGTTCTAATGTATACAACATTTCAGGAATCTTCAGATTTACATTGATTACAACCAGAATCTTAACATAAAAGGCTATTTTCCCCACACATACTGCCACAATATATATCTCCAAAAAGGCATAAGGGTTGTGTTTTTATATAGTTTTACACAGTGGAACAAGTTAATAAATTATGAACTGTAAATATTGTACAAATCCAGTTAGTTAGGTTTCACTTTCAAATTTCACTCCCCTTCAACCTTTTGACCAGTTCCTGAAAGACTTTCCATTGATGGGTGGAATATTCTCTAGTCCTATCAGGTGGATCTGGTTCAGCAAATAATTAGCAACAGGCCAATCCCCAGAGAGCCGACTTTCTATTGGCTGAGCTGTGGGGCTTGTGTAGCACTGGGTGATCTGGGTGGGTGGCAATGGGCTATCAGCTTGAATACATAAGCTGAGGTCAAATAGCCTATTGATGGGCACCATTGAGTCTTTCTTTCTTGTAGAGTTATTAATTCAATACAGCCAATTATTTTCTCACTCAAGAAACCCCATAGAGGTGGTATTGTAACCTCTGACCAGGCTAGTAACCATTTTTGTTGAAGGTCAAGTGTAGATTATGCAGTATTAAAAAGTCCCTGTCTTTTATTACCTCCAGATCCCCAAATACAGAAATTAATAATACAAAACATTTTGTAATGGCTAGCTGCGGTCCTGAAGCCGCTAATAATGCTTGTCAGTGTTGAATAGGCATGGGAAGTTGTGCAAATGCGTTGGTTAATTGGACACAATAGATCAAACAGGTTTCAGTTACAACAAAACCTTTATTAACGTTTGCTGTTTTCAACAACCATCATGGAATTGGATAACTATATATGAACTTAACCAAGTTCCCACTCCATTCAGACTGTCTGATCAACTCCTGTCAGGTCCTCTGCTGTGGTTTGTGCCAGGGCTGCAGTGCTATTTTGCGGTTGAAGATGGTTAAGGAAGGGAAAAGATCCTAAGCGACTGTGGGTGGTATAAGTGTGGTCCCACTGAAAGTGGTCGTAGAGGAAGTCTCTTAAGCTAACCAGCACAGTCATAGAAAACATAAAAAATAATGAGAGATGGCTCTTTCAAGTGGCATGGGGTGCTACATGGATTGTGACAATACTAATAGCCCAATGTGTTTCCTTTCTCTCACATCAAACTACTTTTATACATGGGTTCACATGTACCATAGAATTCACAGCAAATGGACATATTGTTATATGGTTAATTCAGAGAAAAAGTTTTAATCTGCCTTCTCATTGTGAATACACTTAAAATAAAAAGACTTATCACATAAGTCTCTCCCAAAAATATACACACACAGGGCCTCATTCAATTGCGATTTAGCCATTTGAATATGGCTCTATATAAGCACAGAGCATATTTTTTTTACAGAAGTTTTTAGTTAGTGAACTTCTATCCAAAAGCAAGGTCTTCACTAACTAAAAACTTCTGTAAAAAAATATGCTGTGTGCTTATATAAAGCCCTATTCAATTGGCCACATTGCAATTGAATGAGGCCCACAAACATTAGCACCACACAATTTATTATGCCTCTCTCATCCTCACACCCCTTCTGGATTGCTACATTGTTGTGGTTATGGGGCTTGTATACCTCAATGAAGCTGTGAGTTATACCATGTAGAGTCACACAAGATGGGCAGGTTATAGCAGAGAGGTCAGATAAATCTCAGTCCACTGGAGAAGGAATTGACAGCCCACTCCAGTATCTTTGCCATAAAAACTTTATGTGGATTAGCACAAGATGTGTCTGACATGCTGCGGTCCATAGGGTCACGGAGAGTCACGACTGAATGACTAAACAACAAAAACATCCTCAAAAAACATCCATGGATATAATTTCACATTAATGCATCATCTGCGACTAGTCTTGAAAGCTTGAATTGTGTCGTGAACAGGATCTAAATCTCCACATTAAGCACCAACAATGACAAAGATGCTTGGAATACTTAGCCAGCAGTAGCAAGAACTACACTATTTTATAAACTAACCTTAAAATTGAATCTACTATACACAGGTGCTACTACTTAAATGCTATCAAACATATTCCCAATATGCTTCAGAGAATTGCCAGATAGGCTCCCATTAGCATGTTTGGGTGGAATGCCTGAACATCAAAGCATTATGGAAGGAAGCTGAGCATATTATTAAGTCTATGTTCACAAATACACAACAATAGGTGGTAAAGTGTCATATAGCTAGCTGTTCACTGGAAAATGCCCACATTATCTTTGTCTTGCATACTATTTAGAGCTAAAAAAATATAATTAAATGAGAAACACACATAGGCCACTGAAGGACAAATAGACCATTATAAACCACCTGATTTAACTCACAATTGCCATTAGACACAATTGTCATTCAGTCACATCCTGAGAGATGCCTGGATTGACCACTCCCCCTCCCCCCTTTCCCCTCTTATTTACCTGGCTCCTACATAGTGTATTACCTGTGCATAAAGACTCAGCTTTTTAGTTTTTCCTCTTCCACAATACTGTTGTATCTTGATACCAATGTTCACCTTTCAATATATATATATATATTTTACTTGTACATGGATTTAATTAGAAAACATTAATCTTTATTGTGGTGATCTGCTTTCTTCAGTCGGGCTTGATAAGGCTGTTATGGCCAAGCCTACCCAACAGATCCACCAGGTTCTTTTATTTCCCTTCACCAAGGAAGGCAGCCAAAAATATGAATGCAGGCTCAGCATTATAAAAGTCAGGAACTGCCTTTATTGCTGTTGAAATTCATAACAGGCCTAATAGATGTTTCTATAAACTTGAACTGATTACATTCTGCAATAGTCTGTGAGCCTTCTGGGTTTTGTATAAATTGCTAATACAGTCATTGACAATGTTTCATATGCAAGGCATCATAACATCTTTACATCCACTTCAGTAGTTATACAGGACCAGGACAACTATAATCTTCACTATGGACTCTGACACATATATATATATATTCCAGATATCTTATTGCGGACCTATCCTGTTTTGTGTGCGCCACTGTGGAAGAGCACTGCTGACAACTCTTGGAACACGGGCGAGCTTGTGGTGAAAATTAGGTAGTACAACCTGTAGTGTAAAAACACATCCAAATTAACCCCAACCCCCTAACCCTCTAACCCTAACCCACTAACCCTAACCCACTAACCCTAACCCTCTAACCCTAACCCCCTAACCCTCTAACACTAACCGCCTAACCCTCTAAAACTAAAATTCTAACCACTTACTGGGCATAGTAGCTCATTTATACGATGGTGACTGGAGCGCACGCACGTTCCAAGAGTAGGCGGGTATGCGCAACACCGGCGAACAGCAGCAAACACAAAAGAGGATAGGACCCTTATTCCATATATATATGTTAATCCAGTCAGACAGTGATGGCTCTTATCATCTTCTATAGGGATTATATATATATATATATATATATATATATGTATATATATATATATATATATATATATATATATAGTAAATAAAAAGTACATCTGTGTTCACATTTGAATGTCTAAAGCAAGTTAGAAAACCTGCTTCCAGCCCAGAGTTCCCAAAAAAACAGTTATTACACTGCATTCTGGGAAGTTGAGCTGGGACACTCAAATATGGCCACAAATGCCTCGCTCTTCATTCCGTAGCCATCATCAAACATGGCTTCCTTTGAGCTTATGCATGCTGTATTACACAGCTTTAATGCAAAGCCAAGGTTGGAATAAACACAGGCTGAGTATCCAATCCATGTACAGCTGTTTCAAGCTTACTGGCTATCATCAGCATGGAGCGGGATCTCAGCCTGTGTTGTGGAAATTATGAGTAGGTAGTTCACCACAACAATCATATATAATATGGTGGGCAAAAGAGCGATAGAAGCCCTCCACCGTACAGTAGTACAGTAAATAAAAAGTACATCTGTGTTCACATTTGAATGTCTAAAGCAAGTTAGAAAACCTGCTTCCAGCCCAGAGTTCCAAAAAAAACAGTTATTACACTGCATTCTGGGAAGTTGAGCTGGGACACTCAAATATGGCCACAAATGCCTCGCTCTTCATTCCGTAGCCATCATCAAACATGGCTTCCTTTGAGCTTATGCATGCTGTATTACACAGCTTTAATGCAAAGCCAAGGTTGGAATAAACACAGGCTGAGTATCCAATCCATGTACAGCTGTTTCAAGCTTACTGGCTATCATCAGCATGGAGCGGGATCTCAGCCTGTGTTGTGGAAATTATGAGTAGGTAGTTCACCACAACAATCATATATAATATGGTGGGCAAAAGAGCGATAGAAGCCCTCCACCGTACAGTAGTACAGTAAATAAAAAGTACATCTGTGTTCACATTTGAATGTCTAAAGCAAGTTAGAAAACCTACTTCCAGCCCAGAGTTCCAAAAAAAACAGTTATTACACTGCATTCTGGGAAGTTGAGCTGGGACACTCAAATATGGCCACAAATGCCTCGCTCTTCATTCCGTAGCCATCATCAAACATGGCTTCCTTTGAGCTTATGCATGCTGTATTACACAGCTTTAATGCAAAGCCAAGGTTGGAATAAACACAGGCTGAGTATCCAATCCATGTACAGCTGTTTCAAGCTTACTGGCTATCATCAGCATGGAGCGGGATCTCAGCCTGTGTTGTGGAAATTATGAGTAGGTAGTTCACCACAACAATCATATATAATATGGTGGGCAAAAGAGCGATAGAAGCCCTCCACCGTACAGTAGTACAGTAAATAAAAAGTACATCTGTGTTCACATTTGAATGTCTAAAGCAAGTTAGAAAACCTGCTTCCAGCCCAGAGTTCCAAAAAAAACAGTTATTACACTGCATTCTGGGAAGTTGAGCTGGGACACTCAAATATGGCCACAAATGCCTCGCTCTTCATTCCGTAGCCATCATCAAACATGGCTTCCTTTGAGCTTATGCATGCTGTATTACACAGCTTTAATGCAAAGCCAAGGTTGGAATAAACACAGGCTGAGTATCCAATCCATGTACAGCTGTTTCAAGCTTACTGGCTATCATCAGCATGGAGCGGGATCTCAGCCTGTGTTGTGGAAATTATGAGTAGGTAGTTCACCACAACAATCATATATAATATGGTGGGCAAAAGAGCGATAGAAGCCCTCCACCGTACAGTAGTACAGTAAATAAAAAGTACATCTGTGTTCACATTTGAATGTCTAAAGCAAGTTAGAAAACCTGCTTCCAGCCCAGAGTTCCAAAAAAAACAGTTATTACACTGCATTCTGGGAAGTTGAGCTGGGACACTCAAATATGGCCACAAATGCCTCGCTCTTCATTCCGTAGCCATCATCAAACATGGCTTCCTTTTAAGCTTATGCATGCTGTATTACACAGCTTTAATGCAAAGCCAAGGTTGGAATAAACACAGGCTGAGTATCCAATCCATGTACAGCTGTTTCAAGCTTACTGGCTATCATCAGCATGGAGCGGGATCTCAGCCTGTGTTGTGGAAATTATGAGTAGGTAGTTCACCACAACAATCATATATAATATGGTGGGCAAAAGAGCGATAGAAGCCCTCCACCGTACAGTAGTACAGTAAATAAAAAGTACATCTGTGTTCACATTTGAATGTCTAAAGCAAGTTAGAAAACCTGCTTCCAGCCCAGAGTTCCAAAAAAAACAGTTATTACACTGCATTCTGGGAAGTTGAGCTGGGACACTCAAATATGGCCACAAATGCCTCGCTCTTCATTCCGTAGCCATCATCAAACATGGCTTCCTTTGAGCTTATGCATGCTGTATTACACAGCTTTAATGCAAAGCCAAGGTTGGAATAAACACAGGCTGAGTATCCAATCCATGTACAGCTGTTTCAAGCTTACTGGCTATCATCAGCATGGAGCGGGATCTCAGCCTGTGTTGTGGAAATTATGAGTAGGTAGTTCACCACAACAATCATATATAATATGGTGGGCAAAAGAGCGATAGAAGCCCTCCACCGTACAGTAGTACAGTAAATAAAAAGTACATCTGTGTTCACATTTGAATGTCTAAAGCAAGTTAGAAAACCTGCTTCCAGCCCAGAGTTCCAAAAAAAACAGTTATTACACTGCATTCTGGGAAGTTGAGCTGGGACACTCAAATATGGCCACAAATGCCTCGCTCTTCATTCCGTAGCCATCATCAAACATGGCTTCCTTTTAAGCTTATGCATGCTGTATTACACAGCTTTAATGCAAAGCCAAGGTTGGAATAAACACAGGCTGAGTATCCAATCCATGTACAGCTGTTTCAAGCTTACTGGCTATCATCAGCATGGAGCGGGATCTCAGCCTGTGTTGTGGAAATTATGAGTAGGTAGTTCACCACAACAATCATATATAATATGGTGGGCAAAAGAGCGATAGAAGCCCTCCACCGTACAGTAGTACAGTAAATAAAAAGTACATCTGTGTTCACATTTGAATGTCTAAAGCAAGTTAGAAAACCTGCTTCCAGCCCAGAGTTCCAAAAAAAACAGTTATTACACTGCATTCTGGGAAGTTGAGCTGGGACACTCAAATATGGCCACAAATGCCTCGCTCTTCATTCCGTAGCCATCATCAAACATGGCTTCCTTTGAGCTTATGCATGCTGTATTACACAGCTTTAACATATATATATGTTCCAGATATTCTATTCCATACATATATTGAACCTGTCAGACAGTGAGAATTGTTAACTTACTCTTTTCCATGGCAGGGCAGATTTTACCTCAGAGCAGGATTACATAACTGACAGGTTACATAACTAACTGCAGCATGACAGTTACAGGTTCATCATGACATTCCAAATCAGTTAACTCCTCATAAACCAAACATGCAACATACAGAATCCAACAGCATAAGTCAAACACACACATAGAGGCAACATAATATACCATAATTAACATAACATATTAAATGACTATAAGACGTACTGTAAAACTAATGAGCCCAGTCCCACAACCACATATTCCCAGGAGTCGGTATACAGCCAGCGTAATGGCTAGCCTCAAAATCCTAATCATTCTGGGGGGATCATATGAGTTCAAAGTACTGGTGATCAGGGACATCATGACATTTATATAATCTAATAAAATAAAAATAATATAAGAATTTATAATATAATAAATACATAATATAATATAAAATATACCATACTAATCTCATATTTTATCAAAACAAGCTGTAATAGAGCTGGGTCCAGGAGCAGGAAGCAAGACTGAGGGAAGGCAAGAAAGAATTTAAAAAGGAGCAGCAAGTGGCAACCAGAAGCACACATTTAGTAGCCAGTAGTAGGTGATTCTGGGAGTGGTAATTCCCAGGGTCGCAGTGACCCTAGAGATTGAGACAGAGGGTAGGGGTGAACTTCTCTTAGTGGTGTTAGATTATATCGTTGTATTGTAAATTATATGGCACGTCAGGTGCTGCCTTCACTGCAAGAATACTGTTCACAAAAGTGTCACAAGCTGTAGATAAGACATAAAGTGGGAGGGGGGAGAGTAGGTGCAAAGCCCCTAGTGCAGATCACTTTGTGGTCTCAAACATATAGTGAGTAATATTTTAGATCGACTCACATCTTTTCTGACCCCACGGTAATGAGGTATACAACATGCATGGTCTCAATTGGTCCATCAGGGCTTTCTTTGTTAAAGTCCTTTATAACTTCAATAGGTTTTGGAAGTGTGCCAGGATCGCCAGATTCAGAAGCTTTTAGGATTCAGAAGCGGCAAAACGTGTCTCAGTCATACATACTACTCTACACATAGTATTGTATGTATATATTATTATTATTGATTCCTTGAACTTTGCCTAATAAACAATCTTACGCATTTATATTCTACTAGCGACTTGCCCGTCAAAAATGAAGGGGCATTAAAATTGTAAGGCAGGTAATGCTGTTTGCCACAGACATTATTTTTTTTGGTGGGCTGAGATCCTTTGGCACTCATTGCGCGCCTCGAGCTGTGCGCCTTCGAAGGCGCTCATTGCGAGGCTGTTGTACTTTTTTTTATCAGAGGCGCTTTTGCTGTCATTGTAAGGTTGGCGCTGATCTGCTTTTTGCTCTTAGTGCAAGACTGTCCCCTGGTGTAGTTTGTGTGCTATGAGCAGCGTTGGCGCTTGTTGTGAGGCGCACGGTGAATGGCTTTTGTGTTTATTGCTATAGTGTTTTTTTTTCTTGTGTATATGTACTTTTGTATGCTAATTAAATAATTACAAAATTAATAAATTAATATACTTTACCTATTTGTAAGTAATATATGCCTTCGGCTCATTGCAGCCGACGTTGGAGCCTCCACCTTCCGCAAATGCGGCACCTCGCTTTGCGAGGGTCTGCATTTGCGGCCCAAACTGCGTCCCTCATCACTCGCTATATTATCATTTATAACTGTCCCAGTCAATATATGATATAATTTACATACTAATAGGACCTGTACACAGGATCTCAGATATAAATAATATAGCAATAAATATTACTCTAATTTTCGTTAATAAGTCAGTTATTATCAGACATTGCAAAATATAGTCATTAGTCATTAAGTTAAACTTATAGACTAATTAAGATTTTTCCGATATAATAATGACAGAACACGCAACATCTCATACTATAAATAGCCCTTACCTGCACTTCCTTGCACTGACTTCGGAGGAAGCGTGGTAACACGAAACGTGCGTGTCAAGTCAGGTCGCTCTCAGATTACGTCAGATGCCAGAGTGAATAGCACAGAGAAAGGACAGTGGTCTGTACTCATAGAATGAATTGATACAAGAAAGTTACAAACATTTGTTTATATTACTAAAGATACCATTTTCCTTATATCAATACTCATGGCAAGTTATTCATTTTATAAATAAGAGAATGTATATATTTTTGCATATCCAATGTTGATATTATATAGATAGACATATATACCACTATCACTGGTACTTATGTATTGATATATGCTGATGTTATAATATTCTCTCAAGTATTTTTGCACATGAAATATATTCTTAAATAGATGTAGAGGATATTTTTTCTTTTTTTTTGTTCACTTTCTGTTAGGAGGTCAGTGTACTCACGTCCCTTATTTTTTTTATTTTTTTTAGTCCCTAGGGGGTAAGTGGCAGATCTCCATCGCCACAATTAGTTAGCATTGCACAATAAGGGCCTCATTCTATTATCGGCTGTAGGAGATGCGGGGCCACAAGGACCGGCCGCAAGCTATTCGGCTATTCTATTCCCTTCCGGCCGGGGATTCCGGCAGGCTTTCGGCCGGCGCCTTGCTATCCCTTGCTAGCCTTTGATCTAAAACGGCTGCAAGAGTTTCGGCCGCAAGAAAATCCCGGTTGCTATTCAATTGCTCCGGGAACCCTCTCTGCAAGGCTAAAACCGAGCCTGCAGCTTACTTGCAGGAGATGGTCCCTCTAGCACCAATTAAGCACATTATAAAGCCGAAATAAAGCCATCCTGCACTCTGAGGAGACTATAAAGTGATTGTAGGTGTTAGCAAAAATAGCACAACATTCCCCTACACTCAAATCCGTAAATAAATTATTTTTTAATTTATGTCAAAAATCCATGGAAAAAGTCCCGAGGGCTTGGAGCACCTCAGACGGCCGGAAAATAAACAGTTAATGTAAACTCGGATTTGGGCTGATGTGCAAGCTTGAGAGGGGGTTGCTATTAATCCTCATGTCCCCCAATATGATCCCTAGCATTTACAGAGCTGTACAGTGCCGTCTTGAACTTATTTTTGCAAAAGCAAGATCTTAACTAACTGAAAACTTCTGTAAAAAAATATGCTTTGTGCATAGGGCCTCATTCTATTGCGATTTGGCCAATTGAATAGGGCTCTACAGTATATAAGCATAGAACATATTTTTTACAGAGGTTTTTAGTTAGTGAAGACCTTGCTTTTAGATAGAAGTTCACTAACTAAAAACTTCTGTCAAAAAATATGTTCTGTGCTTTTATAGAGCCCTATTCAACATTTGAATAAGGCCCTTATATAGAGCCCTATTCAATTGGCCAAATTGCAATTGAATGAGGCCCATAGTGTCACAGAGATTCAGTGATGACTGAACAACAACAAATCTGTGAGTACACTGGGATATTTTTTTGCATGATTTACGCTTACCGTATGTACTCGAGTATAAGCCGAGTTTTTCAGCCCTTTTTTCAAGGCTAAAAAGGGCCCCCTCGGCTTCTACTCGAGTCACTCTCCCCCCCGTGTCTCTCTACCCCCCTGTGTCTCTCTAACCCCCCCGTGTCTCTTTCCTATCCCCCTCCTCATCCTCAAACCCCCCTCCTCATTATAAACCCCCCTCCTCATTCTCACTCCTCAACACCCCTCCTCAACCTAAACCCCCCCCCTAAATACCTCCCCCTCTCCCCTCACTTACCTGCTTCTGCTCCGGCCTCTGCTCCTTCTTGACCCAGCGAGCATGTGATGTCACATGCGCGCCGCGTCATTAGCATATTCCGTGTGCCGGCACCCGGTATATGCTAATGACGTGACGTCACATGCGCGCCACGCCATTAGCATATACCGTCACGGCATTAGCATATACCGGCTGCCGGCACCCGGTATATGCTGTCACATGCGCGCCGGGTCAAGGAGCGGAGGCCGGAGCAGAAGCAGATAAGTGAGAGGGGGAGGTATTTAGGGGGATTTAGGTTGAGGAGGGGGGTTGAGGGGGGTTTAGGTTGAGGAGGGGGGTTGAGGAGGGAGGTTGGGGTTGAGGAGGGAGGATGGGGGGGTTGAGGAGGGAGGATGAGGAGGGAGGTTGAGGAGGGGGATTGAGGAGGGGGTTGAGGATGGGGGGGTGTTGAGGAGGGAGGTTGAGGATGAGGAGGGGGTTGAGGATGAGGAGGGAGGTTGAGGATGACTAGGGGGGTTGAGGAGGGGGTTGAGGATGGGGGTGTTGAGGATAGAGGATGAGGAGGGAGGTTGAGGAGGGGGTTGAGTATGGGGGTGTTGAGGAGGGAGGTTGAGGATGAGGAGGGAGGTTGAGGAGGGGGGTTGAGGATAGGGGGGTTAATGAGGGGGTTGAGGATAGGGGGGTTGAGGAGGGGGTTGAGGATGGGGGGATTGAGGAGGGGGTTGAGGAGGGAGGATGAGATGGGGGGGTTGAGGAGGGAGGTTGAGGATGAGGAGGGGGGTTGAGGAGGGGATTGAGGATGGGGGTTGAGGAGGGAGGATGAGGATGGGGGGTTGAGGAGGGGGTTGAGGATGGGGGGTTGAGGAGGGAGGTTGAGGAGGGGGGTTGAGGAGGGAGGTTGAGGAGGGGGGTTGAGGAAGGGGTTGAGGATGGGGGGGTTGAGGAGGGAGGATGAGGAGGGAGGTTGAGGATGAGGAGGGAGGTTGAGGAGGGGGTTGAGGATGAGGAGGGAGGTGGAGGATGAGGAGGGAGGTTGAGGATGAGGAGGGAGGATGAGGAGTGGAGTTGAGGGGGGAGTTTGAGAATGAGGAGGCGGGTTGAGGAGGGTGATAAGGGAGGGGGGAAGAGACACAGGGAAGGGAGAGGTTGAAAGAGACACAGGGAAGGGAGAGGGGAGAAGAGACATGGGAGAGAGAGAGGGACACAGAGGGCACAAGAGGGACACACGGGGCAGCACATTTCCCACCCTCGGCTTATACTCATTTTTCCCAGTATTTTGTGGTAAAATAGGTGCCTTTGCTTATACTCGGGTCGGCTTATACTGTACGGTAAATAGACTCCAGAACACCAACCACAGGGAAAGAGGAAATTGATGTCAAAGATTAGGAGGAGTGAGATCAGTTCTATATTTGAAAACTAAAACTGAAGTAAAGGAATTTTTATGCGGTCATTCCTGTTTTTTTTAACAATAATCAATTGTACTAATTGTCATTGTATATCTATGAATAATACTTTCCTTAATAAATATAGTGTGTATTTATACATAATAAATATATTCATTTACTAAGTTCTGTCTTTGTGCTCTTATGAACCTCGCCTTACCGTACAGGTGTTTAAGTGTATAAGGGGTTAAGACTTCTGTGTAATCAAATTGGGAATTTGTATAGCTTTTATACTACTGGGTAACCGAAATGGCCCATAGTTTATTGCAGTTTAAATTGCCTTGATGGTTTCAATGCTATATTATTGATTTTGTGGTGTGACTGTTAAAGGACCACAGTAGTGTGTTTACAAGTGAAGCTCATATATCTTTAGCCTGCATAATGTTTTAATAGCCTCCGCCCCAACAAACAAACAGCTTTTCTTTTAAATGCACTATAGTGATCCTTGTAAGGGTTTTTTCTACAGTTACTGTAAGTGATCATAGTTTCGATAAGTTGTTTTCAGCTTCATAAAACATTAAATGACCACAGCAGAAAAATACTTTGGATCCCTTTGCAATAATCTATATTTCCCAACAGCTTCTTGTTGTTTTTGCAATAGCAGTTAGTTATAGGAATATTGAGCCCGATTCAATTGCAAGCCCGCATCTTGCAGGATACAGGCCGCATGTCTGTGAGCGTGCCGCGGGTTCCCATTTGTCTCCGATGCCGGTGGTATTCAATTGAACAAGCCCACAAGTTACGGGCCTAACGCCGAAACCGTAAACAAAGCACTCGTGCATAGAAGTTCAGGACGGGAAAATGATCAATTAAGCAAGCCTGTAATCTCCCATTTCGAAACAGCCAATAGAAAATTAGACCGCCATCACTAAGGCAGTAAAACATGGAGGTTACATGTCAATCAATTAGTTTTCGGGGTTCCGATATGCGATGGGACAAAATAATAAGAATGAATGCCAATACCGTTCTAGTCCATATGGATGGCCTGATATGTATTAACTCATTGATTCCTGAGATCGATATAACTTTTATGGCTTTCCACGTCATTTACAGTGCAGTATTGATTTTTTATTTGCATTTACAGCACTCGTAGGATTTTCTCCTACATTTGCCGTTTACGGGTGTGAAAACATTTGCGGGCTTGGGGAATTGTAACAATTGAATAGCGATTTTAGTAACTCTTGTGGACGGGAAGGATCAAAGGCTTTAGGAGGTTGTAAGTGCCGGATTTAACCACCGCAAAGTTTTCAAGCCCATAATCCGTAAACCGTTTGGAGCCCGCAAAAAGTCGCCAATTGAATAGCAAATTAATTTACGGACACCAGTTACGGGCTCCAGTAACGTACAATTGCTCAACTGAATCAGGCTCATTGTATTTAAAACATTTGCAGCATTAAATGCACAATATACACAAACTGACTGATATTAAGTCAGGATGAAGATAATGAAAAGTGTCTTTTTGCATTAAGTATAACACATTTTATATCTGAATATTCACCATTATAATAGAAATCACTGCAAATCGATATTACTTAATTATATTCACTATTTACCATGAGCCTTATTCAATTGAGGCATCAGGAGATCTGGGCTTCGGAAATGGAGGACGTATTTTGCTATTAAATTGGCATCTTTTTCCTGGCTCTGATTTGGTTATGTGCTCCGGCCTCTGATTAATTACGATGGTTACCAACTCAAGTTTATGCCCCCCCCCCCCCCAAGCCTTTGTTCTTTCATGGCTGCAAGAGTTCAGATATCTAAAATCGAAAATCGCTATTCAATTCTTCCGATTCCCTCTCGCTAACCACCCGCCAAGGCCGCAAATGGCAAAAATCGCTCCACAAGTTAGGGGTTCCAAGAAGTACTTATCATCTTCATATATCATATATAATGTCACAGGTTGTGGGAACTGAAGTTTGACAGTACCTCTCATTAACTAGTGCAATAAATGAGGGAGCTCAGTTACACTATGCCAAGTTGCATGTACAACAGATGCCTGGATGAACTACTGTTGTTGTTCAGTCCTTCAGTTGTGTCTGACTCTAGGTAACCATATTGATGCAGCACGCTAGGCACATTGTTATATATATGGTTGTGCTTATCCATATGGTTTTCTTGGCAAGGATACTGGAATGGGTTGCCAGTTCCTTCTCCAGTGGAACATGATTTGTCTGACCTCTCTGCTGTGACCTGCCCATCTTGGGTGACCCTACATGGTATAGCTCACAGCTTCATTGAGGAAGACATGGTAGCGATCCAGAAGGGGGAAGAACTATATCAGTAATTAAAAATGTTTTACACAACAGGTCTCTAATCAGCATCAATGAATACAACCAACATAGGTTTCCTATGAACATTTAATTCACTTGAACATACAGATTATTATCTGATACGTATAAATATTTTATCAAATAGGCGAATGAGTGGTCCCCTGAAGTAGATCTTGCTCGAAGGCCCACCATTAGGGGATGTTTGCCAGCCGACTGATTATCATGTCTCTAACAGTTGATATATTTTGGGATGGGGTGGCATCAAGTTTGCAAATGGTGAGCTTACTTATTACCTGATTATCATGGTACCAGCCCCCTTGGAAAGATGCTGGCTATTTCCATTTATCCTAATTCAACATATTTGCCACTTTTCCCAAGGTTTGGGCTTTAGAAACAAACATATCTAAATATTTTGGTGTCGGGTATTTCACTGAAACATGTAGAAATGTTCCAGAATGGTCAGTTTCAGCGGAGGAAATTCTCCCTTTTGATTTATTTTAGTCAACAAGGCTCCCCAAAACACTTCTACTCCATTAAAAAAAAGCATTTGCAAAAGTCTCATCAGGCTGTAATCCCAGGTATGCAGTAAGTAATTGTCTATAAAAGAAACCTATAAATGCACATTCAGCTCTTTATAATCAATTATGTTTTCAGTAATTCTATTACAAATGATCATTTTCCATTAACATGGTTAATTGAATATACTTACGACACTCATCACATTAATGTTTAGTAATACTGTATATACATTACATTTTTGCTGAGATCATATTATGTTCACAGGATTTATCAATATATTTTTTTATATTTTCTGTATATTCTCATGGAATTCTATTTGTGCCAGAAGCAATAAAATCAATAAGCCTGATTCAGTTGAGCTTTCGCTCAATCAAGTGGCCCGTAAGTGAGGTCGCAAGTTAATTTGCTATTCAATTGGGGTCTTTTTGTGGGCTCCAAACAGGTTACAAGTTACGGCCTTAAAAAAATTGTGATGGTTAAACCTGTAACTTACAGCCTCCCAAAGCCTTTGGCTAAAATCGCAAATCACTATTCAATTGCTCAATTTCCGAGAGCCTGCAAGTGTTTTCACACCCGTAAATGGCAAAAGAAGAAAATCCTATGACTGCTACAGAGGACTCGCAAGGGGGTTAAACAACGATTCGTAGCACTGTAAATGCAAATATAAAATCAATACTGCACTTAAAATAACAGGGAAAGCGATGACAGACAGAATTAATTGCACAAAAGTCTCAAGCCCGCAAATCGGCAGTATATAAGATTTACTTTTATGTTTCCTTATCATTATTAAATCGATCATAGTTGTCAATGAGTTAATACATATCATGCCACCCACATGGACTAGAACAGTATTGCATTCATTTTCATAATTCTTTATTTTGCAAGTTTGCGAGTCTGATCGCATATCGGCCCCCCTAATTGATTGACATGTAACCTCCATGTTTTACCGCCGCATTAATGATGGTCTCATTTTCTATTAGCTGATTCGAAATGGGAGGTTACGCATGGTTTACGGTTTTGGCTTTGGGTGAGGAACTTCCGGGCTTGAGCAATTGAATAGCATCGGATTCGGAGACAAACGGGAGCCCGAAACACACCGGCAGATATACGGCCTACAACAATCGAGTTGCGGGCTTGCACTTCAATAATTTCAAAGCTGCTAATTTAATCATAGTTACAGCAGTATGAGCCTCATTCAATTGAGCTTTCGGGAGACTCGAGTTTCTCAAATGTAGTTTGCAAGTTATTTTGCTATTCAATTGGCGTCTTTTTGCGGGCTCTGATCAAGTTATGGGTTTCAGCCTCTGATTCACTGCAATGGTTCAAATTGCAAGTTAATGCCCCTCCAAGCCTTTTATCTTTCACGGCCACAAGAGTTGCAAACACTAAAATCGCAAATCACTATTCAATTGCTCCAATGTCCCCTCGCAAGGGGTTAAGAGGATGAAAGGCGAAATGAGAAGGTGCTCAGCATGAGAGTAACTACTTCTCTACACAAAATGAAAAACCTGGGGGGGATTTGTTCCCCTCGTCTCCACTCAGGTTCCTACACCTATGGTGCTGAGGGATAATATTTATAATTTTTTGACATTATGTGTTGAGGATGCACCAAAAATGCCCTTGAGATTCTCAGAGTCAAATATTCTTGGTAACTGATTTCATAAGTATTTGATAAAGAGTAATTCTTACTAATGCAATTTTAAATGGACACACACTGTAAACTTCCAACATTACTATTATTATGTCTTTAAAAACTATGTGGTAGATTCACTAAGCTTTACAGGTTCTGCAAAGTGCTTTGCTGAGCCAGCAAATGGTAGTTTTCTCCACGCAAACAGGTATTGTCGTCTCTGAGTATAGTGAATCCAGCGCTATTAATTAAATGTACTTACACATATCAAACATAGGATCAAAGGATTTCATTTTAATAAAAAGCCAGTAAAAACTTACATTGATTTACCAAATCAAATGCTATAACTCCATTAAATGCATCCAATACGAGCATGTTCAGTTGTACTTTGTATATTGCAGTCCCACTAGATACAGAAGAGAGAGGACAACAGCAAACTCATGTTTGTGCTGCAGAACAGTAACAAGAAAGGTTTTCTAAAAGGTAAATGTGCTTATTTTCTGTAACAGTATGAAAAAAACGAGTTATTTATCAAAGCTAGGTAAAAGAAAGTGCAGTTGCACTCACTGACTATTGATTATTTTACCGTGACTGGTAACAGTGGCACTGTTTTCCTAAGCCTTGATTTTAAGTATAGAAACTCACAATATGCATGAATATTCTGCCATCTGCTGTTAATGTATGGAGGCTAATTTTTCTGTTCTGTGTCTAGAAATGCAGCTTAGGAACTAAAAACGGAACTATAAAAATATCATAAATATCAATACAAACAATTTTTTGCATAATGTCCAATTTTGCTTGTCAGCCTGGCTGGGGTCTCAGGGCAGTCAAACAAATGTGCTGCTGTGCTGGGAGGGAGGTAAGTATCTGCAAAAGAGGTATTCAGCAGTGTTGGTAGTATAATGGGAGTATGGAGCCCCACCTCCTCTCTAATTCATACTCCAAATACGCCCCTGTTTAAAAATGTGTAACTTACCCCTCTTTTGGGGGTTCATATGGTATTCCCTGGTGGCTAGTGGAGTGTTGCATGGTGCCTCTACTCACCGTCATTCATTGTTTTCTCTCCTGGGATCAATACATGATAGCCAATCAAGATAGGCAGAGCCAAGTGGTATTACTGGATCTGTGTTTCTTAGTTACATAGTTACATAGGGCCTCATTCTATTATCGGCCGCAGTCGTTGTGGGGCCACAAGGACCGGCCGCAAGCTATCCGGCTATTCTATTCCCCTCCGGCCGGGGGTTCCGGCAGGCTTGCGGCCGGCGCCTTGTTATCTCTTGCGGCCGATCGCGCCGGAGGAAAGCCTTTGATCTAAAACGTCCGCAAGGAAATCGGCCGTAAGAAAAGCCTGGTTGCTATTCTATTGCTCCGGGAACCCTGTCTGCAAGGCTAAAAGCGAGCCGCAGCTTACTTGCAGCAAAAAGGTCCCGCTAGCACCAATTAAGCACATAAAATAGCTCAAATAAAGCCATCCTGCACTTTGAGAAGACTATAAAGTGATTTTAGGTGTTAGAAAAAAATAGCACAAATTTCCCCTAGACTCAAATCCGTAAAATATATATTTTTTTAATATATGTCAAATATACATGTAAAAAGCCCAGTGTGCTTGGAGCACCTTAGATACGCCCACGCCGCAGCCGGAAAATAAACAGTTAATTTAAACTCGGGTTTGGGCTGATGTGCAAGCTTGAGAGTGGGTTACTTTTAATCCTCATGTACCCCAATATGATCCCTAGCATTTACAGAGCTGTACAGTGCAGGCTTGAATTTATTTTTGACTTGGTAGATTTCTGAGCTTATGGCCGGTTTCAAGATATGCGGCCGGCCGTAAGAGGAGATTGCGAGTTAACAGAACCCCCGCAAGGAATCGCAGCCTTACGGCCGATTTACGGCCGATAATAGAATGAGGCCCATAGTAATTAAGGTTGAAAAAAGACTTTCAGTCCATCAAGTTCAACCTTTTAAGATCTCCTCTGATCTGCAATATGAGGAATAGTTATTAATTAATTAGCTGTTAATTGTTAATTATTACATATATATATTTATATAAATATATAAATATTAATAAACTATTTTTTTTTTAAACTAATAAATAATCCAGAGGAAGGTAAACAGAAAAAAAACCAAGTGAAACTCTCAGATTTCTCCCTGGATCAATACACTCTCACTAATTATCCAGGATAACCCTGAATTCCCTTCTTTATTAGAAATAAATCCAGCCCCCTTTTAAAGTTATCTATCAAATCCACTGTCACCACCTCCTCTGGTAGAGAATTCCACAGATTAACCACCCTTACTGTGCAGAACCCTTTTCTTTCTTTAAGGTAAAATCTTTTTACTTCTAACCTCAAGGGATGTCCTCTTGTGAGTTGAAAACCTATTGGCACAAAAAGCTCCCTTCGCAAAGCCATGTATTGACCCTGGATATATATATAAGGTAATCATATCCCCTTTTAGATGCCTTTTTTTCTAGAGAAAATACATTTAATGGTAAAAACTCCCCCAGGCTTTCTACCATCCTATCCCCTGGCACAAAAGCTCCCTCATCATTAAGGTGCAATCCGTCCCTGCTATAGAGATTTGTACCCAAGTGAGAAGTCAGCCCAGTGCTCTAAAAACTCCAATGAAATACTAGAGGTATATCTTATTTTTCTGCATTGTGATCCATTAAAAAATCAAGCCTGTGTTTTAGGGGGATGCCAGAAAATTTCTAGAGGACCTCTCATATTCCCAAGTTACCATAATTTAAAATTCCCACCGCTGGTCCTTAAAAGGCCTGCCACACACAGATAGTTAACCCCCGTAGCAAGTAACATTAACCCCACTATGCTACTGGGTCCCCATCAGGACCCCCAGAGGGTCCCCACATTAACCCTTGATGCGGGGGTCCCAATTGGTACCCCCGCAGCATTAAAAAATGTAAAACTCCCCCGTGGGTCCCAATCGGTACCCCCGCAGCATTTAAAAATTTAAAATTCCCACCATGGATCCTTAAAGGACCTTAAAGGTCCTTAAAGGACCCGCTCTACAATTCTAATTAAACCCATCACTCATGGGGCTCTATACAGACCCCCATGAGCCTCTAATTAACTCCATCAGTCCCATAAGGGTCTATATAGACCCTTATGGGACAATAATTAACCCATATTGACACTATAAGTGCCATGAGGGTCCTCCAGGACCCTCAAGACACTAAGTCTAAGCACTACCCTACACTTACACTATTAGCCACCCCAATAAATGAATACATCTAATTTAACCCCCTCTAAGTAATTAACCCTATTTATCCCTCACCAAACCTAATTATCCCTATCACTAACTACTTAACCTTATCTAGACCCAGTTATCCCTATCAAGTCCTATTTATCTCTAACTGTACCTATTTAACCCTATATGCGCATTCATATTGGCTGAAATATGATTGACGGTTATATCAGCCAATCAAAACGCGCAAATGTTTTTTTTATATCGGAGCATGCGCAGGAATCACCATTTGTGGTGGGGAGCTCCTCAGGGGAGGGGCTGCGTTAGTAGTAGTATGGAGACCCTCCATAGGTCCCGATGGAGACCCCTGCAACAAGGGGTTAACCTGGGGGACCATAAGGGGGTCCTGATTGGGACCTCTGCATCATGGGGTTAATGTGGGGGCCACATGGGGGTCCCGGTCAGGACCCCTACATCATGTGGTTAATGTGGGGACCCTGCTGGGGTCCCGATGAGGACCCCTGCACTGTGGGGATTTAGCTTAGGAGTGGGGGGGTTAGGAGCAGCGGGGATATTTAGGGGGGGTGCATATGTAAGGGCTTTCTGAGGATTCTGGAGGGTGTAAGTTACGACTTTGACGGACGCAATATTCTCAAGGCCATAACTCGTAGCCCGATCGGAGGCCGCAAAAAGACGCCAATTGAATAGCAAATTTGCTTGCAACGTCGCTTACGGGCTACCGGATCTCTAAATTGGCCAATTGAATGTGACTCTATGTGTCTGCTTTCTAAATAGATATTGGATTTTATTATTTAGTATTGTGTATGTGCCTAGGCTACATTTTTGCAGGAAAATTAAAAATTCATATAGACTTCATTACTTTTTTTTTATAATTCTGTGATTTGTGTCCAAAATTATAACCTGCAGTAGAATACACATAAAAGTTTATGTAGTGTTTATTTAGCCATTTTTTTTTAAAGTTTTGCATTTAAAACATTTTACCCATTTTCATGTTTCGTCATTAAAAAACACATAGAAAGAAATGTGAACACAGTGGTCCTTTACCAGACTGTGTCATTTCATGTAGATTGCAAGGTACTTATTACTCATTGGGACTGCAACTCCTTTTCTGTCGTTTTTTGGAATTATCACAAGTCTAATATATTTATTTTAACTCATGTTTAGTGCTATATTTGACCAAGACTAAGACCTTGCTATGGATTAACGTTAGTTGCTGGGGTGCTGTTGATAACTGTTATACTCTAATATTTTCTTTTTTTGGAGTTTTGCTTGGCTTCGCGAGCGAAGATTTAAAAGGGATGTTTTCCACATATGTGGGCTCTCTGGTGGCTGAGGAGGCCAATGCGGGACGAGCAGACTTGCAGACTCGACCCCATTAGTTGCATGGGAATGCTTGCTCTGGTTTGGGGGCTGCAATGCAAATGTTTTTCCTCTGTCTTCTTTTGTACCAAGATCAGCTCTGCATGTTCTCTCAAAAGAGAGACAACCTGGTGAATGGTACTTCTCCAGGCGTTGCAGTCTGAAGCTAAAGCCATCCATTGATGATGATCAATGTGACAGGCATCAAGGGACTGGTTCAACCAGTCCTTGTACCTCTTCTTCGGTCCTCCTCTGTCACAATTACCAGTGGGGAGCTCACCTTATAACACAATCTTTGGAAGCCGATCACCCTCCATCCTAGAGATATGTCCTGCTCAGCGCAACTGTGTCTTCAACAGCATGACCTCAATGCCGATGACTCCTGCCTGTTCTAGGACTTCAGTGTTGGGGACGTGGTCATTCCAGTGGATGTTGAGGATGGTGCAGAGGCAGCGTTGATGAAAGAGCTCAAGAAGTCATAGGTGATGGCTGTAGGTAACCCATGACTCAGAGCCGTACAATAGGATGGTCAGCACAACAGCTCTGTACACATTGGCCTTGGTGCATTTATTCAGATGCTTGTTGCTCCTAACCCTTTAAAATAACCAGTTTGTGTTTGACTTCCTCTGGATCAAGTAACAACTAATCCGCAAATTTCAGATCAAAGGAGATCTTAAAAGGTTGAACTTGATGGACTAAAAGTCTTTTTTCAACCTCAATTACTATGCAACTATGTAACCTGCCAAATGAACCATTTGCCTTTGCTAGTCTGTTGTCAATTTCCTTGTCGATCTTAGCGTCCAAGGAGATGATGCATCCCAGGTAGCTTAACTCGTGGACTGTTTTCTGCTCAGACTCACTAATATTGATGCAAGGAGGAGAGTAATCTTCCTGAGGTGCGGGCTGGTGGAGAACTTCTGTCTTTTTCAAACTGACTTTTAGACCAAAGAGCTTGGTAGCCTGAGTGAAGCAAGATGTCAATCGCTGCAGAGCTACCGCAGAATGGGAATCAAGGGCAGCATCATCAGCGGACAGTAGCCCTCAAATTAGTCATTTAATTGTCTTGGTGTGGGCCTTTAGTTGTCTCAGGTTGAGCAGAATGCCATCGGTGAGGTATTGAATGTAAACCCCATTATTAAAGGTTTAATAAAAGACAGTGACAGAAATGTTTGAGAAATATTGGCTGGATTGCTGTAACTAAAAAGTTCAATAAAGCTTATGGTGGAATTTTACCAACAGTACATCTTAATTTCAAAAGGGAGCTTAAACATTGATGGCAAATAAGAATGTCATAGCTATAGTATGTTCTTAAGAAGAATTCAAACCTTTGTTTCTAACAAAGCTAGGAGGAATAGGAGAAACTGTGGATTTAATATGATTACTAAAAAGTTTTGTTGAACAATTAAACAGTCAATAGCCTCTAGAAAATAGAATAAAAAGAAGTATGATAGTCCTCCACCTTAAGCTTCAGGCTGGAAAGTCAACGAAGGAATGCCCATAATACAAGTTAGCAAAATTTAAGATGTTTTTATTCTAGTGGCTTACATAGCAGTTTTCTTAAAGCACAAAGATACTTTAGATTTTATTTGAAAAATCTAATAAAAAAAAGCAGACAAACCTTAATAAAATATTCACAATGGGAATTAAGGGTACAACAACAAATGCCAATAAATGAGCCAGCACATAAATTTTGAATTTGTTCTTAGCAATGTGCCTCTGTGAATCCATTAATTTATTTGAATGTATTTGCAAGGAACTTTGTAATAGCGAGTTGGTACCAGTCAGCAGACTCCACAACTAATTCACTTAGAAGTCTCAATTTGTTCAGCACTGACTCTGGGTCACAGGACTAATATTGGATCTGGATACTATATTTTTTCTAATTCAACCTATGTCAAAAATAATTTATTAGGACTGAGATAACGGTATTTATGTTGCTTAAAATGTTTACCTAATATAACAGTCTGCAGCATCAATCTTTATGCATACTGTGAGCCTCATTCAATTGAGCTTTCGGGAGATCCGGGCAAGTTATTTTGCTATTCAATTGGCGTCTTTTTGCGGACTCCGATCGGGTTACAGGCTCCGGCCTTTGATTCACTGCGATGGTTTACATCGCAAGTTAATGTCCCTCCAAGCCTTTGTTCTTTCACGGCCTCAAGAGTTGCGAACGCTAAAATCGCAAATCGCTATTCAATTGCTTTGATTACCCCTTTCTAAGCAAGCCATCTGGTAAATATGTAAAAGAAAAGCTTATGGACTATGTTTTTGCAACATTTTATGTCGAAGTAATGTTACATTTAAATACTTAGGGTTATAAAACTAGTATTAAGATAATATGGGGACAATTTTTGAATACTGAAACTATACCGTAATAAACCGCAGAATTCTTAGTTCAATGCTGATAATGATTTTTTTAAAGTGCTATTGAGAAACAGTCTATATGTGGCTAGAACATCTAGTACCAATAGAAACATTGTATGCATGACCTGCTGCTGCAGAACTTTGCAGGGACTGTTTGAAAGCTTATTATTATTACTAGTGACTTGCCCGTCAAAAATAACGGGGCAATAAAAAAGTGTTGAAATGCTGTTTGTCACACAATGTGAGTGTACTGTGTGCCTCAACTATATAGACCCCTATAACACACTAATGAACACATGTAATAACACTATAAGTGCCCAGAGGGTCATCCAGGACCCTCATGACACAAAGTGTAAGCACTACACCATTTTAACAAAAAATGTTTGCATTAGCCAATCAGAGTGGGATTTTGGTGTGTATCTCATTCTGATTGGCTCACACATTTGGCACCTTCTGATAGACAGCGTCTTTTTTTTAGAGCGCGGATTGTTCCAGGGCCCAGCCAGGGCAGAGGAGGTAAGTACAATGTATATTATGTTTATTTTATTTTGTTTTATGTTTGTAAGTATGTTGTACTAACGTATTTTTTTTTTAACAGGGGCCGCGCCGGAGAAAAAAAGAAGAAGAGAAGAAGGACGGGGACATGCTGGAAAGGTGAGTAGAATATTTATAATGTTTATAATGTTTATTTATTGTATGTATATGTGTTGTACTGATTTGTTTTGTTTTTTCCCCTAGGTTGGTGATCTGAAGGGACATCTGCAAAGGTAAGTGGTCTTAATTATTTTATTTTAGGTTAGAATTAGGGTTTGTGTATGAAAATAGCATTTATTGTATGTTAGATAGGGGTATGTATTATAGATATATAGAATTTATTGTATATTATATAGTATTTATTGTATGTTAGATAGGGGTATGTATTTTAGATAGATAGGATTTATTGTATATTAGATAGGTTGTGGGATGTATTTTAGATAGATATGATTTCTTGTATTTTAGATAGTATTGATTGTATGTTAGATAGATAGGGGGATATTGTATTTTATTGTATTTGTATTGTATTTTATTGTATGTATGCTGTATGTATTTCCTTTTCAGGTGTGTAATTTTTTTTTTGTCTGTAGTGGGGCGAAGGTTGTAATGTATTTTTTTTATTTTCTGTAATGTTCCTTTTTTATTTTTGTGACTTAGGTTTTTTTATTTTCTGTAATTAGAGTGGTGGGGAGTTTATTAGGGGGTAGGTAGGTAGTGTAGGTAGGTAGTGTAGGTGTTAATAGGTTAGTGTAGATTGGGGTTAGTTTAGATTTAATGGTTTATTGGGGGGTATAGTGCAGTGTAGTGTTTGTACTTAGTGTCATCAGGGTCCTTGAGGACCGTCATGGCACTATGTGGTTAAAGTTAGGGTTGTAACTGCTTCATAAGGGTCATAATATACCCTAATGGGACTGATGGGGTTAAATAGAGGCTTATGAGGGTCTGTATTGACCCCCATGCGTGACAGGGTTAATTAAGTGCTTATGATGGTCTGTATTGACCCCCATGAGTGACAGGGTTAATTAGGGGTTTATGGGGGTCTGTATTGACCCTCATGAGTGACGGGGTTAATTAAGTGCTTATGGGGGTCTGTATTGACCGCCATGAGTGACATGGTCAATTAGGGGTTTATGGTTGTCTGTATTGACCCCCACGAGTCACAGGGTTAATTAAGTGCTTATGGGGGTCTGTATTGACCCCCATGCGTGACAGGGTTAATTAAGTGCTTATGGTGGTCTGTATTGACCTCCATGAGTGACAGGGTTAATCAAGGGTTTATGGGGGTCTGGATTGACCCCCATGAGTGACCGGGTTAATTAAGTGCTTATGGGGGTCTGTACTGACCCCCATGAGAAAGGGTTAATTAGTGATTTATGGGGTGTGTATTGACCCCCATGAGTGAGGGGGTTAATTAAGTGCTTATGGGGGTCTGCATTGACCCCCATGAGTGACGGCGTTAATTTCGTGCTTATGGGGGTCTGTATTGACCCCCATGCGCGACATGGTTAATTATGGGGTTTTTGGGGGTCTGGATTGACCCCCATGAGTGGCCGGGTTAATTAATGTTTTATGGGGGTCTGTATTGCCCCCCATGAGTGACAGGGTTAATTAATGTATTATGGGGGTCTGTATTGACCCCCATAAGTGCAAGGGTTATTTATTGGCTTATGTGGATCTGTATTGACCCCCATGAGTGACAGGGTTAATTAAATGCTTTTGGGGGTTTCTCTTGACCCCCATGCATGACAGGGTAAATTTAGTGCTTATCAGAGTCTGTATTGACCCTCATGAGTGACAGGGTTAATTAAGTGCTTATGGGGGTCTGTATTGACCCCCATGAGTGAAAGGGTTTATTAATGGTTTATGGGGGTCTGGATTGACCCCCATGAGTGACCGGGTTAATTAATTGCTTATGGGGGTCTGTATTGACCCCATGAGTAACAGGGTTAATTAGTGATTTATGGGGTGTTTATTGACCCCCATGAGTGAGGGGGTTAATTAAGTGCTTATGGGGGTCTGCATTGACCCCCATGAGCGACAGAGTTAATTAAGTGCTTATGGGGGTCTGTATTGACCCCCATGCAGGACATGGTTAATTATGGGGTTTTAGGGGGTCTGGATTGACCCCCATGAGTGACCGGGTTAATTAATGTATTATGGGGGTCTGTATTGACCCCCATGAGTGCAAGGGTTATTTATTGGCTTATGTGGGTCTGTATTGACCCCCATGAGTGAGAGGGGGTTTATGGGGTCTGTATTTACCCCCATGAGTGACAGGGTTAATTAAGTGCTTATGGGGGTTTCTCTTGACCCCAATGCATGACAGGGTAAATTAAATGCTTATGGGGTCTGTATTGACCCCCATGAGTGACAGGGTTAATTAAGTAATTATGGGGGTCTATATTGACCCCCATGAGTGATGGGGTTAATTAAGTGTTTATGGGGATCTGTATTGACCCCCATCAGTGACAGGGTTAATTAAGGGCTAATGGGGGGTCTGTATTGACCCCCATGAGTGACAGGGTTAATTAAGTGCTTATAGGGGTCTGTACTGACCCCCATGTGTGACAGGGTTAATTAATTGCTTATGGGGGTCTCTATTGACCCCCATGAGTGACCAGGTTAGTTAAGTGCTTATGGGTGTCTGTATTGACCCCCATGCGTGACAGGGTTAATTAAGTTCTTATGGCGGTCTGTATTGACCCCCATAAGTGACCGAGTTAGTTAATGGTTTATGGGGGTCTGGATTGACCCTCATGAGTGACAGGGTTTATTAAGATCTTATGGGGGTCTGTATTGACCCCATGAGTGGCGGGGTTAATTAAGTGCTTATGGGGGTCTGTATGAACCCCCATGAGAGACAGGGTTATTTAGGGGTTGATGGGGCTCTGTATATGTTTTAGTACCGGTCCTTTAAGGACCTGCAAGGCGGTAATTTTGAATTTTGATTGCAGCGGGGGCCCCGATCGCATGCCATTGGGGACCCGGACTGCAAGGGTTAATGTGGGGTTAAATCGGGTTTCGGAGCTTATCTCGGATCTCTTCTTGGTCATGGGGCTCTGTATAGATTGATCGGGGACCCCTACAGCGAAGGGTAATGTGGGATTAATGCAGGTTTCTGAGCTTATCTTGGATCTCTTCTTGGGTATGTTGTACGTGGCTGTGCAGTCCGGGGTCATGGAACCTAGTTTTTACCTTTTTCGGCGCCCATTTTTTCCTCGCTTAGCTGTCTTTCAAGTGCCAAAACTGTGGAATTTGGAGTTAAATTCGCGTATAACCTGGCTGTCATGGCCTAGCTGTCCCCCCATGCTGTGGGTGAGTGTTTTTTTATTTATTGTGTTTATTAGTGTGTTTTTAGTGTTTTTGTGTTTGCTCGGTTCGGGGGGTTAGTGCAGTGTTTTGCGAGACACAGGGGAGGGAGAGGAGGAGGGAAAGGGGAGGACTAAGTGCTGCGAGTTTAGAGGTGTATGGGATGGTGTTGTTTCAAAGTCATGCACCGTAAAGCCTCCACCTTCCGCAAATGCGACCCCTCACTTTGCGAGGGTCCACGTTTGCTGCCCGAACTGCGTCCCTCGCTTTGCAGGCGAAGTAGTTCTTGCGAGCTCACTTTGCGTCCCCTAGTTTGACAACTATTATATGTGATGCTTTATTTGTAACTTGCGAACATATTCCTTAGCGATGTACATGTTAAATTTAAGTAAAAAACAATTATAATAAATTACAAAAGAATGGAAGACCCTGTTATTGAGCTTAAAATCCGCATATGAATTGATTTTCCTAAGGCACCTAACATGATTGAAAACTTGCAAACTTACAGTCTAGAGGGTATGAGTAGGGTACAGAACGGAGACATACAATACATTATGCATATTAAGGCTTAGGGTGATAAGCTTCTTGAAACAGAAACGTTTTAGTGAGGTTTTGAGGCAGGAGGACTGTCTAGTGGAGCGAGGCAAGGAGTTCCAAAGAATTGAGGCAGCACAAGAAAAGGAATGAGAAGGAATGAGAGGAGGTGGTATGAGTGGAAGAAAGAGAAAGGTCATCAGCAGAGTGAAGAGGATGGTTGGGAGAGTATTTAGAGATACTGTAAGAGCAAACATATAAGAGAGTGCGTTATTGTTGAGAGTTTTAAATGTTAGGGGTAAAAAAAAAAACATTCTGGAGGCTATGGAAAACACGTGGAGTGACTGGCAGAGAGATGCAGCAGACACTGAGCTTTGAGTATGGTAGATGAGTCTAGTGGAGGCATTCAGTATGGACTGGAGTGGTGAAAGACGGCTGATGGGGAGGCCAGCAAGGAGAGTGTTGCAGTAGTCAAGGTGAGATATGATAAGAGGTGAATTAGAATGTTGCTTGTGTGAGGTGAGAGAAAGTGGCATATTTTGGCGATATGTTTTAGGTGAACATGACAAGATTTAGTGATTGATTGTATATACAGAATGAAACAGTGGGCAGGATTTAGTAGAACCCCAAGACAATGGTCTTGAGAAGTGGATGTGATGATGGCATTGTCAACAGTGAGAGATATGTGACGAGTGGGAATGGGGAAGGGTAAAGGCTGGGTGTTTTTCATTTGTTGAGAGGAGGGTGAGTTAGTATCACGATGAGAGGAGAGTTCGCTACACAAATTTTACATTTTAATATTAAAGTGGCTGGCAAAGTCTTCAGCTGTGAGACAGAAATGGGCATGAGGTGGGGGTGGGCTGAGAAGAGTGTTGAATGTGGTGAACAACGATTTGGGATTAATGGCTAGATTGGAAATTGATGATGAGAAGTAGCACTGTTTGGCAAGACTGAGAGCATAGTGTGAGGGGTGTAGACTAAACATGTAGTGGAGGAAGCCTGCTTATGTGCAAGATTGTCTCCATAGCCGTTCAGCAGTGTGAGAGCACCTCTGGATGAAGATTAGCGAAAACAGAGCTTTTAAGCATTTGTAATAAAATGAAGCAAGCAAAGGTGGCTTACTTTAATATTAAAAACATGGAAACTTCCATGTCCCTTTAAAATGTAAACTCTTACAAGAACAGGTTGTTCCACGCCTTTTTTTTTTACTATTTTCGATACTTTTGTCATTTAATCCTCATACTCAGACCAATAAAATTATAAATGGCACATTATATATAAATGATAATATAAATAACACTTTCATTTATACTGGGCAATGGGTATATGAAATATATGTGCAACAACCCAGAAACATACACTGAACTATTTCCATGGACTTTATTCTTTTTCCCCTAATAGATGCCTGGTTATCCTTGTTTATCCCCATTTTCCCCATTGACCATGCCAATATTGCTATTGAAAGAGCCATTTTATTTAGTTTATTGTAGTTAGGACTGTGTAGATGCTTTCTCCAACAATCCCTATGCTCTCATCATTTGCTTATCTGGGGCTTTGGGATCAGTTCGCTGGGAATATATGCGATGTGCAGACGTATTTAGTTTGGTGAACAACTTAAATGATCACAGTCTTTCAGACATAAGCAGTTTCTACTAAAATAAAGTTGTTTCCCTTAAAATGTGTTTATGCCTACAGCTTAAACATCTGATAATGTTAAACATCTGAAGGTTTTCCCAATCAACAGTGGTCCTTTAAGAAGATCTGGGACATGCATCCTTTATTTAGTTGGTCTGTGCTGTCCCAGCCTAAGGATCTGGCTTAAGGAATGACAGTGGAAACCTCCCATTAGTAATTTATCTGTAAGTTCATTTTCTTTTCATGGTTACACATCTCAGTTTCTAGTTTTTTATTCTGGTTCCTGAACCATTTTACATGGCTTTCTTCATCACCCAGGATATTATCTTTTCAAAGTCTTGAGTATTAGTTTATACTTGATTTGGATTCCATTAAAAAGAAATGGCTGTTTCAAGTGCCATGTTGTCATCAAAAAACAGTTCTGATTGTCAAAACAACAGCAAAATACAGGATTTGTCAAATAAACACAATATCTTTCTATTAGGATATAGGGTGCAGAAGCTTCCCATCTCTACCATTCTTTCACGTTGATGTTTCCAGTTGCAAAGAAATATAAATACAGTTCATATATACATATAACCTTATGCACATATAATATTTATAAGGACATAAAGAAGGCTGAGCTCTGTGAAATTGACTCTTTTGAACTGGGGTGCTGGTGACATCTGCTTAGAGTCCCTTGGACTGCAAGAAGATCCAATCAATCAATACTGCAGGAAATCAAGTTTGGTCATGAGGCTGAAGCTCAAACATATCATGATAAGTCAGCACTCCCTAGAATAGACTTTGATGCTGAGAAATATTGTAGGCAGATGAAGAAGGGGATGGTAGAGATTGAGAGGAATAGATTAAGTCATTGAAGCAATGGACACGAGCTTGAGGGGCTCAGAGGGCAGTGGATGACAGATGTATCTAGTGTGCTGCGGTTCATAGAGTCACAGAGTGTCAGACACAACTGAACGACTGAGCAACAGCTTTACAAAGTCAAATTTAATGTTACTTATGTATATACGTATAAATAAATATAATACATAAAATACATTTTAAAAATATGCTCCCAGGATAATAGTTTCTCACATTCATGTTCTCTCCTATATAGGGTGCCATGTTTCTCAGCTGTGATCTAAGATCACACCTATCTGCGACACCAATACATGACAGAGAGGAGGAAGAATGGGGAGATTCTAGAAGGTGAGAAACTGTTGTTCTGGGGACTTATTAGAAGTAAGGTAAGTATAAATTTCATACAGCAATTACATTGAGATGGAAACACATAATTAAGTTTCAAGATAAAACATTGTTTTTATAAACAAAATATGTTGCCTAAAGAGTCTCTTTAAGGCAGCTCTTTTGCAGGCTCTTGCTAAACTGCTTAACCAGTGCCACGTGACACCATGTGAAGAAATAAAGCACATTAATGTGAGCTGATTACGTCAGCTAAGGAAATATACAGCCTTATTAAATTGTGATTCGGCCAATTGAATAGGGCTCTATATAAGCATATTTATTTATAGAAGTTTTTAGTTAGCAAGGTCTTCACTAAATAAAAACTTCTGTAAAAAAATATGCTCTGTGCTTATATAGAGCCCTTTTCAATTGGCCGAATCGCAATTTAATAAGGTTGATAATATAAACTTAAAGTGCTCATTTGAAGTAAAAAACTCTATTATTTTCCCATAACCAACCTAAACAGATTGGTAGGTTTTACAGCTCATCGGCTGATTGGGACAAGTTTTCAAGTTATGCAAGTTTGAAAAGAGAAACACAGGGCCTCACTCAATTGAAAATGCTACAATTACAGAGCGACTCAATTGAACAAACCCGCAACTTACGGGCAGAAAGCCAAAAACCTTAGCATTTCAGACCGTGAACATGATCAATTAAGCAAAGCCGAAACTACCCATTTAGAAACAGCCAGTAGAAATGAGATAGTCATCAGTACATCAGTAAAACATGGAGGTTACATGTCAATCAATTAGGGGTTTAGAGGTCCAATATGCGATCAGACTCGAAATCCTGCAATGAACAAAATAATAAAAATGAAGGAAGGAAATGTTCTAGTCCATGTGGGTGGTCTGATATGTATTAACTCCTTGATTACCGAGATTGATAGACAGAAATGATAGACAGAAATGACACAAAAAATATTTGATTGCAGATTTACGGGATTGAGGCTGTTGTGCAATTAATTCTAATGTCTTTCATAGCATTTCGCCTTAATTTAAAATGCAGTATTGATTTTTTATTTGCATTTAGAGTGCTACGAACAGGGGTTAAACCCTGTTGTGAGTCCTATCTGGCACCCATAGGATTTTCTTCTGCATTTGTCATTTACGGGTGTGAAAACATTTGTGGGCTTGAGAAATTGTAGCAATTGAATAGCGATTTGCGATTGTACCTCTTGCAGGCTTGAAAGATCAAAGGCTTAGTTGGGTTGTTACCATCTTGACAACCGCAGGGATTTTCAGCCTGTAACACGTAAATCATCTGCGGCAGGCAAAAAGACTCCAATTGAATAGCAAATTTGACAGGCTCCATTACGTGTTTCCGTCAACAACAATAGCTCAATTGAAACAAGGCCATAGTGTATTGCGTAAAAAAAAACACATTGCTTTAATATTTTAAATACCCTTAGCTTGGACAAATTACTTGCAGAACAAAAATATTCCAAGTAGTCTGTATGTCAGAAAAGAAAGATTGATGTGAGTTGCAGAGAAATAAAGAAGCAACATTACGTGGGTTTGAATATCAGCTTTATTCTGTTTACCAGAAAAAAAAACGCACATGATATTTTCCTGCCTCCTCTAACAGGCCAACAAAAAAAAGGCAAAATGTTTCACGACTATTACAGAAATATTTGGGCTTCTAAGTGTACTAGTTTGTGTAAAAATCACATTTAAAATATGTTCTGTAGCATTGGTTTGACAATCCATTGCTTCTAGAACAAAATCAGCACCTACCTCAGCATCAGAAGGTCTGCTATAAAGTGACAAGGCATTTTGTGTCCCAGGACTGATGTCAGCCGGAGTTAACAAAATCATCTATTGTTGCCAATTGGGGAAAAAAATACAGAGCCGACAATAGTGATAGCATTGTCCTTGTCGTGAAGCTTTTGCTTTCAATGACATAAAGTTCCTGGAGGCAGCTGCCACTTTCACTTAATATGTAATGTCACCTACTCAACTTTATTGCAATGTAAAATTTTACATATTTATATCAATAAATCAGAAGCCTTATTGTTTATTCACATGCATAAAGTTGCTGTGGTATGTATTTTAGTATTCACTGATATACTGTAGCGCCATCTTGTGGCACTATTTATACTGCAGATAAGAGAATAAAATGTATTTGTTGTTAAAAATGATAGACAGGTGATCCCATTAATTTAAATGATTAGATCTTGCTTCAATGAAACCTGCTTAAGAAATATATATATATGTATATATATATATATATATATATATATATATATATATATATATATATATATATATATATATATATTACAGGGCAGTTTTAGGACACCCCTGCTGTGTGCAGTATCCATGAGCATCATGCAATAAATAGAAGATCTGGCCAGTTAATTATTATTAACATTATTATTCTTTATTTTAAATGTGCCAGTGTATACAGTAGCGCTCTGTATAAGAGGTACAGCAAGTTATATGGTGTGAAATAAATATGACATATGAGAAATGGAAAAAGAACAAAGTTATATATTATGATACATAAGTTGTTGATAGTAAAAATATCAAACTATTAGCCTCATTCAATTCAGGGTTCGCAACTCCATCACAGACAGCTAAATGCCTGCGATTGAGTTGCGTGCTCCTGCTGCTTTACTTTTGCGATGCTATTCAATTGGCTGGGCCCTCAAGTTAGGGGCCGATAGCAAAATTCAGAAACCATTGCCGACGGACGTAGCATTTGCAGGCTTGAACATGATAGGGGAGCAAGCCCGTAACTCCCAATGCAGAAACAGTCAATGAGAGTAGAGATCGTCATCATGACCAAACTCTAAGCCCGTAACTCGTAAGTGAAGGCCGTAGGATTTTAAAATCCAACTTCCATTTTTCAAAGTCCTACAGGCTTCAATCTGCAAGCCCGCAGGATTTAAAAAAAATGGAGTTTGGATTTCAAAGTCCTACGGGCTTGGAGGTTGAAGCCCCTAGGACTTCACATTGATTGCCGTGCTCGATATAACACGAAAATTGAACATGACATAAAGTATTGGAGAATGTTGTGCTATTAATTCTAAGACCTAACATCACTTTCACTCTTCATAAAAGTACATTATTTATTTTTTATTTGCTTTTAAAGTTCTCCGATTTGTCATTAAGCCCTTTGCGAGACCTCCTTGGTACCATTAACTTATGGTTAGATATTTGCCATTTGCGGGCTTGACGGAGTGATTTGTGATTTTAGCGTTCGGGACTCTTGAGGCCGTGAAGTAAACAAAGGCTTGGAGGGCATTAACTATCGATTATGCAAATCACAATGAATCACAGGTCAGAGCACGTAACTCGATCAGAGCCCGCAAACGGAAGTCAATTGAATAGAAAAATAACTTGCCACTTGCGGCCTGGGATCTCCTGAATGGCTCAATTGAATGAGGGTCTATGGGCCTCATTCAACTGTGATTTGGTCAATTAAATAGGGCTCTATATAGGCACAGAGCTTGTTTTTTTTTACAGAAGTTTTTAGTTAGTGAAGACCTTGCTTTTTAATAGAAGTTCACTAAATATAAACTTCTGTAAAAAGCCCTATACAATTGGCCAAATTGCAATTGAATGAGGCCCCTAGTTTCTAATTAGATAATACTTTCAGATAATTGATGCCTAGAGGCATCAATAATACTTTGATGGATGCTGTGAGTGTGATAGGGGAGTTTGCTGTTTAAAAGAATTATCCACAATGTAATATCTTCAAATATTCAGATTTTCTCTAAAAATATTTTTTTCCATGGCTTACACAGCTGCTAAAATAGTAACACAGTGATTACAAGCAGAGTAGCAATCTCACGTCAAAACTCAAATTTTAAGCAGTCAGTATGCTTTGTAAAAATGTCTAATATAATTGAACATCAACTAGTTTTACTCAAACTTTTGCCAGTGTTTTTTATTGCCAATAAAATAGAATACTTTAAAAAAATTTATCTTTTCATGAAAAATTAACTAAAAAAAATGCTATGACCTTTCTATCTTGGGTAACCCTACATAGTATAGCTCACAGCTTCATTGAAGCTCAAAAGACCCTTCACCACAACAAGGTACCTATCCAGAAGGGTGTAGGAACCAAAAAAAGTCTGGGGTGATAGAGTATAAAGGTGTTCATAGCGAGGCCCGTAAAGTAGAGGGGGGAAAGGCCCGCGATGAGCCCCTTTGGCCGCAAGTTAGAGGGGCCCACAAGTTAGACGGGGGAGAGCCTTGCATTGTGTGCAAACAACAGCATTGCAAGGCTTCAAAGTTTTTTGACGTCATTTTTGACGGGCAAGTCGCTAGTGTATATATATATATATATCTAGCATATAAATAGTACATTTGTGCTCACATTTGAATGTCTAAAACAAGTTAAAAAACCTGCTTCCTACTCAGAATTTTCGAGAAATACAGGTATTACACTGCATTCTGGGTAGCTGAGCAGGGACATGCAAATGTGCCCACAAATGCTTTGTTGTTCAATCCATATCCATTTCAAACATGGCTTCCTTTAAGCTTATGTCTGCTGTATTACACAGCTTTTATGCAAAGCCAAGGTTGGATTATACCCAAGCTGGGAATCCTATCCACGGACACACCACCAAGACGAGCCCTGCCTTGATAAAGAAGCTAAAGGTAAAGGTGATAGGCTGGCCATGTCTCCAGACCTAAACCCTATTGAGCATCTGTGGGGCATCCTCAAACAGAAGGTGGGGGAGTGCAAGGTCTCTAACATCCACCAGCTCTGTGATGTCATCATGGAGGAGTGGAAGAGGACTCCAGTGGCAACCTGTGAAGCTCTGGTGAACTCCATGCCCATGAGGGTTAAGGCAGTGCTAGGAAATAATGGTGGCCACACAAAATATTGACACTTTGGGCCCAATTTGGACATTTCCACTTAGGGGTGTACACACTTTTGTGGCCAACGGTTTAGACATTAATGGCTGTGTGTTGAGTTATTTTGAGGGGACAGCAAATTTACACTGTTATACAGGCTGTATACTTACTACTTTACATTGTAGCAGAGTGTCATTTCTTCAGTGTTGTCACATGAAAAGATATAATAAAATATTTACAAAAATGTGAGGGGTGTACCTACTGTACTTTTCCATACAGACATATTTACTGCAGAACAGACCATTGCTTCTCCATACCTACATATATAATGCAGAGCATACACATTGATGGACTCTATCTTTTTTCTTGGGCTTGTGAGAGAAACGTTTTAGTAATCCAACATTGCTAAATAGCATTATTATAATTTAAATGCAGCATTATGTTAGAACAAAGTTACTGAATCATATTAAATCCTTATTTTTCATTCTCTTGCTGCTGGATTTAACATTCTAACACATTTAGTCACTTCTATCACCCACTATAAATGTGGGATTGTAAAGTAATAGATTAAAAATGAGCTGCAATGTTTTACTTATATTTCACAGGACATAATCCGACAGCCAACTTCCTGCACAATACAGACACCGCATTCAGCCCACAGATACACCCTCCACATAACCATCACAAAGAGACCTTTATGGAGGGAAATAACTCAACTGTTAATATTGCAAAACACAATAATTATCTTTCAACATTATGAAGAATATTTAGACACGGCACAAAGTCATTAACATTATTTTATTCTTCAAAATAATTACTTTACCTTGTAAGCTTATCTCAATGTGTACTTTTATATCAAATTCACTTATTCTTCTTTCTTTCTTTTTTGTTGAACTATTGCTTCAGTATCTACTGTAGCCCTTATGTAAAATATAAGCTTTTGCACTAAAAATATTTAGTTATAAAAGTCTGTATTTATTTTTACGTGTTTATATTTGCTCTTATAAAACATACCATATATGTTAAACATGAGAACAGTGTATCTCAAAAACAGCATTAAATAGCAATATTTCCAAACATAAATGTATAAAACAAATGTGTATACCCAACTGAAATATCACTAAATATAGAGAGATTTCTGCATACAGATTTGTGCATACATAAACATATTCAATGTACTGCACTACATCTTCAGACAGCCTGCTGCCCATGAAAATGTGCTGCCCTAGGCCTGGACCTCATGGGCCTAGGCAGAAACACATTCCTGGATCTATTTAGTTGGTTTTAATTTCAGTCTTATCCAATTATCTTACTTAGCATCCATAGATACCCCCTGTTCTTTTCTTCCCCATCCCTCAATTCACAGATATCTAAACCCTACAACCCATGATCCAGCTTTCAACAAGTGATGTAATGAGCACAAAATGTATTCTAGTCCCATAAGGTTTTCTTTTTTTAAATACGTTTTTTTGTTTAGTCACAACATAAAACTACAGATACATAATAACTGTAAGGAGTAATTTATGACAAATATTGGGAAGTAGTGCTACTTATAACAAATACTCATGACCTCTCTGTCTTCTTCCACTATGACCTAAGCATGGCCCAGTTGGTATGTACGGATAAGGGTTAAACACAATTACCTCTAACCTACCATGATTAAACACAGACAAGGTCTCTAACATCCACCAGCTCTGTGATGTCATTATGGAGGAGTGGAAGAGGACTCCAGTGGCCATGAGGGTTAAGGCAGTGCTGGGAAATAATGGTGGCCACACAAAATATTGACACTTTGGGCCCAATTTGGACATTTCCACTTAGGGGTGTACACACTTTTGTGGCCAACGGTTTAGACATTAATGGCTGTGTGTTGAGTTATTTTGAGGGGACAGCACATTTACACTGTTATACAGGCTGTACACTTACTACTTTACATTGTAGCAGAGTGTCATTTCTTCAGTGTTGTCACATGAAAAGATATAATAAAATATTTACAAAAATGTGAGGGGAGTACCTACTGTACTTTTCCATACAGACATATTTACTGCAGAACAGACCCTTGCTTCTCCATACCTACATATATAATGCAGAGCATACACATTGATGGACTCTATCTTTTTTCTTGGGCTGCAATGTTATGAAGAATATTTAGACACGGCACAAAGTCATTAACATTATTTTATTCTTCAAAATAATTACTTTACCTTGTAAGCTTATCTCAATGTGTACTTTTATATCAAATTCACTTATTCTTCTTTCTTTCTTTTTTGTTGAACTATTGCTTCAGTATCTACTGTAGCCCTTATGTAAAATATAAGCTTTTGCACTAAAAATATTTAGTTATAAAAGTCTGTATTTATTTTTACGTGTTTATATTTGCTCTTATAAAACATACCATATATGTTAAACATGAGAACAGTGTATCTCAAAAACAGCATTAAATAGCAATATTTCCAAAAATAAATGTATAAAACAAATGTGTATACCCAACTGAAATATCACTAAATATAGAGAGATTTCTGCATACAGATTTGTGCATACATAAACATATTCAATGTACTGCACTACATCTTCAGACAGCCTGCTGCCCATGAAAATGTGCTGCCCTAGGCCTGGACCTCATGGGCTTAGGCAGAAACACATTCCTGGATCTATTTATGCAACCGGAATGCTTCGTGGGGAAGTTGGTTTTAATTTCAGTCTTATCCAATTATCTTATTTAGCATCCATATATACCCCCTGTTCTTTTCTTCCCCATCCCTCAATTCACAGATAGCTAAACCCTACAACCCATGATCCAGCTTTCAAGAAGTGATGTAATGAGCACAAAATGTATTCTAGTCCCATAAGGTTTTCTTTTTTTTTATACGTTTTTTTGTTTAGTCACAACATAAAACTACAGATACATAGTAACTGTAAGGAGTGATTTATGACAAATATTGGGAAGTAGTGCTACTTATAACAAATACTCATGACCTCTCTGTCTTCTTCCACTATGACCTAAGCAAGGCCCAGTTGGTATGTACGGATAAGGGTTAAACACAATTACCTCTAACCTACCATGATTAAACACAGACTACTTCTTGGGCTAAAATATAATGATTAGACAGGATACTTCTTGGGAGGAAAACTGTCCACAGTGTTTATTGGTAAACACAAATAAACATAATAACCATAACAATTAATAAATAAACATAACCACGTAAGTGGAGGAGCCTGGCCAGAGACAGTACGCCCTACACCATGAAGCCTCATCCAGGGCCTACCATGTTGGAACATCGGTACCACCCGTAGGGTAGGATCTTACCCATTTTACCACTGTCCCTGTGACCCCCCTCACTACCCGCCACTGTGACAACAACATAAACATAATTTGTTAACATATAATGTACACTTAAACAATATAACAACCACAAGTGCTTAACAGAACAAGACAATCCTTCAACTTGACAATATACATCATAATTTTTTATTTTTTTTTAATTAAAAACATATCATAACAACATTACTCTAGGGATCGGTGGGTGGGTAGGTGGGTATATTCCCTCCTGGCTAGCTGGAGAACAGCCTATAAGTGGCTCCACCTCCCCCAGATAGCCACCTCCCTCCATACCCGGTCCTGCCAGGTCAAGGGGCCCTCGTTCCAACCACAGCAGGCTGGGGTGGCCTCCAGGCCCTTCATGATCTCAGGAAGTGATGAGACAGAATGGATTCCTCTATTCATAAACAGATTCTTTAAGAATTCTGATCTACTCTAGAAATAAATCTTATGTCCATGGCTTACACAGCTGCTTGTGTTGTTAGTTTGCTAAAACTTACTTCACAGAAATGCTGTTTTATTTAAATACAATGATCCTTTAGCATGCATGATATCAAAAATATTTCTTGATCTCAAGTATATTTATGCTGACTTTAATGTACTTTCACTGTTCATTTAAGATTTATCCTCATAAATGCTAACCTTTATTTTTATAATTTCCAATCATATCTGCTATGTGTTTTTAATCTTGTATCAGCAACTGAATAATGAAGATAACGCAAAAAATGTGGTCAATAAATATTGAAAACAATACTAAAATGTATAGCATAAATGTGTTGCATGGTTGATAGACATCTGCATTTAAAAAAAATAACTTTCAGGAACACTGACTTACAGCCGTGGGGAAATACACATACAAAACACGGTTGAAGTGGAATAATTACACTAATGAGAGGATACAGCTTTCTTCTAAAGACAATTTGAATAGAAAAATGAAAATCAAATTAATTTTGTCAGTTGTCTTAGTGTAAGCTTTCACTGGTGAAGTCTTCCGTGAAACCCAGTGATTTATTATTTGGGGTAATCACCAAGAAACATACCAAGGGAAATATCCATCAGTTTTGTAAGGCAGCTCACGCCTCGAAAAATGATTTGAATTTATTTTTAAGCTGACCAGACTTGGGACTTAAACCAACATCTCCCCATCAGTTCTGGTTTGGACAAAATTTGCCCTAAATTGATCCAGTATCCAAATATATAGAGGTGCTTGATGGAACCTATCAGCAAGCTGATGTTCATTGTGAATATTTGTTTTTCTCTGGTAAAGCTGAGAGATGGCAACTATTTATGAAAAGTATAAAATATATTATTAACTGATTCAGTGTAAAATGTATTTTCAGTGACTCTTTAAGACTAATCATTAAACATTCTCCAATCCCTAATTAATAAACATATGTACACTGGAAATAATAATTTAAAAAAATACGGAATAAGTTATTTATATAGAAGATAAACATATATCGTAAGGTGATGCTTTACCTTTGATGTTTTTTTTTTAGATTATTAACTGACATAATTTTACACTAAAGAACCAATGGTATCAATGACACATGAAAGAAAAATTGCTAAAGAGTTGCTTAGAGAAAGGGTTTTAGGGGGTATTAAGAGGAAACATTGGTTTCTGCAGGCCGTCATGATGGCCAGGGAGCTACTTTAAGAATCGGTTTGGGGGGTAGTAAGAGGGACCAGTGGCTGGACAAGTGGGGCCTTAAGGGAAGGGAGGGCTTATTTAGGATGGGGTATTTTGCGAGTGGTGGGGGAGTAGATGGTGCCGATTGAGTAGGCATCTCTAGGCCGGGCAAACTTTTTTTTCCATTGTGCCCTCTATTTCCTAGCTCCACCACTGGTCTAGAGAGTAGAATAATTAGCAGTAATGTATGAAAGTACAGCTTTACATAACTGGTAAAAGATAAGTGGAAGAGGCAGGCGCAGTAAAGGAGTTTCTCTGTATCGTACAGTGTCCTGGAATGCATGTAGTTCATTATCTTTTACACTAATTGACCCCCTTAACTCCCAAATGGCAGTTGTCATAGATATCCAAAATACACATAAATAAATGTATTTAATCAGTTATAGCTTTACCTCCTGTCTCAGCCTTGCTCCTATGTCACCTCAAGGCTGTATAATGTTAGGATTAGAACATTCTACTTTCCATATCAGTGCTTATAAATATGTATTGTTATACAAGTTATTATGTTGTGTCCCTTTAATAATAATCCATGTACTCCTTTTGAGCCGGTTATATATCCCAATAAATTATTCATTATATTGACATGATTATACCATAATACATTGTTCACAGTTGTAGAGCATATTAAATCGAGGCATAAATAGAAATTCATTTGAGTATAGGCTTTTATACTTGGGTTACATATGCATGAATCTAAGCATTAGTAACACTTGTCTGTAAGGACACTACAGTCAAAACTCCATACATCAAATAGTTGTAAAATATCATCTTTCCATTCCAGAAGATATCTAAGGACCTCATTCAAATGTGATTCGGCCAATCGAATAGGGCTCTATATAAGAACATAGCGTATTTTTTTTAGAGAAGTTTTTGATTAGTGAACTTCTATCCAAAAGCACGGTCTTCACTAACTAAAAACTTCGGTAAAAAAATATGCTATGTGTTTATAAAGAGCCCTATTCAATTGGTGAAATCGCATTTGAATGAGGCCCTAACAGTTTTGCAGATAATTAAATTAATTCAAGAACAATTTGTGCAGGCACATGACTGTATTTGCTGAAACTGGTTCAAAAGACAATACAATTACAAAAATGTTATTTAGAAGAGAGGGAAGTGATCTACTAGCTTTTTTTTTTTAAAGACTCCATTCTTAATGTCTGCCCTCATGCCTAACCGATTACTAATTAGCATATTTCTCCATCCAATGAATATGAACATGTTATCATATAAATCACATCAACAGCAGAGCAAATGAATGGAGGGCCCTGGAGAAAAAAAATAGTTTTGGTCCCCCTCTCGGCACACAAGCACAGGGGGGGAGAAAGAGCAGAGAAGAGAGGTAGAGAGAGAAAATGGAAGGAGATGGTGAGATAAAGGGGTAAAGAGAAGGAAGCAGAATTAAAGCAGGAGTAAGAAAGTGAAGGAATAGAGAGAAGCAAGAGAGAGAGAGAGAGATGGAAAGGAGATAGAGAGGAGGTTAAGATGAGATAGAAAAGAGGAAAGTGAGAGAAAAGAGGGAGTCAGAAAAGTGAAGAGAAAGAGGAGAGAAATGAAATAAAAGGGAGAAAGTGGAAAGGAGAGAGGAGGAGTAGAGAGGTAAAGTAATGGTAAGATAATGGAGAAGGGGAAAAGGTGAGAATGCAGGGGAAAGGTAGGAATTGGGAGAGAGCAAGAGAAAAAGGGCAAAAGTAGAGGAGAGGTGAGAAATGAGTAGGAGAGAGTAGAGAGGGCAGATGAGGAAGAGGGAATGAGAAGGGGTGAGAAAATTGGAGGGTAAGAGAAGGAGAGAGATGCAATGGGAAGAGAAAGGGGAATGGGAAAGGGACAGAGAAACAGATGTAAAGGAATGAAAAGAGAAGGGGAAAATAGTATGGTTGGAGAAAATGTGAGTAAAAGGAATAAAGAGAAGGGGAGGGAGAAGACAGAAAGGGGGAGGAGGAGATTGGGTAGATAGGAGGAATTTATGGAGGAATAGAGATACAAGAGAGGGGGGGAAGAAAAGATAGAAGAGGGATATAGAGTAGGAGGAAAGAGAGAAGAAGACAAAATTTAAGGTAAGTAGAAATACAAATACAGATACAATACAATGAGATAAGGGTGGAGTCTGAGACAGGAGGGTGACATCATATTATAAGGCTGAGGGTGATAAACATATTTAACCAGATGCATTTTTAGAGAGTTTTTTCATCCAGGAAGATATTCTGATAGAGCAAGCAAAGGAGTTCCACAGAACATGTGCAGCTCGAGAAAAGTCCTAAAGGCGGGAGTAAGAAGAGATAATGAGAGGAGGAAAGAAGGTCATTAGAAGAGCGAAGAAGGCAGTTATTCCAGAGTCTATGGGAAGCCAGAGGAATTACTGACAGAGAGGTGCTGCAGATTCAGAGTGTGGTAGATGAGGTTATTGGAGGCATTAATAATGGATTGGAGTGAAGACGTGATGGGGCACAATCAGCAATGAGTTGGAGTGGTCGAGGTGAGATATGATGAGGGAATGGATTAAAATTTTAGTTGCGTTTTGTTTAAGATAGTGACATATTTTAGAGATGTTTTTAGATAAAGATGACATGATTTGGTTATTTATTGTATGTGAGAAATAAGAGAGTGTTCAGGGTCCAAAAGAAACCTGCTATAATAGGCCTGAGATGCGGGAGTGATGATAACATTGTCATCAGTGAGGGTTATTTGAGGTGTGAGAACTGTGGTGGATGGTGGAAAGATTAGGAACTCAGTCTTTGATATGATGATTTTGAGTTGATGGGGTGACATCGAGGAGTATGTGCTTGTGAGGTAGTTTGCAATGTGTTCTAGAATAGAGGGGGATAGATCTGGTGCTATGAGATAGATTTTAGTGTCATGTGCATATAAATGGTGCTGAAACTCAAAAGATTTTATTAGGGTGCTATGGGAGGATGCAGAGAGGAATGAGAGAAGGGGGTCCAGGACTGAGCTTTGGGGTGCTCCAACAGTCAGTTTGAGTGATGAAAAAGAGGTACCAGAGAAGAAGACACTAACCGCCTTATTAAATTCCCCTAACGTGTAAAACCGTAGCCCGTAATGTAGCCCGTAAGAGCTTTTTAATTGGCCCCATAAAGCAAGCCACTGCCAATCTGCAGGTTATGTGAGAAAAAAGGCTACGGTACGTGGAATGTGGAACTTTATGGCCTCAAATCCTTTGTTCTGTCAAGCCTGTAACTGATATGTTCCAATTTAGCTATTAAATTGCAACAAATTCACTGGGGTTCAACCCTGTAACACACAATTGGAGCCAAGAAGCCAGCAAGGGGGGTAAAGTCCAATCCATAGCACTGTAAATGCAAATATACACACATACTGTACATACTACTGTACAGGAAAAGTGATGTTAGGTCTTAATAGCACAACATTCTCAAGCTCGTAAATTGGCCCAAAAAATACTTTATTTCATGTTTCATTTCCGGGTTATATCGATCCCGGCAATCAATGTGTTAATACATATAATAGGACTTGCATGTAATAGAATATCATATTTACCGCTTTATCAATATTGCATTACATCTGGAATGTGGGTCCGATCTGAAAACTCGTAATTGAACTCCATAAGACTTTGCAATCCAACCACCATTTTTCTGTGACGCAATGATGACGATCTCTGTTTCTATTGGCTCCATCTAAACCAGTAACTACGGGTTTGACTAATTGATCATGTTCACAACTGTGCATCCAACATTCGAAAAATGTTTATGGGTTTGCATCTCAAGCCCGTAACTCGCAGCCTGTTCTAATGTAATAGCTATGTAAAGGTCAAATTTCAAGCCCGCAGCCCTTGCGAGCTTCCAGATGCCGCTACGGGCATCTAATTTAATAGGGCTATAAATGTTCAATTTTCTAGATAGAATGTAAAGCATGAGAGAACTGTGTCAAAGATACCAAGGGAATGGAGAATTTGCATGAGAAGAGGCTGGTCAACTGTATCAAAGGCAGCTGAGCGATCCAGTAGAATTAGTCGAGAAAAGTGACCCTTTGACATAGCTGTAAGCAGGTCATTAGTGGCTTTTATGAGAAATGTCTCTGTTTAGTGGAATATCTTGTAAAAATCTCTGTATCCTTCCACATTCCTCTGTAAAAGTCTACTGTACAGCCAGTTTATAGTATAGTATGAATTTATAGAGCATAGCCTGAAACCACTCAAGTGTTGCTTTAGCAGTGTGTTTGGGGTCATTGTCCTGCTGGAAGGTGAACCTTCGTCCTAGCCTCAAATCACGCACAGAGTGGTACAGGTTGTGCTCAAGAATATCCCTGTATTTAGCACCATCCATTTTCCCCTCAACTCTGACCAGTTTCCCAGTCCCGGCTGCTGAAAAACATCCCCACAGCATGATGCTGCCACCACCATGTTTGACTGTGGGGATGGTGTTCTTTGGGTGATGTGATGTGTTGGGTTTGCGCCCGACATAGCGTTTTCTTTGATGGCCTAAAAGTTCAATTCTAGTCTCATCAGACCAGAGCACCTTCCTCCATACATTTTGGGAGTCTCTATTTGCCAGTTTGTTTTTTGCTGAAAGTAATGGTTTTCTTCTGGCCACTCTGCCATAAAGCCCAACTCTATGGAGTGTACATCTTATTGTCGTCCTATGTACAGATACTCCAGTCTCTGCTGTGGAACTCTGCAGCTCCTCCAGGGTTATCTTAGGTCTCTGTGCTGCCCCTCTGATTAATGCCCTCCTTGCCCGGTCCGTGAGTTTTGGTGGGTAGCCGTCTCTTGGCAGGTTTGATGTTGTGCCATGTTCTTTCCATTGGTTAGGATAGATTTGATGGTGCTCCTGTGGATCAAGAACGATTTGGATATGCTTTTAGAACCTAACCCTGACTTTTACTTCTCAACAACATTGTCCCTTACTTTTTTGGAGAGTTCCTTGGTCTTCATGGCAGTGTTTGGTTAGTGGTGCCTCTTGCTTAGGTGTTGCAGCCTCTGGGGCCTTTCAAAAAAGGGGTGTGTATGTAATGACAGATCATGTGACACTTAGATTGCACACAGGTGGACATCATTTCACTAATTATGTGACTTCTGAAGGTAATTGGTTGCACCAGATCTTTTTATGGGCTTCATCACAAAGGGGGTGGATACATACGCACATGCCAATTTTCTGTTTTCTATTTCTAAAAAATAGTTTTATGTGTATATTTTTGTCATTTCACTTCACCAACTTAGACTATTGTGTTCTGATCCATCAAATAAAATTCAGATTAACAAAACATTGAACTTAAGGCTGTAATGTAACAAAATAGGTAAAAAGTCAAGGGGGTGAATAATTTTGTAAGGCACTGTATATATATATATATATATATATATATATATATATATATACCGTATTGGTCCGAATATAAGTCGCACCCGCATATAAGTCGCACCTGTAAAGTTCAAGGGGAAAAAATAGAAAAAAGATAGTACTCAAATATAAGCCGCACCCGTAAAATTGGAGAGAAATAGACTCTCAAAGTGATCAGCTATTGCAAGAAACAGGCTTTTTTTGCAGGTTACAGGCTTTACAGGATGTTAGAATCACTAAAACCGTAAATCGCTATTCAATACCGCAGTCTAAAGCACCAAAAACGGCACTCTTAACTCGCAATCACGCAAATCGGCAGTAATTTTCCATTCGCGAATAGAAGTCGCACGCGTTACAAGCAAAGTTTACAAATTGGCAATCATTTTTTGACGGTCGCGAATATAAGCCGCACCCTTAACTCGCAAGCTCAAAAATCGGAAAAAAGGTGCGGCTTATATTCGGACCAATACGGTATATATATATATATATATATATATATATATCCAAAGGAGGTCGTATACAAAGTCTTACTCCAAATCAGTTCTCCTTCTTTGTGGGAATAACTTTTCAGCCAATCACTGATTATAACTGAGGAAAAATGTATAAAGGAGAACTGGCAGGGGAAGAAGATAGCATTTCATACCTAGTCATCTTGTAGGACAGCTTTGTGATGCGTCATGGAAATTTACAATAAGGGTTTTTTATTGCTACACTGGTTACACTATTTTAGATGATTTAATTGACAATTTAATAGAGAATAAAATCTTACAGAATCTATGTAAGAGACTGAGTTACTCATGTGGTCACTGAACTTTTAGCTCCACATTTTATGTCCATTTGATTAAAAAAACCTACAATAAATCTTTATCCATCCCTGGACAAAATAAGAATATAGTATAGTTATCTTTTCTTCACTTTGCCTTCTCTCATTACTATCAGTGCAGAAATACATTATTGGATCCTCAGAAGTTAAATACATTAACTGCTCTATGAGGAACAATGTAACAGTTTAATTTATTTTGTACAAATAGCAATATGTTCAGTTTACTTCTTAGTCATAAGAGCCTAAACATTTCCCTTCAATTCACAATAGGTCTGTCTATGCTTGTATTTTTGGACAGAAGACTATTTAACATATTACACAATGGGGGATTCATTTGTGTTTTCTTTTCATTATCACAAAATAACAGTGTTTCTATTTTACCTAACAAACTACAACAATGGTGGAAAAAAAAATATTGCAGAAAAACATAATTCAGTAAGTTATTTTCTATACGAAATATTTATAGCTAGTTATAGCTACCCTTACCTAGTAATTTCACATTGAGACACAAATCTCAGTGCCAATCCAATCTATGAATATGCCATTCTAAATGCATTTAATGCCCAGTATTTCAGATGAATAATTAGAATATTTGAGAAATAAAATTGATACTTTTTTTTATTGGGCAGAGACATATTTAGCATTTAGGTTTCCCTAGTTATGTGCAAATTGCCTCTATTGCTCCTCCTTTCTCTTGCTGTATCCTTAAATGCACATCTAAGATAACATGGGTTTATGTGTGTTTACATAGGCATTCAGACAGTCTGCAGCATCACAGTTTAAAGATATTTGTGTGTGTATGTGGGTAGGTGCAATTTTATTAATAAAATAGCCATCACAAACCTCTTAAGCTAAAAAAATAAATAAATAAAAAACAATTACACTGCTGGAAATCTGTTTCCAAGAGATGGGCTTGTGGGCATAGGCAAAAATGCATCACTGATGTTTGAGTCAACTCGGAATTAGGGAAATTTGGACTGTAGGATGTATGTTAAACCACATTTCAGGTATCTCAAAATACAGCTGTTGGCTTCTGTGCAGTGGGTAGTCTAATTAACTTCACAACACATTTACTACACATCTAGGCCCTCATTCAATTGCGATTTAGCCTGTTGAATAGTGCTCTAAATAAGCACATAACATATTTTTTTCAAATAAGTTTTTAGTTAGTGAAAACCTTGCTTTTGGATAGATGTTCACTAACTAAAAACTTCGGTAAAAAATGATTGCTATGTGCCCGTTTAGAGCCCTATTCAGTTGGCTAAATCGCAATTGAATAAGGCCCCTAGAGTTTGATGACAAAATGTATCAGGTTATATGTCGGATTTCTTCCTTTTGTTCATCTTGTTCTATGTGAAAGTTTTTTTTTTTAATCTAGTGCAAATTCCAATGCATGTCTAATTGAATAATATAACAAGATTTAAACATCCTAAAGCCTCAAGACCTCAGCAAACTATATGATGAGATATTTTCTAGCAAGATGGTGACATGTATGCATAACAAGGCAGGGATAATATAATTGGATTAACAAAAAGTTAGTCCCACCTCTAATTTTAGTACATTAAACTTAAAAAAAATCTTGCTATGTTATGTTCTTTTTCAGAGTAAGGCAAATGGATGGTTTCTGGATGTTACTGGGTATGTAATATACCTATGTATTTATTAAGTTGTATGTACTTTGTTTAATTAAGACACAACTAAAAGCTCTGAGACCGATTAAATTAAGATTTAATTCGATCCGGTAGCCCGTAAGTGAGGTTGCAAGTTTATTTGCTATTCAATTGGCGTCTTTTGTGGGCTCCAAACGGGTTACAGGTTATGGCCTTGAAAAAATTGCGATGGTTAAACCCATAACTTACAGCCTCCCGAAGCCTTTGATCTTTCACTTTTGCAAGAGTTACGATGGCTAAAATCGCAAATCGCTATTTATTGCTCAGTTTCCCCAAGCCTGCAAATGTTTTCACACCCATAAATGGCAAAAGAAGGAGAAAATCCTACGAGTGCTAGAGAGGACCCGCATGGGGGTTAAACAGCTATTTGTAGCACTGTAAATGCAAATAAAAAATCAATACTGCACTGTAAATAACGAGTAAAGCAATTAAATACATTATAATTAATTGCACAACAGTCTCAAGATCGCAAATCGTCAGGAAATTAAATTTGATTTTATGTTTAATTTCAGGGCTAAATTGATCTTGGGTATCAATGTGTTAATACATATCAGGTCACCCACATGGACTAGAACAGTATTGGCATTCATTTTCATAATTCTTTATTTTGCGGGTTTGCAAGTCTGATTGCATATCGGACCCCAGAACCTAATTGATTGACATGTAACCTCCATGTTTTACTGCCGTAATAATGATAGCCTCATTTTCTATTGGCTGAATCGAAATGGGAGGTTATGGGCTTGCTTAATTGATCTGCTACGAAAAAGTGCATGGTTTACGGTTTCAGCTTTGTGACAGTAACTTGCGGGCTTGAGCATTATAATCGGAGACGAACGGCTTGCAATTGAATTGGGCAGTGTATGCAGATACAGACTCTGTAGGGCTTGGTGCACAGTATAGAGTCATAGCCTATGAGGGACCACATTTCAGCAGCAGGTTGCAACATGGTTTTGTACATATTACATACATATGTATTACATACATAATAAAATCCTTATCAATTGCGATTTAGCCTGTTGAATAGTGCTCTAAATAAGCACATAACATATTTTATTCAAATAAGTTTTTAGTTAGTGAAAACCTTGCTTTTGGATAGATGTTCACTAACTAAAAACTTCGGTAAAAAATGATTGCTATGTGCCCGTTTAGAGCCCTATTCAGTTGGCTAAATCGCAATTGAATAAGGCCCCTAGAGTTTGATGACAAAATGTATCAGGTTATATGTCGGATTTCTTCCTTTTGTTCATCTTGTTCTATGTGAAAGTTTTTTTTTTTAATCTAGTGCAAATTCCAATGCATGTCTAATTGAATAATATAACAAGATTTAAACATCCTAAAGCCTCAAGACCTCAGCAAACTATATGATGAGATATTTTCTAGCAAGATGGTGACATGTATGCATAACAAGGCAGGCATAATATAATTGGATTAACAAAAAGTTAGTCCCACCTCTAAGTTTAGTACATTAAACTTAAAAAAAATTCGATCCGGTAGCCCGTAAGTGAGGTTGCAAGTTTATTTGCTATTCAATTGGCGTCTTTTGTGGGCTCCAAACGGGTTACAGGTTATGGCCTTGAAAAAATTGCGATGGTTAAACCCATACCTTACAGCCTCCCGAAGCCTTTGATCTTTCACTTTTGCAAGAGTTACGATGGCTAAAATCGCAAATCGCTATTTATTGCTCAGTTTCCCCAAGCCTGCAAATGTTTTCACACCCATAAATGGCAAAAGAAGGAGAAAATCCTACGAGTGCTAGAGAGGACCCGCATGGGGGTTAAACAGCTATTTGTAGCACTGTAAATGCAAATAAAAAATCAATACTGCACTGTAAATAACGAGTAAAGCAATTAAATACATTATAATTAATTGCACAACAGTCTCAAGATCGCAAATCGTCAGGAAATTAAATTTGATTTTATGTTTAATTTCAGGGCTAAATTGATCTTGGGTATCAATGTGTTAATACATATCAGGTCACCCACATGGACTAGAACAGTATTGGCATTCATTTTCATAATTCTTTATTTTGCGGGTTTGCAAGTCTGATTGCATATCGGACCCCAGAACCTAATTGATTGACATGTAACCTCCATGTTTTACTGCCGTAATAATGATAGTCTCATTTTCTATTGGCTGAATCGAAATGGGAGGTTATGGGCTTGCTTAATTGATCTGCTACGAAAAAGTGCATGGTTTACGGTTTCAGCTTTGTGACAGTAACTTGCGGGCTTGAGCATTATAATCGGAGACGAACGGCTTGCAATTGAATTGGGCAGTGTATGCAGATACAGACTCTGTAGGGCTTGGTGCACAGTATAGAGTCATAGCCTATGAGGGACCACATTTCAGCAGCAGGTTGCAACATGGTTTTGTACATATTACATACATAATAAAATCCTTATCCTTTTAATTTAGAAAATATTGTCAAAACATAAGGCTGAATTACTACAGTCAAAGAAAATGAGAAGAAATTGTTAAAACACTATGGGCCTCATTCTATTAGCGGCCGTAGGAGATGCGGGGCCGCAAGCTATTCGGCTATTCTATTCCCCTCCGGCCGGGGATTCCGGCAGGCTTGCGGCCGGCACCTTGCTATCCCTTGCGGCCGCTCACTCCGGAGGAAAGCCTTTGATCTAAAACGGCCGCAAGAGAATCGGCCGCAAGAAAATCCTATTTGCAATTCAATTGCTCCGGGAACCCTCTCTGCAAGGCTAAAACCGAGCCGCAGCTTATTTGCAGGAAAAAGGTCCCGCTAGCACCAATTAAGCACAAAATATAGCCCAAATAAAGCCATCCTGCACTTTGAGAAGACTATAAAGTGATTTTAGGTGTTAGCAAAAATAGCACAACATTCCCCTATACTTAAATCCGTAAATAAATTATTTTTTAATATATGTCAAATATCCATGTAAAAAGTCCAGAGTGCTTGGAGCACCTCAGACCCGCCCACGCTGCGGCCGGAAAATAAAGAGTTAATGTTAACTCGGGTTTGGGCTGATGTGCAAGCTTGAGAGGGGGTTGCTATTAATCCTCATGTCCCCCAATATGATCCCTAGCATTTACAAAGATTTACAGTGCAGTCTTCAATTTATATTTGACTTTAAAGATTTTGGAGCTTACGGCCGGTTCCAAGATATGCGGCCGGCCGTAAGGGGAGATCCTTGCGGGGCCGTATAATAGAATTGCGAGGTAACGGGACCCCCGCAAGGAATCGCAGCCTTACGGCCGGTTTACGGCCGATAATAGAATGAGGCCCTATAAGAGTAATTCCTTTTTTTAATCACTTAGATTTATACTTAATGTATTAGTTCTATAGAGCTTCTCAAATGTCTTATGCTTTTCATTAGATGTGGTATTTCAGCCTTTTGTTTTGGTGATCTAACTGACCCTGGACAAAGCTAGCATTGAACAAAGTCATTGAGCAGAACACAGGACTGGTCACAAGACAAATCCTTTTTGTAGCTAGGATCTAAAGGCTGGTAATAATCAAGAATGAGCTACACTGAGTAAGAGCCCTACTTAAATCAGGTGCTCTAAGTTTTTTGTTTTTTTTGCTTGCGTCGTTCAGTCATCTCCAACTCTCAAGGACCATAACACACCAGAATAACTTTAATAAATAAGTAATAGTTTTTTTATTAAAAATATATTTTGATATGAAAAAGATTTGACAATTGTATTTATAGCTTCAATCGGTAAAAATGTATTTATTTTGTATTAAAATATGATATATTTATAGACAATGTATCAGAGCTTTTATTCCTAAGCAATGCGGTTTTGTGACGTGTATTAACCCCTTGAATACTGGGTTGTGTGTTAGCCTGTTTTTTAAATATAAAACAAGCTAACTACTAACATATCATATCTTTTATTTACATATATTTTGATATCGGACTGTGAAGTGTCAAATAATGTTGACATTTCAGCATTTTGTAGTGATTTTTGTGCTATAGCGTCACTTTAAATGCTTCTGGGGGACTAAGCACAAGTTTTAAAAATACTTACGAGTGATCTTTGGTACACATAAATCTTTCTTCTGATTTTTGCGGTTATGGCAGTTCCCTGATTTGAGTTAAAGTCTAATGAGTAACTCGTAATTTATTTTCAGTGCAAAAATCAATAGAGATTTACGCCTTGGTAGCAGTGACCCGTAGGAGTTCTCGCAGTGTTTTAAGGATTCGTGATTAACATAGCTAGGTAGAATTTACTGTGCTGATCCAGAATTTCTGCTGCTTTTAAGAAAGATCTAATAGAACTGCTTCAGTAGTTTTCAGTTACCTTACTGTAGAGGATGTTGTGCATGCTCAGTATGTGCAGGCCCCCCTCAGTTAGATTCATGTTGTGTAATCTGTAAAATAGTCGTTTTAAAAAAAATAAAGATATTTTACATCCCACATTTAATCACATTCTCTTATTCTAGTTTTTCCTGATTTCTCAAACATTGCTTCATCCTGAATGTTTGTTAATTTTCTAATATATGCAAAAATTACTACCAAAATGCAATGGTTTCTATCAGAGTAGCTGCTGTTTCTATGCTGGTAAAAATGAATGATAAATTGAAATGGAATCATTGAAAACCATAAGCTTCAGAGTCACTAAAACAGATTTACAACTCAATGGTTTGTCAAAACATATATTTAATAATACATAAACATTCACAGGGAGTCTTTTTTTTTATTTTATTTTTTTTTTATAAAATATGCTTCTAATATTTTTTCTGTGTGCAAATAAGCTCTGTAAATCCAAATTTTGGCATGTTAATTCATGTCCGATGTGAACTTTCTGAAACAAGCAACTACTGTATTTCAAATAAAATTTCACATGAATAATCACACCTGCACATCTACTCATTTGTGTGTTGTGTGGATCTCTGATGGACTATTTTCTGGGCACAAGAATCTTTTTTCTTCTGATCAGATAATATTTTTAAGTGAAAACATAATTTTCTCCAAAAGATAGCAGTTTTGCCTTGATGTACTATATACACAGAGCTGTTTTTGAACTGTTCACTACTAAGTATTCGCTGCTAAACAAAGGTGTGAAGTGGGCATACAATAACAACTACTTTGCAGAAAGGGTGGAAGATAAGTGGCATAGCCTCCTTACAATTTGATAGGCAACACTGAAGTAGGTAGAAGTGAGGTACAAGTTAAATGCAAATTTTGCTGTTCTTTATGATTCAAACCTGTAGAATCACATATGTTGTTTGGATCGACTTGAAGCTTCTCGGATTACCTTAATTCAAAAAGAAGAGAGAAAGGAGTGACATATGGTATAGAATTTCTTACAATATATTTCCATTCACCATCAGGATTGAGACAGCCACTTCTATATGGGGTCAGCCACTGACACTGGGCCCCATACTATCCAGCCAAGCAGAAACACTCCTCAATCTTCCCAGTTCCATTTCATCATCGGGACTGAGGCAATCACATCTGTAGGGGTTCAGTCAGTGACACTAGGTCCCATACCATCCAGCCAATCAGAATCATTCACCAACTGATATATTCCCTGGTCCATTTCATTATCAGGGCTGAGGTAATCACTTTGGTAGTTTCAGCCACTGACACTTTCTGTAAAAAAAATATGCTATGTGCTTATATAGAGCCCTATTCAATTAGCCAAATCACATCTGAATGAGGCCCAATTAATATATTGCTACTATTTATTTGCTTACAATGTGGCATTAGTTTAGTGTAAATATGAACTGAAACAGAAATCAAATAGAAGATAAGTTTTTCATTGCTAACTAAGGGCCTCATTCTAATCCTACGTTTTTGGAATAAATAGCCGCAAGGGGAGGCTGCAAGCTACTCAGCTATTCAATTCCCCTCCGATTGCGGACTCGGACCGCCTTACATTCTGCAAACTGCGATCCCTTGTGATCCCTTGCTATCCCCTGGGATTAGAGAAATTACCACCTACTACACCGAAAGCCTTTGATTTGTAAAGCCTGCAATCCCCGGATCGCTAATCTCTATTCAATTGCTGCGATCACCCTTTGCGATCATCCCCGTCAAGCCCGTAAATGACAAAAAGCCAACTTGGTCTTAGTTACACCAAGGTGCAGTCGCAAGGGCTTGTTAAGCCCTTACATAGCCTCCCCACTGCTACCAATCAAGCACCCCTTGCTGCAGGGGTCGATAGGGACCCCTGCAGTGTCCCCATACTAACCCTATAATGCAGGGGTCCCAATCGGACCCCTGCAATGTCCCCACATTAACCCTATAATGCAGGGGTCACAATTGTACTTTGTATCATGAGGGTCCTGGAGGACCCTCTTGGCACCACTTATAGGGTCAATATAGGGGTTAATAGTGTCCTATAGGGGCCTATATAGACCCCTATTGGACTTAGGGGGTTAATCTTAGTCTCATGGGTGTCTAAATTGACCCCCATGAGTGATGAAGTACTTATATTATCTCTGCGGGAGGGGCTACATTTTTTATTTAGCGAATGTCCTTTAAGGACCTTTAAGGTCCGTTAAGGACTTTCATGGCACAAATTTAAAATTTCCAAACCTGCGGGGGTCCCGACCTGGACCCCTATATTGACCCTATAAGTGGTGCCATAAGGGTCCTCCAGGACCCTCATGATACAAAGTACAAACACTACACTACACTATTAACCTAAGCATAGCCCATTAAACCATTGACCCTAAATAAACCCCATCAACCCCAACTGTCCCCCTTTAACTCCATCTAGGCCTATTTAACCCCATCTACTATTGGGGTCTATACAGACCCCCAAAAGCCTCCATTTAACCCCATCTCTTATGTCGGTCCATACAGACCCTTATGGGACAATAAGAACCATAACTTTAACCCCATAAGTGCCATGAGGGTCCTCCAGGACTCACATGATCCTGAGAACAAAAACTTCACTTTTCCCCTGCCAATAAACCAATAAATCTAAACTAACCCTCCTCTAACGAATGAACCCCCTTCCACTCTATCCTATTAACCACATCCACCCTAACCTATTAACACCTACACTATGTGCCTAACCCCCTTTTACACACACATACCCACACCCTAATAATTACAGAAAATAAAAAAGCAACATTACAAAAAATAATAAAAGCTAAATTACACAAAAGTTAAAAAGAGCACCATTCCAAAAAAAAGAACATTACAAGAAATAAAAAAGCACCACTACAAAAAAATAAAAAAGAACTACTTACATAAACAAAATTACATGATCAAATAAACACATCTCATTACAATAAATCAAAACCCACACCCAGCAATAAAACAGGGTTAAATTATACCCCTAACTACATACATTTAACCCCTATCTACATACATTTAACCCCTAACTGCATACATGAATATCCCTATCTACATACATTTAACCTCTAACGACATACAGGAATACCCCTAGCTACATACATTTAACCCCTAACTACATATATCAGATTGCAGCCAATCAGAAAGTGCAGATGCCTTCAGTCAATCACAATGGGATTAACCCCATGGGTGAAGGGCTGAAGGGAATAGCTCCTCCTGATTGTATTAGAAATGATTGACATGTCAATCAGCCAATCTGAATGGGATATAGGGGTGTATCCCATTCTGATTGGCTGAAGGGAATAGCTCCTCCTGGTTGTATTAGAAATGATTGACACGTCAATCAGCCAATCAGAATGGGATATAGGGGTGTATCCCATTTTGACTAGCTCACACGTTCGCGCCTTTTGATTGGCTGAAATATGATTGACATCATTTTTAGCCAATCAGAAGGCATAATTTTTTTATTTTTACCGGAAGAAGCAGTAGAAGCCTCATTTGCGGCGGGGAGCTCCGTTACTTTTTTCAATTTTTTTAGCACAACATTTTTTTTAAGGGGCCCTCCCTGTGAAGATTGGAATGAAGGATGGGGCCATTGAGCAAAGGTAAGTGTAATATTTTGAATGTATTGTTTATATGTGGTGTTAATTTTTGTATTAATTTTATGTTTCTTTTTTTCAATTGGTGCCGGACCTGCGGCAATGAAGGTTGGGCCCTTATACTATGGACGAAGGCCAAAAACCTGTCGTCGCATTTGGGCAAGGTATTTACCTTACTATAGGTTTAGTGAGAGTGGTGGTTTTAGACGAGATTTAGGGTTTATTAATGTATGTATTTAGGGGTTAAATGTATGTAGATAAGGTAATTCATGTAAGTATTTAGGGGTTAAATGTATGTATATAGGGGTTAAATGTACGTAGTTAGGGGTATATTTTAACTGTATTTTATTGCTGGGTGTGGGTTTTTATTTATTGTAATGGGTGTGATGGGGTTAATTTTAGGTGCCGGGGGGGATACTTATAGTGTGGTGAGCACCGCGAGAGGGAGAGGCTTGCAATGAGCTTCAAAGGCGCTCAGCGTGTGGCTCGCGATAAGCGCCAAAGGTGATCACTGCAAAGCAGGAAAGTTGAAGTACAGTGAGAGGCTTGTGTGGCAAGCAGCAGTGCCAGCCTTACATTTTTAATCCAGTCATTTTTGATGCGCAATTTTCTAGTTAATAATTCTAATAATCATCACATATACAGTTGTGGATCTTGCGATGTTGGTGACGTTTGCGATGTTGGTCACGCAGTTGCGACCTTGCAAAGCGAGGTCGCAACTGCAAGCTTCACAAAGCGAGGCAAGCCAGCGGCCCTGTCATACATGCGAGCCCTGTAAAGCGAGGTGAAGCAGCCACGCACCACTTAGGCTGCAATGAGCACCGACGGTGCTCTTTGCAGCCAGCGGCGCTGTCACACATGCGAGCCTAGTGAAGCAAGGCAAAGCAGCCATGCCGCACTTAAGCCTAGCAAAGCGAGGCAAAGCAGCCGTGCCGCACTTAACTAATCGCGTAACTCTAAAAACACTAAAAACGAACAAAAAAATGTACTAATATAATAACACACTCACAGACAGCACAGAGGGGAGCCAGGAAGAATGGGAGTAAGGTTGCAAGTGATTTTGAGCAATATTTGGGGGGGTTTGTCAATCCAAAATCGGCTAAGCAAGGAAAAAAATGGCTGACGAAAAATGTAAAAAAATTCTGAAACTGGATGAAAATGAGGCTGAGCAAAGACAGGCAATCTTTGCGAGTCACGAGTTAAGCCCCGAGGGCGCTCATTGCGGGCCTGATGATGAGCACTGCGAGCGGGAACGGATTGCAATGAAGGCGCTCAGCATGGGTCTCGTGTTGAGTGCCAAAGGAGCTCATTGTGAACCCCGTGATGAGTGCCAAAGGCGCTCAGCGTGAGGCTCGCGATGAGCGCCGAAGGTGATTAGTGCAAAGCAGGAAAGTTGAAGTACACGGGGAAGAGGCTTGCAATGAGCCGAAAGTGCTTAGCGTGGTGCTTGCGATGAGCGCCAAAGGTGCTCAGAGGACCAAAAGCCTCACATTTTGTACCAAACAGCATTGCCAGTCTTACAATTTTAATCCCATCATTTTTGACAGGCAAGTTCCTAGTAATAATAATAATAATAATGAATAGGGACCAATGTCAGATGTGTTCTGGTGGGCTCTGGCTCTGCAAGGCATAGGAACTCCCTTCCTGACTAAATGGAATAGTTGACAAAAAATACAATGAATACATGTGTACAGTAACTTACCTGGGGGGTAATTAGCACACTAGTGTCACCTATCTGGCTTCCTCTTGCCAGGAAAGCTGCACACTAGGGGTGATAATGAAAATATCCCCACTGCAGACCCTTCCCTTGGTCTACTGGACACCTCCAGAACCCTCAAATAGTTACCCCTCAACTTGTGGCCCCCTTTACTCGGGAACACCACATAACCTGTTTTATTAAACTTCCCAGGCAATATGTTGCATTTCAAGACTAAACATGACATATACAACTTCATCTGAACACAATAACATAATCTTTGGTAAAACCAAATAGTCCAAGAGTTTGCTCTTTGGACAAGTTATTACAAACATGGGGAATATATTGTATAGCACCATAAAATAGAATGGCACACATGTTAACCCTACAGTCCTGATACCCATGTGGCCATGACACCATATTTAACTGGGAGAAATTACAAACAGATACATTTTAAACAATATTAAATATTGCCAGCCCATGGGCCAATATACTTTTAACAGTCCCAAAGTCCAGAAGTCCTCCCTTGATGTCTGCATATTCTATGTACATAGTAAATTTGCAATTTAACTTTCTTCCTTCTTCTTTGCTTTGCTCTTTGACAAGAAGCTTATGTTACGCAAATCACGATCACTTGTATCACACATAAAAACTGAATAACTGTGAGAGTTAAAGGGCCACTGCACAATGAAAACAGAAATTGTTTGAAAAATGTAGTCTAAGAGCCTAATTAATCACGATAAACTTCATACAGCTAATTTTTAATTCAGAAAAATGTTTGTTGATGTCTCTGCTGGGCCCAGGGGAAATCCATGATACATTAGTAGAAGCTGTGGGTGAGAGGGACGCTTACATTTCTGGAGAAATATGATTGCACTTCCTGAAGCAAGACGTCTGCTTCTGGGACAGAAGGGGTGTAGTTTTGATTTTAGTCTTTTCCAATTAAGAAATGGTTTCTATTCAATCCTTCCTCAACCCTCCCTCCAAAAAACACCCCCTCATGATCCAGCTCTTATGTGAAGTGATGCAACAAACATACAATTGATTCCTTTACTCATAAACAGAGTCTACAAAAATTCTGATTTTTCCACAGAAATGTTTTATGCCCATGGCTTACGCAGCTGCTGAAATTGTTAGCAAGGCCCAATGAAGGCTGAAACGTACGTGGGGTTTGCTGTTTCTCCTGTTCAGGTTAGAATTGCCTGGTATTTCAGGGTTGGACCACTCTAGGGAGGGGGACCAGACTGATATACTACAATTTCTCCCTGTGAAGGGCACAAGTGAGCTAAAATAGGTTGCTCTGAGAGTGGGTTATCATGACCATAGAACTAACCTATTAAGGTTATTTTGTTCTCGGATTGAGCACCTCTGACTTTGTTGTTTTACTTTAATGATAATACTGAACGCCATTGCTAATATAGTGATCAGTGAGTGTGTGATCAGGATGTGTCTCACCAGCTGTCGGCCTTTCCTTGCAATACAGCATAATTTTTTTTTTGTAATGTACATTTATTTGTGCTTTCTATATTTCTTAAGATGGACAGTGTAGAGTAGCTCAGGATCTTTACGTGTTAACAGAAGCATCATTCAAAGCTTGGAATAAAAGGGAGACAAAGGGAAGTAGCCCTTTCTGGATCACTACCTTGTCATGGCGAAGGAGCTTCTGTACTTCAATGAAGCTCTGAGCTATACCATGTAGGTTCACCCAAAATGGAGAGGGAACTGGCAACTACCTCCAGTATCTTTGCCATGAAAACCATATAGATGAGCACAACCTAGAAACACCAACAGATGTACCTGGCATCCTCCTTCCATATGGTCACCCAGAGTCAGACATGACTAAAGGACAGAACAAGGGACGTAGAGCAGAGTATGGTAATATTGGTTAAAAAAAACAACAACAAAAAACAGGTTTAGGTTTAGGCTTAATAATATTAAATGTGATGAATTGTGTTTATTTGTTTATTTTATTTTCTTTGTTTTCAGTTTTAAATACTTCTTATGATAAAGAAAATAAAATAAGGGAAATTATATTATACAACAAGAATATAATATATAAAATGTATAATTATTATATCATAGAAAACACAAGTTAGAAAATAAATACATGTATGAATAAGCAATTAAGAATTAAAATAAATATAAATATAAGGAATATAATAGATACCTTTTTAGCATTATTGTTTAATTTTGTTTCTTAACTTAATAGTAGTAAGTATTTCTATGCAGCAGGTAAACTGCATATAATATTCATACAAAGGGCCTCATTCTATTATCGGCCGTAAAATGGCCGCAAGGCTGCGATTCCTTGCGGGGGTTCCATTACCTTGCGATTCTATTAAACGGCCCCGCAAGGATCTCCCCTTACGGCCGGCCGTATATCTTGCAACCGGCCGTAAGCTCAGAAATCTTTAAAGTCAAAAATAAATTCAAGACAGCACTGTACAGCTCTGTAAAAGCTAGGGATCATATTGGGGGACATGAGGATTAATAGTAACCCACTCTCAATCTTGCACATCAGCTCAAATCCGAGTTTACATTAACTGTTTATTTTCTGGCCGCAGCGTGGCCGGGTCTGAGGTGCTCCAAGCCCTCGGGACTTTTTACATGGATTTTTGACATAAATTAAAAAATATGTTTTTTACGGATTTGAGTATAGGGGAATGTTGTGCTATTTTTGCTAACACCTACAATCACTTTGTAGTCTCCTCAGAGTGCAGGATGGCTTTATTTTGGCTTTATAATGTGCTTAATTGGTGCTAGCGGGACCTTTTTCCTGCAAGTAAGCTGCGGCTCGCTTTTAGCCTTGCAGAGATGGTTCCCGGAGCAATTGAATAGCAAACGGGCTTTTCTTGCGGCCGAAACTCTTGCGGCCGTTTTAGATGAAAGGCTTTCCTCCGGCGCGTGTGGCCGCAAGGGATAGCAAGGCGCCGGCCGCAAGCCTGCCGGAATCCCGGAGGGGAATAGAATGGGCAAATAGCTTGCGGCCAGTCCTTGCGGCCCCGCATCTCCTACGGCCGGTAATAGAATGAGGCCCATAGTATATTGTTATTTATAAACGTTTCATGACGGTTGTACATCTTAGATAATATTCTATATTTGAAACGTTTATGCTCCCAGGACTAGATATTTGAATTCGACATTAGAGTTGTATCATTTGATATATTGTTTCAGCACTTCCTTTTTTTTCTGTATAGTTTTTCTAGTGGAATTAAAGTGGAATTTTCTGGATAAGCTGCTACTTTTATGTATGTTTTGGAGACTCAGCCCTTTAGGGAGCTATATATGGGGTTATGCCCCCTTTATACATTTTTATATTTATTTTTGTAGTAATATTTTTCTTTAATACATTTCTTTAATACATTGGGAATTTAATTTTAATTACCTAGGCCCTCATTCAATTGCAATTTGGCCAATTGAATAGGCCTCTAAATAAGAACATAACATTTTTTTTTTAAATACGTTTTTAAACATCTATCCAAAAGCAAGGTTATCACTAACTAAAAACTACTTTAAAAAAATATGCTCTGTGCTTATTTACAGCCCTATTCAATTGGCCAAATCGCAATTGAATGAGGCCCCTAGTGTATAGAGCAATATTGACTTACAGTATTTTTTCTATGTCCATTCATCATGGTTTTGAACCATTACACTGTTGGCAAGAAGGACATGTGAAATGTTCAATTGTAAAAATAATCTGAATGGGGATGCACAGGCCTAAAATAATAGTGTTCTAGCCACACATACAGTACAGATTAGGCTTAAATGGTCACCATAATCCAAAACTTTCTATGGTGCATTTAGAAGATGATATATTATACTTTACCAAAATCCTCTTTTACTTGCAAAATAAATTACATTCATTGAACAACATTACTGATCACAGCATCACAGAAACAGATAAAGAAACAATGTGCTTAATCCACACTTTGTTTTACAGTCCCAGGCAGAGACTGTAAATTGTTTTCTTATCACATTCAATTTAGTTTGAATAAAGACACAACACATTGCATTGAATGTATAAAAGAAATGTAGAAGATGTTCCTTAAAAATAAATAAAAGAATAAAAACTATGATCCTCTATTTGACATTAGAAAACCTTCTAAAAGATTTACTAGATTTTGTTCACACTAATTTATGCTTGTTCGGCAATTTATGTGTCTCTGTAAAAATAAAACTTGTTTTAATACAGATTTATGAGCATATAATTTTCTGTACTATGATTTGATTTGAACTGACCAATCCTACTCTTAGACATTCTAATTCTTTCTTAAACATGTTGTTCTCTTATTTAAGTTGAAAGTCCTCTCCCTTGAGCAATTCATTTTGGGATTTCAGCACATGACTATGAACTCTAGGAATACATGGAATGCTTCTATTTATCTTATCTGATACTTTTGGTTCCCACCAGGTGGGATTCTGGTTGTTCTTAATCTTTTTTGTCCTCTTAGTATTATTGGGCTTCTGTTTGAACTAGGGGTATAAGTTTTAATATTTTTGCATCTTGTCCCAGTTGCAAAGCAAAATACACAAGTTGTGTTGGAAAACAAGATTGTTTGGGAGAAGGTGTTTTAACAGCAACATTTCTGCCTTTCTTTCCCCTTCTGCTCTTTTTAGATAATGTAATAAAAAAAAGAACTGATTGTTGGCAAAGACTGATAATCCAACAAAACTTTGAATTTTAGAGATCACTTCAGTAAGGTCTTCTTAGAAATATAAACATACTGATGGGCAATCTATCATTATTCCCTTGGACAGATTCTCCTCTACTCTGAGTGAAGTTACCTAAAGCAGAATGATGATCCACCTCATATATACTAAGGGCCTCATTCTATTAACGGCCGTATTCCCTTGCGACAGGCTTGCGGCCGGCGCCCTGTTATCCCTTGCGGCCGCATGCGCAGCAGGAAAGCCTTTGATCTTACACAGCCGCCAGAGTTTCGGCCACAAGAAAGCCACAGCTGCTATTCAAATGCTATGTAAACCCTCTCGTCATGGCCGTAATGATCTAAAACCGAGCCGCAGCTTACTTGCACCAAAAAGGTCCCGCTAGCACCCAATTAAGCACATAATAAAGCCATCCTGCACTTTGATGAGACGATAAAGTGATTGGAGGTGTTAGCATTCATTGCACAACATTCCCCTACACTCAAATCTGAAAATAATTTTTAGTTTAATTCATGTCAAATGTCCGTGGACAAAGTCCCAAGGGCTTGGAGCACCTCAGACCCGCAAAGGCTGCGGGATTAGCCTCCGTCAAGTCCGTAAATGTGTAAAATAGACCCACGGGTCGTAAAGGGCTTACTTACAAGTCGTAGCATAGAAAAGCCATCCTGTACTTTTATTAAAAGTGAAAGTGATGTTTGGTTTTGGAATTAATAGCTCAACATTCCCCTACTCTCCGCAAATAAAGATATTTAACTTCATGTTCAATCTTCGTGTTTTATCTATCATGCAAGCCCGCACGGGTTTGAATAACGAGCTACGGGCTTGATCATTGAAGTCCGTGGGACTTGGACGGATTTTAAAATCAAAGTACAATTTGACGATGTGCAAGCTTGAGAATGTTTTGCTATTAATCCTCATGCCCCCCCATTATGTTCCCCATCATTTACAGTGCTTTGCAGTGCTGGATTGAATATATATTGGCTTCTACAATGCTTTGTTTGCGGCCCTCCACCTCCAAACCCGTACGGGTTTTAACAAGGACGAACCCGCGGGACTACGGGACGGAAAGTAAACCGTAAATGATATATCGTATTTGGGTGATGTGCAAGCTTGAGAGGGTGTTGCTATTAATCCTCATGTCCCCCATTATGATGCCTAGCATTTACAGAGCTTTACAGTGCCATCTTGAATTTATATTTGCATTTACAGTTTTCTGACTTTGCGGCCGGAAAACAAGATTTACGGGCGCAGGAAAAACGCTTGCGGACGTTTGCATGCTTTGCGGCCATTTTACGGCCGTTAATAGAATGAAGCACTAAGTACTTTCAAATCTTCCTTAACCATTTTTTTTGTTTAGACCTAGGCTCTACAAATACATCAGTGGGCAACTTTGATCAGAAAGATTGATCTAAACAAGCCATAATCACATCAAATGTGTTCTGTTAAATTCACATGGATTTTTGCAAACTGTTTAATTATTATCAACAGGATAATTATCACAACAAGATAATTTCACAACTAGAAATAGACAGAGATGTACTAGTTGTTTTTTTTTTGTTGCTAAAATGTTCCAGTCCACTCTTTGGACATATGTCTCGTTGGATTCTGGGACATTAAAAGCAGCCACCACTCCATTTCCTTTGCCAAATTGTGCTCTTTGATAACTAATCTCTGCTCTACAATCAGAATGATAATACTCCTTGTACTTTGTGTATCTCTCAATCTTTTCATGAGCTGCTCTTACTATTTTTTTCTAGCAATGTCTGCTGGTTATTTAAACCCAATGCAACAGCAGTACTAGCAGATACCTTAAGAGAGTCCAAAGCAGTAGTCAGCTCATACACTTTGGTCCCTAAAATCTTGTTCTGTAAACGTAAAATGTTATACTGTTCTGAAATCCAGTGGGAGAGCAAAAATTTATGCAATTTTCCCCTTTATTTTTTTTACATTTAAAGCTTTTGCCATGTAATTCTGGATCTGGGGCCATGGATACGTTTTGGCAATCTTTTTTTATTAAGCCCCCCATTGTGCAATTTTATAAATGAAGAGATGCAAACAACTAAGGAACTTGCTATTAACTAGTAAACTATTAACGGAAAATGTGCTTTACAATCCTGTATCTGCCATAGTCAAATAAACAACAAACATACCACAACACTTACAGTATACACAACATGCTAAAACTACAGTATACCACAGGACAACAGTACATTGATTTATGGAAAATCTTATACTTGTAAATATGCTTCATTATCACACCAATCCCCTCCTCAATGGCTTACCATGTCTTGTAGGAAATTAATGTATACTTTCTACAAATACTATATGCTTTTGGGCAGGTGAATAATCAAACAGACAAATAAGTAATAATTAAAAACATATATTGTACATAAATCAAAAGACTGTTTCAATATGGGTTTTAGACAAACAGGTAACAGACAAGAAGTATAAAAATGGTATTTACACAAAGGAAACTTTATACTACCCCTATAGTCAGAGTTCTCTTCAAGATCATTCTCTATGTGGTCTCTGCTCACTGGACACACCATTGCTCACATTGCTCTGCTGAACTTCTCTGGCACTCCTCTCTTGGACTATCTGACACCCTTGTCTTGAACTGAGACTGCACATGCCAAACTGACTTATATATGTATTTAAATCTTAGAACTTCTCTCAACAGTTCCACAAATATAGTTTTTTCTACTAGTAGTTGATTGATAAATACCCCTCACATATCACAGCTGCCTTTCTTCTTGGCTTTGTTTACTCATCCCTAGACAGTGTTTATAGCATTCCATCATCTTACATCAAGAGACAAAACAACTTTTATATATATAAAAATTTCACACCAAGGGTCTTCTCAGATCTTTGCCTTTTGAAATGCAAGAAAGTTAGTTTATTACTTTTTCCACAAATTCAATTATTTTATTGTGTTATAAGGTGGGTGTGATTAATCAATATGTGTAATACACCATTAAATTGCCCAATACTTATAGCAGAGATGTATACAATTACACTTAAATTCATAAAATACACATATTAATGTCATAAATTGTAAAGATTACCTCTCTATAAACCATATTTTACAATATATATATTGTAAAAGAGTGTTCCCAGAGATTTGTGTGAGCCACAGATTTTTAAAAGCTTTTTCCTGCATGAGATTTGTGGCAGGCCTGAAAGAGTTAACTCCTGGAGCAGTATAATCATATCGACCTGTTCACAAACCTTCAATAGACTGGAGCTGAGACATGGGTGGGACCATTTATGCACTGTTGCTAAAAGTGAGAAGATAGCAGTGTAAGAGGCAGGCTTTGTTTGAGGCCTGCAAGAAATGTAAGACTGCAGAGTGGAGTCTTCAAGTTCTCAGGTTTTTTAAAAAGGGTTTTGTTTGGACAAAGACTGAGAGACTGCAGTGTGAAGCTGCTGCTGATTTCTCTGTAGGAAAGTCACACAACAGAAGTGTGCTGTTGATTTGGAGCTGGAGAAAAAGACTGCTTTTGGACTGTGCCTTTGAGAGATGTCATAAACGAACAAGAGGAATCTGAATGGCCACCTTGCTCCACCTTGCTCCTCGGTTCCAGGCTCATGCTGGATTTACCGATTTGCCAGACCAGTGGTGTTCCCGCAAATCAGGTTAATCTGGAAAAGCCACCCAATGTCTTCACTGCCTCCCTTAACCCTGTGTGCTCTTGTAGCAACACAAGACCAAGAGGAGAGGAAAGAGGCCGCGCAGGTCTGCAATCCAGGCACTGACTGACAGTGGAAGAGGTGATCCGCTGTCAGTTCAGAGTGGAAGCAGACTGTCGGATTATAAGGGGTGACAGATTATCCAATGCCAGATAATCACACTCCTACCTACATACAGATAATAAATCACTGTATTGCAGTATAAAGTGATAGTAATAGCGCTGTACAGGGCTGTACACATGCCAAAAGTAGGGAGCCCTGTTTTTGAGTTTAAAATCTTGTATAGATGATGATTTTTTCAAAACACCATTCAAGATTGAAAATTTGCAAACCTATATTCTAAAGAGGTTATTGAAATAAATAAGAGAGGTAATTAAAGGCTGAAACAAAAACTTAGCAAGTAATTGTAAAGATAGTAGATGGTTAATTTTTGATTAAGGTTGTGGGATTATCAGCTGTGGAAATGGAGGTGATAGTACTAAACCTGTACTTTAATTAAATCAAATCATATATATGCATATTAATTTTGTTAGTCTTGCCCAGGCCCCCTCAGCACCCTTGGCCCCCACAGCACCACCCACCCCCACCAAAGAGGGTGTCACCTGAAAAAGTGAAAGAGGAGCGTGAACATCCTAGAGTGGTGTTGCACGCACAGGAGATTTGTGCAGGCAAGAGATAAGAGTAGGGGATCAACTATGGAAAGGGGGTTTTGGGGAAATCAGCAGTGTCATGGGGGGGGGGGGGGGGGGGTCTTGGGGATGGATACTGAGTAAATTGGTACCTGGGAGGCCGAATGCAAAAAAACTTTTTACAACCTCCACCTCAGGGAGGGGAGGTGGAGCAACATTTTTGTTTTATACCAGGGCCCTCAACTAATGTAAAAGGCCATTTAATTCCTCAAAGCAGAACAATGAGATACTCATTTACCTCAACTTTTAAAAGCTGTTTGTTTATAGTTTCAGTTATTTTGCCATGACTAATGCTACCTCTGTAGTTCATGATAGGGTAGGTACAGAGCAGGCAAGTAGGACATTTAGCTGTCACTGAAAACTCCTGAGCATGTCTGGAAGAGTGGGTGGTGTCTAACACTAGAACCTGATCTGATCCCTCTTGCATTTGCCTTCCCACTACTCCCTAATAGATAAAACAAATTCTTAGGTTTCAAGCTAGTTGGAAGTATGAATGACATCAACATGGAAATCCTCAGGGATAAAACAAGTCTTTAAAGATTAGATTTTCTATAAAAAATGTATGATTTTGGTTCACACAGATGCCATCTGTGTAAGTTTGTGAAATATTTCACAATCATAATATACATTTCTCAAGGTACTGTGGCTCGTTAACAGAATAAATACATTTCAAATAAAGAACTTTGAAGCAAAATCCTCAACCTCAACCTCCCTCCTCATCCTCAACCCCCTCCTCAACCTCCCTCCTCATCCTCCCTCCTCAACACCCCCATCCTCAACCCCCTCCTCAAACCCCCCATCCTCAACCCCCTCCTCCACTCCCCTCCTCCACCCCCCATCCTCAACCCCCTCCTCAACCCCCCTCCTCAACCTCCCTCCTCATTCTAAACCCCCTTCACATTCTAACCCCCCTCCTCATTCTAACCCCCCCCCTCCTCATTCTAAACCCCCCCTCCTCCTCATTCTAACCCCCCCTCCACAACCTAAACCCCCCTAAATACCTCCCCCTCACTTACCTGCTTCGGCTCCTGTCTCCGCTCCACTCCTCATCACATGCGCGCCACGTCATTAGCATATATCGGGTGCTGGCAGGCAAGTGAGGTATTTAGGGGGGTTTAGGTTGTGGAGGGGGGTTTAGGTTGAAGAGGGGGGGTTAGAATGCGGAGGGGGGTTTAGAATGAGGAGGGAGGTTGAGGATGAGGAGGGGGGAGGGAATATCGGCGTATAATACGCACCTATCATTTGCCCGCCATTTTCAGGGAGAAAAGGTGCGTGTTATACGCTGATAAATTCGGTATTTACTGCAATATCCCTTAGTTTGCACGATAGTCTTCCATGTGGCACTGTATCAAAAGCCTTTGTAAAATCCAAAAAGACTACATCCACTCAGTTGCCTTTATCCATGCTCCTACTAACCCCCTCATAGAAACTAATTAGATTAGTTATAACCCTGTTCAAATAGACATATTCTCGTATATTATCCCTTATTAACCCTTCTAAAAGTTTTCCCACTACAGAAGTGAGGCTCACTGGTCTATAATTTCCCGGATTTGCTCTTGCTTCATTCTTAAATATAGGTATCACCTCTGCTTTCTCCAGTCATCTGGTAGCAACCCTGTGTTGAGTGAATCTTGAAAAATTAAATATAATGGTTTGGCTAATACAGAACCCAGTTCCCTCAGTACCCATGGATGTACAGTATTCCATCAGGACCTGGGGCTTTATTAACATTTATTTTTTCCAACCTCTTTTGGATTTCTTTCTGCGTTAACCAAATATTTGGTTAAGGTAGTGGAGCTCCCTTATGTTGCAGTGACCCAACCACTGGTACCTCCCTTGTGTATACCGCAGAAAATAACCTATTTAGCTGATCTACCTTTTCCTGGTTACTAATTGTCAGACGGCCTGTGTCTTATAGCTTCCTTCCTGGCCTTCTTCCCATTAATAAATGTAAAAAATATTTTAGGGTTAGTCTTACTGTCTTCTGCAACTAATTTTTCATTTTTTATTTTAGCCAGTCTAATAGCTCTTTTGCAAGCCTTGTTGACGTCCTTACGTAAGGCAGTCTCTGTCCCCTCTTGTTTGTATAATTCAAATGCCTGTTTTTTACTCTTCATCTTTAAGTCATTGTTAAGCCACATTGGTTGTAATTTACTCCTTCTACATTTATTCCCACATGGTATATGGTGATAAGTATATATATTTAGTAAGGATTTAAACGTTGTCCATTTATGTTCAGCATTTTTACCTGTCAGTTCTCTGTCCCAGTCTATACTTTGTATTGCTGCCCTTAGTCTGTTAAAATCTGCCCTTTTAAAATTTTGAGTTTTTGTTGCCCCCTTACAATTTTTTTTTTACTTCAATCTCATGAGACTGTGTTGTGATCACTGTTTCCCAAATGTTGCCTTATTTCAACATTTGATACCATAATAGTATTATTTATGATAACTAAATCCAAGATAGCCTAGTCATTTCTAGTAGGTTCTTGTATAACCTGGGCCAGATAATGATCTGAGTTTATTTCAGGGCAATTAAAATCTTCCATTATTAGAACTTGCCCATGCTTAGGTGCATTTCCAATCTGAACCAAAAACTGAATTTCCACGCTTTCAATTATATTTGGGGACTTATAGCATACTTCAATTAATATTCTTTTAGAATTTGCTGCTTCGCTATTTAACTCTACCCAAAACATTCAACATTACCCACTAGTTCAAGCATAAATATCTTCTCTGACTATAGGCTTAACATACAGACAAATCCATCCTCCTCTTTTACCATTGCCCCTATCTTTCCTAAATAGGTTATAACCATCCAGATTAACAGTCCAGTCATGAGAGTTATCCCACCATGTTTCAGTAATGCCTATTAAAACCCATTTTTTCATTCATTGCCAATAATTCTAACTCTCCCATTTTTCCTGGCAAGCTTCTAGCATTAGCAAGTGTACACCTTATGTTATGAGTTTGTAGTTTTGAAGTGCCTGCCTCTCTACTTCAGTTACTTCGTAATACCTCCCTATTGACTATACTGACCCTCCACCATCTCCTCCCCCATGAGTAGTTCCTTAATCCCTTATACCCTCTACACTTTCTACCTGATTACAATCATCTAGTCCCTCCCCCCACCTACTAGTTTAAAAACTCCTCCAGTCTTTCTATCATCCTATCCCCTAGCACATGTTACATGTCAGTCAATTAGCGTTTAGGGGTCCAATATGCGATCGGGCTCACAATCCCGCAACATACAAAATAATAAAAATGGATGCCAATACTGTTCTAGTCCATGTGGGTGGCCTCATATGTATTAACTCATTGATTCCCAAGATTGATATAACCCCAAAATGAAACATAAAAATATTTATTTTTTGATTGACGATTTGCAAGCCTTAGACTGTTATGCAATTCATTCTAATGTATTTCATCGCTTTCCCCATCATTTACAGTGCAGTATTGATTTTTTTATTTGCATTTACAGTGCTACGTACATGTCTTTAACCCCTTTGCAGGTCCCATCTAGTACCCAAATAATTTTCTTCTACATTTGCCGTTTACGGGTAAAAAAAAACATTTGCGGGCTTGCGGAAATTAAGCAATTGAATAGAGATTTGTGATTTTATCGCTCGTAACTCTTGAGGATGTGAAAGATCAAAGGCTTAGATGGGGTGTAAGCTACAGTTGTAACAACCGCAGGTATTTCAAGCCTGTAACTGGTAGACCGTTTACAGCTCGCTAAAAGACGCCAATTGAATAGCAAATTTATTTACAGGCTCCATTACGGGCTCCAGTAACTTACAATTGCTCAATTGAATTGAATGAGGCCCAAAGATTCTAATATTTTGTTAATAAGAGCTCAATATCTTAATTACTAAAATATCCCCCCTCCCTACTTGCACCCTTTTCCCCTTTTTTTGTCTCTCTTCCCTGCATTGAGAGAGGATGTTATAGGGGCTAAAATGTAAAACTGGAGTATTTCTTAAAGTGATACCAATATATGTCCCTTCATTTGTATTGAAATATTGTCAGACACTGTTGTTTAGACCCCCTTCTCTTTTTATGAATATGTTTGTATGCTTGATGTAAATGGTGTATTGTGATGTATTTATTTGTTTGTTTTTGTTTTATAAACAATAAAAAATATTTGAAATAAAAAAATATTTATATAACTTAAGTACTCAGGGCCTCATTAAATTCCAGCCTCGTAAATAAGAGGCTTCTACTTAAGCCCTACGTACTGCAAAGTTTCTCTAACTTACAATGCTATTAAATTAGCCCTGCTGCGAGCAACGTATGAGCTAAGCAGCAGGGCCGTACGTATCTACACTGCGTAAATGTACATGAGGAGTGACAGCCTGCGAGATGATATCGCAGGCTCCCACTCCTCATCAAGTGCTGCGGGGGTCCTAAAAGGGACCTCTGCGGCAGTCCCCCACATAAGCCCTGCCGTGGGGGGGTACTCCAAACCCCCCCCAGGCACCTAAAATGAACCCACCCTCAATGCGGGGGTCCCTGTCGGGACCCCCGAAGTGTCCTCACATGAACACCTTGCTGCAGGGGTCCATAGGAACCCCCGCAGCCCCCACACATTAACCCCTTGCAGCGGGGGTCCCCGATCGGCACCGATCAGGCCCCCGCTGCATTTAAAACTTTTAAATTCCCCGCCGCGGCTCCTTAAAGGGGCCGCGGCACACTATTACCCAATCCCGGCCGCGGCACTTAAAATTAACCCCCCTCTATGCTGGGGGTCCCCATCGGGACCCCCGAAGTGTCCCCACATAAACCCATTGCAGGGGTGGTCCCCGATCTGCATAGATCAGGCCCCCCGCTGCATTTAAAACTTTTAAATTCCCCGCCGCGGCTCCTTAAAGGGGCCGCGGCACACTATTACCCAATCCCGGCCACGGCACTTAAAATTAACCCCCCTCTATGCTGGGGGTCCCCATCGGGACCCCCGAAGTGTCCCCATATAAACCCCCTGCAGCGGGGGTCCCCGATCGGCACCGATCGTGACCCTGCTGCAATTCAATTTTAGATTTCCCGCCTCGCGGGTCCTCAAAGGACCGTAAAGGTCCTGAAAGGACTCGCACTAAAAATATTAACCCTAGGCAACTATAATTACCCCATTAACTCATGATGGTCAATACAGACCACCATAAGGCCTAAATTAACCCATTAACTAATGATGGTCAATGCAGACCACCATAAGGCCTAAATTAACCCATTAACTCATGGTGGTCAATACAGACCACCATAAGGCTCTATTTAACCCATTAACTAATGATGGTCAATACAGACCACCATAAGGCCTAAATTAACCCATTAACTCATGATGGTCAATACAGACCACCATAAGGCCTAAATTAACCCATTAACTCATGATGGTCAATACAGACCACCATAAGGCCTAAATTAACCCATTAACTCATGGGGGTCAATACAGACCACCATAAGGCTCTATTTAACCCCATCAGTCCCATAAGGGTATATTATTACCATTATGGGCCTGTTACAACCCAACATTAACCACATAAGTGCCATGATGGTCCTCAAGGACCATCATGACACTAACTACAAACACTACACTATAACCCCCAATAAACCATTTAATCTAAACTAACCCCCCTCTACACTAATCTATTAACACTTACACTACCTACCTACACTACCAGCCCCCTAATAAACCTCCACAACACTCTAATTACAAAAAACAAAAAACCTACAGCACAGAAAACAAAAAAACCTACAGTACAGAAAAAAAAAAAATTACAACCCCACCCCCCACTACAGAAAACAAAAAAATACATTACAACCCCACCCCCCACTACAGAAAACAAAAAAATACATTACAACCCCACCCCCCACTACAGAAAATAAAAAATTACACACCTGAAAAGGAAAGACAGATAAACACAATACAATACATACATATAATACATTACATACATGACATACAATACATGACATTACATACATTACATATAATATATTACATATAATATATTACATATAATATATTAAATATAATATATTACATATAATATATTACATATAATATATTACATATAATATATTAAATATAATATATTACATATAATATATTACATATAGTCCAAATCACATACCCCCTATCTATCTAACATACAATCTATTTAATTTAAAATAAATCCTAACTATATCAAATACATCCCCCTATCTATCTAATATACAAAAAATCCTAACTACATACACAGACCCTTATTCTAAAATAAAATAAAATAATTACAGTCCTAACTACATACACAGACCCTAATTCTAAAATAAAATAAAATAATTACAGTCCTAACTACACAGACCCTAATTCTAAGCTAAAATCAATAAATTAAGACCACTTACCTTTAAGATGTTGCTTCAGATCACTAACCTATGGGTCAAACAAAAAAAAAATTAGTACAAAACATTAACATCCAATAAATAAACATTCTATACATTCTAAATATTCAACTCACCTTTACAGCATGTCCCGTCACTGTTTAGCTCTTCCGGCGCGGCCCTGTTAAAAAAAAAACACAATACATGAATACATTAATACAATATATCAACAATAAATAAAATACACATATAAACATCTAAATATACATTTAACTTACCTCCCCGCGATGTCCCCGGCCTTCTCTCCTTCAGCCCCGGCTGGGCCGCGGAACCATCCGCGCTCTAAAAAAAAAAAAAAACTAACGGAGGTCTGCACTGGCAGACCTCCCCGACGCTAATGAACCTCCCGGAGTCGTTTCCGGGAGGAAATTGGCATTGGCGGCTTGTGATTGGCTGAAAAAGCTGTCAGCCAATCAAAAGTCGTCAATGTAGGAGCCAATCAGGATGCGCAGATGTTTTCTACCAATCACTCCGTGGGGGTGTATCCCATAGTGATTGGCTGAAGGCATCTGAGCCTTGTGATTGGTTCCCAGAAAGATAGACAAGTGTTTTAGCCAATCAGGGTGGGATATTGGGGTGTATCCCATCCTGATTGGCTCACACATTGACGACTTTTGATTGGCTGAAATTGATAGACAGCTTTTTCAGCCAATCACAAGCCGCCAATGCCAATTTTCTCCCGGAAACGACTCCGGGAGGTTCATTAGCGTCGGGGAGGTCTGCCAGTGCAGACCTCCGTTAGTTTTTTTTTTGTTTTTTTTTAGAGCGCAGATGGTTCCGCGGCCCAGCCGGGGCTGAAGGAGAGAAGGCCGGGGACATCGCGGGGAGGTGAGTTAAATGTATATTTAGATGTTTATATGTGTATTTTATTTATTGTTTATATATTGTATTAATGTATTCATGTATTGTGTTTTTTTTTTAACAGGGCCGCGCCTGAAGAGCTAAACAGTGACGGGACATGCTGTAAAGGTGAGTTGAATATTTAGAATGTATAGAATGTTTATTTATTGGATGTTAATGTTTTGTACTAATTTTTTTTTTTTTTTGTAATATATTATATGTAATATATTATATGTCATGTATGTAATGTCATGTATTGTATGTAATGTATGTAATGTATCATACATATGTATGTATTGTATTGTGTTTATCTGTCTTTCCTTTTCAGGTGTGTAATTTTTTTGTTTTCTGTAGTGGGGGGTGGGGTTGTAATGTATTTTTTTGTTTTCTGTAGTGGGGGGTGGGGTTGTAATTTTTTTTTTTTTCTGTACTGTAGGTTTTTTTTGTTTTCTGTGCTGTAGGTTTTTTGTTTTTTGTAATTAGAGTGTTGGGGAGGTTTATTAGGGGGTAGGTAGTGTAGGTAGGTAGTGTAAGTGTTAATAGATTAGTGTAGAGGGGGGTTAGTTAAGATTAAATGGTTTATTGAGGGTTATAGTGTAGTGTTTGTAGTTAGTGTCATGATGGTTCTTGAGGACCATCATGGCACTTATGTGGTTAATGTTGGGTTGTAACAGGCCCATAATGGTAATAATATACCCTTATGGGACTGATGGGGTTAAATAGAGCCTTATGGTGGTCTGTATTGACCACCATGAGTTAATGGGTTAATTTAGGCCTTATGGTGGTCTGTATTGACCATCATGAGTTAATGGGTTAATTTAGGCCTTATGGTGGTCTGTATTAACCATCATTAGTTAATGGGTTAAATAGAGCCTTATGGTGGTCTGTATTGACCACCATGAGTTAATGGGTTAATTTAGGCCTTATGGTGGTCTGTATTGACCATCATTAGTTAATGGGTTAAATAGAGCCTTATGGTGGTCTGTATTGACCACCATGAGTTAATGGGTTAATTTAGGCCTTATGGTGGTCTGTATTGACCATCATTAGTTAATGGGTTAAATAGAGCCTTATGGTGGTCTGTATTGACCACCATGAGTTAATGGGTTAATTTAGGCCTTATGGTGGTCTGTATTGACCATCATTAGTTAATGGGTTAAATAGAGCCTTATGGTGGTCTGTATTGACCATCATTAGTTAATGGGTTAAATAGAGCCTTATGGTGGTCTGTATTGACCATCATGAGTTAATGGGGTAATTATAGTTGCCTGGGGTTAATATTTTTAGTGCGAGTCCTTTCAGGACCTTTACGGTCCTTTGAGGACCCGCGAGGGGGGAAATTTAAAATTGAATTGCAGCAGGGTCACGATATGTGCCGATCAGGGCCCCCCGCTGCAGGGGGTTTATGTGGGGACACTTCGGGGGTCCCGACGGGGACCCCCAGCATAGAGGGGGGTTAATTTTAAGTGCCGCGGCCGGGATTGGGTAATAGTGTGCCGCGGCCCCTTTAAGGAGCCGCGGCGGGGAATTTAAAAGTTTTAAATGCAGCGGGGGGCCTGATCTATGCAGATCGGGGCCCCCCCCCTGCAATAGGTTTATGTGGGGAAACTTCGGGGGTCCCGATGGGGACCCCCAGCATAGAGGGGGGTTAATTTTAAGTGCCGCGGCCGGGATTGGGTAATAGTGTGCCGCGGCCCCTTTAAGGAGCAGCGGCGGGGAATTTAAAAGTTTTAAATGCAGCGGGGGGCCTGATCTATGCAGATCGGGGACCCCCGCTGCAAGAGGTTAATGTGGGGGTGCTGCAGGGGTCTTGATAGAGACCCCTGCAGCATGGGGATGTGTATAGGGTGCATGGGGGAGCCTCACACTGCTGTCTCGGGCTGTTCCGAGGCAGCACGTAGAGACTTTCGGATCCCTTGCGTGGACTTTTTGTCCACGTAGGGATTCTTACGATATGTGAGACTCGTGCATAGATTTAAGGCTACGTAGCTCTCTCGGAGCCTATTCTCGGCCATTTTCTCGCAGTCATATCGCAAAGCAGGCTGCGAGAGATTCGGTACTCGCAAACAGCAGGAAAACTGCCTTTTGCGAGCACCGAGAGAACTACGAGGGAGAATTTAATAGGGCCCTTAATTAGTCCGAGGCATTGCAACAATTATCTTGAGTTCAATCACCCGATTTAAGCATGCCTAGTTTATTTTGTGCACATCATTGCACTCAAAACAATGGACCCAATGCCTCATGAACTAATCAAGTAATTCAAGTATTGATCTTTAAATAAAATAAAGATTAGCAATTTGGTTTGTGGGTAGATCAAAAAAGCTGACTGTCTGCTAAATATTTCAAACTTAGAATGTTAGTTTACTGAAGGAAAACATGTATTTAAAAAAAATAACATTCAATTGATTAAGCACTCAATGTTACCTATATTTTTTAATTATAAAGTATGTGGAAACTCCACTTTGAAGTTTTAAAATTCAACATTTCAAAAATAACAGTTGCAGCTGAGCAATAACACAGAGTTGCTTAGCAGTAAGCAACCATTTTCTAACACAACAATTAAATATAGGGCGTGTTATTACCAGAGCTTTATCATTTGTCTTGTTTTAATACTAATAAAAAAACAGGTGCATTGTTATCTACATAACATTATACAATTGTTAGGATCAGTTTGTTCTGCAAAGGGTATTTTCTTACTTTTTTTTTTTTATAGATTACATCATATATATATCTACAGTATCTCAGAAAAGTGAGTACACCCCACACATTTTTGTAAATATTTTATTATATATTTTCATGTGACAACTCTGAAGAAATTACAACAATGTAAAGTAGTAAGTGTACATCCTGAATAACAGAGTAAATTTGCTGTCCCCCTCAAAATAACTCAACACACAGCCATTAATGTCGAAACCATTGGTAACAAAAGTGAGTACACCCCCTAAGTGGAAATGTCCAAATTTGGCCCAAAGTGTCAATATTTTGTGTGGCCACCATTATTTCCCAGCACTGCCTTACCCTTGTGGGCATGGAATTCCCCAGAGCTTCACAGGTTGCCACTGGAGTCCTCTTCCACTCCTCCATGATGACATCACAGAGCTGGTGGATGTAGAGACCTTGCACTCCCCCACCTTCCGTTTGATGATGCCCCAAAGATGCTCAATAGGGTTTAGGTCTGATGACATGGCCAGCCTATCCCCTTTACCTTCAGCTTCTTTATCAAGGCAGGGGTCGTCTTGGTGGTGTGTCCATGGATAGGATTCCCAGCTTGTGTATAATCCAACTTCGGCTTTGCATAAAAGCTGTGTAATACAGCAGACATAAGCATTTGTGGGCACATTTACATGTCCCTGCTCAGCTACCCAGAATGCAGTGTAATACCTGTATTTCTTGGAATTCTGAGTAGGAAGCAGGTTTTTTTTAACTTGTTTTAGACATTCAAATGTGAACACAAATGTACTATTTATATGCTAGATATATATATATATATATACTAGCGACTTGCCCGTCAAAAATTACGGCAAAAAACTTTGAAGTCTTGCAATGCTGTTGTTTGCCACACAATGCAAGGCTCTCCCCCGTCTAACTTGTGGGCCCCTCTAACTTGCGGCCAAAGGGGCTCATCGCGGGCCTTTCCCCCCTCTACTTTACGGGCCTCGCTATGAACGCCTTTATACTCTATCCACCCAGACTTTTTTGGTTCCTACACCCTTTTGGATAGGTACCTTGTTGTAGTGAAGGGTCTTTTGAGCTACAATGAAGCTGTGAGCTATACAATGTAGTGTTACCCAAGATGGTCATAGCATTTTTTTTAGTTAATTTTTCATGAAAAGATAATTTTGCTATATGATATGTCCCATTACATATTTTTTTAAAGTATGCTATTTTATTGGCAATAAAAAACACTGGCAAAAGTTTGAGTAAAACTAGTTGATTTTTGATTATAATCGACATTTTTACAAAGCATATTGACTGCTTAAAATTTGAATTTTGACGTGAGATTGCTAGTCTGCTTGTAATCACTGTGTTACTATTTTAGCAGCTGTGTAAGCCATGGAAATAGGGTTTAGGTCTGGTGACATGCTTGGCCAGTCCATCACCTTTACCTTCAGCTTTTTTAGCAAGGCGGTGGTCGTCTTGGAGGTGTGTTTGGGGTCTTTATCATGTGGGAATACTGCACTGCGGCCAAGTCTCTGAAGGGAGGGGATCATGCTCTGCTTCAGTATGTCACAGTACATGTTGGCATTCATGATTCCCTTAATGAACTGTAGCTCCCCAGTGCCGGCAGCACTCATGCAGGCCCAGACCAAACATACATACCCATATATGTCTTTATGTGTATACTGTATATGTTTTCTATAATATGTTGTGTTGATTCCTCCTATATGCATTTACCTGCTGATGTCAGATGCTATCTCCAGTCTCTCTGCATCACGGTTTATGTTCAAACTGAGGGTTTCATCTCATCAGTTCTTTTTGTGCTCTTTGTGCCTTATTCGTTTATCTGTCATTTATGGATTATTTCAACTACCTTTCCTCAATATAGATGTATACTTTTGGTGGTGGGAGTGTCATAGCCTGGGCCTGCATGAGTGCTGCCAGCACTGGGGAGCTACAGTTTATTGAGGGAACCACGAATGTCAACATGTACTGTGACATACGGAAGCAGAGCATGATCCCCTCCCTTCGGAGACTGGGCCGCAGGGCAGTATTTCAACATGATAACGACCCCAAACACACCTCCAAGATGACCACTGCATTGCTAAAGAAGCTGAAAGTAAAGGTGATGGACTGGACAAGCATGTCACCAGACCTAAACCCTATTGAGCATTTATGGGGCATCCTCAAACAGAAGGTGGGGGAGTGCAAGGTCTCTAACATTAACCAGCTCTGTGATGTCATCATGGAGGAATGGAAGAGGACTCCAGTGGCAACCTGTGAAACTCTGGTGAACTTCATGCCCATGAGGGTTAAGGCAGTGCTGGGAAATAATGGTGGCCACCCAGAATATTGACACTTTGGGCCCAATTTGGACATTTCCACTTTTGTTGCCAACGTTTTAGACATTAATGGCTATGTGTTGAGTTATTTTGAGGGGACAGCATATTTACACTGTTTTACAGGCTGTATACTTACTACTTTACATTGTAGCAGTGTCATTTTTTCAGTTTTGTCACATGAAAAGATATATTCAAATATTTACAAAAATGTGAGGGGTGTACTCACTTTTTTGAGATACTGTATAAATATATATATATATATATATATATATAATATTTAGCAACAAATTCTAAAACCTTTTAAAATTAAATCAGTTAATAAGGAAAAAATTCCTACCTAAGTTCAAAGTCCATGCACAATATCTGTTTTTCTGTCTTTCCCAGTCTAATGATCAATATTGCTCCAATCCTTCAATAAATCAATTTCTATAGTTCACAACATGGTCCCATTCCCTGTGACATACTCTGGTGGGAGCTGTGAAAAAGATGTCATGTGTCATGACGTAATTATTTTGTAGAAAAGCAATATCATAAATAAAATAAACTCTTATGAAAATAGTTTCTGCTAAATGTAATTATATTTACATACAGTTGTGGAGTTAATGTTAATGCAGCAGGTGCAAAGCACAAGGGACTACTGCAAGTAGGGGCCCTCTGCTACCTAGGGTAGCAGAGGAGAAGGATCGTGGTGAAGATGAACAGGGATATGGAATAGTAATTGGTGGCCTATATGTGATCCTGAATACAGCCCTATGGCCAGTTCACCCAGGTAGTTATTAACAGTCCCAAGCATTGCAATAAGGCTGCAGGCTCTAGCTCATCACAGTGAGGTTGCACCTAACAAAGGCTGTCCCGTCCTACTCAGTTGAGGTGTAGCTGACCTGTGAAAGACAGGGGGAAAGAGTCTGTCAAAATATGTGGAGTTTTCCAGAAAAATCAAAAATTGCAAGCAGGACAAGCTGTTCTTGCAGAATAAGGAGATTATCTTTACCGGAGTCTGACTGAGCTACTGGTAGTAAAAAGGTACTTGTGAAAGAATTGAAGTATACAAAATAAGGAAAAGACTGTGTATTAGTGCCAGCGCAGAAGGTAATAGCAGCATTTTTGAGTCCCTGGGGTGGAGAATATGGAGAGAAGGGTCTACCAGTGCTCCACTGGCTTGTATGTGCCCTATGTTAAATGATGTTGTGGTTAATAGCGTTCCGACAGTATTTATGGGATGAGTTAGATACCAGCCGCAAAGTGTGAGATTCATTTAAAAAACAAAATAGTGACTGTCTGTGGGTAAGTGTCATAATTAACGTAAATTCATCCTATGCTATGCATGAACGCTGTATTACAATAGCAGGCATATGCTAAAATGAGTCATGTATAAAGTGGTATTGGATTAGATGTAAAATGTAAATGCACTGTAGATTAATTTTCATGTTCCCACCCAGTTTACCAGAGTACAGGGCAATAACTGTATTATTTGGAATTCTGATGAGGATTAAAGCTTTATTTATTTGTAGACATCCACCTGTGATCACAAATGTACTATTTATTTAGTATACACTAAGGTAGTACACTAAGACCAAGTGTGATACATTGGTAGAACCTGCCTGGTAGGGGTCTAGTCTCTGCCTTTGTCAGGATGTGGAAGGGTCGTTTGAATACATTCCTAGGGCTTAAATGGGGCATCTCACACAGCCCATTTAAAAAAAAAAAACAAATTGAAGCACTTTAGGGCTACCCAGCCAGGACCTTTTGGTTCATGGGGGTCCTTGAATTTTTTGCCCAATCCCCATCCTTCAGATTGGGGGTGCATGTTCAGCCCTAAGCACTGTACACCCCTAAGCACTTATGCCAAAGAGAGGCCTGTCAGAGGAGTCTCCATAAGGCACAAACGGCCTTGGAGATCAGTGGCAGTGGCCTCCCAGGCTCAACACAGCACTTTCTGGCAACTGGATTCAGCACTGGCTCATGGTTTTGATATTGTCTTTTGATATGAGCTTGTTTGTATCTGCACCTACCACTTCTGCACTCTGTAGAGCCTGGAGGAACCTGTGGCTTGCTACCTTCGAGTGCAGGTCCCCTTGGAAGAATCCTTCCCCAGAGGAGAGGAACCAAAGAGTCCTCTTAGCCCTTGTCCCTTTGCACTTTCTGATCAGGACCTTTGGGAGGACTCCAAAGGGGTCTCTCCACCCTCAAGGTGGGGACGAGTATGCAGACTTTCCTGGCCTCACAGCTATGAATCACTCACAAATTTGACACAAAGATGGGCACCTCAGTGAGCACGCCCTGGGAATCTTCATCTATCTATCCACATATAAGCGAATATATATATGTATATTCTACAGGATCTCTTTGTTGCCTTTGCTACAGCACCCCGACCTTTGCACGCAGGACAATTGCGTGCTGACAACAGAGCACCGACAACAGTGTGCCAACATCAGTGCACTGTAAAAAAAATCAGTGACAAATACGCTCCATTAAAAGAGCGCAGGGTTGGAGTACGCGTATCCCCTAACGACCTGAACCCATTTAACCCTAGCCCTAACACCCCTTAGCCTAACCCTCTAAGCCTAATCCTAACCCTTAGACACCTCGCCTATCCCTAACCCTTTACCCTCTAAGACTAACCCTTAGACTCCTTAGCCTAACCCTAACCCTTAACCTCTAACCCTTAGACCCCTCAGTCTAATCCTAACACCCCTAAGCCCACCTTACTTTCAGTCTGGTGCACAGTTGCGGGTTGCGCAATTATCGGGGCGCGCATTTGCCAGCACACTTCTGGTGGCACGCTTTTGACAGACATGCAAAGGACACATCATGCTTTGATACAGTTGTTATTATTATAATTATAATAGTTTTTTGTAAAGCAACAATACATTACATAATGCTGTACAAGGGTTTATACAAAGAAAAATAAATAAATAACAACATTAAACAGATTGCAGAAAGAAGAGGGACCTGTCTTTGAGTTTACAATCTTACATACATGGTGCATTTCTTTTTATAAAGCACCTTATAAGGTTGAAAACTAGCAAACTTACATTCTAAAGGGATAAATAAATCAAACATTGAAGTAATAAATGGAAGAAACAAGATCTTGATAAATAATTAAAGAGAGGGTAGAGGGTTAAATAGTGAGTATATTTTTGTGTGTATCAGCTGTGTAAAATGGAGGTGATAGTGTTAAATCTGCTATAAATTAAAACAAATCATAGGTAGGTGGGAGGGGGGGTTATAGGAGCTCAGATGCTGAAGAGAGGTGGTGGTATATAAAATTCTAGGTTTTGAGGCAAAAGAAAAAAAGTAAGTAGAAATGTGAAAGTGACAGCTGGAAATTGAATCTGTAGAATGGATGGTATCAGGTCCAGTATCTTTGGTTAAATGTCTGTAGAAATAGCTCTCAGTCCTGATTGTAAATGCAATTGAAAAGTGATAGTTGGAAATTGAATCTGCAGAATGGATGGTTGACCACCATTTTCTTACGAAAATGATCGACTCCCTTGGCATCCGTGACAAAGCTTTCTCATAGTTCAATTTTATTCTAAAAAATCTAACATTTGGTGCGTCTTTCTCTCACGACTGCCTTCTGACTGTTGACAGAACCCAAGGTTCAGTCTTAGGCACCCTCTTCTTTTCCATCTATGAATCCTCTTTTGGTATCGCAATACAATATTTTGGATTTCGGTCTTATCTACATGCAGATAACACTCAGATCTATCCCACTCTGCATACGTTATCATCTGTCTCTGAAGCATATCAACCAAGGATGTGCCCCTGTTAACTCAAACTCAACATGTCAAAGACAATGTCATTATCACTCCCATTGTCTTGGGGTTCGGTTGACTCGGCTTTCTCTTTCATTCATCACATACAATGAATAACCAAATATTTTTTTTTACCTAAAAAACATCTCCAATGTATGTCACAGTCATATATCTTTGTAATGATATAGGAATCACAAGGTTGTGGAGACCAGTAGCCAAGGTCAGCAATAATCCAGTTCAGCAATTTGTAGGTGAAACAGGAACAAGCTTTATTGAAGGGATCAAGAACCAACAATAATCTGGCAAGGATACAGAGACAGGAAGTGCCTTATATAGGCCAAGAACCAGACAGCTGACCAGACACAGCTAAAGAGAGTTGTCACTGATTGCATTGCTTTTAGAGTCAAGGTATCAGATCTTACGTAAATCTGCAAGAGGCAGGCTGGCGTACCGGTAGGGAAGAGGTTTAGCAACATGCAAACCAGGGTTCGAATCCCAGCAGAGTCAATTCCTCACAATCTTACACAATCCAAGCCAATTAATTTTCCTATCATAACTTGTTTCAACTACTGCAACTCTCTCCTTGCCAGTCTCCCCATCACCTATCTGCATCCACTCCATAATGAACACCTCTGCTATGCTCATCCACCATACTAAACGTTCAGTGTCCGCAGCACCACTCGGTCAGTCATTCCACTGGCTTCCCATAGCCTCCAGATTTTTTTTAAATTATGACCCTAACATATAAAGTCCTTCAGCCTTAATATACACAACTGCCTACTCTAAACCATAAAATTGCTCACACACACAATCTATAGTGTACCACACAGACACCTACTGCCTTATTCACTACCATCTTGCATCTACTAGATTGTAATCACTTTGGATTATGGATCTTACTCCCATTGCAGTATTATAAGTAATATATAAGTATAAGTAATATTTGTATTCCACTGTACCTGTATTTGTATTTCTGCTTACCTTAAAATGTATATTTTTGTTATTTAGTAATTCAGTCGTGTTTGACTTTCCCCTGACCCCAGCAAATCAGGCCCTGTAAGCCACTGCCCATCTGAGCTCCATCAAGCTCATATTCAATGCTTCAAAACGCTAATCTATCCATCTCCACCTCTGATGTCCCCTTCTTTGTATGCCTTCAATTTTTCTCAGCATCAGAGTCATCTTTAGGGAATTCTGTCTTCTCATGATATGGCCAACATATTTGAGCTTTAGTATGGATTGATCTTCTGGCAGTGCAAGGAATGCTAAGCAGTTTACTCCAACTCCACAATTTAAAGATGTCAATTCTACAGTGCTCAGTCTTCCTTATGATCTAGATCTCACATCCATATGTTACTACTGGGAATATCATAGTTTTAACTATGCTGACCTTTGTTGATAGTGATATATATTTGCTTTCTAAAAGCTTATTTAGACTTGCCATTGTTTCCCTCCTCAGAAGCAAACATCTTTTAATGTCTTGGCTTTTAAGATATTGGATCCTAGGAAAATAAAATCTGTCACTGCCTCTACTACTTCCCTATCTTTTTGCCAGGAACTGAGATTTATGTTTACACAATCTTTATCTTTTTAATATTGAGCAGCAGACCAGATTTTGTACTCTCTTTTTTCACCCTCATCAATAAGCCCTTTAGTTCTTCCTCATTTTCAGCCACCATAGTAGTATCATCTGAATATATATATATATATATATATATATATATATATATATATATATATATATACATTTGCTAATTGTGCCCATCCTACTTTGTAAACAGCGCTTTGAAAAATGTAAGTGCTTTATAAATAAAGTGTAATAACTGTATTTCTTGGAATTCTGAGCAGGAAACACGTTTTTAACTTGTCTTAGGCATTCAAATGTGAACACAAATGTACTATTTATATACTGTACTATTGTACGGTGGAGGGCTTCTATCACTCTTTTGCCCACCATATATTAAGTGACTGTTGTGGTAAACTACCTCCCAACAAAATCTACTACACAAGCTAGGAAATGGCTCCATTCAGAGGAGAGGCAGTAACCTTGAAACAGCTGTATGTGGGTAGGTTTCCTGGCTTGTGTATAATCCACCCCGAGTTTTGCTTAAAGCTGCATAATACAACAGGCATATGCTTAACTGAAGCCTTGTTTAAAATGGTATTGGATTACGAGACTGAAGCCTTTGTGGGAAAATTTGCATCTCCCTGCCCAGGTTCCCAGAATGCAGTGTAATAACTGTTTTTCTCTGAATTCCGGGTTAAAAGTAGGTTTTATAATTTATTTTAGACATTCAAATGTAAACACAGATGTACTATTTATTTACTGTACTACTGTAAGGTGGAGGGCTTCTATCGCTCTTTTGCCCACCATATTATAAATGATTGTTGTGGTGTACTACGTACTCATAAGGTCCACAACACAGGCTGAGATCCCGCTCCATGCTGATGATAGCCAGTAAGCTTGAAACAGCTGTACATGGATAGGATAATCAGCTTGTGTTTAACCCGACCTTGGCTTTGCATTAAAGCTGTGTAATACAGCATGCATAAGCTTAAAGGAAAGCATGTTTGATTATGGCTATGGATTGAAGAGTGAGGCATTTATGGGCACATTTGCATGTCCCAGCTCATCTTCCCAGAATGCAGTGTAATAACTGTTTTTCTCAAAATTCTGGTCTGGAAACAGGTTTTTTAACTTGTTTTAGACATTCAAATGTGAACACAGATATACTATTTATTTACTATATATATATATATATATATTTATTTTATTGATATTAGTTTTTAATCTATTGTACAGTGTATGTTCAGGAGGGCTATAATCTAGATCATATCTGTATTTTGTTCTGTTATTGTAAGTAACATTGAGTGCTATAATAATATAACTTAAATTTTTATTTGTGCAATACACATAATGATCACTTGTATCAAGAAATTTACAAATTATTCTTTATCCAAATGTATGTGAACTTCATTGACCAAAAATGCAATTACTTTTGTAAACATAATGAATGATCCCAATCTCCCTTCCCAACTGCTGTGTCATGTATCACTGATTCAGTAAAATATTTCCACGTGAGAGGAATGTGAGGAAATGGCATTTATTGCTATTGCTTATCTATATTAATCTATCACTCACCTCTGTATTTCAGGGGTAAAGTCATTATCTGAAAAAACTTAGATAATTAGAGAACTTGGCCCACTATTCTTCTTCATTTCCTGATTGAAATGGGAGATGGGAATACAGGTATATCTTCTGGCCATTAAGTCATTGTCAGGAAATACACATACCACAAGGATTGTTGACATTTTGAACCACTGATGATGTAACTAGTTGCAGATGACTATCAGCCCTATTAAATCCCGCAACGTGTAAAACCATAGCCCGTAACGTAGCCCGTAAGACTTGTGGCTTTTAAATTGGCCCTGTAAAGCAACCCGCCAATGACTTGCGAAAAAAGGCTACGTAACGTGGAAGTTATATCAATCCCAGCAATCAATGTGTTAATACATGTAATGGAACTTGCATGGACTAGAATATCATATTTACTGATTTATTAATATTGCATTATTTCTGGAATGTAGGTCCGATGGAAACTCGTAATTGAAACCCGTAAGGCTTTGAAATCTAACCTCCATTTTCACTGACGTAATGATGATGATCTCATTTTCCCTTGGCTCCATCTAAACCCGTTATTACGGGTTTGACTAATTGATCATGTTCACGGCCGCACATCCAACGTAGCAAGAATGGTTTACGGGCTTGCGTCTATGACCGTAACTCGCGGCATGGTTTAATTTAATACCTCTGTAACACCGCAGAATTTCAAGCATTCTGCCTTTGTGGGCTTGCCGATGCCACTACGGGCTTCGTATTTAATAGGGCTGTATGTATCATAACACAAGTTCAAAACATATAATTTCAATTAAATTAGATATTTGGTGTGACATTTGTGGCAAGAAGAACTTACTATTACTCACTATTACAATGTAATGTAAGTGGACATAAGTTCAGTGCATATGGTAAGAAGTACTTTAGGACCAACATATTTTGTATATGTATTGATGAGACAAACTCCTGGAATGTTTCTAAGAACAAGTGATCATTCAAGTTTCTTGAGACTACATGAGTGGCAGAGATTTGGTGGCCGTGTGTTCTAAAAGTTTAGGTGTGAAGTAGCACTAGACCTTCTGTGTTTAGTACAGTCATTTTACAGGTTTCTTATGTACTAACATGCTTACAACATGCTCCAATCCTCATGATTAAGCAAGAGGTTAACAATTAACCAGCAAACACAGAGAAGGCATTAAATTCCTAGAGCTTTCCAAAGAAAATGTTATTTTTAAAATATAATCCTTTAAAGACTGTAACAATGTGGTGAGCCGTCTACCAAAACTCTCATCCACAATATACCAATGTAGTGAGTTCTACCAAAACTCTCACCCGCTAAGTTTCTTTTGGCTTGTGGTGTATGTATTCAACTCTGACAAATCAAACAACACAAAAGTAAGTAATAATCATATAGCAATGTTTATTATGTACTTAGCTTTGACTGTTCAATCACAAGGCTGAGGGACCCCACCAAATCTATTGGCTTAGCAGGATGGAAGGAGAGAGGCATAGCACCTGGCAGAGACATAGGCAGTGAGGTGTCAAAGGTTTGAGTCCCTCAGTCTTTTGATTAAACAGCCAAAGCTAAGTATATAATAAAACATTGCTATATGATTATTACTCAGTTTTGGGTTGTTTGATTTGTCAGAGTTGGATACATAGACCACAAGCCAAAACAAACTTAGTGAGTGAGAGTTTTGGTAGAACTCCTCACAACATTGGTATATTGTGGGTTAGAGTTTTAGTAGACTCATCACCTCATTGCTACAAAGACCGACACTTAAAATAGGTTAAATGTATACATTTTATATACAATTATGCTGCTGTGAAATCTACCATTTTGGCCTTTGAGGGGTGTGCATTTCAATCATATCCAATTATTTGTAAAAGCATGCTGACCCTACCTCTTCCATCCTCTCTCACTCCTCCCTCCACTGATAGACATAACATATACCCTTATAATCCAGCTCCTAGGAAGTGATAAAACAATGTAGTCATGATTAAATTGTTTAAGGACTCATATTGCCAGTAATTTATGAATATGGCCAAGGGAGCATGACCTTGTTACATAGGGATTATGTGTTATTGTGTTGTTATATATTGCCTGTACGTGGTTATTATGTATCCTAGTTATAATATATTATAAGAGGGAAAATGCGGTATAGAACATGTGAAATTGGTAAAAATGCTCTGCATAGAAGTTAGCTGCGGATTTTTGCACACTCACACATACAGACCTTGGGTCAAGACAGATGTATGTAATTCAAGTAGTCCTAAGCAAACACTTGAGTTTAACATAAATGTTTTTTCACTAGCCAGCTATAGATATCTGGTGAATTTGATCTCAAGAGCTTTGCTAGCCCAAGGTTGCAAGCCAGATGGGCTGACATCACACATACACAAATGTACACAAGGGTGTGGTAGTGGAGAGTATAAATATGTTATTTTGCTCATTCAATAAAGGTTGAGAGAGAGTTTTCACATATCTACAGTGTGAGACTATTTCTGAGTGTTGTATCCTGACTTGGGGAGTGGTCTTGCATGGGCCACTAGTAACCTGTATGCAGTATTCTCTGCCTGTTCCTCTTGGGCCTTGCCCTCTTCAGAAGCCATATTTTGTGCCACAGAGAACAGGAACTACATGATTCTGCTGTAGTAGGTTTGAACTAGGATCATATCAAGCCCCCTTGAAGAAGCAGGTTGTGACATTGGCTGGCAGTGGTGGGATCTCTGTAGAAAACACAGAATGATGGCATCTTATGACGAGATGTCTTCAGCAGAGGAGGAGGAAGTGCCCAGATGGTACCGAAGATGGATGGAGATAATGCCTGCAGGTTCAACCAAGGATCAGCAGAGGGAACTCCGGATACAGATCATACAGGAGGTACAGGAGAAGTGGAGAAGAGTAAGCAATGGCCCTGTCTCAGCTCCTGTGGAGGGGAAATGCTTTTCCCCAGTAGAGACAGAGAATGTTCTGGTGACTGGAAAAGACTGTAGAGGAATGGTCCTTCTAAATAAATGGATGGTGTTCCTGGGACTATGGCCAGGTCACAAGCTAATGGAATGGCTGGTAGAATTCGTTTGTGAGGAGGTCGCCCTGGAAGAGCAATATGCTTATTGGGTGGGACCTGTTGGGATACCTCATTGAGATCACTGTTTTTCATTGGGGCTGGAAGAGGCACTTTGGGACATTGTCCATGGGGATCCAGATTGTGGCTTGGGGACAGAGAAAAGACAGCTGTGTCTGTTTGCCGAATGCTGTCACATGCTGGGACTGGAGACAGGCTCTCAGACAGCTAACCTACTTTGGCCTTTAAACAGTAGGAGCTACAGCTGAAGGTGGATTATATACACTTGCTGGATGAAGCATCCCTGGATGTGTTTTGGTCACCCAGCTGGGAGGGCTCATGGCAGTCAGGCATGGAACAGAACCACCTAACAGGTACCCAGCTAAATGTTTCCAAGGCTGGGTCAGAAAATAAAGGTATGGACTGTGGGGAGAATTTTGATATCTGGGATTATCAAAATAACAAGGATGCCTTCATCCATGGGGTTGATTGAGAAGAGGAAGAACTGGTCCCTATATTTAGAGGGCTGAGTCTCACCCAGTTAGAGGCATGGGGATAGGGCCAAACCACAGCAGTGCCAGGCCCAGGGGAAGAACTGGGGAAAAGCTACTCTGCTCATAGAGTAAGAGAAGAACCTAATGAGCACTGGACCCTACCAATAGATTGTGAAAATAGTGGAGAGGTTCATTGGATGACCATTGTCCAGGAGCCAGCCACAGACCCTGGAGCAGAAACAAAAAATAGCCCAACTCTTGAGCCTGAACAAGAGGCTTAGCAGCTGCTTCTCAAGGGCAGCATGTAACTACACACCAGGCAGTCTCAGAAGGAGAGAGTCAGGAGGTTCCACCTAAAGATCCAGAGACCAAAGTGCAAGAGGGTACCCCAGATTGCGGTTTGTCTCCTGGTCTCCCTACATTGACTCCCCTGCAGCTGCCCAAATACACTGGTTGTGTACCTGTAACCCTGGAAAGAAGGGGCCACTGGCCAGGCTTGTTGGGAGAGAGGTTGGCTACTGAACCACAACGACTTGTTTCAGAACTGCCCATTAATCCAGCATGGATGACACCAGAGAATGTAACTAGCCCATTTTGCAACTGCAACATGCCAGTTTATTCAGTAGAAAGCTCAGGCCTGACAAAGGGAACCTTGTACTCTTTAATTTTACCCATGTGCCTGAGTACTGATCCAGAATCAGCAGGATAGGAGGTCTCCCTAGCCTGGAAGGAGAGGGCTTTGCTGGGTAAGGATCCTCCCAAGGATATGCTGGACTTACTAGCCAGGATGCACTGTTTCCCCTGGACTACCTTGAAGGGTCCTCCATGGCAGTTGTCTTATAAGTCTCCCCAGGGAGCTTAGGAAGGTCACTAGGCCACTGGGAAGGAGTGAGTATTCGCCCTGGACAGGGGGAGGCAGGGTACCCAGAAAGCCACTGAAGCTATTACATGGATGGACTGTCACATCAAGAGGACCGGAAACTACCTGTATAGATGGGAAGTTATCCGACAGGATAAACTTCCCATTCTATAATAGAAAGGGAAGGGGGCTTTAATTGTTTAAGGACTCATGTTGCCAGTAATTATGAATATGGCCAAGGGAGCATGACATTGTCGCATTGGGATTATGTGTTATTATATGTGATATGTGATTATATGTTGCCTGTACATGGTTATTATGTATCCTAGTTATAATATATTATAAGAGGGAAAATGTTATATAGAACATATGTAAAAGTGGTAAAAATGCTCTGCATAGAAGTTAGCTGCAGATCATTGCACACTCACACTTACAGACCCTGGGTCAAGACAGATGTATGTACTTCACGTAGTCCTAAGCAAACACTTGAGTTTAATATAAATGTTTTTTCACTAGCCAGCTATAGATATCTGGTGAATTTGATTTCAAGAGCTTTGATAGCTCAAGATTGCAAGCCAGATGGGCTAAAATCACACATACACAAATGTACACAAGGGTGTGGTAGTGGAGAGTATAATTATGTTGTTTTGATCATTCAATAAAAATTGAGAGAGAGTTTTCACATAACTACAGTGTGAGACTATTTCTGTGTGCTGTATCCTGACTTGGGGCATGGTCTTGCCATGGGCCACTAGTAACTTGTATGCAGTATTCTCTGCCTGTACCTTTTGGGCCTTGCCCTCTTCAGAAGCCATCTTTTGTGCCACAGAGAACAGGAACTACATGATTCTGCTTGGGTAGGTTTGAACTAGGTTCACATCAAGCCCCCTTGAAGAAGCAGATCATAACAAATGGCAACATGGATTTCTCTATTCATAAACAGTTTTAACAATTTTAAATTCTCTCTACAAATTATTTTATATCCATGGAATAAACAGCTACTATTATTGTTAGTATGTTAGTTCTCCTTTAAGAAATAATGTGACCACAGTTGTCCTTTAATCCTCTATTACAACAAATCCTATGTAGGAAGAAAAACTACTTTTAAGACTATTATCTTATAATTATAGGGAATGTTCAGTCCATTGTGAAAGATAATATCTTACTTATAAGAATACCCAAAGAAACATGTGTGTTCAAATCTATGAAACTGAAGTGATAGCTTTATTATTGCTATTGGAAGAATGTGAAATTTAATTCACTTGAAAATATATATGACAAACTCTGTTGGCACTTGACATTGGATGTCTTCATAGAAAAGAAAAGTATTAAGGGATTAAAGCCACCATGAACACAGGTATTGATCCAACAAAAATTCAATAGAGTTAAGTCCAAAATAAATTTGTCTTTCCTCCTTGCGAAACAGAATGGTAAATGTTGCACTGGAGTTTTCTTCATTTCTTGCTTGTGATCAATACAAATAAATCTAATAAAAGCAAGTATGCCCTCTGAAATATGGCACTGCAAGAATCATTGAGGTTTATAAAAGTTCTTAATATGACATCATTTTGTACAAAGAATATATTAAGGACCAGTAGCTCATATTTGCTATGATTGACTTGTACAGCAGGACATTATGATTTAATCGGTCTTAAATTCAGTTAAGACACTTGTTGAAAAATATTCCTCTATTCTATGCAGTAAGCAAAAACCTGAGTGAAATTCAATCGTAAATCACTACTAAGCTGTAATTTCACATGAGTAAATATAACCCTCAAGATATGCCAGTCGAGTGCTTGAAATGTCCCTGTTATCTTAAGGCCAGAGTGGCTGTACCTTAACTGTTTTAAAATCGCTATCACATGTCTCCTGTACCTCCTATAAGCCCAGGTATTTACCGAGATTCCCCCATCAAACCCAGGGGCCCATGTGGCCCCTCTTTTCCCCACCTCTTCTGTAGTGGGTTGGAAGTCCATTAACCCCTATGGACTTCCAAAGCGCTTACAATTGACCCTGTTACAATGGGCATTTTTATGGATCCCATGCTACCTAATGTTAGCCCCTATACCATGGGGTCCCTATGGACTCCCTAATCCCTAAAACATCCACCGCAAATAAATTAAATAAATACAATAAGATTAAAACCAATTACAGAAAGTGAAGTTGTTACAAAAAAATAAATTAATAAAAGAAAACATAAAAAAAACAAAAAAGAAACAAAAAAACTACTCCTGTAGGGGGGGGGGGGGGCAATTTATACTTAATCTCCATTTGATGACACTCCAGCAAAGATCATCAACGCCCTGGTCCTCAATCTGCTGCCCTCCATAAGCAGGCACATCCATGTTTCTTGAAGAAATTTGTCCTCTTCTATCTTGATTGAAGACCTCATCCTTGGCCAATCAGAAACAGCCAGTCAGAGAAGAGAATAATAGCTAATATTCTTGTCTCTGTCTCCATAGCCAATCAGGGAAGAGTGAATGAAACCTTATACTGAATGGATGACCTTTCAACCCATCATAATAGGGGAAAATACAGACTTGTGATTGGCTAATGACTAATCAATCAAAATGCACAGATTTAAATTGATACATTCTGATTGATTAGATTTATAATTAATCAGAAATAGGGTGAGAGAAATTCAAATACTTGATTCTGTTTGGTGGAAATATGAGCCAATCAGAAGCCGTAAAAATAGTATATAGGACGAGGGCATGATCAGCAAGTCGTTAGTCGACAGGGGATTTCCTTAGAGGAGGAGACCAGTAAGAACAGTTTTTTTTTTTTTTTTTTTTTTTACAGAGCGTTATTCTTTTTTTTGTGTAGAATCAAGATAGAAGAGGACTGACTTCTTTAAGCAAAGCGGTGGATATACCCACTTATTGAGGGCTGAAGATTGAGGACCAGTGACTACAGCAGTAATGCTTGTGTATTTTTTTATGTATATGTTTTTATATAATCTTTCTTTATATTTTAATAGTTTTTTTTTATTTACTGTAACTTTTTTTATGTGTATGTTACCCTGGTCCCCTTCTGGATTGTGTGGTGGTGAAGTGGTGGTGGTGAAGAGCTTTGTGTACCTGAAGCTGTGAACTATACCATTTAGTGCCACTGTAGGTTGGCATGTCATAGCAGAGTGGTTAGACAAATCACAGTCCACTAGAGAAAGAACTGGCAACCTACTCCAGTATCACCTGTCATATTGTTATCAGGGGAATGTTGATAGTCCACAGTATCACTAATTGGTCTTTTCATGTGTATTAACCCCACACCACTGCAACCGGAATCTGATGAAAAAAGGATCATCAGAAATCACTCTATTTCATTGCAAAAACCATTAATGTGCATAGCACTTACAACTTGTCTATATCTGCTCAATGAAACAAATGATTCAACCTCTGGACCCTGTAATCCAATTCAGTTTCACACATACAGTGTGGTGACAAAAACTAAATCTGAAATAAAGTGGTCAACTAAAAAAAGGCAGAGGAGGCTAAAAAAAACACCAACATTCATGTATAGTACAGTGCTAAATATTGTAAATGTAACAATATACCAACTCACCTGATTCCCATGTAAGCATTACTAACTATTAGCTAGATCTTTGAATAATCAGCAATATGGGAAAATACCCATTAATACGGAGAGGACACAAAAGTCAGCAGCCAGATTCACTGTTATTTACATCAGACCCAAGGATCTGTTCTCAGACAGATATTGGGGTCAGGATGAAATGCTTTTCTAGTGCATATATCAATGCTGGCTGTAATTAACAGGCCATTGTGAGAACTTGCAAGTACATCTCCATAGCGGTATTAGTTTACATTTCAGCTAACAACAATCATGTCTTAGATATCTGGCTATATGATAGCTTTAAGATTGTGGGAGCTACATGTTAAGGGGGGCTGTCATTGAAGGAATGTTTACCTGAGAGGCACTGTGAAAACCTTACACCTCATAAATGTCCTTCATAATGCTTGCAGATGCAGAGGTTGCCTTCATGAACCTGAATTGTACCTAAAAAAAAATTAAAAAAAATATATAAGGCCTTTTTTTGTAGGTTTTGTCTGTTTGATAGCAGCATCACTTCTCAACAGCATTCCTCAGTGACCATCAATTGGTGACACAGAGAAGAGGGTCATAGAAGGTAGCCATCTGCATACAAAATATCACCATCACATTGTGACCAATAGATTGTCACTGATGAGCGCTGTTGAGAAGGCACAAACATATGCGTAGCCCCTAGTTCCTCCTCCGCCTTAGCACAGGGCCCAAATCCCCCATGGCCGGCTGCCTTCCCCCTGGTTGTGCTGGTGGGTGGGGGCAGGCAACCCCCGGGACGCAGCAGCAACTGCAGTGGTGGAGGCTTGGTGAGAGGAGAGGAGGGGGAGAGGACGAGGCTGGGGACTAGAGCGTGTTGCATGGCCTCTGCGGTGACTCTGGAATGCGCTCTGGTCCACCCCAATCCTGAGCATCCCGGCCAGGTATGACTCATTAGGTGGTGCCTCCTCTCCTCCCTATTGCGCCTTGCCAGGCTGCGCATTGCCTCAGCATCATTGGCGGAGATGCTGGCCTGGATCCCCCAAAGACAGTCCAGCTGCTGACTCATGAGGGCCAGCTTCTCCGACTGCACAGCCTGGGCTGATGTTGGGGATGGAGAACCTTGGAGTGTGGCCTGGTCAGGAGGTGGCAGTGTGTGAGTGGGGAGGGTCTAGGGGCCCGGCTGGAGGGTGTTGCAGATAGCAGCCAGTCCAGAGCACTGCTGTGGGTGGGAGGAGGTTGTGGCCGGCTGGTGTCCTCACTCCAGTTAGAAAGCCCTAGTGATAGCCTCTTTGGAAGAGGGGGATAGTGGGGTCGAATCTCAGCCATATTACATCCTCCTCCTCCGAACCAGGGCCCGGGGCTCCGCTTCTCTCCTTATACCCCTGCGCTGGTTCCTGCTGTGCGGGGGATTGCTCATCCACTACCTGCTGACGCCCCCGCCTCTGGCTCACCACTGGACCCAGACCTCCTTGATGCTGAAAAAGAGAAAAGAAATGGATATGTCATTAGTATGATAAATAATATATTTTTTGGGTGTGCATTCTATCTGACATCTAGGCTTGAACCTGTATGATACTTCTAATTGCAATTCAGATTAGCTATCATTTGCTAGATGTGATCTATTCTTTGGCTCTTGGTCTTCATCGTTCTTGGCTCCTAACGCTATCTTGATTCCGGCTGCGGTCTGTAACTGCATAGGCTGCAATGGGCACATCAATACATGGACTATCTATTGGTTGATTACTGTTGTTGTGACCAGGAATGACAGTGATTTGTCAGCTTTGTGGATTTAAAGATGCATCCATCTATCCCTTGTTAATTCCATAGAGTTGACATGTCAGTGGCCTTGTTGGTCTTCATGTATATGTGTAATGTGCGTGATGTACATGTGGTGGCATGTTGGTGTACGTGATATTCACCTGACATGGAAGCTGGGCCGCCAGGCCTGAAGCTCCAGCGGCGGGCACCTGTCTCAGAAGGTCCTTGGCGGCCCTCTCCTACTAATTCTAGGTCACAGTCTGGTTCCTGTTCTCCTTGGCAATCATCCTCCTCACCTTGGACTTGATGTTGTTAAACCGGTGCTTGACAGACCTCACATCCCTTGGCGTATGCAGTGACCTAGCTCTATATGTCTCTATGTGTGTTGTTTAAATTATGTGTATTGCAATTATGTGTAATCTATAAATATGTGTAATCAAGGATTAGGTGTAAAATAGTATAAGATAAAACAACAAAAACGCAAAGCACTGCTTTCAAAATACTCCTGCTCTCTCTCACTTTCTCTCTCTCTCAAAAACCTCCAACTCCGGGACCTGCATGCTACTTTGTCAGAAAATACAACACAGTCAACACATGTAAAGGTGGAACGCAACTTTATATTCTCCCTCTGTCAATCATCTGCGGCTTGACCACTTTCTATTGGCTGAGAGACCTGTGTCTCACTACGTTATATCACCTTGCTGGCGTCTGAGTCGGACTGGAGCTCTCTGCCCTTTACCAATCCAGCCATGGGCCCATCCATCTGGCCCATCAAGACTCACTCTCATTTCATCAGTCCATAAAACCTTAGAAAAATCAGTCTTGAGATATTTCTTGGCCCAGTCTTGACGTTTAAGCTTGTGTGTCTTGTTCAGTGGTGGTCGTCTTTCAGCCTTTCTTACCTTGGCCATGTCTCTGAGTATTGCACACCTTGTGCTTTTGGGCACTCCAGTGATGTTACAGCTCTGAAATATGTCCAAACTGGTGGCAAGTGGCATCGTGGCAGCTGCACGCTTGACTTTTCTCAGTTCATGGGCAGTTATTTTCCGCCTTGGTTTTTCCACACGCTTCTTGCGACCCTGTTGACTATTTTGAATGAAACGCTTGATTGTTCGATGATCACGCTTCAGAAGCTTTGCAATTTTAAGAGTGCTGCATCCCTCTGCAAGATATCTCACTATTTTTGACTTTTCTGAGCCTGTCAAGTCCTTCTTTTGACCCATTTTGCCAAAGGAAAGGAAGTTGCCTAATAATTATGCACACCTGATATAGGGTGTTGATGTCATTAGACCACACCCCTTCTCATTACAGAGATGCACATCACCTAATATGCTTAATTGGTAGTAGGCTTTCGAGCCTATACAGCTTGGAGTAAGACAACATGCATAAAGAGGATGATGTGGTCAAAATACTAATTTGCCTAATAATTCTGCACTCCCTGTATGTATATATATATATATATATATATATATATATATATATATAATTGAAGAGTGAAACAGCCGTGAAAGTCCAATAATCTTGTAATTTAGTAATTATGAATGTATACAGTATATATATAGATTAATAATGAGTATAGCAGTATAATTTGATAGCTTTTGTATTAGACAAACGTGTTATTTATATTGACGAGCTTTCAAGAGGTCCAACCTCTCTTTATCAAGTTTGAAGCAATACTAACATGAGATGGAACCCTCAGTTTGTATAAAAACAGCAGATGCAGAGAGAGTGGAGAAAGCATCTGACATCATCAGGTAAATACATATAGAGGGAATAAACACCACACAGTAAAGGAAACATATACACACACTATATACACATATGGATCAATATATACTTTAACACACAGAGCCCTGTAGTCCACAGTGATATCTTTCCTGTTGGACGACCATCTCACTAAGAGTGCTAAGTCTGCTATAGTATAAGAAGAAAAATGCACATGAAATTGTGATAATGGGTTAGAAAACCCAAGTCTAAATAAAGTCCTGTATTTTTAGTGATGAAGAATGTGATCATCTTTATTTCAAACTAGCGACTTGCCCGTCATAAATTACGGTAATCAAATTTGAAGCCTGGCAATGCTGTTTGCCACAAAATGCGAGGATATGGCCCCCTTTGGTGCTCATTGCGTCACTCACAATGAGTGCCTTGTGAACTTTATATGCCTGTGAAGTTTAGGGGCCTATTGCCTTGTATTAAGTGTTACTGGTTTGCGTTAAGTCTTAGTGCTTAGTGCTCGCATTTACGTCCTTCGGCCTCATTTTACATCCTTGGGCCTCATTTTCGTTGTGTTTACATTTCTTTGGCAGTCATTTTTTTTCTTGCTTCAGTGATTTTCAATCTTGAAAAAAGGCAAAATATGCCTCAAATTAACTTGCAACCTAACCCACAGGCTCACTGGCTCTCCCCCTGTGCTGTGTGTAAGTGTGCAAGTGAATTTGAGTAATATTTGTGTGTTTTTGCATGTTTTTCCAGTTCGGTGGTTCGGCCGTTAAAGTCAGATTTTTGCGAGCCCCGCAGTCCAACTAGGTGCTTCGGGTCCTAATTTACGGCCCGTAATTTTTGCCAAGGCTCATTGCATCCTAAGTCCCGCGAGTCTCATCTGCTCGCCTCGCTTCATTGGTCAATTTTCTGCTGAAAAGTTATTGTTTCAGGTTTAGTGGTTGTTTAAATTAAAGGATGGGAGATTTTGAGAATATATCTTTCAATTCAGTATCTTCAATTAGTAATGGTTTTAAATCTTTGATTATTTTCTGTATTTTCTCTAAAATTGGATGGTATGTGGTCACTAGAGGTATACATGAAATAGTCTCTTTTGCTTTGTACTTTAACAGGTGTTCATAGGGTATTTTGATGGCAGTGGTTATTTTTGGGGTAATAATATGGTGTTTGTAACCCTTTTGTTTGAAAGATTCAGACAGTGTTTTTACATTATTATCACAGTCTCCAGTGTTTGAGCAAATCTGATGGTATCTAATAGCTTGACTATGGAAGATGGATTGTTTTGTGTGGGTGGGATGAAAACTGGAGCTGTGTAGGTAACTACATCTGTTTGTTGGTTTCCTATATACAGATTGGTGATGGATATAGTAGTGTCTAAAAAGTTTACCTGTTCTGTAGAGAAACCATTTTAAGTTTTATAGATGAATGGAAGATGTTGAATGAACTGTGAAAGACTCTGAGTTTGCTTTCTCCTTCTGTCCATATGATGAACAGATCAACTATTGTATGTAACGGTAGTATTTGTATGGTTTGTAAATGGATACAGATAAGAGTGTTTCTAGATTTGCGTATTGTGCAGCCATTTTGGTACCCATGGCAGTCCTTATCATCTGTAGGTAGGTATCTTTGTTAAAAGTAAAATAGTTGTGGGTACGGATATATTCCATAAGTTTAACACTAATATCAGGGCCATCCGTATTGTTTTGCATGAGTCTTGAAAGAAACTTAAAACATGGCTCAGTGCCATCTTTGTTTGGTATTTTGCTGTAAAGAGACTCTACATCCATGGCAAGTAGTGTGTTAACAGGTAGGTCTTTAATCTGACTGAGTTTGCTGAGAAAGTCAGTGGTGTCTTGTATATACTACTGGTGTTACTAAATAATGGTTTAAGGATGTTTTCAACAAATCCAGATATCTGTTCAGTCAGTGTGTCCATACCTGTAACAGTTGGTCTCCTTGGGTTGCCTGGTTTGTGGATTTTTGGCAGTAGGTAGAAAGTCCCAGTTGTAGAATTGGTGGGGATGAGTTGTTCTAATTCTTGATGTATATTTTTAGGGAATATTTTGGTGAGTTTCTTAAGTTGAAGAGTATATATTTCTGTAAGGTCCTGGTTCAGTTTCTTGTAGTAGGTGTTGTCTGACAGTTGTCCCTTGGCTTCAATTATGTAGTCCTGAGTATTCATAATAACAAATGCACCTCCTTTGTCTGCCGGTTTGATGGTGATGTTGGGGTTGTTTTTTTAAATCTTTATGGCAGTTCTTTCTGATGGAGTAAGATTGTGCAAGTCTCTTTTATATTGTGTTGTTACAATGGATGCAGTTCTCAGACAGAAGCTTTCTATATAACTGTCCAGTTTGGTGTTATGAACAGGTGGGTGGGTTGAAATACTGTATGTGTTTTTTTTAACTTGTTACAGTCTAATGATGTTGTGGTATATCCCTTGTTGTGGAAAAATGTTTCCAGTCTTATTCTGCTGAAGAATTCTTATATGTCCGAGTATAGCTGTATTTTATCTAGTTTTGTGTCTGGAAAGAAAGACAATCCTTTGGACAGAACAGAGGTCTCTGCTTGTGATAGTTGATGGTCTGAAAGATTTATAATTCCTGTATGTTCTGTATATTTTTCAGAAAAACTATTTGTTTGAGTTGGAAGTTTTTTAGATGTGTTGATTTTTGCAGAATTCAGGGCTGAATTTGGGTCTTTTATTTTTTCTTCTTAATGCAGTTGTCTGTTGTATTGCTCGAAAAGGCAGCTGAGTTTTTTATTTCATGTATACCTCTTGTGACCACATACCATCCAATGTTAGAGAAAATATGGAAAATATTCAAAAATGTACAACAATTACTAATTGAAGATACTGAATTAAAAGATATATTCCCAAAACCTCCCTTCAAATCCTTGCATTTAAACAACCACCAAACCTGAAACAAAAACTTGTTAGCAAAATATTGGCCAATGAACAACTGAATATAAAAAAATGGAACTAAACCTTGTAACAAACATGCCTGTAAATTATGTCAGCACATTTGTAATGATGATACAGCCACACATAACAACAAGACCTATAACATCAAAGGATCGTATCCATGTATATCGTTTAATGTGGTTTATATAATACAATGTTCTTTAAGTGAAACAGGCTGTCACATTTGAGAAAGCAGACAAAAAATTCACTTAAGGATATATTTACACAGGCATTCAATAAGAAAGCATAATGAAGACAGTTATTTTAGCCAGAATGATCACTCCATCCAAAACTTAAAAGTCAAAATACTCAGAGGAAAATTTAAAAACTTTCAAGAGAGAAAAGCATTTGAAATAAAGATGATCACATTCTTCATCACTAAAAATACAGGACTTAATATGGACTATGGTTTTCTAACACATTATCACAATTTTATGTGATTTTTTTCTTATTATACTATAACAGACTTAGCACTCTTAGTGAGATGTTTGTCCAACAGGAAAGATATCACTGTGGACTACAGGGCTCTGTGTTTTCAAGTATATATTGATGTGTATGTGTATATATGTTTCCTTTACTATATGTATTTATCTGATGAGTAATAATTACTAAATTACTATATATATATATATATATATATATATATATATATATATATATATATATATCACATATATAGTTGTGAGCAGTGCGAGCTTGCCAAAAGTTGTTGGTAACGCCATGTTAAAATTGTGGTCTCATGTAGCGAGCCCGTGCAACTGTGGCCCTCGCAAAGCGAGCCGAAGGCGCTCATTGCACTGGTGGAGATGAGCGCCGCATCCTCGCGACCCACGGGATATGGCCCAAGAGCGCCAAAGGCACTCATTGCGCTGGTCGCTTAGTCCCGCAACCTGGGGAACTTAGGCGATGAGCGCTGAAGCTGCTCAGAGGGGCCATAACCTCCCATTCAGGGGGAGAGGCTTGGCATGAGTGTCAAAAGCGCTCATTGCAAGCCACACGATGAGCGCCAAAGGTGCTCATCATGGGGCTTGCAATGAGCCTCAAAGGTTAGCAAGTTTTGGCTCGCAATGAGCGCAGAAGGCGATTATTGTGAGCCACGCGATGAGCGCCAAAGGCGCTCAACACGGGACTTGTGATGAGCACTGAAGCTGCTCAGAAGGGCAATAACTTCACATTCGGTGGCAAACAGCATTACCATGGCTTCAAATGTTATTGCAGTCATTTTTTGATGGGCAAGTTTCTAGTATATATATGTTTTTGTGGTAAGCCTGCTAAGAGGGCCGAGGGCCGAGAAGAAGCAAACATGAAGGGAGGGGGTGGGATGCTGGCAAGAGGGGTGGTCAATGGGGTAAGGTGGAGGAGAGGTTAATATTGGCTGTGGGAGGGGATACCTCCCACAATCCCTGGTAACAACCTGTATATATATAGTTCAGAACAGACACACTCCTACCCCTTTGTCTGTTTACACATTTACCGTAGTAGAGTAGTGCTATTGCTCCTCATGTAGTGCTATTACTTTTGTTCATCCTCCTCCTCCTTCCCCTGTTATCATCCTCCACCTTCACCCCTTATGATCCTCCTCCTCCTTCCCCCCTTAGGATCTTGCTCCTCACTTCCCCGTGATCATCCTCCTCACTTTCCTCTCTCTCCTTACTTGTAATCGGATGAGCTGCCTGCTCATCTCTCCCCACACAGCCTGTCTTCCGGCAGCCTGTCTTCTGAAGTAACCAGCATATGCTAATTAAGTGACGTCACAAGCGTGTCACGTCATTAGCATATACCGGTTAAATTTAAAAAGCCACAGGTGTGGAAAATTAACCTTTAATTGCCATTTTAACCTGTGTGTGTCACCTTGTGTGTCTGTAAATGCCCAAATTTCAAAATTTCTGCCAGGGTATGTAAACTTTTGAGAACAACTGTATATGCTGTGATATGTATGTCTGTAATTGTACTTGACACTTTCTGACATAACATATATATACATAAACATACATAAGTTTATGAATTGAGATATAAAAAGGAGAAAGGGAGAGCTGCAAGTGGGGTGTGGGGGTCACACAAATGTGAATGGCCTAGGGCAGCAAAAAAACTAAATATGCCCGTGGCTACCATGAGTCTAACTTTTATATGTTAATCAAATAGACATAATAATGACATACAGCTTTAACTGGTGCTGTTTTGGAAGTTGTGTTATCAAGGAATTCAACAAAGTTATTAAATAGATACGGTAAAACCATATATACACTAAATTACATGTAAAAATATGCAAAATGCATTTAGAATATAAAAAACAATAATGCACAGTTTATTAGAATGTTTTATGAAATAATGCTGCAGTATATATTTGTTACAGCTCTCCTTAGGTAGGAAGAAACTTTTAATGTAGAGGAAGTTACTATCTGCATAATGGGAATTTGGCAACTACACTGGATTAATGGAAAGTTCAACCGTTCAGAAGGACACAACATCCTGAGAAAATAGCAGAGAGACTCAGCTCAGAAAATAAAATGGAAAGCGCATTTGTATATAAATGTTTAAAAAAATACAATAGTTCTTTAAGTGATAAGAAAAAACTTGAAATGTCAAAGTTGACAGAAAAAAATAGAGAAAAATACTAAAGAAAAGTTACTGCAGTTGTGAAAGAATCCTTACTGCATCAGTTAGTAGTTGGTAGCAGCAGCTCTCAGTTCGTGCTGTGCTTCCAGATGAAGTATTGTTAAAATCTGATAACATTAGTGTCTGTGTTACCAAGGAGACATTGTAGAAACAATTAATGTGGCAATGTGGCAATGTCTCTTCACGTTTCTCCCACTATATTGGTTCTTCTCGATTTTGTGGATAGACATTGGATTTGTCCTATGCTTGAGAGAGAATATTCAGTCCATTTAGCAAAATGAAAGTTTAACTTATTTTTTCAACTCCAGTAATCTGAAAATTTGTGTACAGAAATAATATTCTATAACATCCATAGAATTAGAAAAATATCTTTCTATTATAAATGTTCCATTGCACACATTAGAATTGGTACACAAATTCACTATAATATATTTGGTATTCAATAATTCAAAAGAAGAACTAGACCTACATATCTGAAAACATCAGCATCCATCTGTGACATTTCCAAAAGCCTCAACCTCTAAAAGAGGGAAATTCTTTAAAAACAATAGGGAACCGATGAATAGTAAAATAATCTTTATGTCTAAAAAATTAATAATCATACAACCAAATACTATTATCATATGTTAAGGTCAACATTAATTATGTAAAAATCAATAAAATACACATACATTATAAAAATGCATTATACCTGACAAACTGATAATCCTTTAAAACATTAAAATTAACTGAAGACAATTTCTAAAGAAACATGGTGAAACCTGCACAGAACAAGACTGGAATTCCAACTATGTATTATACAAAAGGCTGAACATCACCTCCGATGGACTGGACAGATATCTTATATGACAGCTATCAAAGCTATGAAAGAAATTTGCTTCTGGGGATTAAAGCTATAGCAAGTCTGAACAAGCTATTAAAAAGTAAAGCTATTATACTATCAACAAATGTTTGCACAGTTAGCACTATGATATTCCAAGAAGTAACATACAGATCTGAGACCTAGGCAATAAAGAAGACTGAACGTCATAAAATTGATGTCTTTGTGCTGTTTAAGAAAACTGCTTAGAGTCCCTTGAACTATAAGAAGATCCAATAAATCAATACTACAGGAAAACAGGACAAACTGTTAACTGGAAGGTTTGATCATGAGGCTCAAGCTCAAATATGTTGGCCATATTATGAGAAGACAGGATTACCTGAAGAAGACTCTGATGCTGAGAAATATTGAAGGCCTATAAAGAAGGGGAATGCAGATGTGGGGATAGATAGAATAGGTAACTGAAGCAATGAACATGAGCTTGATAGAGCAGTGGTTAGTTCATAGGGTCACGTAGAACCTAACAAAAAAGCTTTGTTGAATTGTTTGCCTACTTTTAAAACATGTAATATGACTCCGAAGCTCCGTTCCTCACCAGTTACCATCATCATGTTACCATCAATTAAATATTCTACTTTTGGTATTTTGTGGCCTAAGTGCGTACTTTTAGTCATATCAGTTTTGAATTGTAAATACAACATATTTGACCACTAGTCGTTTGCCCGTTATAAATGACAGGATGATATATATATTTTTTCCCTGCCCCCCTTCCCCTGTATCTCTTCCCCCCTCGCCCTCCTGTGTGTCTCTTCCCTCCCCCTTTCCCCCATCTGTCTCTTTCCTCCACCTTTACCCTCTCTGTCTCTTTCCTCCCCATCCCCTGTGTCTCCCCCCTCTCATGTGGCTCTCCCCCCTCCCCTGTGTCTCTCCCCCCCCACTCTCTCCCCTGTATCTCTTCCCCCTCCCCTGTATCTTTTTCCCCATGTATCTTCCCCCCTCCCATTTATCTCCCACTCTGTGTGTCTGTCCCCTCCCATGTGTCTCTTCCCCCCTCCCTTCTCTGTGTCTCTTCCCCCCTACTCCCTCCCCTGTGTCTCTTTCTCCCCTCCTCCCTCCCCTGTGTCTCTTTCCCCCTTGCCAACTCTTTCTCTTTCCCTCTATCCCCTGTGTCTCTTCCCCCCTCCTCCCTCCCCTCTGTCACTTTCCCCCTATGTCTCTTCCCCTTTCCCCTGTGTCTCTTCCCCTCTCTGTCCCCTGTGTCTTTCTCCCCCCTTTGTCTCTTTCCGACGCTCCTCCCTCCCCTGTGTCCCTTTCCCCCTCCTCACTCGCCTATGTCTCTTTCCCCCTCTCTTTCCCCCTGAGTTTCTTTCCCCCTTCTCCCTCTCCTGTGTCCCTTTCCCCTCCTTTATTTGGCCGATTTGCGAGTTTGAGAAAGTTGTGTTATTAATTCTAAGACCTAACATCACTTTCACTTGTAATATAAGTACAGTATTGATTGTTTATTTGCTTTTAAAGTGCTCCGAAAATATCATTAAGCCCTTTGCGAGACCTCCCTGGTACCAGTAACTTGTGGTTCAACTTTTGCCATTTGCGGGCTTTACGAAGTGGTTAGCGAGAGGGAATCGGAGCAATTGAATATCGATTTACGATTTTAGAGTCTGCAACACTTTCGGCTTTGAAAGATCAAGGGCTTGGAGGGGCATTAACTTGCGATTGAAAAATGGCAATGGATTGCAATGAATCGCAGCCCGGAGCCCATAACTCGTTTGGAGCCTGCAAACTGACGGCAATTGAATAGCAAAATAACTTGTGGGCTCCATTTCCGAGCTGGGATCTCCCGAAAGCCTCAATTGAATGAGGCTCATGGTCTGCTATGCATTTCAATATTTCTACACTCATATATTGAAATGGTCTGCTATGCACTGAAATATAGAAAATGTATCCAAATTAAATCAACACCCAATCACTTCAGTAAATGTTATTAGAATGATATTACGAGCATCATACTTCACAGTGATGATAATTAGGCAATATTAAGACCAATATGTATGATTTGTATAATAAGGTTCAGATTTATATACATTTAATATGTGCACACTGTTCCAAACAGACATATATTCTGTAGAACAGACACTCAAGGCTTCTATCTTTCTTCTAGACTGGGAGAGAAAACAACAGCAGGAACCAGAAGCACTAGTATATGCTCAGGATTTTGCTCTTAAATGGGGGACATAAGTATTAAATATGTTCCTGTCACATAGCATTACTGTAGCAGAGATGTTTCAAGATTACAGTAGTCGGCGCAGCAGGTCCCCATATTTATAGCAAATAATAAACTAAAAGTTCTAGCAATGAGTATTGCACATTTTTTGTTAAATAATACGGACATACAAAATTAAATAACACGACTTTAAAAGGGCTGCTCTTAAGATATTGCTTTTTATACAAAAATATTTGTTTGTGGCATTAACTAACACAGACAGTATGGCAAACTGTTTAGCAGAATATTCACTCATTGATTTATGCATATTATAACACCTATAAATAAGTGGTAGGAACAATATGAAAAGCAAAGATAGAAGGGACACTTCATTAAAAACAATATGTAAAGAAAAAACAATACCCATATACCTATACTATTTACAAGACAGTAGAATATTTAATGATTCGTTACTGACAGAACAGTGTGTTGCTCAATTCAGCTTTTTATTAACATTCCTTTTCTGATGTTTACAATGGCAGTCGATTACCATATTGTCTGTAGAATCTCTAAATTTCCTCTATCAAGATTACCATGCCTATCAAGATTACCATGCTGCTGGCTTGCCTGCTGTCAGCTGCACCTCACATACAGTCTCACAATGTCACTGTCTCAAATGAAATGTCTCAAATCTGGCCCAAAATTCAGGTAGTTGTGATTCATGCCTGTAGTTTATCTGTGATATGAAGACAAGACAAGGAAAGTGCATGAATTGTCAAAATAGTTCTGCCTACCAGAGAGAAGCGTTGCAAATCCCTCAGCCCAAGCACTCTGACTATATTTAATGTTTTTTTCAGTGGAAAAAACATGGAGCCCCATTCAGTTAAGCTTTTGTGAGATCCGGTAGCCGTAAGTGAGGTCGCAAGCTATTTTGCTATTCAATTGGCGTCTTTTTGCGGGCTCGGAACAGCTTCCGAGTTACGGCCTTGAAAAAATGGCAATGGTTAAACTCGTAACTTACAGCCTCCAGAAATCTTTGATCTGTCACTTTCGCAAGGCTAATCGCTATTCAATTGCTCAATTTCCCCAAGCCCGCAAATATATTCATACCGGTAAATGGCAAATAAAGGAGAAAATCCAACGAGGGCAAGAGAGGACCCACAAGGGGGTTGAACACCTATTTGTAGCACTGTAGATGCATATAAAATAATCAATCCTGCACTGTAAATAACGAGGAAAGCGATTATAGACATTAGAATTAATTGCACAACAGTCTCAAGCTCCTAAATCGGCAGGAAATAAAAAAAAATGTTATTTGTCATTTTGGGGTTAAATCAATCCCGGGAATCAATACGTTAATCCATTTCAGGCCATCCACATGGACTAGAACAGTATTGGCATTCATTTTCATAATTCTGTATTTTGCAGGTTTGCGAGTCTGATCGCATTTCGGACCCCCAAAACTAATTGATTGACATGTAACCTGCATGTTTTACTGCTATAAGAATGACAGTCTCATTTTCTATTGGCTGATTCGAAATGGGAGGTTACGGGCTTGCTGAATTGATCACTGCTACGACCCAGTGCATGGTTTACGGTTTTGACTTTGGCCCGTAACTTGCTGCCGTGAGCAACTGAATATCGTCACAATCGGAGACTAACGGAGCCCGCAACTCACTCGCAGACATTCAGCTGTCTGCGATCGAGATGCAGCCTTGGAATTGAATGTGGCCCAAGGTGACCATAAGTGGGATCCCATTTCTGTCAAAATGGATAAGAGTTACAGTAGTGATAGGGAACTTTCAGATACAAAGACAGAAGAATTTGGGGAGTTAAACTTATCTTTTTCACTCATGGCTTAAATCATGACAAGTCATTTGTAATCATATTCAGTATCGTTTTATAATGTCTTCACCGGGTATTAGTAAATTACATCCTTTCAATAAATCCACTAATTAAGTGCTAAACATTTTGTTTCAAATTGAGTTTAAATGTTATCACAGTTACACTGAGGAAGATAAAATTAATTAACAAACTTAGTTAAAACATATATGTATAAAATGAAAAATGTTTTGCCTTAAGCATCCCATTAATAACTTTTATGTTATATAGATTAGTTGGAATAGGAATAGATTTAAAATTGGAAAGAAGAGGAAACTTTAGTAAGAATATGGTCTGTTAGAAATGTTGTTTGGGTTTGACATGAATAACCTCAGTCACTTTTATGTGTTAACTTTTTTTTTTTTGTTAACTAGACGGTCAATAAAAGAAAGTGTTGAAATGCTGTTTGCCACACAATGTGAGTGTACTGTGTGCCTCAACTATATAGACCCCTCTAACACACTAATGAACGCATGTAATAACACTATAAGTGGCATGAGGGTCATCCAGGACCCTCATGAACCAAAGTGTAAGCACTACACCATTTTAACCTGGTCACTTATGGCGGTCTATCCAGACCCTCATAAGCCTCTATTTAACTCCATCAGTCCCATAAGAGTATATTATGACCATTATGGGCCTGTTACAACCCAACATTAACCACATAAGTGCCATGACGGTCTTCAAGGACAATCGTGACACTAAGTATAAACTCTACACTTCACTATACCCCCCCAATAAAACATTAAATATCAACTAAACACCCTCTACACTAACCTATTAACACCTTCACTACCTTCCTACCCCCTAATAACCCCTACCCCACCACTATAATTACAGAAATCAAAAAAACTAAAGTCATGAAAAATCAGAAATCTACATTACATAAAATAAAATAAAATCACAAAAAATTAAATTGTACATTACAGAAAAAAAAAAACCTAAGTCACCAAAAATAAAAAAAGGAACATTACAGAAAATAAAAAAATACATTACAACCCCCCCACTACAGAAAAAAATAACATCCCACTAGTAATATACATCCCACTATGTAATATACATCCCACTATGTAATGTAATATACATCCCACTATGTAATGTAATATACATCCCACTATCTAATATACAATACTATTTAATATACAATCCCCTATCTATCTAATATACAGTCCATGCTATCTCTATATAGCAACCCTAATTCTAAGCTACAATAAAATAATTAAGACCACTTACCTTTGAGATGTTTCTTCAGATCACCAACCTACGGTAAAAAAGATAAAAAAAATTACTATAACACGTTTACATGAAATAACTAAACATTCTAAACATTCTAAATATTAGACTCACCTTTCCAGCATGTCCCGTCCCAGCATGTCACGTCCTCCATGTTCCGTCCTTCATCTTTGCGTCTTCTCCGGCACTGCTCCTGTTAAAAAAAAACATTACATTAGTAAACATACATAAACCTAAAACAAAGTGAAATAAACACAATCTACATTATACTTACCTCCCTGCGATGTCTCCGGCCTCCTAGTGTTCTGCTCCGGAAGCATCCGCGCTAATGAGCTTCTTACGGAGTGTTCCAGAATAAAATTGGCAATGGCGGCTTCTGATTGGCTGAAAACGCTGTCTATCAAATTCAGCCAATGATAAGACACCAATTGTGAACCAATGAAAAAGGGATAAACCCCAAAATGCCACGCTGATTGGATAACACACCTGTCAATCTTTATTTGAACCAATCCTAAGGCTTTATTGCCATTCGCCAATCACAATGGAATATACCCCTACGTACTGATTGGTGAAGACATCTGCGCCTTTCCATTGGCTGTAATATTGATTGATATTAACAATAGCCAATGAGAATGCGCAAATCCTTCACCAATCAGTACGAGGGGGTGTATTCCATTGTGATTGGCTATTGTCAGTGCAACCAATCAGAATGTGCAGATGCTCCAACCAATCACCCTGTAGGGGTGTATTCCATTGTGATTGGCTGAAGGCATCTGCGCCTTGTGATTGGTTTAAATAAAGATTGACAGGTACATTATCCAATCAGAGTGGGATTTTAGGGTGTATCCCTTTCTGATTGGCTCACACATTGGCGCCTCCTGATTGGGTGAATTTGATAGACAGCAATTTCAACCAATCAGAAGGCGCCATTGCCTATTTTCTTCCGGAAAAGTCTCCGGGAGCCTCATTAGCGTCGGGGATGTCCGTGAGTGTGGATGTGAGTATTTTATTAATTCTTTTTTTTATACAGGGAGTGGCAGAAGAGGAGACGGAGGCCGGAGACATCGCGGGGAGGTACGTACAATGTAGATTATGTATATTTTATTTTGTTTTTATGTATATGTATGTGTATTAATGTTATTTTTTTTTTAACAGGTGCCGCTCCAAAGAAGGGTAAAAGAATCAGGACGGGACATGCCAGAAAGGTGAGTAGAATATTTAGAATGTATAAAATGTTTATTTATTTCCTGTAAACGTATTGCACTAATTTTTTTATTTTTTTTCCTGTAGGTGCCTGATCTGAATGGACATCTGCAAAGGTAAGTGGTCTTAATTATTTTATTTTAGCTTAGAATTAGATTATTTTATATATAGATAGCATTTATTGTATGTTAGCTAGGGGTATGTGTTTTATATAGATAGCATAGAATGTATTGTATATTAGATTGTGGTATTTATTATATAGATTGGGAATGTATATTATATAGATAGGATGTATATTACATTATGGTATTTATTTAGATAGATTGTGTGATGTATATTAGATAGGGGTGTATTGTATTGTATGTATTTGTATTATATTGTAAGTATTGTATGTATTATATTGTATGTATTGTATGTATTTGTATTATATTGTATTATATTGTTTATTGTATATTGTATTGTATTATATTGTATGTATTTCTATTATATGTATTTCCTTTTCAGATGTGTATTTTTTTTTTTTGTGGTGAGGGGGGGGTTGTATTGTTTTATTTTTATTTTGTGTAATGTTCCTTTTTTTATTTTTTGTGACTAAGGTTTTTTTATTTTCTGTAATTAGAGTGGTGGGGGTTATTAGGGGGTAGGTAGGTAGTGTAGGTGTTAATAGGTTAGTGTAGAGGGTGTTTAGTTGATTTTTAATGTTTTATTGGGGGGGTATAGTGCAGTGTAGTGTTTATACTTAGTGTCATGATGGTCCTTGAGGACCGTCATGGCACTTATGTGGTTAATGTAGTGTTGTAACAGGCCCATAATGGTGTTAATATATCCTTATGAGACTGATGGGGTTAAATAGAGGCTTATGAGGGTCTGTATTGACCCCCATAAGTGACAGGGTTAATGAAGGGCTTATGGGGGTCTATATTGACCCCCATGAATGACAGGTTTATTTGGGTGTTTATGGGGGTCTGTATTGACCCCCATGAGGGACAGGGTTAATGAAGGGCTTATGGGGGTCTGTATTGACCCCCATGAGTGACAGGGTTAATTAGGGGTTTATGGGGGTCTGTATTGACCCCCATGAGTGTGGTGTGGGTCTTTGTTACGTTAAGGTTGGTTCCGAGGTGGGTTTTTTTTCTAAGTCGTGCGTACTTACGACATTGGAGGCTTCACCTTCCGCAAATGCGGCCCCTCGCTTCCCGAGGGACCGCATTTGCGGACAAACACATACGACATGGGAGACTTCGCCTTCCGCAAATTCAGCCCCTCGCTACGCGAGGGTCCGCATTTGCGGACAAAACTGCTTTGCGAGGGATGCAGTTCTTGCGAGCTCGCTTTGCGAGCTCGCAAAGCGTGACGACGTCTCGCAGTTTGACAACTATTATATGTGATTGAGTATACTCTCCATTATAGTTTCATAAGGGAAAAGGTATATTCAAAATATATGTGTGTTCCATTGAACATACAATAAACTCACATTCTGCCAAGGCATGTTTTCCATTAACTTGGCATGATAGAACTAACACTATTTAAAATATATTTTAGTAATATTTCAATGTCTTCTTGTTATGTGGTTTATGGTTTGTGAGACCAAATATGACTTTACTTATATAAGACTAAAAGGTTTATGGTGGTGCAACTCCACTAAATACTGACCACTGGGGTCACTTTGCTTCAAACAGAAATTAGATACATTTGGAAATATTCTGTGTTATTTTTGTGGGCTCAGGTACCATCAATTAAGCAGTTTGCAGTTGATTTCAAACATGTAGCATCAAATAGTAGATCAATCTTGAAACTTCTAAGATCATATCAATCTGCAAACCTTTGCACAAAGGAAAGTTACCTAAGTCCTTAGGTAATATTTTGGTCTATCTAGCTGCAGCTCCAGTTCCAAGTAGGCTTCCAGATAAGCTACCATTGCAAGTGTTGGCATTACCAAGGAGACACAGTTGTAGTAACCACTGTAGTAATATCTCTACACATTGCACATACTATAGGACTTCTTCAGGAGAAAAAAACATATAGTGGTAATGACAACGCTAAAGTAATCGCGTTTCAACACCACCTCATCTGGAAGTACAAAGTTAACTGATAGCTACATCTACCAACTACCAATTGGGTGGACTGAAGGATTACTTAAGGACAGCAGTAACTTTGCTTTGTGGAAAACATTGCCTTTAAAGCCATCTTAGAAGCTTCAAGATCGATCCAAACAACAGCTTCTATTAAAATGAGACCTGTTTGGAAACAAGTTTGTGTCCTTTTAAAATATTGCAATGGCCATGTTTTTAAAATGTATTATTTTGAAGAAGAACACTTAAAATATACAACTTATTTTTACCTATACCTTATTATCTTTTACATGCAATTATACTGCAGTGGAATCTACCGTTTTGGCTGAACTTCCTAAAAAAAAGGGAGGAGACTTTAAATACACAGGGAGTGTTTGTTTGCACAATGAGAACATGTCAGTTACTGTACATCTGCCAGTACTTTCAACAGGACTACACAGACGTTCATTAGTTTACAAGGACACACCTGGAAATAATAGGCAGCAACAGGGAAGAAAGCAAAATGGAGCAACACAATAAATAATGATTACATATTAAAGTTGCAAAATACAAATGTTGTGTTTGTTTTTATTTATTTATTTTGCTTTCTAAACCATTTTGCCCATTATTGTGTTTGATTATTCAAAAAAACAATATATTAAAAAATTTGCAACAGTGGTCCTTTAACTCTGTATTGTTTTATCATTTAGAAAAATCTGTTTAAGCTAAAAGGTTTGTTGAATAGTCATAGAGTTTTCTTTTCTTATCAATACTTTTTTTCTGCACTGGTTAGAAGAAAAGCAAACTGGCCATATCTGTTTTTATTGGAAATGAATTTCTCATTGCACTGCTTGTAAAATGGGGATAAGCACATTTGCCGCAGCTTATCTCCTCTAGAAATGACTTCTGTTTTGCACTACTGTAAATCTTCATTCTGGCTTTTTTTTCTGGCTCAGCAAACTGTCACTTAAAACGAGTTTAAAAGACTTGGAAAAGAAGCAAGTAAAAGGAACATGTCAGTGCTACATAATCATTGGCCTGAGAACAAGTTTAATTACAGGATTGCATCATCCTTGGACAGCAGACACTAAAGCTAGTTATGATTGCATAGTAACTGAAGTTTCTGTACAAGTTTTTGTTTAATAGAATCTATATATATATATATATATATATATATATGTATATATATACACATACATATATACACCTGTCACATTTTTGTACATATTTATTATATCTTTTCATGTAACAACACTGAAGAAATGCCCCTCTGCTACAATGTAAAGTAGTAAGTGTACAGTCTGTATAACAGTGTAAATTTGCTGTCCCCTCAAAATAATTCAACACACCACCATTAATGTCTGGACCGTTGGAAACAAAAGTGAGTACACCCCTAAGTGGAAATGTCCAAATTAGGCCCAAAGTGTCAATATTTTGTGTGGACACCATTATTTTCCAGCACTGCCTTAACCCTCATGGGCATGGAGTTCACCAGAGCTTCACAGGTTGCCACTGGAGTCCTCTTCCACCCCTCCATGATGACATCACAGAGCTGGAGGGTGTTAGAGACCTTGCACTCCCCCGCCTTCCGTTTGAGGATGCCCCACGGATGCTCAATAGGGTTTAGGTCTGGAGACATGCTTGGTCAGTCCATCACCTTTACCTTCAGCTTCTTTAGCAAGGCAGTGGTCATCTTGGAGGTGTGTTTGGGGTCGTTATCATGTTGGAATACTGCCCTGTGGCCCAGTCTTCAAATGGAGGAGATCATGCTCTGCTTCCATATGTCACAGTAGATGTTGGCATTCATGGTTCCCTCAATGAACTGTAGCTCCCCAGTGCCAGCAGCACTCATGTAGGCCCAGACCAAACATATATACGCATATGTCTATATGTAAAGTTGATAAAGTGTGCTCTGCTGGGATAATTTAACTAAAGAGAACACAGAAAGGATATTTTACAGTGAATAGCTGTAACCACTCTAACACACAGTTGTAATAATAATCAATCACACATATAGTTGTGAGCATGCGGGTTGTTGCTAACGCTGCAGGCTTGCATAGCGAAGCGAGGTCCGCACTTGCTGGCAAGGAGCGCCTGAGGCGCTCCTTGCACTGGTGATGCTCGCCATAGGCGCTCATCCCTACAACCCCCTACGACTTTAGGCAAAACACCCCCAACCACCTACAGATTTTCCAAAAAAGCTGTACGAGGTCCAAGATACACTATTAACAAGGACGCTACATCATACACAGCCGCGTGGCACATACACATTAGTCACAATTTTACAACACTAACTTTCACAATGCGGAAGTACACAGCTTCCCTAACGGATTTTACTTGCGCACGCAGCCTATTTACACTACACACTGCACACATTGATGACACTTACACATCAGCTCCAGTGAAAACCGACATTGTATGCTCCAGCAACATCAAAACAGATTGTCAGCTCTTCAACACAATGCTTCCTTCATATATTACTTCAAAATAGGTAAAGTATATTTATTAATTATTTTATTAGCATACAAAAGAACATAGACACACAAAAATAAAACACTCTCACATTAAACATAAAAGCCATTCACTGCGCCACTCAACGACCGCCAACGCTGCTCATAGCACACAAAACCTTGCAATAAGCGCAAACAAACCATCACCGCCAACCAAACAATAACACCAAAAGCGCCTAGCAGAAAAAAAAATACAACAACCAACAGCCTCGCAATGAGCTCAGTAGTACAGTATTCCAGATAAATATCTAGGAAGCAGAGCCACACATTTTAGGAGCCTAGATCCCAGGCCTACTGCAGTGCAGACACCGACTCTGTAGGGCTGGATGTGCAGAGTAGTGTCAGGGCATAATCTATCAGCAGCATGTTGCAGGAGGTCCCTGACAGGTTAGGACACTAAACTGCACAGCCAGTCCCTATAGAGTCTGTGTCTGCATATGCTGCTGTGGGAAAACCCATGCAGGCGCTATTTGTTTGATTTTAGGTAGATCTTTCTTAATAAAACAAAGTAAATAATCGCATAGTTATATTACATACATGGGTGTAGGAGCCAAAGAAAATCAACACATCTGTTTCTCTACACACACACATTGAAAAATCTGGGGGGATGGGATTTGTCCCCCTCAGTTCCTACACCGTTGATTACATACCCGGCAAAATTCACAAACCTTCCATAGCTCTTTAAAGGCACAAAGAAAGATTGTTTTTTCATTGTTGCATCAAGGTATTGTTCACTGTATTTGGGTAAAAGCTCATATGTTAGTGAAATCTGTAACAAACTGACAACATTGGCAACTGTGTAAACCATGAGCATAAAATATTTATAGGGAACATCTTATGTTTTGAAGACGCTGAACAGAAAGTTCCATCCTGTCTGGCTTCAGCACTTACCACTATCTTGGTGAGTGAAGTGTGTGTACTTGTCTTATCTATCAGTGGAGGAAATGGTGCGGGAGTCAGTAAAAATGATAGGGGAGGTGGATTTGTCATATTATTGGAATTTTCACAATTGCACATTCAAGGATAACTGTGTGTCCTGTTCCTGCAGAACTATAAATGACCCTCTCACAGTAATCACTAAATTATCATGGACAAGCAGATCTATAAAAAAATATTTTCTGTTTTTTTTCAGAATTAAAAACTACTTTTATGAAAATTTCCCCTGCCTAATTATGCTCTTCCAGTTTTTCAAATACAGTTACATATTTATACATATAAAAATAGGACATTTAGTGTACATTTTCATGTTTTAAAACAAGATAAACTTGTTTCTGCTCAAAATGTCAAGAAACATACTCTGGGAGCATGTTCCTGACCTATTTCTGAGAATTTCTTGAGATGTTGAGAAGGAAACAGGTTTATTAACTTGTTTTTATATTTTTAAATATACACATGTACACAAAAAATATATCTATGTTGCTCGCTGGTCATGCTCTAATAGTTAAGGTTCTCTTCAAATTTCCATTACAAACTTATAAGCTTATAACTTTGCATTAGTTTGACATACCTGTTTGAAAGTTTGTAAGCTAGCAGGAATTGAGAGTTTGCCTTTCTTTGTCCAAACAGTTGATTTATTTGAATTTTGGGCTGATGACATGGAGCCTCATTCAATTAGGAGGCCTTTACTTCTGGGATGTAGGCTGTATGTCAGCGGGCCTCCTGCGGGCCTGCAGCGCGCTCAAGTTACCATGCTATTCTATTCAACAAGACCGCAAGTTATGGCCCGATAGCGAAATTCGGAAACCATGACATCGTATGTAGCATTTGTGAGCTTGAATAGATCAATTTACCAAGGACGTCACTACTGACATAGAAACAGCCAATGGAAATAGAGATCGTCATCATTACAGCTTTGAAAAATGGCGGTTGGATTTCAAAGTCCTACGCGCTTGAATTACAAGTTATGATCGGACCCACATTCCAGATATAATGCAATATTGATAAAACCGTAAATATGATATTCTATTACATGCGAGTTCCATTATATGTATTAACACATTGATTGCCGTGATCGATATAATATGGAAATTAAACATGAAATAAAGTATTTTTTGGGCCGATTTGCGAGCTTGAGAACGTTCTGCTATTAATTCTAAGACCTAACATCACTTTCCCTTTTAATTAAAATACAGTAGTGTGTGTATATGTGCATTTACAGTGCTCCGGACATGTCATTAAGCCCTTTGCGAGTCCTCCTTGGTACCTGTGCCTTGTGGTTTGCCTTTTGCCATTTGCGGGCTTGATGGCTTTCTTAGCGAGGGGGAATCTGAGCAATTGAATATCGATTTCCCAATTTAGCGTTCGCAACTCTTGCGGCCGTGAAAGATCAAAAGTCTTGGAGTGGGAATTAACTTGCGATGTGCACCTTTGCAGTGAATTGGAAGCCGGAGCCCGTAACTCGATCGGAGCTCGCAAAAAGAATAGCAAAATAACTTGAGGGCTACATTTCCGAAGCCTGACCTTACGAAAGCTCAGGTGAATGAGGCTCATGGTGTTTAACCCAAATAAATATTTGCTCACTTGTATGAAAAAATAGCTGAATGGATTTGTTTCAAAATTGGCTATTTTTGAATAGGTTATGTGATGTTTGGGTTATAATAGTTTAAGAATATAATGTAACTAGTAAATTGCCAGTCATAAATGACGGTATTATGTTATGTTCAATTGTCTGTGCTGTCCCTTTGTGCTGTCTCTCTGTGTGCACCCTCTGTCTCTCTCTGTGCCGCCCCATCTCTCTCTATGTGCGCCCTCTCTCTCTCTGTCTGTACACTTTCTCTCACTGTGTGCCCTCTCTCGCTCCGTGAGCCCTCTGTCTCACTCTGCACTGTGTCTCTCTCTGCTCTGTCTGCCTCTCTGTTCGACGTATCTCTTTCTGTGACCCTCTCTCTGTGTGTCCCTTGTCTCTCTCTGAGCATGCTTTCTCTCTCTCTTGCCCTCTCTTTGTGCTCTCTGTCTGTCTCTCCCCCTCCCTCTCCTATCTCTCTCCCCCTCCCTCCCTCTCTCTCTGTCTGTCTCTCTCTCTCCTTCCCTCTCCTCTCTCCCCCTCCCTCCTTCTCTCTCTCTCTCTTCCTCTCTCTCTGCCTCCCTTTTCCTCTCTCTCTCTTCCCTCTCCTCTCTCCCCTCCCTCCTTCTGTCTCTCTCTCTTCCTCTCTCTCTGCCTCCCTTTCCCTCTCTCTCTGCATCCCTCTCTCTATCCGCCTCCCTCTCTCTCTCTAGCCCTCCTTCTCTCACTCCCTATCTCTCTGCCACCCTATATCTCTCTCTCTCTCTTCCACTCCCTATCTCTCTGCCTTCCTCATCATCCTCCCTCTCTCACCCTCCCTCTCTCTCTGCCTTGACCTCTCTCTCTCTGCCTCTTTCTCCCCCTCCCTATCTCTCTGACTCCCTCTCCCCCTTTCTCTTCCCCTCTCTCTTTACCTATCTCTGCGATACTCCCCCCTCTCTCTCCCTTTCTCTGCTATTCTCTCTCCCCCTTTCTCTCTCCTTGTCTCTTTCACCCGCAGGCGTAGTAGCATGGCTAAGCCATGCATGTGCCGTAGCGCCGTTGAGTGACACATGCGCAAATACATAACTCCTCCAATTGCTCTGGCAGTTAAATAAGAGTAAAGCCTGTATAGTATGCATCGCACAGGCGTTACTCACAACTACTAATTATTATAGTGGACTAGCGACTTGCCCGTCAAAAATGACGGCATAAAAGTTTGAAGTCTCGCAATGCTGTTGACTGCCACACAATGAGAGCCTCACTATGCATGGCTTCTCTCTCTCCCCTTCCCTTGTTGTATGTCCTCTTCCTCCCTCTTCTCTCTTTCTCTCATCTCATCTCTGCGAGCCCTGCAATGAGTGCCTTCAGCATCCTTTGCAGGCCTCGCAATGAGCACCCATTGCAGGCCTCCGGTCACAAATGACGGCTATTAATTCATTTTTCTCTCCCTCCCGTGTCTCTTTCCCCCTCCCTTCCTCCCCTGTGTCTCTTCCCCCCTCTCTCCCTTCCTTGTGTCTCTTCCCCCCTCTCCCTCCCCTGTTTCTCTTTCCCTCCTCTCACTCCCCTGTGTCTCTTTCCTTCCTCTCACTCCCCTGTGTCTCTTTGCCCTACTCTACCTACCCTGTGTCTCTTTCCCCCCTCCCTCCCCTGTGTCTCTTTCCCTACACTCCCTCCCCAGTGTCTCTTGCCCCCTCTCCCTCCCGTGTCTCTTTGCCCCCTTCTCCCTGTCTTATGTTTTTCCCCTTGTCTCCCTCCCCTGTGTCTCTCCCCCCCTCTCCCTCCCCTTTGTGTATTCCCCCTCTCTCCCTTCCCAGTGTCTCCCCCCCCCCCCCCCCCTCTCATTTGTCATTTATGGGTTTGAAAACATTTGCAGGCTTACCAGCGGTTAAACCTGTAACTTTTTTGAAGCCTGAAAGGCTTAAATCATAAATCGCTATTGCTCAAAGCCTTTAAAAAAAGTTACGGGTTTAACCGCCACCATTTTTTTTCAAGCCTGTAACTCAGAATCCGTTGGGTGGCCGCCAAAATACACCATTGAATAGCAAATTACAGGGAGCCCATAAGTAAGGTTGCAAGCTAATTTGCTATTTGATTGGTGTCTTTTGGAGGCTTAAAAAAAATGGCGTCGGTTAAACCAAAGGCCTGTCGCCAACCATTGTCATTCGGAGCCTTCCCCCCCACCTTGCGGGCTTCTAACTTACATTATTCCATTTTTATTTTGAAATTTAAATTGTTGCAACCAATGTAAACAAAAATTATGATTTAAAATTATGATATTTCTATTTAAGACTTAAAATTATTATAATTGTACAATAACATTTAACATTCACTCACCATCTCTGGCAAATGCGTCATTACGGTTGAGCAAAAAAGAGGCCTTGTATTTTTATTTTGGAAGCTGCAGCATATGGTGCTAATGTGTGAAAGTACTACTTTATAAAACAGATCTCCTGGCACCCCGACCGGGTACCTCCATTTATAGACGCGTCCTAGTTTGCGCCGAGGCCTACAAGCACCGCACCGGACACCACAACCACGACAGACTCCACAACCGCCGTAGTTTAGCTGGAGCCGCGCCTTCTTCCTTCCACCCTGTATGAATCTCCAGCATCCAGGACCGTGTGGGGAAGACCTCTCCTCCAAGGAGGACACATCAGGAACAAGCGTTCAGTAGTTACAGCTCAAGGGAGTATGCAAAAGCATAGCAATCCCCAGTATGATAGAGCCATCCCCTCCAATAACGAGATGAGACTACATTTTGAAGGGTCAAGTAGAACTATAACTTTAATGCCAGGGGATCTCCTTTTATGCAATGGTGCCCTCTGAAGGGCTACACCCACATAATTATCACAGCCAATTAGATACATGGTTCAACCCCCACGTCTCCTCCCCTCAGATAACAGGTAACACAATTAAAACAGACACAATTTTAACCACATTCTGGATGTACCCCAAAAACAGGGGGTACATCGTTAAGTCCAGCACCGTTCAATATCTTTCACCCAGGGGAACACCATATTAAAAAATGGCATGAATCAGACCAGGGGTTCAAAAGTTAGTAAAAGTATGTTTTTCACATAACACACAGACATTTCACATATCCCCCACACAATACACATATAGGACAATAGTTGTGCTCACCCCTCCCTGAGGCAACTTGATATAATCAGACAATGATTAAATCAGCCTTCTTTGTTCTTATCTGAGAATGAAAACACTTTATACAATCGACTCCCTTATCTGTAACAGGATTATCTCTCCTGCCAAGGTCTGCACTAGCCTGGGGCCAATATTCTGCAGAGCATAAACCAACATACATACAGTATATTACTAGGATCATATTTTAACCAAGAATTAAATAACCATAAACAGGGTAAAACAGTGATGGGTTCCGTTACAGCTGGGATCTGAGCGCACAAAACTACCGAATAGCGCTCAGATCATCTTCACACAGTTCAATTGCCATGAAGCTAAAGTCTTTCCCATAGTCTTTCATTATATGAATGGGCTCCATGGCATAGCTATCTGTGGTATCATGGTTCACACAGGGCAAGTACCAAATGACCCCCCTGTATGTAAAGGGCCAGAATGAGTGACATACACTCTGGTATGGCCGAATACTGTGTTTGAAGGGCAATATGTACCAGGGCCATAGTCGCAGGGCAGGAGGCTGGCAAACAGTCCTCTCCAAGACAAAGTGGCGAAGGGCACTTCGTCACACAGCAGTACAAAACTGACACAGCCTTCCAGTAGTGGGGTTAAACAAATTTATGGAAATTAAGGCTGCTTAGCATAAGGCTATCACCAGTCTAAATTAACCTAAAGTGTCCACACTAGATGAACATATTGCAGTCGCCACTAATCAATTTTGAGGAGGGCAGACCGGCATTTATTTTCAACAAGTTTAATCAAACAACATGTTTCACTTTTATAACAACTCATATTACTAAATATATTCATTAACACAATAAATTTTTCAGAGTGTGATAGTTTTTTTGAATAACACTGCAATATGTTACAATTAAATTGTTAGAAAGATACTGGAGAAGGAACTGGCAACCCACTTCAGTATCTTTGCCATGAAAGCCAATTGGATCAGCATGACCACTTGGCCATAAACATGTGCCTGGTGTGTTACGGTTCACAAGGTCATGGCGAGTCGTACACAACCGACTCAACAACATACATTAATATGGAGCTGAAAGGACAGTGCTCTGCTTTAAGTTTAACATAAAAAAATCAAGTAAAATCATGTAGTAAAGGTTTATAAACACAATTTCAAAATAATAAATTGTTCTGTTTAAGGCTTTAAAATTACCTGTTGGTGAAAAACACTATGAGCCTCATTCAAATTGAAGGTCGTAACTCCCGGGTCCGCACCATCTTTGACTTCCGGTGCTATTCAATTGATCAAGCACGCAAGTTATGGGTCAAAACCGGAACAAAAAACGTAAAAGTAGCATTTCGGGGCGGGATTGGACCCGCAAACCTGCAATGTACAAAATAATAAAAATTAATGCTGATACTGTTCTAGTCCATGTTGGTGGCCTGATATGTATTAACACATTGATTTCCGAGATCGATATAACCCAAAATTGAAACATAAATTGAAATGGTTTTTGATTGACGATTTGCGAGCTTGAAAATGTTGTGCCATTAATTCTAATGTCTTTCATCATTTTTCCCATTATCTACAGTACAATATTGATTTCATATTTGCATTTAAAGTGCTGCGGACATGTCTTTAAGCCCTTTGCGAGTCCTCCTTGGAACCCGTAACTTTGTGGCCTTGGCGGGGTGGTTAGCGAGGGGGACTCAGAGCAATTGTATAGTGATTTGCTATTTTAGCGACCGTAACGCTTGCAATCAAAGGCTTTGAGGGGACTTAACTTGTGATGTGCACCATCGGAAGGAATCGGAGGCCGGAGCCCATAACCCGATCGGAGCGCGCAAAAAAAACGCCAATTAAATAGCAAAATAAGTTACAACCTCAATTTCCGAAGCCCGGATCTCCCAAAAGCTCATTTGAATGAGGCTCTATATGTCTATCTGCAATCATTATTTTTTTTAAATGCAGCGTATAACAAATAAAGCCAACAGTTCCAAAATAATAATACTGAATGAAAAAAAAAAAAAAAAAAAAAAGGTTTTAATCTCCCTAAGGGTGATAGGGGACTCCAGACGTGGACCCCTTGCACCCTGTGCCTTAGGGAGTTCAGCTGATCCTCACTGATGAGACCCATAAAGGCAGAAACGCGTCTGGAGATTGCTGTTTCTCCTGTTCAGAGTAGAATTGCCTGGTTTTTCGGGGATGGGTCACTCTTTTGAGTGGGACCAGACTGATATACTACAGGATATTTCTCACTGTGAAGGGCACAAGCGAGCTAAAAGAGGTTGCTCTCAGAGTGGATTATCATGCCCATAGAACTAATCTTTTAAGGTTAGTTTGTTCTCTGATGAGCACCTCTGATTTAGTTTTTTGTTTATACCGAATAATAATAGTGAAGGTTTTTGAACAAAATAATACAAAAAGAAACTTGTTTTGTTCATGTTTATCTTCATAAAGTTGTTTGTTGTGCTTGTATGTTTTCCAGTGCAAACAGAAAATGTTTGCTGTTCTACTGAGGGATAACTTCCAGGCACTCTCCATAGGCATTTGAGGGTCTTGTTTTCATTAAAAAAAACTCTATTCATAAAAAAACTCCACGTTTAAATGTGTTATCCTTGGTAGACAGTCATACTTCCTATGCTTAATTAACTTTCATTTTTGTTTAAAGGAGCAAATACAGCGTTTTTGTATGCATAGGGCTGTCTCTGTTTTAAGGTCCTTATAGGAACTTTAAAGGCATTGATTTATATATGTAAACATTCAGGTTGATGTGCCACTTGTTTAGGAAATGTAAAGGTTGTTTTATATTTTCTTTCTACTTCAAATAATATAATAATACACTGAAAAGGCTAGTTGTTTAGTTGTTTTATATTATAAATAAAGAGAATACGTAAGTATATTACAAGCATTTTCATTATAATGATATTGAGAAAAACCCAGGAAATGTATTGGCAAAAGACTGAATTAAAATATAGTTAACTGCATGATTATTTTTCTATAGAGATACAACTCAGAACTATTTAAATGTTTTATCCTTGGTTAAGAGCAACTGATGAGTTGAGAATTATATGTTTTTTTAAATAGGTGTCAAAACCTGTATGTTGAATGGTGTTATGATAAGAGCCTATTGCCCAAACCTCTCCCCACAGGTGTGACCAGTTCGTTTTACCTCTGTACAGCAGGAAGAACGTTCAGCCCTTGGGTTAGACTGAGAGATGTCTGTGCTCTTGTATAGCATACAAATCTTTCTAAGCTCTGAAAATAACTTACTCCAAGAACCAGCATCCAGCATCAATAACAAAACTTCACACTTAAATGAGCAGTTAACTTTATTACTGAAACCATCAGACATATATATACCACATTCTAGCAACAACAGACCAATCAATTCAAATGTGCATCCATGGTTACACCCAATGCTTCTAGCTCATGTTATCACCCCTGCTTGCCCGTCTAAGACAATCACCCATTGTTTTCCCTTTCCACTGCTGCATTCTTGGTAGGGGGCAATTACATACAATAGGCATGGAGACACCAGTCTGAGGCTGGTGATATATAGAGAGAGATACTGGTGTCATGTGACTCCTAGGGGTCAATTAACTCCCTAAACTTGTTAATAAGGGACTAGTCCATTACTATGAAATATTGGGCATATACAATATTTCCCTTGTAAGTGCTAGCCCCCCCAAAGCACAACACAGACATACATCCCATCACTCTCATTATGTTCATATGCTCACCCCAACTATAAACATGGGTTCCATAGTATGGGCCCAGTGGCACCCAGGCAACTTTAAACAGGCATAACAAGGAATAACAGTTTGACACAGATGATACCTTTTAATTGCTGCCATGTTTAGCTATTATATGTACCAACTCACTCAAATGAATTCTATGGCTAACACAGTATTACACCTTGTCCAAGTCAAACCCCTATATTTATTTTTAAATTACCCTTTCAGTCATGTACATTACCATTAGTTTTAAAAATGAATCCATTTTTTGAGTCTCATAAATTAAAAATATTTTGTAAGAATAGTGTTACCATTAAGTGACATCTTGGTGGTAAGGTGTGATGTCATCAGTAATATATTGGATGATATAATTTTTCATATTCTATTTGATGTCATGAGTGATGTAATCGCTGATGTCATTATTCACATATCTTGAATGATGTCACCTAATGTCATAAATTATGCAATGAATGATGTAATCAGAAAAACTTTGCATACAACCTTAAATTCACTAATTTCCTGTATTTTTCTAGGATTACATTGCCTAAACCTGTGCTACAACCTTAAGTATAGTTTAATGCAGTTGTTTTAAATATATATATACAAGCACATACATATATATATATATATATATATATATATATATATATATATATATATATATATAATACAGTTGTCCTTGGACATACATCGCACTTTAAATGGCTATGATGAAGTCAACAGAGCACTATCAATAATAATGCGCACACTGATGTAACCTTCTCACTTATCCGTGACTCATTACTTGTCACTGTTGTTTGATATATAGTTTATATCTACAGAATGTTTCTTCATAAGTGACACTGGGAGTGCCATTTACCCTTCTGGGCCAGCTTTCTATAGTGCTGAATCTATTTACTGGATGACAGATGTTAATTGATTTTATTGACTTTAGACTAATGTATTGGTTGAAAGGGCCATTTTTATTTCTTGGAAGAATTTTCCCGTAGAACCTGCAGTTTTTTGTTTTAAAAATCAGTGAATACAAAATATGTAAACATTACATAAAAAGTAGATTTTTGATAGTACCACTATATTTCTATACTTATGTTAAATAACTACATTTGAAAATAGATGATATGTTTTTAGAATGGAAAAAATAACAAAACTTTGGATGTATTACATTTCAAAAGCAATTATACTGCAGTGGAATCTTCTATTTTGGTGTCTGCTGATCTGTTTCCTCAGGTGGGAGAATTATTTGAAGGCACAGGAAGCATCTCTCTACATGATGTGAAAGTGGCAGCTTCAACTGTCAGAGCTTTCAACAGGACTATTGGAAATTCCAGTAGCTTTAGAGGACACACTATTTGCTGTTTACAAGTGGATTTACCTTAAAAAGTAAAGGCTGAGAAACTGCAGAGTGCACTTATTGTGCCCAGGTGAGAGGGGTGTGGCTTGACTGTTAAACTTGTATAAAAGGTTTGTGAGCTGGTTTGGGGTCTGTTTACAAGTGGATTTACCTTAAAAAGTAAAGGCTAATAAACTGCAGAGTGCACTAATTGTGCCCAGGTGAGAGGGGTGTGGCTTGACTGTTAAACTTGTATAAAAGGTTTGTGAGCTGGTTTGGGGTCTGTTTACAAGTGGATTTACCTTAAAAAGTAAAGGCTAATAAACTGCAGAGTGCACTAATTGTGCCCAGGTGAGAGGGGTGTGGCTTGACTGTTAAACTTGTATAAAAGGTTTGTGAGCTGGTTTGGGGTCTGTTTACAAGTGGATTTACCTTAAAAAGTAAAGGCTAATAAACTGCAGAGTGCACTAATTGTGCCCAGGTGAGAGGGGTGTGGCTTGACTGTTAAACTTGTATAAAAGGTTTGTGAGCTGGTTTGGGGTCTGTTTACAAGTGGATTTACCTTAAAAAGTAAAGGCTAATAAACTGCAGAGTGCACTAATTGTGCCCAGGTGAGAGGGGTGTGGCTTGACTGTTAAACTTGTATAAAAGGTTTGTGAGCTGGTTTGGGGTCTGTTTACAAGTGGATTTACCTTAAAAAGTAAAGGCTAATAAACTGCAGAGTGCACTAATTGTGCCCAGGTGAGAGGGGTGTGGCTTGACTGTTAAACTTGTATAAAAGGTTTGTGAGCTGGTTTGGGGCCTGTTTACAAGTGGATTTACCTTAAAAAGTAAAGGCTAATAAATTGCAGAGTGCACTAATTGTGCCCAGGCGAGAAGGCAGAAGTTAATAGAAACCGGAGAAGGGGAACTTGTGAGCTTGCGAACATTTTCAGTATCAAGTGCAATTCTAGTAAAAGCCTAGGAGTTTAAATAAAAGGAGGGCCTTCAAAGAAAAGGGAGGGCAGATTTATAGTGCAAAGGAGGAAAACTTTATATAAATATATTATATTATATTCTTTATTTTTCCCACTGAAATTTCGTAGACAATAATAATAATTATGAGTCAGTCCAGTGGCCACCCTATTCAGTGTACATCCTGTCAAATGTATGCACTACTGGAACATATGATCCAGGGTCCATACCTCTGTGACAGGTGTGAGCATGTTGCCTCTTTGGAAGCTCAAATTGAAGATCTGGAGAGGAGAATTGCAGCACTTAGTGATATTGCTCCACTGGAAAGGGAATTGGTGCTCACGGAGCACAGTTTAGCTGGGCCTAGTATGGAGGGAGGAGCTGGGGCTAGGGAGGATGGCCAGGGAGGTAGCTGGGTTACAGTTACAAGGGGAAGCAGGGGGAACAGGAGGAGGCAGGCCAGTTCTGAGTTGTCAAACACCAACAGATTTGCCAGATTGAGTGAAACTGTTGGCGATGTCCATTCAGGAATGGCAATGCCAGATAGAGCTGTTCCCTCTAACAGCCGGGCGAACAGCTCTACTGGAGAAGAGGGAGGGCAGAATAGGCAGAGCAACAGACATGTTTTGGTGGTAGGGGACTCTATTATTAGGAAGGTAGACAGGGTATTTTGTCACCCAGATCCCAGCAATCGAACAGTTTGCTGTCTCCCGGGTGCTCGGGTTCGGCATGTTGTGGATCGGGTGGATAAATTATTGGGAGGGGCTGGTAATGAACCGGCGGTCTTGGTACACATTGGTACCAATGACAAAGTTAGTGGAAGATGGAGCGTCCTAAAGAATGATTTTAGAGAATTAGGGAATAAGCTTAAAGCAAGGACCTCCAAGGTAGTATTTTCTGAGATACTACCAGTGCCACGTGCTAGCCCAGGGAGGCAGAAGGAGCTTAGGGAGGTTAATGCGTGGCTAAAAAAGTGGTGCAGTGCAGAGGGTTTTGGGTTTTTAGAGCACTGGGCTGACTTCTCACTTGGGTACAATCTCTATAGCAGGGATGGATTGCACCTTAATGATGAGGGCGCTTTTGTGCTAGGGAATAGGATGGTAGAACGGCTGGGGGAGTTTTTAAACTTGTAGGTGGGGGGGAGGGACTATATAGAAGTATTGGGGTAAATAGGGTAGAGAGGGAAAGGGATGAATTATTTACCCATGGGGGAGGAGAAGGGGGGAGGGTTACAATAGAAAGTAGGGAGATATTAATAGGGGCCTCAAATACAGTGGCAGGCACTTCACATCAGCAGAGCCATAGCAACATAAAGTGTATGATTGCAAACGCAAGAAGTTTGCCTGGGAAAATGGATGAGCTAGAAATATTAGCAGTACAAGAAAAATGGGGCTTAATAGGCATTACGGAAACATGGTGGGATGAATCTCATGACTGGACTGTTAATCTGGATGGTTATAACCTATTTAGGAAAGATAGGGGCAATGGTAAAAGAGGAGGAGGGATCTGTCTTTATGTTAAGCCTGAATTTAAGCCTATAGTTAGAGAAGATATTTATGCTGGCACTAACGGCATCATTGAATCCTTGTGGGTTGAGCTAAATAGTGGAGGAGCTAATTCTAAATGCATATTGGTGGGAGTATGCTATAAACCCCCAAATATAGCTGAAAGTGAGGAAATACAATTATTGTTACAGATTGGAAATGCAGCTAAGCATGGGCAAGTTCTAATAATGGGAGACTTTAATTACCCTGATATAAACTGGATAAACGAGACCAGCAGCTCAGCTAAGGGGAGCAGGTTCTTGAGTACACTCAGGGATCATTATCTAGCCCAGGTAATACAAGAACCTACTAGAAATGGGGCCATCTTGGATTTAGTCATCACAAGTAATATTGATATAATATCAAATGTAAAAATAGGGGAACCCTTGGGGAACAGTGATCACAACACAGTCTCATTTGAGATTGAATACAAAAAACAGAGTTGTAAGGGGCCAACAAAAACTCTAAATTTTAAAAGGGCTAACTTTAATGGGCTACGGGCAGCAATACAACATATAGACTGGGACAAAGAACTTACAGGGAAGAATACTGAAAATAAATGGACAACATTCAAATCCTTACTAAATAAACATACTCATCAGCATGTACCATGTGGAAATAAAATAAATAGGAGTAAATCACATCCCATGTGGCTTAACAATGACTTAAAGATCATGATGAGGAAAAAGAAGTATGCATTTAAATTATACAAGAAGGAGGGAACAGAGGCATCTTTATGTGACTATAAGGAAATCAACAAGGCTTGCAAAAGGGCTATTAGACTGGCTAAAATAGAAAATGAGAAGTCAGTTGCAATGGAAAGTAAGACTAACCCTAAAATATTTTATAAATATATTAATGGGAAGAAGGCCAGGAAGGAATCGATAGGACCATTACAATGTGACACAGGCCATCTGATAATTAGTGACCAGGAAAAGGCAGATGAGCTAAATAGGTTCTTTTCTTCGGTTTACACAAGGGAGGTACCAGTGGTTGGGACACTGCAACATAATGGGGCTACACTACCTTCACTAAATAATTGGTTAACGCAGGAAGAAATACAAAAGAGGTTGGAGAAAATAAATGTTAATAAAGCCCCAGGTCCTGATGGAATACATCCAAGGGTACTGAGGGAGCTGGGTTCTGTAATAGCCAAACCATTATATCTAATCTTTAAAGACTCGCTCACTACAGGGTCTCTACCAGATGACTGGAGAAAAGCAGAGGTGATACCTATATTTAAGAAGGGATCTAGAGCAAATCCGGGGAATTATAGACCAGTGAGCCTCACTTCTGTAGTTGGGAAGCTTTTAGAAGGGTTAATAAGGGACAGAATACAAGAATATGTCTATTTGAACAGGATCATAGGTAGCAGTCAACATGGATTTATGAAGGAAAGGTCGTGTCAGACCAATCTAATTAGTTTTTATGAGGAGGTTAGTAGGAACTTGGATCAGGGCAACTCAGTGGATGTAGTCTTTTTAGATTTTTCAAAGGCATTTGATACAGTGCCACATGGAAGACTAGTGAGCAAACTAAGGGATACAGGAATTGCAGTAAATATCTGCTCATGGATCGAGAGCTGGCTAAAAGACAGGAAGCAAAGGGTTGTTGTAAATGGAACATACTCCGATTGGTCTAATGTGATAAGTGGGGTTCCTCAGGGCTCAGTATTGGGTCCTCTCCTTTTTAACATATTTATTAATGACATTGAAGTAGGACTCGAATGTAGTGTCTCCATTTTTGCTGATGACACTAAGTTGTGCAAGGTAATAAAATCAGATAATGATGTACTTTCCCTACAAAAGGATTTGCATAAATTAGAGAAATGGGCGGCTAAATGGCAGATGAGATTTAATACAAATAAATGTAAGGTTATGCATTTGGGAAGGAAAAATAGCCAAGCAATCTATAATCTTAATGGAGCAAATCTAGGGGTATCAGATATTGAAAGGGATTTGGGAGTACTAGTGGACAACCACCTAGGTAACAGCGCTCAAAGCCAAGCAGCGGCTGCAAAGGCAAATAAAATATTAGCATGTATTAGGAAGGGTATAGAAGCCAGGGAAGAAGATATAATTCTGCCACTATACAAATCTCTAGTACGCCCTCATTTGGAATATGGAGTACAATTTTGGGCACCACCTCACAAAAAAGACATCTTAGAGCTGGAAAAAGTACAGAGAAGGGCTACAAAACTAATAAGGGGAATGGAGGGGCTAAGTTATGAAGAAAGACTAGCAAAATTAAACTTATTTTCGCTAGAAAAAAGGCGTCTAAGAGGAGATATGATTACGTTATTTAAATACATCCAGGGTCCATATAAGGCTTTGTCAAGTGAGCTTTTTGTAGCAAGAGATTTTCAACTGACAAGAGGACATCCGTTGAGGTTAGAGGAAAAAAGATTTCACCTTAAACAAAGAAAAGGGTTCTTCACAGTTAGGGTGGTTAAACTGTGGAATTCTCTACCAAAGGAGGTGGTGACAGCGAATTCGATAGACAACTTCAAAAAGGGGTTAGATATATTTCTGAATAAAGAGGGCATTCAAGGCTATCCTAGATAACTAGCGAAGGAATATTGATCCAGGGAGAAATTTGATCGCCAGTTTCTGGGGTCAGGAAGGAATTTTGCTTTTTTTTTCCCCTTATGAGACAATTGGCAAAGTTTCAATGGGGTTTTTTTTATGTTTGCCTTCCTCTGGATCAATTAACAATAATTAACAATTAACAATAATAATAAATAGTCCAAATTAAAAAGATCAATAGAGATCTAAAAAGGTTGAACTTGATGGACTAACTCTTTATTCATTCTCCAATACTATACTATTAATAATTATTTAATCAATAATTTAATTAATAACTAATCCGCATATTGCAGATCAGAGGAGATCTTAACAGGTTGAACTTGATGGACTGAAAGTCTTTTTTCAACCTTAATTACTATGTAACTATGTAACTATGTAACTATGTAACTATTTCAACAAAGCAGAAAAAAATTGTTCTGAAAAACTGGAACCATGTGGTAAAAAATAATTCCATGTAAAAGTTAATAATGTAAAGATTGTGGATATATCTTTCCAAGAACATGTCGCCCATTATCAAATTTAGTTAATCAAAAGACGATATGGACTATAGTTCTTGTCCTTCTGTTACTTGACTTATTGCGTATCTATAAACTGTAGCATGCATATGGGAACTGAATCAAATGTCTGCAAACACTAAAGTACATCTAGATAGTGAAAATAAAGATTGGTTTCTGTGAATACAATAAATCTACATTTTCCATAGAAATGCACCATGGCCCATTCACAGCCTTATTGTATTTATCTTGTTTCATATATGTAATTCTAGTTGCCTCAAGGATTAGATTTCTGGGAATATATATTATATAGACTGGCTGTGCTTGTATGTTATGCTGCATGTACTAGTGGTCTTATGGGGATAGACACATTATTTTGCGTTGTTCACTTGGTTCCAACTCTCCATGACCTCATGGACCGTTGCACACAAAAACATCTTTATGTCTATGGTCATGCTAATCCACTTGGTATTAATGGCAGAGATACTGGAGTGGGTTGCCAGTTCCTTCTCCAGTGGGCACAGCATAAAGTTTATGGTATTCCTCAATGGTCTACCATACAAGTTCTGACCAGGCCCAACCCTTCATGGCTTCAGGGTGTTGGGACCTATTGGTTCCCCGACTGGAATTGAATGCAGGTTGTAGCGCTGAAAGCACTAAATCCTAACCACTAATCCTAACCCTTAATAATAACCATATCAGACATTTCTCATGACAGCTAATGAAACATGGAAATCATTATTTTCTTTGTTGCATTAAATAAAGGTCTCAGAGCACAAGAATGTATTCAGACGTTTAACCAATCTTAGGGGCTTGTCCTCTGCCAGCCAATGAGATCCACAGACTAACGTATGCTCTCTACATTTCCTCTAAGTTTTAATGAAGTTTAAACAGGGTTTAATTATTATTTTTTCATATACAAAAATACAACTTTTGTAATGTTTAAGACATGCTCTTTTAAATGCTTTAAAAATGTTCTATGTCCCTTTAAGACAACAACAAATTACATTTTAAATGTAAATGTCATACTCTGTGAGAAATATTTCATTTTCTTTTCTTATCTCGTGTTGTACAAAGAAAACCAGTACAATTTATGACTCATTATTTTGTATGATGTTTGTTTTGCATTAGGGAAGGGGATAGGAGCAGCAGACACATTCAGCAGACATGCTCAATAAATGCTAAGTAAACCCATAAACCCTATAGCTTTATCTTAACTGATAAAATAGTGGCGTAGAGGACATTTTGACATGTTTTTTTCTTTGCTTCGATTCTTTATCGTAAAGCTGTGGTTTCTTACTGCTAAATTCCAAAGTGAAAGGTTTTGAATTATTGTACGTTGGTACTTTAAAGATATACATGTTGCTATAACTTTCTCATAACATTACCATAGAGTTTTAAAATATTTAATACATTTGTTAATACACATGTCCTAAATAATACATAATAGTCACAGATTGTATTTTCCTGGGATCCAAGATCTCTGCAGATGGGGACTGTAGTCATGAAATTAAAATACATTTTTTGGGGGGGAGGAAAGCCATGGCAGGCTTGGACAAGGTAGTAAAAAGTAAAGATAGAAACTACCTCAAAAGGTCCACATAGTTAGAACTATGGTATTCCCTGTAGTAACATACGGATGTGAGAGCTGGACCATGAAGACGTCTGAGCGCCGTAGAATTGATGCCTTTGAATTGTGGTGCTGGAGAAAACTGCTTAGAGTCCCTTGGACTGCAAGATGATCCAATAAATCAAGACTACAGGAAATCAAGACAAACTGTTCACTAGAAGGTGTGATCATGAGGCTGAAGCTCAAATGTTTTAGCCATATCATGAGACGGCAGGGTTCCCTAGAGAAAACTCTTATGCTGGGAGAGATTGAGGGCACACAAAGAAGGGGACGGCAGAGGCGGAGATGGATAGGTGAGGTCACTGAAGCAATGGACATGAACTTGATGAGCTCAGAGGGGCAGTGACTGATAGATGTACCTGGCGTGCTGTGGTCCATAGGGTCACGGAGAGTCAGATGCAACTGAACGACTAAACAACAACAACAAATATAATATATACTCAGTACTGCTACAACTTTTTTCCAAAGTTGTTTCTATTTTCTCTTCTGCCCTCAATTTTCATTCAAGTGGATTGTCCAGTGAGGTTGGATTGTTGCTGACAAAATTTAATTTACGAAATTGTTTTCTGTGTGTTTGTTTTATTAATGACACATTATAGTACAGTATATTCATTTGCATAACAACATCTAGATATAAAGGTTCTTGTGAGGAATTCTCAGTTTCCCTAGGGTGTTTTTCACCCCAAATCCGTCAATACAAAAACATGGGGATAGTTAAGACTAGAAAATTATAAACTTTATTTATACATTTTATTTACTTATACAAAACAGCGACAAAATAATAAAAAATAACAAGGAAAATAGGGGAAATAAAAAAAGGCAAATATGTGGAATATAATAATCCTATTAACACAAAAAAAGTGTATTGTATATATTCTCCAATTGGAGGGATACAAATATTCCAACCTTCAGTCAAGATTTAATTTATTCATATGGTAAATCCATGTATTTTTTGTGTGTTATCCCGCTAGAGTGAAAATTGTCTAGATGTGGCTGTGCTTTCAGCAGACATATGTTAGAATATATAGAGTTTGGCTTCCTTAATATAATAAATAAACAGGTATGTCCTGAAAATTTGCCTATGAATATGAATTCCTCATTGGATTAGGAGACCTCTGTAAGAGTGTGAAAAACACATAATTTAAGGTCTTTATGATGCTAATTTGAAGTGCATTTGTTCATAGGTGGAGACAAGCTCCTTACACTATATGGCAGGCAGCATCCAATATCGGAGTCTCTCAAGTGTAGGTTCAGAAATTTACTAAGCCAATCCCATGGAGGTCTAGGACTTAAAGAAAGCGGACAGCGAAAGCAGGGATACAAGGGGCATTAAACTAGTCAAAAAACTCAGAACAATTGCTGGCTGCACATTACTTGACTTCCGGGTTTGCACTGCGCATGCGCACGTCCTGCGTAATGACATATGCAGTGTCGTATGCTCTCTACATTTCCTCTAAGTTTTAATGAAGTTTAAACAGTGTTTAATTATTATTTTTTCATATACAAAAATACAACTTTTGTAATGTTTTAGACATGCTCTTTTAAATGCTTTAAAAATGTTTTGAGTTCCATGTCCCTTTAAGACAACAACATATTACATTTTAAATGTAAATGTCATAGTCTGTGAGAAATATTTCATTTTCTTTTCTTATCTCATGTTGTACAAAGAAAACCAGTACAATTTATGACTCATTATTTTGTATGATGTTTGTTTTGCATTAGGGAAGGGGATAGGAGCAGCAGACACATTCAGCAGACATGCTCAATAAATGCTAAGTAAACCCATAAACCCTATAGCTTTATCTTAACTGATAAAATAGTGGCGTAGAGGACATTTTGACATGTTTTTTTCTTTGCTTTGATTCTTTATCGTAAAGCTGTGGTTTCTTACTGCTAAATTCCAAAGTGAAAGGTTTTGAATTATTGTACGTTGGTACTTTAAAGATATACATGTTGCTATAACTTTCTCATAACAATACCATAGAGTTTTAAAATATTTAATACATTTGTTAATACACATGTCCTAAATAATACATAATAGTCACAGATTGTATTTTCCTGGGATCCAAGATCTCTGCAGATGGTGACTATAGTCATGAAATTAAAAGACTTTTTTTTCTGGGGAGGAAAGCCATGGCAGACTTGGACAAGGTAGTAAAAAGTAAAGATAGAAACTACCTCAAAAGGTCCACATAGTTAGAACTATGGTATTCCCTGTAGTAACATACGGATGTGAGAGCTGGACCATGAAGACGTCTGAGCGCCGTAGAATTGATGCCTTTGAATTGTGGTGTTGGAGAAAACTGCTTAGAGTCCCTTGGACTGCAATATGATCCAATAAATCAAAACTACAGGAAATCAAGACAAACTGTTCACTAGAAGGTGTGATCATGAGGCTGAAGCTCAAATATTTTAGCCATATCATGAGACGGCAGGGTTCCCTAGAGAAAACTCTTATGCTGGGAGAGATTGAGGGCACACAAAGAAGGGGACGGCAGAGGCGGAGATGGATAGGTGAGGTCACTGAAGCAATGGACATGAACTTGATGAGCTCAGAGGGGCAGTGACTGATAGATGTACCTGGCGTGCTGTGGTCCATAGGGTCACGGAGAGTCAGATGCAACTGAACGACTAAACAACAACAACAAATATAATATATACTCAGTACTGCTACAACTTTTTTCCAAAGTTGTTTCTATTTTCTCTTCTGCCCTCAATTTTCATTCAAGTGGATTGTCCAGTGAGGTTGGATTGTTGCTGACAAAATTTAATTTACGAAATTGTTTTCTGTGTGTTTGTTTTATTAATGACACATTATAGTACAGTATATTCATTTGCATAACAACATCTAGATATAAAGGTTCTTGTGAGGAATTCTCAGTTTCCCTAGGGTGTTTTTCACCCCAAATCCGTCAATACAAAAACATGGGGATAGTTAAGACTAGCAAATTATAAACTTTATTTATACATTTTATTTATTTATACAAAACAGCGACAAAATAATAAAAAATAACAAGGAAAATAGGGGAAATAAAAAAGGCAAATATGTGGAATATAATAATCCTATTAACACAAACAAAGTGTATTGTATATATTCTCCAATTGGAGGGATACAAATATTCCAACCTTCAGTCAAGATTTAATTTATTCATATGGTAAATCCATGTATTTTTTGTGTGTTATCCCGCTAGAGTGAAAATTGTCTAGATGTGGCTGTGCTTTCAGCAGACATATGTTAGAATATATAGGGCCTCATTCAATTGCGATGTTGCCAATTGATTAGGGCCCTAAAGAAGCATATAACATATTTTTTTAATATAAGTTTTTAGTCAGTGAAAACCTTGCTTTTGGATAGATGCTTACTAACTAAAAACTTCTTTAAAAAAATATGTTATGTGCTTATTTAGACCCCTATTCAATTGGCCAAATCGCAATTGAATGAGGGCCATGGAGTTTGGCTTCCTTAATATAATAAATAAACAGGTATGTCCTGAAAATTTGCCTATGAATATGAATTCCTTATTGGATTAGGAGACCTCTGTAAGAATGTGAAAAACACATAATTTAGGGTCTTTATGGAATTGGCTTAGTAAATTTCTGAGCCTACACTTGAGAGACTCCGATATTGGATGCTGCCTGCCATATAGTGTAAGGAGCTTGTCTCCACCTATGAACAAATGCACTTCAAATTAGCATCATAAAGACCTTAAATTATGTGTTTTTCACACTCTTACAGAGGTCTCCTAATCCAATGAGGAATTCATATTCATAGGCAAATTTTCAGGACATACCTGTTTATTTATTATATTAAGGAAGCCAAACTCTATATATTCTAACATATGTCTGCTGAAAGCACAGCCACATCTAGACAATTTTCACTCTAGCGGGATAACACACCTTTAATTCTGTTTGATCTTACTACTTCAGATGACTGTACCACTTAACTACTAGTAGGTTGTTCTACTTGCACATCACCCATTCTGTAAAGTAGAATTTTTGCATATTTCCCCAAAATCTTTCAACTTCAAATCATGACCACTTATTCTGAAATTCGACTTTTTCAGGAAGATGCCACCCTCCTGACCTTTATTAAAAACTCTGAACATTTCCATCAAAAAATGGCACCAGATTTCCCCGATCACCTCTAGTTTTAGGGATACAGAACAAATGTCATATACTACTTTATGGTGTATGATACAAACTTTCCAGGCCTTCGACACACAAGAAGCTCCTTTTGTAAGACTTCCGAGAATAAAAACTGCCAGGACAATCCCACATAAGATTCCAACAATAGTCTGCCATCATGTGTGTATCCCATCTTCCTTAGTACGGGGCTTCCATTGTTATGTCTTCGTTAAATCTTTCACCCTGATCTTCTCTTAAGTCACCAAAGTTCTTTGGAAAGCAGTCTAAGTTACTGTGCAGATAATGGACTTTAGCACTCATGTTACAGCTAAGCCTGTTGAAACGAAAGAGCCTATCCTCTACTAATTGTGTGTAGTTGTCTGCCTTTGTGCTGCCAAGAAAGTGTTTAACAACAATAACAAATGAAGACCAGGCACATGATTCGATTTCAGTCATTGATGCTATGAAATGTGGGTAATTTATAAGTTGTCTGATCTGTGGACCATCAACAATTCCTGCCTTCAGTTTTTCCATGGTAAGTCCAGGTTATTTATGCACTATGGGCCTCATTCAATTGCGATTTGGCCAATTGAATAGGGCTCTAAATAAGCACATAGCATATTTTTTTTAAATAAGTTTTTAGTTAGTGAAGACCTTGCTTTTGGATAGATGTTTACTAACCAAAAACATCTTAAAAAAAATATGTTATGTGCTTATTTAGAGCCTTATTCAATTTGCAAAATTGCAATTGAATGAGGGCCTATGTATTTAATGCATGAACCGTCTTTATTTAAAGCCTTTACAAAGTGTTTCATCAGGCCTAGCTCTATATGTAGTGGTGGCAGTATGATTCTGTCTCGTGCTACCAAATGTTCGTTGATAACATTTTGTCCTCCAACCAACATATATTCCGTCAGAGGCCAATTGTTTCTTGCCCAGTTTTCATGTTTGGCTCTACTATGCCATATGTATATCTAAGAAACTGGAGCTGATGAGGTCTATCTAATGCAATTTTCTGATATAGCACCCCAAATAACCCCAGGGACAGGCCTAAAAACCAAGACACCAAGATTTTTTTTTTTGCCTGTGTAATCTATACATGAAGTATCTTCTTTTGTCTTTTAGACCATGCACCATTTTAGTCTCCCTTCTTTGAAGTTTTTTCAAATTTGTGTCTACTCATGAATATTTATGTTTTAGAAGAAAGTTGAACCAAACATTTCCTAACATTACAAGATATTTTGCATGAAATATAAGTTTCCTCAAATCTAACAACCTTACATTACAAGAAGGCAAAAAAGCTGCAGATGAACCCACTTACTCCACCAGTTTATTTTACATTGTAGGATATGTTTTATTCTAAACAATACTAGTATCATATTTATAGTTGTCAGTGTTGGGAACGTTTGTAATGTTGGTAACGCACTTGCGGCCCTCATAAAGCGAGGCAAGCTGTCGACTGCGAGGCGAGCAGTTACGCCACACAACTCCAACTGTGAGCCTCGCAAAGCGATGCGAGCAGTTGAGGGACGCAGGACGCAGGGCTGCAATGAGCCCCAAAGGCACGTTTATAGCAGGCCTACAGCGGCGCAGGACTTAGGCTGCAAGGCACGCAGGACTTGGGCTGCAATGTGCGCCAAAGGCACTCATTGCAGGCCTCGCGATGAGCACCGCAGGTGCAAGCCACGTGATGAGCACCAAAGGCGATCACGGTGGGGCTCGCGATGCTCACCGATGTTGATCATTGTAAAGCAAGAAAGTTGAAGTACACAGGGGGAGAGGCTCGCAATGATATATATTTGAATTTAAAATTATGAAATGAAAACGTGTTGTAAAGTTTATAAAGTATGTCTTATATGTGCCTGAAAGCTGTCAATCTATTTCATACCCTACTTCCTCAGACACTTTAATTCATTTTGTTTATACCATTTCCTTTTCACACCAGAAGTCATATAGGTCTAAGTAGAGATTATACATATGGCAGCTCATGTTCCAGAGGGAGTAAATATCAGTATTAGCTGCTGAAGATTCTTACTGCTTTCCAGCCCCAACATTTTGCACAACTATCTGAAGAGACAGAGAGTTTCCTGGATACCCTGAGCCAGCAATTCCCAAACCTCTCCTCATGACCCACCAGACAGACTATGATTTTAGTTTAACACTATGTGAACACAGAAATAGCAATAAACATTCAACAGACTCTAAATTGCCTCATCTGTATTCAAGTAGTGTTACACCAAATTCATGGCTTGCCTGGTGGGTCTTAAGGGGAGGTAACCTGGTTCTCATGTGCTTCGGTTCGTGCCTTTTTTGTTACTCGAAGCGTCTCACAGGAGAAACAATGCTTGGGACTCAGCGCTTGCTCGGCACTCGAAGTGTGGGACTGATCAACTGCTTGTAAGCTGCATGCTCGTGACACCCCACATCCTGTCTGTGCAAGAGCTCAATCTGCAGCCTGTAAGTGCTAAGTGTAAGTGTAGTTAGATCACCTGTTCGCACTGTTCACACGTAATATATTGGAAAGTGTTTGTCATCGTTAGCATACTGGAACTGCACAAACTATGCTGTACATCTCAAGAATGATTGATGGTACTGAAATGCTTTTAATGCTATTTAAAAAGGACCCAACTTGTTCGGTCTTTTTTTTTTTTTATAAAAATTTCAGGAAACTGCCATTCTGAACAAATTTGAGCAGTTCATTATTTTGAACAAAAGCAAACAAACATTGGGCTAATTCCAAAACATCAAGTAAGGTAATAAGCTAAAATGTAAGATTGTAGTGAAATTCTAAGGATTCTCTAAAATCCTCATATATACATCCTTATTATTATTATTATTATCTTTATTTATATCGCGCCAACATATTCCGTAGCGCTGTACAGGGGTTTAGTACATGGCAAAAAACAAACTTAACACCTTATAAAGAATGCAGGGCCCTGTTTTTGAGCATATAATCAAATGCACATGGTGCTTGTTTCCAAGACACGGAGACACAATTGAAAACTCGCAAACTTACAATCTAAGGGATTATCCTTGATAAACTAATGAATATGCAGTGCTGACCTTCATCTGGCATGTAACCTGCACCTACTATATCATATTCACGTTTTACACCCAGTAGGTAAACAGCATTGTTATAATTTTTTTCTTAAAGTGTTGAAATGTAAATATACATGCCATATATATATATATTACTACTTCAGTGTACACACTAAATATTAAACAAACTAGAAGTTTTCTAGGAATATATCTATGTTTGTCTTTACTTTAAGTTTGTTTTGCTTAAAGCTTTGTTTTTCTGCCAAAAATGTGTACATGTTTAAGTCTGCCCTCTGTATTACGACCCCAGATTTGGGGAACCACGTGCACCCAAATTCCCTCTCTCTGTCTGGGTCGTGACTTTTTGTGTTCAAGATCTCAGCATCCCCAGCAATGGTTAGGACACAATAACAACACCTGTACCCTTGCTTAGTACAAGCAGACTGACTCTTTATTATTGCTTCAGACACATTTTACAGAAAGCCAACCCCCTCCCCCCGTTACTACGGTTTCCAACCCTTTCCTTCCCTGTTTCAGGGGACGGTTCTTCCTACCCAAAAATAAAAAAATCAATAAACACACATATATATTTACAATCATGAATGTTGGAGGTTACAAGAAATTTTGATAATGAGATAAAAATGACATGTCTACATTAAAGCCTGAGTTATTACTGTTAAAGAACATAATCATTTTAATTTCAAATGTCTTTCTTTCCTTAGTGTTTTTAAAAACATACAATTTTAATTAACATAAAATTAAAATGATTATGTTTTTCAACAGTAATAACTCAGGCCTTAATGTAGACATGGAATTTTTATCTCATTATCAAAATTTCTTGTAACCTCCAACATTCATGATTGTAAATATATATGTGTGTTTATTGATTTATTGTATTTTTTGTTCTCTACCTTCCTCCTGAGTTTTGGTTACAGCTCTATGGTTCCTTAGATGTAAAACTATTTACGACCCCAATTTACTTATTCTGGTCTGCACCCCCACAGACTTACACGGCTGGCTGAACAGAACATTATTTGTTAATCCTGGAATTTTTTGCTGTATTTGTGAATCTATAAACAGTATTGACTCTGACTCGACAAAGAGAGGAACGCTCTTGAAAGCTCGTCATGAAACCTATGAATATGTTTGTCCAATAAAAAAGGTATTGCTATATACTGCAATACTCTAATTATTCATCTGGATTACTGGACATTCACGGCTACCTCACTCTTCATAGCAGTTAGATACAAAGGGGGGTGTATACAATACAACAATTACAGGGAGTGGCAGACAAAAACAGAAGATTTACTCCACATGGGTTTCAACATTAGCATTCTGTCTGGCACCTGGGAACAATAGGCCAACCTCCAATACACACGTCGTCTCTGGCTGTGTAGCACATCAGAGATTTAATTAGTTTATCTGGCAACAAAACAGATTACAATACGATCACTGTAATATTAAATGGGGAATTACATATAGTATACAGGATAAGGCAGAGACATATGCCATAAGACCATATGAAGGTGATACACTATGGCCCTATGTTTTGGGGCTATTCACCCCACTACCCCATTTCCCATGTGGCAACATAATTCCCCTACCCATTTTCCAATGGGTGGTATGTCCTCTATGGTGGTCCAATGCCCAAGGATCTAGGCCCTGGGAAGGGGACTGTGGCAGTGTTTCTAACAGGTTAAATGGTTGCTTGACAATCCCCAAACCACATTTCAGATCACCATAAACCCGGTCCCAGAGCGCCTCCTCCAGCTCCAAGGAAAAACAGGTATCCTCACTTTACACCCCAACCATTCTGCTGTCACACCAGGTCTTCCAGCCAGCCCATCAGCTCATGACCCGACAACAATCCCAGGAATGCCTTCCACTGAGCTAGAAAGGCCACTTTCCTGCATTGCTTGGTGTCCATCTTGCTGGACCTCTGCTGTTCCCTCTTAGTGCGCACCTCTGCCATGCCTGCAAACACTCTCCTGCCTGCTCTGGACTAGGGGTTTCCAAACCCTTCCTTACCTATTTCACGGGTCTGTTCTTCCTACTGTTACCTTCTCATCCCATCATTAGGTCATAAACCCCCACCCCTGGTAATCAGAATCTCCAACTCAGACCAATTCTTACTTGATGTTTACAGAAATCACAAAATAAACCATTCCCCAGCTCTATAGCCAACCCCTCCCTGGTTTTGCTCTGCTGTAAGGAATGATAGGGTTTATGTTATCATTATGACTCACTGAGGCCAGAGAGAGTGTATGCCTGGCAGGCTCAGAGGGACCAGATAAATTCTTGAAGAAAAACATAACCCTTTGTCCCACATGTGAATGAAGTAACTTTTACATAATATTAGCATATTCTAGGGCCCTCCTGAACTTGACACCCTGTAGCTCATGAATACTTAGACTGTGACATGCAGTGTTTTTTACAATTAGACTGTCAGTGAACTCTCTCAAGTAACATGCTGCAGAATTTTGTAACTGATTGGTTAATCAGCCATGAGTCTTAATAAAGTATAGTACACAAAAGTACAGGAGGATCACTGGACTGTACAGCTGTCAAAGGGTTAGGGGGCCCAGGCCGGCAATAGTCAATAATGTATGATGTTGTATAGTGTAATTTTCCCAATTATAAAGTATTGTGTCATGGCCACATGGACGTTGGGACTATTGCAACCATGGCATGGCTAGGGTTAAACCAGGTACATGTTTAGGGTTAGCCATAGAAGGGCACATACAGTCAGACATGGTGTATCCACCATTGTTCTGACTGATGACCCAGGATCAAGAAGGGATTAGGCTAGCAGTCCGCCTGGCTTCTGGCCAGTAGGGTGTGATCAGAGAGAATGACATCAGTTGACGTGGCCCAGGTTATGGAATGTGGGGATTGGTTCATCCTATGTTTATCTAAAGTTATGGCTTGTTGTGATTGGTTCTTCCTGTTTTCCATAAATATACTGTACTGTTCCCATTAAAGTGATGCTCTGTTTGACTATACATAAACATAGTGTATGTATAATTCTAGAGTGAAGACATTTATTATTTTGCTAAGCTTGCTAGTATCATGATTTTCCTGATGGGTCCTATCTTAAGGACCATTGCCTGCTCCTGTGTTCCTGGGTCTTGATGATTGGGATTACTGAGCTGAATAAGCAGGCTGGGCACTGGGATATCCAAAACCTCACCGTCTAATGGTAGTTCCTGTTAGCTGAAGCAGGAGGGTTTGGGATAACAGGGTCCCCTCGCCCCTCGGTTGTGACAACAAGGATCAAGATGTTTACTTTTTTTATAGCTGATAAGACTGTGACGTGGAAATCAGATGCAGTGTAGGGCTTGACTGCCCCAATGCCATCCTTACATATTTATCTGAATAGATCAATTGTGTAGAAAATTCCACGGTGTTATTACCTATTCATTGGGCTGTAGGCAGGTGTGGTTGGAAACCTGATCCTCTGTGACAGCCACAGGAAGGAGAGCGAAGAGGCTCACCCATTGAGGTGAGTTAAGAGCAAGAAAAGGTTTACATCTAAAAGAGGGAGTTTATCTTATAAATATAAAGGTTGGTATATTTCAGTTTGGGTGAGGTTATTGCCAGGATGCTTGTGATATTTGGTCCTTGCAGAACCCACAGGGTAAAGGAAGCTTAACAAAGCCATTAGTTAGAACAGCGTGATGATTAAATGAGCGATATAAAAACCCTATGCATTATTTTTAAAAGATAGAACATTTTTTCAAATGTTTTTTGACTATTATGTTTGAGATATAATAATAATAATGATGATGAATTCTATGTTTTTTAAGATATTGACTCAATGGGGAATCTTTTAACAGCATCTGTCTCTCAAGGTTTTTCTTTCTACTCATGAAGTTGTCAGCAAGTGCCACATTACAGTACTGCTACCACCATAACATAAGAGTATTCAAAGTGTTGCCATGTTTGTTTGTGTGTAACAGTAAGTAAACAGTGACATGATCCAACACTGCAGAGCTCCTGAAAGACACAGTCTATAAATAACGTGTTTCAGAAGCCTCAATAGAGGCAGGTGCTGGCACCCAGAGGAAAGGTGTTGGCACCCGGAAGAAAAGGTGCTGGGAGATCTGCAACAGGAAGATCTGTGATGGACCACAGTGCAGAGGGCAGTAGATGAGCTCACAGTGCAAGATATAACAGGACCCAGTGCAGCTCACAGCTCTCTCTCTGCATGTATATAAAGAAGGCGCCTGGTCTCATAGTGTATGGAGAGTAGCCTTGAATAAAAGCTCTGTGCATGTTATTTATCTGCATAGTGTTGATGTGCATGCTGTGTGGATGCTTTCGCTGTGCGTGAGGTGTGCACGTTGTTTCTGTCCTGTGCATTGTGTTTCCTTGGATCTTGTCCCTATGCATGCTGTCTCTGCATGGTATTTTTGTGCATGTTGTCTCCTTGCATCTGTTGCATATGGTGTTTGTTATGGTATTGAGGTGCGAGCTGTCTCTGTGCATGCTATGCATGAGGTCTCTCTGCATGCTGTGTACGTGCTGTGTGCATGCTGTATCTATGTGCTATCTGTTAACGCATGTTATGTGTATCTGCTGTTTGTGTGTATGCTGTGTATATGGTATATCTGTGCATGCTGTGTGTTTTTGTTGTCTGTGTGCATGCTGTGTATGTAATGCCTGTGTGCATGTGGTGTGTATGTGCTGTCTCTATGCATGCTGTCAATGTGTCTAATGTGTGCATGCAGTGAGTATGTGCTGTTTCTGTGCACGTGCTGTATCTGCACATGGTGTATATGTGCTATAATTGTGCATGGAGTATATGTTTTGTCTCTGTGCATGCTTTGTGTATATGCTATCTCTGTGCAAGGTGTGTATGTGCTATCTCTCTGCATGCTGTGTGTATCTGTTGTCTCTCTGCATGTAGTGTGTATGTGCTGTCTGTCTATATAGGTGATGTGTATATGTGCTGTCTCTCTCTATACGTCTCTCTCCCACCTCCCTCTTTCCCCTGGTCCTCCTGCTTCTTCTCCCTCTTTCCCCTGATCCTCACTCTAATTCCTCCCCTCCTTCTCACCCCTGGATCTCTTCTCCTCCTCCCTCTTTCTCCTGGTCCTCCCCTCTCTCCTCTGGCCCTCTTCTCCTCCTTCTTCTTTCCCCTGATCCTCCACTCTCTCCCCTGGTCCTCTTCGCCTCTCTCTTTCCACTGATCCCCCTCTCTCCCCTGGCCCTCTTCTCCTTTCCCTTGATCCTCCCCTCTCTCCCCTGGTCCTACCCTCCCTCTCTCCCTGGCCCTCTTCTGCTTCTCCCCCCTATTTTCCCTGATCCTCCCCTCTCTCTCCTGGTTCTCCCCTCCCTCACCCACCTCCCTCTCTATCCTGGCCCTCTTCTCCTTCTCCTCCCTTTCCCCCCTGATCCTCCCCTCTCACCCCTGGGCCTCCCCTCCCTCACCCACCTCCCTCTCTCCCCTGGCCCTTGTCTTTACATTTCCCCTCTGATCCTCCCCTCTCACCCCTGATCCTCCACTCCCTCTCTTTCTTCCCCTCCCTCTATTCCATGGTCCTCTTCTCCTTCTCCTCCCTGTTTCCCCTGGTCCTCCCCTCTCTCCCCTGGCCCTCTTCTCCTTTTCATCCTTCTTTCCCCTGAACCTTCCCTCCCTCCCCTGGTCCTCTTCTCCTCCCTCTTTCCACTGACCCCCCCCCTCTCCCCTGGCCCTCTTCTCCTTTCCCCTGATCCTCCCCTCTCTCCCCTGCCCTCTTCTCCTTCCCCCTGATCCTCCCCTCTCTCCCCTGGGTTTCTTCTTCTTCTCCTCCCTTTCCCCCCTGATCCTCCCCTCTCTCTCTTCCCCTCCCTCTCTTCACTGGTCCTCGTCTCCTCCCTCTTTCCCCTGGTCCTCTCCTCCCTCCCTCTCCCCCCTGGTCTTCTTCACCTTCTCTCTCTTTCCCCTGATCCTCCCTCTCTCCTCTGGTCCTCTTCTCCTCCCTCTTTCCCCTTCTTCTCCCCTCCCTCTCTCCTCTGGTCCTCCCCTCACTCTCATTCTTCCCACCCCTCTCACCCGTGGCCCTCTTCTCCTTCTCCTCCCTCTTTCCCCTGGTCCTCCCCTCTCTCCCTTGGCCCTCTTCTCCTTCTTCTTTCCCCTGATCCTCCCCTCTCTCCCCTGGTCCTCTTCTCCTCCCTCTTTTCACTGATCCCCCCTCTCTCCCCTGGCCATCTTCTCCTTTCCCCTGATCCTCCCCTCTCTCCCTTGGTCCTCCCCTCCCCTCTCTCCCCTGATCCTCCCCTCCCCTTCTTCCCCTGGTCCTCTTCTCCTTCTCCTCCCCTCTCTCCCCTGGTCCTCTTCTTCTTCTCCTCCCCTCTCTCCCCTGGTCCTCTCCTCCCTCTCTCCCTGGCCCTCTTCTGCTTCTCCCCCCTCTTTTCCCTGATCCTCCCCTCTTTCCCCTGTCCTCCCCTCCCTCTCTCCCCTGACCCTCTTCTCCTCCCTTTCCCCCCAGATCCTCCCCTCGTCCTTCCCTCACTCTCTTTCTTCCCTTCCCTCTCTTCCATGGTCCTCTTCTCATTCGCCTCCCTCTGTCCCCTGGTCCTCCCCTCACTCTCTTTCCACTCCTCCCTCTTTCCCCTGATCCTCCCCTCCCTCTCTTTCCTCCCCTCCCTCTCTCCCTGGCCCTCTTTCCCCTGATCCTCCCCTCTCTCCCCTGGTCCTCCTCTCACTCTCTTTCATCCCCTCCCTCTCTTCTCGGGCCCTCCCCTCTCTCCCCGGGCCCTCCCTCTCTCGCTGTCAGTGAGTCAGTGAATGAGCCGGGGAGGCTGACAAGGTGTTTGCTGGGGAAGAAGTGCCAGTAAAGTCGGAGTGAGCAGCATCATGGCAGAGCCCAGCGACTCTCCGGTGCACAGCCAGCCCCCAGCACAGCCCGTCGGGTGGCCCATCTGCAGGGACAGCTACGAGCTCCAGGAGGTGATCGGTCAGTGATTGGGTCTTATCTTATCTTAGGTACCTGGCTTCAGGCCTACCGGCATCCTCCCCCCACCCCCCTGCAGGCTGACACTGCGGACATGCTGCATCCTCACACCGCCTTAAAGTAGTAACGGTACCAACAGCTGATCTCGCAGGCCATAGCAGCGCTATAGGAGAGTCTTGGCACTGTGTCTTTAAGAACACACCTACCTACCCTAGCGCTGCAAGACCTCCCCACCTGCAACCTGATCAGTGTCATCTTAGTACAGCTGCCCTGCTCTAGATCACCTCCCCATCACAGCACTGGATCACTTACCTAGCTCAGATCTAGATCACCTGTCCATCACAGCACTGGATCACTTCACCAGGTCAGATCTAGATCACCTCTCCATCATAGCACTTACCTATCTCAGATTTAGATCACCTCTCCATCACAGCACTGGATCACTTCCCTAGCGCAGATCTAGATCACCTATCCATCACAGCACTGGATCACTTCACCAGCTCAGATCTAGATCACCTCTCCATCATAGCACTTACCTATCTCAGATTTAGATCACCTCTCCATCATAGCACTGGATCACTTCCCTAGCGCAGATCTAGATCACCTCTCCATCACAGCACTGGATCACATCCCTAGCGCAGATCTAGATCACCTCCCCATCATAGCACTGGATCACATCCCTAGCTCAGATCTAGATCCACTCTCCATCACAGCACTGGATCACTTCCCTAGCTCAGATCTAGATCACCTCTTCAGATCTAGATCACCTCTCCATCACAGCACTGGATCACTTCCCTAGCTCAGATCTAGATCACCTCTCCATCACAGCACTGGATCACATCCTAGCTCAGATCTAGATCACCTCTCCATCACAGCACTGGATCACTTCCCTAGCTTAGATCTAGATCCCCTCCCTATCATACCACTGGATCACCTCCCTAGCACATATCTAGATAAGCTTGCTATCACAGCAGAGTATCACCTCTCCATCATAGCATGGGATCACTTCCCTAGCACAGATATAGATCACATCCCCATTAAAGCACTGGATCACTTATGTAGCTCAGATCTAGATCACCTCCCCATCATAGCACTGTTTAACTTCCCTAGCACTGATCTAGATCACCTCCCTATCATAGCATTGGATCACATCCCTAGCTCAGATCTAGATCACATCCCTAGCTCAGATCTAGATCACATCCCTAGCTCAGATCTAGATCACATCCCTAGCTCAGATCTAGATCACCTCCCCATCATAGCACTGGATCACATCCCTAGCTCAGATCTAGATCACTTCCCCATCATAGCACTGTTTCACTTCCCTAGCACTGATTTAGATCACCTCCCTATCATAGCATTGGATCACATCCCTAGCTCAGATCTAGATCACCTCCCCATCATAGCACTGGATCACATCCCTAGCTCAGATCTAGATCACTTCCCCATCATAGCACCAGATCACATCCCTAGCTCAGATCTAGATCACTTCCCCATCATAGCACTGTTTCACTTCCCTAGCACTGATTTAGATCACCTCCCTATCATAGCATTGGATCACATCCCTAGCTCAGATCTCGATCACCTCCCTATCATAGCACTGGATCACATCCCTAGCTCAGATATAGATCACTTCCCTATCATAGCACTGGATCACTTCCCTAGCTCAGATCTAGATCACTTCCCCATCATAGCACCGGATCACATCCCTAGCTCAGATCTAGATCAGCTCCCGTCATAGCACTGGATCACATCCCTAGCTCAGATCTAGATCACCTCCCCATCATAGCACTGGTTCACTTCCCTTTCTCAGATCTAGATCGTCTCCCCATCATAGCACTGGTTCACTTCCCTAGCACTGATCTAGATCACCTCCCTATCATAGCACTGGATCACTTCCCTAGCTCAGATCTAGATCACCTCCAGATCATAGCACTGGTTCACTTCCCTTTCTCAGATCTAGATCACCTCCCCATCATAGCACTGGTTCACTTCCCTAGCTCAGATCTCGATCACCTCCCTATCATAGTACTGGATCACTTCCCTAGCTCAGATATGGATCACTTCCCTATCATAGTAATGGATCACTTCCCTAGCTCAGATATGGATCACTTCCCTAGCTCAGATCTAGATCACCTCCCTATCCTAGCATTGGATCACTTCCCTATCATAGCACTGGATCACTTCCCTAGCTCAGATATGGATCACTTCCCTATCATAGTACTGGATCACTTCCCTAGCTCAGATATGGATCACTTCCCTAGCTCAGATCTAGATCACCTCCCTATCATAGCATTGGATCACTTCCCTAGCTCAGATCTAGATCACCTCCCTATCATAGCATTGGATCACTTCCCTAGCTCAGATCTAGATCACCTCCTGATCCACTGAAGGTTGCCTGGTCACAGCTCCTGGGCAGTCTCTGTCACCACAGCATCAGATGGCATTTTGCAACTTACGTCCTGTCTTACTGGGTTTCACTGCCTGGCACAGAATATAACGGAAACCACAGATCTGTATCCGTGCCTGGCCATTCATCTTTATTAACCCCTTCATGACATGCTGAGTAAAGCTGTCTTCATTCCTGCTATAAGTGTAACATTCTTATATATAAGTAGGAGGCAGAAGCCGATAATAATAGTAATACATAATGTATTGTAGTATTACTAATGTTACCAAATGTTTAGAGTGTGAGCAGTATATCACAGTATCTATCTATCTATCTATCTATCTATCTATCTATCTATCTATCTATCTATCTATCTATCTATCTATCTATCTATGTGTATGTATGTATATATATATTTGTTTACAGCACCATAGAGCTGACTATCTAATTTATCTTGTGGTATTGCTTAAAACCATCGCTTGATCCTATATGATCAATGCGTTCACCATTTCCAAACTAATGTATTGCAAGAAAATGTAAAAGTTAATATTTCCTTAAGACTGACACTGCACATGTTAAAGGAATACTGAAACCACTTTTCTCTCTATGTTGCATCTGAAAGAGGACACTTGATATAATACCTCTGTGTGTTTTCTTTTTTAACTGATTCAAATGTTTAAATGACCTTGGGGCTTGAGCAGTAATATTGTTATATGGCTCGTACTTGTCAGTGAAATCTACAGACATGTGTAAGCTCTGCACATCTCTTGTTAGTTGCAATTAAGTTTAATCAGGTTTTACTTAAAGAAACATGGCAATATTTTTTCTTTGTTGCATAAGAAAGATGGTGTTCAATAATATTCTGCAATTTGTTTTCAAATAAAGGTCTCAGAGCACAAAAACGTATCCAGAAGTTTAACAGCTCTTGTTGGGTTGCCAGCCAAAGACATCTACAGACAATCTGCAGGAGTTTTGGACCTTTCCTTTTAGCTGACCACCGGCATCGGCCACTAGGTGGTGTGCCCAAGATTTTAGTCAGTTTTCAAGCTTTAGGGTTTGGGTTTGGCTTAGCTTAGGGGTTAAGCCTTGGGTTTTGGTTTGGGGGCTAGGGTTTGGCTTAGAGTTAGGAGTTAGGGCTTGGGTTTAGGGTTAGGCTTTGCTTTAGCTTAGGGTTAGGGCTTGGGTTTAGGGTTTGGTTTAGTTAGGGGTTAGGTTTGGATTAGGGGTTTGGCTTAGCTTTGGGGTTATGATTTGGGTTTACCGTTTGGTATAGAGTTAGGTGTTAGGTTTGGGATTAGGGGTTAGGGTTCTGGCAGATGATAATTGACTGAAATCTGAGCTGCACCACCTAGTGGCCGACGTCCGCCAGGCAGTCAGCTAACATTAACACTTGCCCAGTTATTTTCCATGTCCCTTAAACGTTTTTATCCAGCTTTGATAATGTTTAAATGCATTAACAATATTAATTGTGTTGACTGTCCCTTTAAACAATGTTTCCTTGTTCGGGACCCGCAGCACATTACTTTGCAAAGTGTGTAATTGCCATTATTGTAAAATATGTTACCAGTGATTATTTGCAATATTGCTTATTCTGTTCCTGGTTTGTATTCCCCATAGGATCCCAGGCCAGATGCAGAGCAGGCTATATATAGATACCATGTTGTACACTGTGTAGTAATAGAGAGTATTATTTATCTGAATGCGCATGTAACCTGATATATGCTGGTACTTTTCCGATACATGACTATGCTATAGTGAGCTCCTTATTTATTTTATCTCTGCTATGTGTCTCTTCGCCCCTGCGTTTGATTTTTGTGCGGATCAGCATTTTTATGTTAATGTTGCGCTTTCCTTATCATAAGCCTTCCAAAACCTTTAATAATATAGTAATGATAAAGAAAGAACATGTTAATTAATCATAGTTTGGTTTATTTTAAAATTTGTAATCTTCTTCTCTGTGAGAGATAGCTATTGCTGCTCTGGCAGATAACTGTGGATAACTGTGTTTGCGTCATTCAGTCGTGTCCGACTCTCCGTGACCTCATGGACTGCAACACACCACACTTTGTATTCATGGCAGAGATACTGGAGTAGATTGGCAGTACCGTCTCCAGTGGGCCACCGCATGCAGTATCTGGGGTCCGTCGCTAAGTCCCAAGTCGTATGGTCCATCATTTTGCGTGTGTCACTAAGCCTACTGCGCTCTTTTTATCTCCTGCGTGTCTTGAGATGAGCGCCTGTGGCGATCATCTCCACCAGCGCAATGATTTCATAATTTAATTTAAAATACTAATTTTCACTTGCACTGATTTTTTTTTTAATAACAATAGGCTGTAGTTTTATTTATATATGTATTTTTTTTATTTATAAAATATATATATAGAATATATATATATTTGTGGTTGGGTCCCTCTTCTAATGGTCAAGTGCGTCGAACCATTGCTCTCCAGTGATGGGAATGCCCTTGCGGACATTTGGGCTCAGGCAAACAAGCTGGACGTAAATTTTCGGTCAAGCCCTCTCCTCATGTAGCTGAGGTGTGGCCGATTGCTACGCCCTATCCGGCCTGCGAAGAGGGCTGAGGGCCGAGTGATGGTGAGGAGAGGAAGGAAGGCCACGAAAGTGTGATCGCATTGGAGTCTGGCGAAGGGCTGCAGTAGCATTAGGACTGGTGAGGCCCGCGATGATCGCTGAAGGCGCTCATTGCGAGGCTCACAAGGTAGAGGGGCAGAGAGGCTCAGAAAGGCTTCTAAGTTACAGGCCCGTAATTCGATTTTAACCATCGCCATTTTTTTTTCAAGAGAGTAGCTCGGAAGCCATTGGGAGGCTGCCAAAAGACGGCAATTGAATAGCAAATTAGATTGCAACCTCCCTGAGGCAGGGAGTCCGTAAGTGAGTTTGAAAGCTAATTTGCTATTCAATTGGCGTCTTTCAACGGTTTATAAGTTACGGGCTGTAACTTTTTTCAAGCACTTAAGGCTTTGAGCAATATCGATTTAAGATTCAAGTCTTGCCAGCTTGAAAAAAGTTACGTATTTAACCACTGCCAAAGGGGAGGGAGAAACAAAGGGGAGGGAGATAAGGCAAAAAAAACACAGGGCAAGGAGAGGGGGTAAAGAGACACAGGGGAGGGAGAGGAGAGCAAAGAGACATAGGGGAGCAAAGAGACACAGAGGAGGGAGAGAGGGTGAAAAAAACAGTGCAGGGAGAGGGGGCAAATAGACACAGGGGAGGGAGAGGGGAGCAAAGAGACACAGGGGAGGGAGAGGGGAGCAAAGAGACATAGTGGAGCAAAGAGACACAGGGGAGGGAGAGAGGGTGAAAAAAACAGTGCAGGGAGAGGGGGCAAATAGACACAGGGCAAGGAGAGGGGGTAAAGAGACACAGGGGAGGGAGAGGGTAGCAAAGAGTCACAGAGGAGGGAGAGAGGGGAAAAATTAGTGCAGGGAGAGGGGGCAAATAGACACAGGGGAGGGAGAGGGAAGCAAAGAGACACAGGAGAGGGAGAGGGTGCAAAGAGACACAGGGGAGGGAGAGGGGAGCAAAGAGACACAGAGGAGGGAGAGAGGGTGAAAAAAAAGTGCAGTGAGAGGGGGCAAATAGACACAGGGGAGGGAGAGGGGAGCAAAGAGACACAGGGGTGAGAGAGTTTGTCTGTAAAGCTTGCAAAGTTACAGGCTTGCTCATGCGCACAGCACATGCTGCGGCCTTAAATGAGCGTCAAAGCCGCTTATTGCATGGCTCACGATGAGCACTGAAGGCGCTCATCGCAAGGGATGTAATGTAGAGGGGGAGAGGCTCGCAATGAGCACAAGTTTGATGATAACACTATGTTAAAAGTTACGGGCTAGCACATGCGCGATGAGCGCCTTCGACCCACAAGTTATAGCGGGGGGAGAGCCTTGCATTGTGTGGCTTTACATTTTTATGCCGTTATTTTTGATGGGCAAGTGCGCTGTGTCTTTTTGAACATATTTGGGTTTGTTTCCTCAATACTATTAATATAATATTATTTTACTTTTCATGCTGTCCAGTTACCTGGAGATTAAATCTGTGTAATTATTAGTTAATCAATGCATTATAGGGCCACTTTAGTTCAAGAAAAGGCACCTGTTTATGAAGTACATAATAAGCTAACAACATGCACAGCTGGACAGCCGTGGACATAAAATCATTTTTAAAGAAAATCAGAATTTTTGAATACTGTTTATGAATAAGTGAATCCATTTTGTGTTTGTTACATCACTTCCTCAGTCGGATCATGAGGGTGTGTTTATGTATTTATCTGGGGAAGGAGGGAATAGGGCAATGTGAATAGTTTTTGTTAGATAATTGGATCCAATTGATGTTGACCTCACACCCTTTCCCACTACAGAAGCAGGAGGTTTGCATCAATATATGCCCCACTCACACATACACACTTCCGCCAAAGTATCATGGATGCCTCCAGTGTCCAACAGACACATCCACATTTACTTTTTTCCACTTAAAAACTAGCTTAAAGGTATATGCAAGTGAGCTGGGTTATGAATGCATCTGATAGAGGATAATTAGTAGTGTATGAAAACGTGTGTTATATAGTAAAGTTCAGTTTACTTACAAAGTTATTTGCACAAAAGTCAAATCCAGTGGTTCACACCCACAGGACACTTACATAAGCCGGGTACACACAGGAAATACAGCGGTGTACCCACAGGAAATATAGCAAGATACAAATGTTGACCCTTCTGGTACAGAGCACAGGAAGTAACTGTAGCTGTTCTTGTACTGAGCACATGCCAGAAGCCACTGAGGTGAAGAATGATGCAATGTATTATCCTGATTCTGAATATGAATGTTATGCTAATTGAGATGGAGTTTTCTAGGGGTGCACACGATAAAATGCAAATGCCAAAAAACATTTTGCTAACTTCAGGGTAAGTTAATTAATGTTCATTTTAGGATGTTTTCATGCACAAAAATGTTTTCATGCACTACTAATTCTCCTCTATCAGATGCATTGATAACCCAGCTCACTTGCATATACCTTTAATTACAACAACTACAACGTTCTATAGCAGTTCTTATAAGAAGGGAATGATATTTAAAGGGACGTGGAAATATTTATTTTCTTTGCTATATCAGAAACGGGAAACAGGGTATTGGATCATGTGCCACAATGTGTTTTATTTTTCAAATAAATGTTTTTTAAGCACAAAACTGTATTCAGAAATGTAATTGCTCTTGGGGGCGTGCCCTCAGCCAGCCAATAATATCTTTCACATATCGGTACGCGCTCTTCATTAATTTCATTGAAGTTTAAACCGGTTTTAATTTTTCTTCCACAAAGCAGCTTTTGTGATGTGTTGTTTTAAATCCTTGAAAAACAAATAGTTGTGTTCTGTGTCCCTTTAATGAGATAGACACAAAATGCTTTATATTCATAAAAAAATAGTTGCTTAGATTTAATCAAATTTTCCAAAGGTGTAGAGGAGGACAAAAAAATTGTATGAGGCTGCTCTGGTTAAAAATAACACAAATCATTTTTTTCCCTGTAAATATCTGGGACCTATCCTCTTATGGTAGCGCAGCACAAGGCAGCAGCAGTGGCTGTGACCATTCGCTAGATGGCGCTGCCGATATTCCGGTGCTATATCATAGAGTCAAGGCTTAGGTAAACTGTTAGGGTTAGGGTGAGTGTTAGTTCAAGGGTTATGCTAACGGTATAAACTTGGAACTTCTCTCACATATGGGCAGCGCCATCTAGCGGTTGGAGGCCTCACTGCAGCTGCGCACCTGTCCCAACACCATAACAGTATAGATCCAATATCTGTTATTGATCATTTAGTATGTGATCAGCAGAGAGTTGAAGTGTCCTTAATTATCGTAAATTACCCTGCCGATGATCTCGGATTTCTTGTGGAAGTGCTGGACTTCTATAAGGAACGTCACAGTTAAATGGACATGGAAGATTCTGCATTTTTCTAGGTATATAATGTATATGTATTTAATTTTTCGTACTTTATTTTATACGAAATTATTATCATTTCTGTGCTTACTGCCTAAAATTATACTCGCTTGGGTCAGCCCGCTGCAACTCATGCAGATACATCCTTACAAATTGTTTTAAAAGTATTTTTGTATGATTTAAAAAATATTTTGTTCTACATGCTGAAATTCACTTTATCGGGTCCCTTTGATAACTTATACATGCATTTATTGTAGCTTCTTCATATAATAGCTAATTTATAGGATAGCGCCAACACTTACTGACCATTTCCTTTTTTATTAAAAAGGAAGTTTCACAGCTAAAACCTTTTACAGTAAGACAGGTTGTCTAGTAGGAACATTGAATATGCAACTGTTTGTCAAGCTTTTCCTTTTACAGATTTTAATAAATAGTCATTAAAGGCATATCTAAGTATGCTGTATTATGCATGTATTTGATAGAGCAGAATTAGTAGTGTATGCAAAAAAAAAATTCATGAACAAATCCTAAAATAAACATTTAAACACTTACATTGTAGTTTGCAAAGTATCTTGTAATTTTTGACAGTTGGAAATTAAGGGTCAACACCCTCCAAACCCAGGCTAAATTATCATAAAATGTAAAATAATTTGTTTTGGCCAATCCAGTTTTATGAAACTTTTGAATTAAGTCTGGGTTCCTGTTTGTGCTGAAAAGCAGCCTGATATATGTAGTGTGTGGTGAAAGGCATGGGCAGAACAGACAGAGAGCAGACTGCAACAGGAGTCAGTGACATTGGGGCTGACATCAGTGCTCTCCTATTGGCTTAGGAAGGCACACAGGGTATGTAATTTAAAAACTGCTCCCCTAATGCTGCTTGCTGATTGGGTGGGGATCAGGGGCTTGTGTAGCCATCCCTGAGGGTGTCAACATAATCATTAGGGGGATTTTAAGATATTAATACAAAATAAAATGTTGTATGAAATGTGCTGCATACATATAAATAATGTAATAACCTAGCTCACTTGGATATGCCTTCAATAAGGCAATATTTCTTTAAATGCAATTTAATGGAGTGGTGATGAGTTAGATGCATAATTCACATGAAAAAATGCTTCCCCCATCTCCCTCCCCTGTGTCTCTTTCCCCCCTCTCTCTTCCCTCTGTCTCTTTCCCCCTCCTCCCTCCCATGTGTCTATTTCCCCCTTTCCCCTCTGTCTCCTTTCTCCCTTTCCCCTCTGTCTCTTTCCCCCTCTACCTCCCATGTGTCTCTTCCCCCTCTCCCTCCCCTCTGTCTCTTCCCCCCTCCTCCTCCCCTGTGTCTCTTTCCCCCTCCTCTTCCCCCTCTCCCTTCCCTGTGTCCCCTTCCCCCTCTCCCTTCCCTTTGTCCCTTTCCCCCATCCTCCCTCCCCTGTGCCTCTTTCCCCCTCGTCCTCCCCTGTGCCTCTTTCCCCCTCGTCCTCCCCTGTGCCTCTTTCCCCCTCATCCTCCCCTGTGCCTCTTTCCCCCTCGTCCTCCCCTGTGCCTCTTTCCCCCTCGTCCTCCCCTGTGCCTCTTTCCCCCTCGTCCTCCCCTGTGCCTCTTTCCCCCTCGTCCTCCCCTGTGCCTCTTTCCCCCTCGTCCTCCCTGTGCCTCTTTCCCCCTCGTCCTCCCCTGTGCCTCTTTCCCCCTCGTCCTCCCCTGTGCCTCTTTCCCCTCTCCTCCCTCCCCTGTGTCTTTTCCCCCCTCTCCCTTCCCTGTGTCTTTTCCCCCCTCTCCCTTCCCTGTGTTTCTTTCCTCCTCTCCCTTCCCTGTTTTCCATGCGCACTGCGGCATATAAATTCTGTACATATAGTTTCTATAGTGCACATGCGCTCCCTCTGGAGTTTTACACACACTTTAGAAACTATATAATAGTGATTTCTGACCTTCCCCTTGATCCTGTCTTCAATTTTTTACTTGTAGGCAAAGCTTATTTGTTAGGCCCCCGTAAGTACTGAGAAAAATGTTCTGCGTATCTTTACCTTGAACTCTGAATAAAAAGCAGCTCCAGGAAGTTCCTTTTCTTCCATATCAGTATGTAGCCTTCTACACACCCAGTGGGAATGAGATAAAACCTTGTTTTGATTTGGAAATAAATATCTAATAAATCTAAACAATTTAATTCACTCCTCAAATTATTAATTAATTTGAGTATTGTCTATTTGTATTTAGTAACACATGAATATAATGTAATAGTGGATGATATGGGACTGAAAGAAGCCATTTGTTCTGGTTATTTACCTATATGTACGTATTCATGTAGTCTCTCAGGCACCAGCCCAATAGGGGCTTCCTTTGGATTCAGTAAGGCTCCAACTGCTAGCTACATGGGGCCTCTTGATTGGATGAGTTATCTGGGGATATATGAATGTTTTATTGTTTTTCACTGTACATAAATTATGTGTCATTCTGCAAAGCCAGATGAGCCATGTCTCAGGCTGTGCTTATTTATCTCTAAGGATCTTTTACCAAGTGTTATAATCCTGCTACCAAGGACCTGTAATCTCCTGGATTGTTTGGAATATGGTCGCTGTTAACTTCTTGGTGTAAAGGAGGAATCTTGATGGCAGCCTACAGAGCCTAACAAGCAAAACTCCAAGGATGTTTATCTCCCATCATGCATATAAAAACTTTTTTTCACTGTAAATAAAACTAAAATATATTGTTGGCAATGACTGACAGATAAACCTCTAATTAATTGATAAGTGGAAGAGGATAGGTTCAATATGTAGATTAAATTATGTAAATTACGTTTTTTAGATTTACTACATATTTATTTCCTGATCAAAATAGAGTTAATAGCCTTTCCATTGGCTACAAAATGATATGAAAGCAAAATAACTTCCCTGAGATGCTGTTTTACTCTTGCTCATTCAAAATGGCCATTTGTTTCCTAAAATGGGGATAGGAGAATCAGACAATTGTTTGTAAAATCTCCAGTCAGCCTAGACCAGGGATTATATCACTCTGCAAAATAAAGTGATACATTATTAGTAACCAGTATACAAACTAGAAACAAAAAACAGAAAAACACAATTTTACATGGAAGATGTCTTTACACATATTTTATTTTTACTAAAGTATATTGCAATGTTGTTTACGTTATTGCAGTAAGTTGGAGTATCCGCCTGTACCATCTCACTGGAAGACTTTCTTAGCTCTGTCATTTTAACAAAGCCAATTACATTAAGTCCTTTACTGTTTGTATTTAAAGCAGAGAGATTAAACATTTATCTGTGTTTCATTTACATAGTAAAAGAAATGTGAGACAATTCAATGTTTACAGATAGTGTATCCTATATAAGGACGGGCTCTACAAGCATTGGACGTTGTTTGGTATTTACAGGTGACCGTCATGAAATAAATGATTAGTTATGACTATCCATACATCAATAAACTAGTTGTTATTGGCCTTAAATGGCCATATTATCTCTCTACGGTCCTTTGAAGAAGGTATCTTAATAACTGGCAAAATATTTTTAGAAAGTGGAAAAACTAAATAGAACCTCTACATTTTTATCTTTTATATGCAACTAGAGAATTGCCCGTCAAAAAATGACGGCAATGAAATTGTAAGTGAGCTAATGCTGTTTGGTGTGTAATAATGAAATATGTAATACATTAATAAATGAATATACTTGACCTATTTTGAAGCATTGTGTTGAAGAGCTGGCAATCTGTTTTGATGTTGCTGCAGCATTAGTGGTGTGGAGCTGCTGTGTAAGCGCGTGGTGAATGTGTGCAGTGTAATAGTGTGCGTGCGCGAGACAAAACCGTTGGCGTAGTTGTGTACTTCCGCATTGGCGTAAAATGGCGGGTAATGTGTGGTATGCGTCTTAGCGGAATATCCGTAGGTGTTTTGTGGTGTTTTGCAAGTTTTTTGTGGTGTTTTGCGTGTTTAGAGTGCTGTAGCCTCGTTTTCGTTTTGTTCAGCGGCCATTTTTTCTGTCGCTTAGCACATTTTTTAGTGTCTAAACTCTTTTATTTTGAATGAAATGAAGGTGTAAGTTGTTTTTTTGAGGTCCTGGATTCTCCCTCTTGCTGTAGGTAAGCTTTTTATGTATGTGCTGTGTGTATTTATTGTGTTTTGAATTTTGTAATGTTCGCGAGTTGCGTCCGAGAGTTGCGAGGTCGTAATGTGTGTTAACGTGTCTCGTATGTTGTTTGCGTTGCGAGGTAAAGTTTGCGAGGGTCGCAGTTGGCGTGTCGTGTTGTTTGCGTTGCGACGTAAAGCCCTCGCATGCTCACAAATATATATGTGATTAGTAACTTGCCGGCCATAAATGATGGTATGATGCGCTCTCTGTGCCCTCTCTCTATGCCTTTTCTCTGTGCCCTCTCTTTGTGTCCTTTGTCTCTCCCAATCTTTTTATGTGCTCTCTGTCTCTCTGCGCACTGTCTCTGTCTATGTGCCCTCTGTCTCTCCCTGTATCCGCTGTCTCTTTCTGCCTCTCCCTGTGCCCTCGGTGTCTTCCCTCTTTCTTTCTCTGTGTCCTTTCTCTGCCCTCTCTCTCTCTGTGCCCTCTGTCTTCACCCTCTCTCTATGTGCCCTCTGTCTTCACCCTCTTTCTCTGTGCCCTCTGTCTTCACCCTCTCTCTCTGTGCCCCTTGTCTTCACCCTCTTTCTCTGTGCCCTCTGTCTTCACCCTCTCTCTCTGTGCCCCTTGTCTTCACCCTCTTTCTCTGTGCCCTCTGTCTTCACCCTCTTTCTCTGTGCCCTCTGTCTTTACCCTCTCTCTCTGTGCCCTCTGTCTTTACCCTCTCTCTCTGTGCCCTCTGTCTTTACCCTCTCTCTCTGTGCCCTCTGTCTTTGCCCTCTTTCTCTCTGTGCCCTGTCTCTGCCCTCTCTCTCTGTGCCCTCTGTCTCTACCCTCTTTCTCTCTGTGCCCTGTCTCTGCCCTCTCTCTCTGTTCCCTGTCTCTGCCCTCTCTCTCTGTGGTCCCTCTGTCTCTGCCCTCTCTCTGTTTGCCCTCTGTCTCTGTCCTCTCTCCCCATGTATGCGAGCCCGCAAGCGTGAGCAACAGCTTGCATGCTCACAACTATATATGTGATTAGTAACTTGCCCGCCATAAATGATGGTATGATGCGCTCTCTGTGCCCTCTCTCTATGCCTTTTCTCTTTGTCCTCTCTTTGTGTCCTTTGTCTCTCCCAATCTTTTTATATGCTCTCTGTCTCTCTGCGCACTGTCTCTCTCTATGTGCCCTCTGTCTCTCCCTGTATCCGCTGTCTCTTTCTGCCTCTCCCTGTGCCCTCGGTCTCTTCCCTCTTTCTTTCTCTGTGTCATTTCTCTGCCCTCTCTCTCTCTGTGCCCTCTGTCTTCACCCTCTCTCTCTGTGCCCTCTGTCTTCACCCTCTGTCTTCACCCTCTCTCTGTGCCCTCTGTCTTCACCCTCTCTCTCTGTGCCCTCTGTCTTCACCGTCTCTCTCTGTGGCCTCTGTCTTCACCGTCTCTCTCTGTGCCCCCTGTCTTCACCCTCTCTCTCTGTGCTCTCTGTCTTTGTCCACTCTCTCTCTATGCCCTTTCTCTGTGCCCTTTCTTTGTTTCCTTTGTCTCTCCGTCTCTCTCTCTCTCTCTCTGTGTCCTCTGTCTCTCTCACCACACATTATCTCTCTCTCTCTCTCTGTACCCTGTCTCTGCCCTCTCTCTCCGTGCCCTTTGTCTCTCCCTCTATCTTTGCCCTCTGTCTCTCTCTCTTTGTACCCTCTGTCTCTGCCCTCTGTCTCTTTCTTCCTCTCTCTGTGCCCTCGGTCTCTGCCCTCTTTTGCTCTGTGCTCTTTGTCTCTTTTTGTGCCCTGTCTCTGCCCTCTCTCTCTCTCTCTGCCCTCTGTCTCTGCCCTCTCTCTCTCTCTGTTCCCTATGTCTCTGCCCTCTTTCTCTCTGTGCCCTGTCTCTGCCCTCTCTCTCTGTGCCCTCTGTCTCTACCCTCTTTCTCTCTGTGCCCTGTCTCTGCCCTCTCTCTGTGTGCCCTCCTGTCTCTGTCCTCTGTGCGAATTCATAATGATTTAGCAGAAACTTGTGGAGCCTGCGCAGTGAGCACTGTCCAGGCGTTGCACATGCATTGCTCATTATTTTAGTGGATAAAATATTTACTGCAGGAATCTCTTTTCTTTTCTCATCAGATTTTACTGCTACTGATCATTAATCATTAATTACGGACAGTTGTAGCTGCCACATTCCCACTGTGCACAATCTTGCCGCGTCAGCACCCCCGATTGTACCCCTTTATTACTCAGGGACACTGACAAGGCCAGATTGCCAGGGTGGTTAAGTAACATTCATTTGATGAATTATTTGTTATTGTTTGTACTTGTAAATAATGACATATTTGGAGCCTCAACTGTGTCCTTTGGTGTTTTTGTCTCTACATAAAAAATAAGGTTTTGACGACTCACCCGGAGTTATTCCAGGGGGAAGTCTGTCCAAGTGCTTGATCCCAATTGCAGAAGATTCTGCTCCCCACTTGTACTCATAGCCAGTCATAAGGGGATCATGGAGAAAAAACATCCATGCGTTTGACTGGGGATGAGGGGTGTGGCAAAAAAGGAAGAGAGAGAGAGAATGGGAAAGAGAGTGCAGATGAGATAGGGACACTAGTACATAAAGGGTATGGGGAGAGGGGGCAGAGAGAGTGGTGGGTGAGAAGGTGAGATTGGTGAGGGGTGGTAGAGAGGGTGGACAAGGTGGAGAGAGTTGTGAGAGGAGATGATTCGGGTATGAGAGAGCGGTGATGAAGAGGCAAGAGATGCTTCCAAAGACTGGAGAAAAGGAGTAACGTTGTTGAGTATCAGGAGAATGGGTGAAAGTAGGTAAATGAGATGGACAGAGAAATTGGAGAAAGAAGAAGTAGAGAGGGTGAAGAGGAATGGTAATGGGGGGCACTGTGGAGTGAGATATTTAGGGGAATTCAGAGGAAAAGGCGAGAAGGGGAAGAGAGGGATTGAGGGAGACTTTATGGAAGCACTTACATTACCAGGGCACTCAGAAAGTGAATATAATCAAGTAACTGTAGATTTATGGGTTAGTAGTTAGACACAAACATGTTTGCTACCTATTTTCTTATTAGATATGAAACATTCATAATTGGCCTTTTTAAGGCTACTTGAGATTTTTTTGCTGTCAGATTTGAAGTTTATATATTTTTAGGTAAGACTATGGATTGTATATTTTATGGAATAAAACATGTTGGGAATTATTGAATTCTCTGGAGTCTGTGCCTTCAGACATTACATGATAAGTTGATGTAGATTGACCTTCTTTAACACATGGTGTATATATATATATATATATATATATATATATATATGGTACCTATCAAGTCAAGAAAAGCTTTTCTGTGCTCTTGTCTTGGTCATAAATAAATGTACTTCTATCCAAATGTATCATCCATGTACTCAGGAGATCAAAGGGATTAGTTATTAGCTACATTTTTATTAATTGTATTTTTTTATTTTTTTTTATTACTAGTTTTATTATTTTCTTTCCCATTTTACATACAACAAAAATAACAAATATACTGACAGAAGGCTGAAATTCTACTGAAAAACTATATAATATAGTATAATAAATAGTAAAATATTTCAATAAATACAAATATACTGACTGAATCCATGTCTAAACAGCTGTCTGCTAATGTTTCTGGTCTCCTGGCTCAGGAAAATGTCCTGGAAATCTGACATTGAAAAGGGTTAACAATGCTATGAATTTTTTTTTTTTTTTTTTTTCCGTAAAACATCCTATTCTCCCAAAATCTCGACTTTAAATGAATGCTTTTATATTGATTTTATAATCTTTAAGAAATTATTTTTGGATACATTAGCATCGTTAGCATCAATTTTTTTCCCATTCCAATGAGTTTGATTCATAATAATCATTATGTTTGAAACAAACTAATGTCGTTGAATACTATTTTGAAAAACAAGTATCTGCTATATACATCTTTATTCTTATTTAGGCAGAGGTACCTGTTTAGCTTAGCTGTCTTGAAGTTTATCTTTGTAGTCTCTGGCCAGATTCATGGAATTCTATCATGCATTTGTAAAGCAATAAATATAACTTGTCTGTGTGAGACGTTTCATAGATGATATTCGTCTCCTATGAGCATGATTGGTAGATGTTTGTAATAAAAAAAAATAATTAAATATATCCAATTCCTGGACATGGCAAAAGTCCCAATTGTGATAGGATAGTAAGGTACCAATAAAACTTTAATTATTTGCAGTTGGAAGTTGTTTACACAATGTGATTCAATAATCGAAAAACATCTTTGCATTTACTACATTTTGGTTGTCACTCAGCTCGAGATCCTTTTTGCAGACTTGCCCTGTTATCACTATCTAATGTTTTCATGATTGATGAGTTGGTTTCTTGATTAGTAGCTTGGTTCTGAGATGCCATATGCAAACGGAAACCATTAATTCAGTAATTAGGTATTTAGGTAGGGATTACAATTGCAAGCCCTTACTTACCTGTAACCCAACATTTTGACTTTGGGTTACATTTTTCTAAACATTTAGATGTATTTAATTGACTCTAACCTGTAATTACAGGCTCACATCTGGCACACACAAACCATGACCCCGTAAGTAGGATTTCTGGGGGCATGATCATGTGATCTGGCAATAATTAAGCAAGCCCGTAAGTTACTTTTTAGACAATAGTAAATGACTCATCATGACGTCAGTAAAACATGGAGGTTACAATTAACCTGCAATTGTAGGCTAAGCATTAATACACACAAATGCTTAATGTTTGTTGATAGGGTGGCACTCAGTTTTGAAACACATTAACACATCTGTTTAAGTCCATGTGGGTGGCTTGATATATTGATCTTGGAAATCAAGGGGTTAATATAACTGGAAATGTTAAAAATAATAATTTTTTTATTGCAGATTTACGAGCTTGAGACTGTTGTGCAGTTCTAATGCCTTTCATTGCTTTCCCAGTATTTTAAAGTACAGTAGTGTGTGTTTATTTACTTTTGCAGTTATACAAACAGGTTTTTAACCCACTTGCGAGTCCTATCTAGTACTCGTATATTTTTTTTTATACATTTGCGATTTACAGCTTTACTGGCTTGTTGATTTTTTGTAATTGAATATTGATTTCGTGTTTAGCACGGGTAACATTTACAGGCTTGAAAAACCAATGGAGGAGATAGGACAGAGTTACGTTTTTGACAACAGCAGTGTTTTTGAGCCTGTAACTCGCAATTGGAATGTGAATAGCAAAATCTGGCCAATGGAATATCAATAACATTTACAGGCTGCATTATGTGTTCTTGTAATTGCAATTTGGCCAATTGAATGAGGCCCTGGGTCTGGTAGGAGGATTTCTTGAGCTGAGAGAAATGTAAAATGTATTACATTCTGAGTTTTATTCTGTTACTGAATTATATTTTAATTATTACCTTACCATTCTACCATTATGTATGTTCTTGTGCTGCCTAGTTCCCACAGGTTCAGTCATAATGCTTCTTGCACTTTCTTCTTCACAACCCTCCTCCCAATTCCTCAGACTCTCCTCCTCCTTAGTGCCCCCACATCATGCCTCTCAAAGCATAACTGCTAATTGAAAAATAGTTCTCATTGGCTCCAAGATTGGACAAATATTCCAACTGAGGCCTTTAAAAACTTTTAAGACATATTTTGTTCATGACTGAGCTTAATGGATAATCTACTTGTTTGTCCTTAAGAATTAACTAAGAGAAGAAGTCAAAGAGAGATGTAATCAGTAGAATAAACATTAAGAAAACTTGCCCTGACATTTGCAAATTTCTTCAGTTTTCTACCATTTTGAGAAGAAATGCCCCTTAGGTAAGTTAGCAAAAATTCATAATTCGTTTTGGCCAATCACAGGCAGCTATAACATTGTTTCAATGACTGGGAAGTCAGTCTTTGCAACAACTGATGGTATAAAAACAAACAAAATATATGTTTGACTGAGAGCACAATTAAGCAGAAATAAAGTCATACAGCCCATTTTTAATTAGAAAAAGATGTTGTTACCTTTGCTGTGCACTGGTGGAATGCATGATACCTAAGTTGTGAGTGGTAGAGGGGCATTTACATTTGTGAAGAGATATGGTTGCATTGGATGATGCAAAATATCTGCTTCCGGGTCAATGAGGTGGAAGGGATTTGATGTTACTTTTAGTCTTATCCAATTATCTTAATAAAGTGTCTCTGCTATTTTCTCTCTCTCTCTCTCTCTCTCTCTCTCTCTCTCTCTCTCTCTCTCTCTCTCTCTCTCTCTCTCTCTCTCTCTCTCAATGGATTCCTGCAGTCTTCACAAATTTAGATTTTTTCCAAAAATATTTTATGTTTATGCCTTTTTTCCCTCGTTGTTCAGTTTTTTCCAACTCTCTGTGACCTCATGGATCGTAACACGCCAGGCACATCTTTATGTCCATAGACATGCCGATCCACTTGTTTTTCACGGCAGAGACACTGGAGTGTGCTGCCAGTTCCTTTTCAAGTGGGCCACAGCATAGAGCTCCCGGTATTCCTAGGTGGTCTCCCATCCAAGTACTGACCAGCCCTGCTTGGCTTCAGGGTGGTGTGACCTCTTGGTTCCCAAAGCACCAAATCCTAAACCACCAGGGAAGCCCCTCAGTAATCCTTAACCCAGATTAAATCTTTATATACTTTTCTAACACAAATAATTAACATTATTTATCTTTCTTGCCAAGTACAAGTCTTAAAAATGTAAACCAACTGGTAGATGGTTTTTATATGGAGTTACCCATTACATATAATAGTTGTGGTAATTGTGATTTGTTGTCAAGCAATGTTAAAATTTACGGGTTTGCGCATGCGCAATGAGTACCGTACCAGAAAGTTACGGGTTTGACGGGGGCTGCAATGAACACTGAATGAGCTCATTGCGAGACCCGTACATGACTGGCTTGACGGGATTGCAATGAGATGTGAGAGGGGAGGCTCCAATTGGCTTACGAGTTACAGGCCTCAAAAAAATTACTGCTTTAACGTCCGTCATTTTTTTTCAAGCCTATAACTCGAAAGCCGTTTGGGACTGCCAAAAATTAAGCCAATCCATTAGAAAATTAGCTTACAACCTCACACACAGCACAGGGGGAGAGGCAGGGAGCCATTTAACTCAGGTTGCAAGCTAATTTGCTATTTAACTGGCATTTTTTGCTAGTCTCAGAACGGCCAGGCGAGAGAAAAAATGGCGGCCGTAAAGCCGTAATTTTTTTTCCAAGCCTGTAAATTGGAAAACCATTTTGGGTCTTTGGGAGAATGATCAATTTCCCAAGCCCACAAATGGTTTCACACCCGTAAATGGAAACAGGAGCACAGAGAATGGAGACGGGGAGAAACATATTCAGTATTGGAAACACTCACAAGATTCCCTATCCCTAGAAAACAAAAGCGGCATTATTAGGATTACCTATATCAAATATATAAAACAACTCCTAATAAATCACACATTTTTAGCTACTAGAATTATCATAACTAAAATTTGGAAATCAGATAAAATCACAATAGATGAGTTAAAAAAGTAGCAATAGATAAACACAATGTACATGATATCTGCAGTTATAAACAAACATTAAAAAAAAATTATATCCTGTTAGAACATTTGGACACTGAAAATAGACAAAAATAAATTTAAAACATATGAACCTAAATAACTGAAGAAATAGAAGGGGAAAAGAAAAAAAAGAGTGAAGAAAAAGTAGAAAAGATAATAATTTCTTACATTATACCACTAACCCTTTTTTCCCCCTGTTGGTTTATTTTTTTCTTGATTTATCACTGTTAATGTTATGAAAAAATATATAAAAGAATAAAGATATTTATGTATTTATGTATATCTACAACATAATTCCCCTTCTGGAACGCTACCTTTTCGTGGTGAAGGGACATATGTACCTCAGTGAAGCTGTGCGCTATACCATATAGGGTCACGCAAGAGCTTCAGGTCATAGCAGAGAGGTCAGACAAATCACTGTCCCTGAAGAGGGAACTTGCAACCCACCCCAGTATCTTTGCCAAGAAAACCATATGGATAAGCACAACTAGAAACACAGACAGATGTGCCTGGCATGCTGCGTCCATATGGTCACTGAGAGTCGGACACAACTGAAGGACAGAACACAAACAACAACATAATTGTTAATTATTTGAATTTAGTTTTAATTACTATAAAATATGTTTGAAACTTGAATGCAGGTACCATCTCTGTTGAATGCCATAACCTTTTCTTTAGGCTACAGGCAGACTAGCCTTGCAACATGGAAGCTTCCATGACAAATCCAGACTCTTCTAATATAAGATTTTATAATAAAAAAAAAAAAAATATGGTCTTGATTTACATATCTGCTAATGTTGTTAGTTTGTTATATTTGTCATAGTACTTGGAATTAGATTTTCCAGGTACCTAACACCATTACTCAAAGTTTTAAAATTTGAAAACTGCCTTAGATAAAGCTGTTTATTTATAATCGGAGAAACGGTTGTCAGGCGATATGATAAGGGCACTGGGTGCACTCTAACCATAAGGATACTTAGTGTGCATTTCCCCAGCTGTGAGGTTCCCAAGTGGGCAGCTATCCACTCATACAGAGACAGTGGAATAGTGGTTACAGCCTGTAGCTGGAAGCCAGCTTTAATAGTATCTGGTATAGACATTGGATACCTACCCCAGTCTAGTGGCAACTATGTTTTTAATTTGTTTTTAATATTTGAGAGGGATATAGCCTTGGAGAAAAATACATAGGCCCTCATTCAATTGCAATTTGGCCAATTGAATAGGGCCCTAAATAAGCACATAACATATATTTTTTAAAGAAGTTTTTAGTTAGCAAGCATCTATCCAAAAGAAAGGTTTTCACTAACTAAAAACTTCTTTAATAAAAATATGCTATGTGCTTCTTTAGGGCCCTATTCAATTGCCCACATCGCAATTGAATGAGGCCCATAGTCTGGACCTGTGCCTGCTATTGCCAATCTGTGTGTATTTCTGACTTTTTTGCTAGGTTTTTTGCTATTTAGCGATTAATTAGAGCATCTAAGTACTAGAGCCTTCCAGGTAGGAGGTACCCTTCGAGTTCCTAGGTCTTCTTCTACTGCTGTCAGTCTTTTCCTGGGGTTTAAATAAAAAAAGTGCTTGTTGTGGAACCTAAGGTTGAATGTATATATTTTGGGACAGAGGTGAAATCTCTACAGGGACACTTATCACTAGTTGAACAACCTATTCCACCCTTTACAAGCCGTAATATTTTTTATACTTCATACCAGAATTTTACCATACAGGAAAATCTATTACCTCCTAGTACAATATGCCCCTTTGCTTATCCATTCTATTTTTAATTTATGCGACTTTGTTGTTACATATCACAAATATGTAAACATTTCTCAAACTTTAATGGTTTAATCTTAAAAGACTTCTCTTTGTCCCACTGACCAATTACTGGACAATTTGTTCCATAAGGATCTAACTACTGATGTCAAGAGCAGTGGGTTATGTTGCACAAAATACATCACATTAAAAAAAAACTTATTATACAGTAAAATATGTGTTTATGAATCCATCAATAAGTCCTATACACACTGGGCTTGTTATAATGAGCCCCCCTGGTCCCAGCCATGCCCTTTCACACTCCATTCCCGGGAGCCACAAATGCCACGGACAAGTTCTCCAGAGATTAAAACAAAAACTGACCTTTCAGTTGATGAGATGTAATGAATCCTAAACTAACTATCTATACTAATTAACTTGGTAACTGTGAAGCAGCTTGAAACAAGTGTGCAGATTATTTAAATGGACATGAAAATCATATTTTTCTTTGTTGTGTCAGATAGAGAGTATAAAAGTATAAAAACATATTCCGAAGTTTAACCAGCCAATGAGATCCAGACTATGCTCTCTGCATTTCCTGTTAGTTTCTTTTAAGTTTAAACAGGTTTTACTTAATATTTTTTTCATGAAATATATTAGCAGATAATAATATAATGAATACGAGGTGCTATTTGTGAGGGCTGTGAAGAAAAGAGATGTTGTGGTTGAGGTTTCCTAATAAACTAACAGATAACTTATTACCACTTCCCTGTAACTGCTGCACAGTAGCATGGAGTCCAGTAGCATGGAGTCCTGTTCAGCAATGAGGCAGCTACAGTGAAAGTGATAGTATGCTCTGCTATGATATTAAAGGGACATAAAAAATTCTCGATCTTGCTAGGAATTTAATATACCTATCTTTTTCTTTATCATTATTTTATCAGGAAGTGCTTAAATATATATGGCAGTATGGGATATCCATGTCTGATTGGGTGTCATATTAAATCATTTCATTGAGGACTCCTGTATATGTGTAATTCAAAGAACATTTGAAATCTCCTGTGTGAGCTCCACCCCCAAGGCACCTATGTAGGCAGAGCATTCTAGCCAATGAGCTGTGTGGAGGTGTGTCCTAACAAATCAGCAGTCAGTTTCATGCAGCCAGAGAGGGAAACGCATACATAGTTTTACCTGCTTCTGATTGGCCACAACTATGCTGGATTTTCAGGGGCGTTACTTCTCAAAATCAACTGCCCGAAACCTGAAGAAATTTAGCAAACTTTAGAATAAGTTTCTTAATGTTTATTTTGGGATTTTTTTCTTGCAAAAAATGTTTTCATATAGTACTTTACCCTCAGATTCATTTGTAATCCATGAAACGTCCATATACTTTTAAATGCCCTGGTTCTTTTTTTTTGCCTAAATTCTTACAAATCGTTTCCAATTGGTTTCTCTCCTCTGAAACTCATGAAGACATTATACTTCTTAGTACAGGAGCTGCACTTTCTCAAAGTAACCAATCAGTGGCGAGATTCTACAACATGCTGTTTGAGAGAGGTGACTGACAGGCTAATTTGAAACACGCCCCTTCACAGTCTGTATTCATGAACTACTGAGGGCCGACCCAAATAGATAAATAATGTATTATTTTAGGCAGCTTTTAAGCCCCTTTTAATAAAATAAAGTACACAAAAGTAAATATATATACACAGGTATACTATATTCCTAGTAAAATCCATAAATCTTCCCTATCCCTTACACAATATATAAAAGATGAGAGGATCTGAAGCTATTTTCAATGTTAGTTTACCGATACACTGCAAACTTTCTTTTAAAGGGATACTTACACACCAAGAGGAAGTTAGTTTCATCATAAAAGAACATTAATTAGCATAAAGCAGTCACACTTTTAATGCTGAATATCTCAGGAGTGATTTAAATCGAACTAAAAATATGGAACTCCTACGTTGTTACTCTTAGACTGAGTGCCCCTGGCTGTCACTGTTGAATCAGAATTTAAATTATTTGTTTGTGCGTTTTCTGACCCTGGAGTTTAGAATTCACATTTAAAGGGACTCTGTCATCTCAAAATGAAGCACTTGTTTAGGTTATTCTTAAAGAGCCAGAAAAACTGGCAATACATTGTAAGCCATTTTTACTAATTATTCCCAAGAAGGTCCTTATTGTTAGTGTTGTAATTTTATCCAAATGAACATCTCCGTAATACCAATTAGGATTAGAGTCTGATTGTCTCTGTGGTGGCCAAAACAACAACCCCAATGTTATCATGTAATTAGATCCTCACCCTTATTAAGTACTCTAAGTAAATAATGTGAATATCGAGCCACTCATTAACTTAAAGGAGCCAAACAGTTAATGCTTAATATCTCAGGAATTATTTACTGTATAGAAAAATGGTTTGTACAATGTATAGATAGTCTTTAACAATGTTTTAGATTAAATTGACTTTCTGTTGTCTTGATGTGGAGTTTCTTGTTTGTCCAGATATTTAAGTGCTCTAAAAATGCTCTCGTTTGCATGCCTTGAAATGGCTATTAGATTCTGCAGTACTGGTGGGGCAAGTTAAAGAATTTGACTCTGGGCCTTTATTCACTAATCTTCACTATAAGGTTCCATAAGGTTCAATGGCTGTATTCACTAAGCATGCCCTTATTATAATGAGGTATTTGAATTATCCTCTAACTCTCCATATTTTCCCCCATGAAATTCTACATATATATGTGATCTTATAATTGACATTTTGCAGTAAGAGAATTGAAAGTACACCTTACTGTAGTTCAGAAAAAACGTCACATGTTTGTGAAGAACAAACATTAGCAGCCGTGTAAGCCAGGAGCATACAATAATTTTAGAAGAAAATCTTAATTTTAACATACAGACAAATTAATTTTTTTTCGTATTTTTAAAAGTAAAATGCACTTCAGATGTTTGTTACATATGATACTCCAAGATGAGGACTTCCATAAGTGATAAGAAACCTTTTCATTTTTTATTATATCGGTTTACTTGTGTGATATCAAAGTGATTTCTCGTCTCTTCCATAGAATAACATGGGGATCAAACTTGACTCCCATTGCTAGTAAATAATAAAATAGAATCTTTATTTTTTTCCATTAAGCTGCCTCACTTATTTAAAAAAATGATCAACAACATAATGGATGGACATCAATTATGAAATGCATTTATCACAAATAAACAAACATTATTTATTTATTTAAATATGAAGATGCTTGTATGGCTTTATTGTATTATTCATTCACTTTCTCCATTCATATTATTATGACTGTAGTTTGGGAAAACACATCATATGTTTGTGATGTATATAACAAACTAACAGTATTAGCAGATATGAAAGTCATGTATAGACTGGGACAAAGAAATTACAGTTTCATAAACCTTCATATCCTTATTAAATATACATACTTATCACCATATCCTCTGTGGAAATAAAAGTAATAGGAGTAAATCACATCCAATGTGACTTAACAATGATTTAAAGATCAAGATATGGAGTAAAAAACAGGCATTTAAATTAAACAAACAAGAGACTGCTTTAGAGGAATACAAGGAAATCACGAAGGCTTGCAAAAGGGCTATTAGACTAAAATAGAAAATGAAAAGTTAATTGCAAAGTAGAGTAAGACTATATTATATTAATGGGAAGAAGGCGAAGAAGGAAGCTATAGGAACATTACAATGTGACACAGGTCATCTGATAATTAGTGACCAGGAAAAGGCAGATGAGCTAAATAGGTTATTTTCGTCGGTATACAAGGGAGGTACCAGTGGTTGGGACACTGCAACATAATGGGGCTACACTACCTTTGCCAAATAATTGGTTAACGCAGGAAGAAATGCAAAAGCGGTTAGAAAAAATAAATGTTAATAAAGCCTCAGGTCCTGATGGAATACATCCAAGGGTACTGAGTGAACTGGGCTCTGTAATAGCCAAACCATTATATCACAGGGTCTCTACCATGACTGGAGAAAAGCAGAGGTGATACCTATTTTTTAAAAGGAAGCATGAGCAAATCCAGGGAATTATAGACCAGTGATCCTCACTTCTGTACTGGGAAAACTTTTAGAAGGGTCAATAAAGGATAGTATACATATATACAGTATCCATGTGAACAACATGCTATGTAGGCATGAACATGGATTTATGAGGGATAGGTCATATCAAACAAATCTAATTGGTTTCTATGAGGAGGTTAGTAGGAACCTGGATCAAGGCAACTCTGTGGATGTAGTCTTTTTGGATTTTGCAAAGGCTTTTGATACAGTGCCACATGGAAGACTATTGAGCAAACTAAGGGATACAGGAATTGCCGTAAATATCTACTCATGGATTGAGAGCTGGCTAACAGACAGGAAGCAAAGAGTTGTTGTAAATGGAACATACTACGATTGGACCAATGTGATAAGAGGGGTTCCTCTGGGTTCATTTTTAGGTCCTCTGCTTTTTAACATATTTATTAATGACTTAGAAGTAGGATTGCAAAGTTTTGTCTCCATTTTTTCTGATGACACCAAGTTGTGCAAGGTAATTAAATCAGAGAATGATGTACTTTCCCCTCCAAAGGGATTTGTATAAATTAGAGAAATGGGCAACTAAATGGCATATGAAATTTAATAAAAATAAATGTAAAGTTATGCATTTGGGAAGGAAAAATAAGTATGCAATTTATAATCTTAATGGAGCAAAGCTAGGGGTATCCGAGATAGAAAGGGATTTAGAAGTCATTGTGGACAACCACCTAGGTAACAGTACTCCATGCCAAGCAGCAGCTGCATAGGCAAGTAAAATATTAGCATGTATTAAGAAGGGTATAGAAGCCATGGAGGCAAATATAATTCTACCACTATACAAATCTCTAGTACGCCCTCATTTGGAATATGTAATACAGGTTTTGTCTCCACTTAGAAAAAAGGGCAACAAAACTAATAAGGAGAGTTCAGGGACAAGACTATGAAGACAGACAAATCAAATTAAACCGATTTTCTCTAGAAAAAAGTATTCTAATACTTCTAAAAGTCTTTTTAAATCTCAACCTGGTGGTCCAGTTGTTAGGATTCTGTGCTTTCACCGCTGCAATCTTGGTTAAATTCCAGCCAGGGAACCAAGAGGTAACACCACTCTTGGCCTATTTTAGCTACCCGCAAACGATCTGCGGGTTACAGGCTAAAAATCCCTGCGGTTGTGAAAATCATAACTGAACCAGCTAAGCCTTTGATCTATTAAGCCCGCAATTGCTAAAATCTCAAATCGTTATTAAATTGCTACAATTCCTGAAGCCCGCAAATTTTTTCACACCCATAAATGACAAATGTAGCCAAAAATCCTACGAGTAATAGAGAGGACTCGCAACGGGGTTAAACACCTGATTATAGCACTGTAAATGCAAATAATCAATACTGCACTTTAAAAGACGGGGAAAGTGAAGAAATACATTAGATTTAAGTGCACAACAGTCTCAAGCTCGCAAATCTGCAATAAAAAAAAAAATGTATGTGTCATTTCTGTGTTATATCGATCCCGGCAATCAATGTGTTAATAGATATCATTGAATTTGCAGGTACTATAATAGTAGATTTATTGATTTTTTTAGATGGCAACATTTCTGGATCGCAAATCGGACCTCTAAACACTAATTGATTGATCTGTAACCTCCATCTTTTACTGACGTCATAATGACGGTCTCATTTTGAATTGGCTGTTTCTAAATCGGTAGTTATGGCCTTGCTTAATTGATCATGCTCTGAAATGCTACTTATGGGTGCATGGTTTACGGTTTAGGCTTTCGGCCAGGTAACTGCAGGCTTCATTATTTATTGCTATGTAACTGTTGCAAATTTAGGGCCTCATTCAATTGCGATTTGGCCAATTGAATAGGGCTCTAAATAAGCACATAGCATAATTTTTTAAATAAGTTATTAGTTAGTAAAGACGTTGCTTTTGGATAGAAGTTCACTAACTAAAAACTTCTTTAAAAAAAAATATGCTATCTGCTTATTTAGATGGCTATTCAATTGGCAAAATCTCAATTGAATGAGGCCCTTGGAGTTTAATAGGGGCTTAGAGTCTTTGGTGGTGTCTTCTGCTAATATTTATCTGGATTGGGTGGAGGGAGGGATTTGTTGACTCACTGATCAATTCACATCACATATATAGTTCCCAGCATTGCAGGCTTACCAAAAGTTGTTGGTAACGCAATGTTAAAACTGCGGCCCTCGCGAAGCCAGGCAATGAGCACCGAAGGTGCTCATTGTGCTGGTGGAGATGAGCGCCGTAGGTGCTCACCCCTATGTCCCGCGGGACAGGCAAAAAGGGACACAACTGCAAGGTTATGGGCTGCAACTGCGAGCCTTGCAAAGCGGGGCGGGACATTGCGGCCCATATCCCAGAGGCCTGCAAGACTACCTGGTTCCTGCCAGGGGACTCGCGATGAGCGCCCCAGCCTTGCATCACCCTCCTCCCTCCTTCCTCTCATCCTTCCTCCTCCTCCCTTTCCCCCTTTCCCCCTCTCCAAATGCCCCCCCCTCCCCCCACTTATCTTAATCAGCTGCTCCTCTCCATCGCGTCTTCAGTGTGGGGACCCAGCATATGCTAATGATGTGAAGCCACAGCCGGAAGACGCCATGGAGACCAGCAGGAGTAGCTGATCAAGGTAAGTGAGGGGAGAGGGAAGGGGGGGCTTCACTCACCCCCATTGTCCTCCTCCTCCCTGTCTCCCCTCCTTCTCCTGCTCCCTGCCTCCCCTCCTCCTTCTCCTCCTCCCTGCCTCCCCTCCTCCTTCTCCTCCTCCCTGCCTCCCCTCATCCTCCTCATCCCTGCCTCCATCCATCCTCCTCCCTTTCCCACTCTCTAATTAATCCCCCCTCTCCCCTCCTCTCACCTCACTTACCTTCATCAGCTGCTCCTCTCCATTGCGTCTTTAATGTCGGGACCCGGCATTTGCTAATGACGTGACATCATGTCATTAGCATATGCCGGGTCTCGACATTAAAGACGCAATGGAGAGGAGCAGCTGATGAAGGTAAGTGAGGTGAGAGGGAGAAGGGCAAAGGGAGGATAAGGGAGGGAGAGAAACAGACACAGGGGAGGGAGGGAGGGAAACAGACGCAGGTGAGGGGGAAGAGACATGGGAGGGGATGGAAGAGACACGGGAGGAGATGGAAGAGACACGTAAGGGTGGGAGAGACACAGGGGAGGGGATGGAAGGGACACACGGGAGGGGATGGAAGGGACACACGGGAGGGGATGGAAGGGACACACGGGAGGGGATGGAAGGGACACACGGGAGGGGATGGAAGGGACACACGGGAGGGGATGGAAGGAACACACGGGAGGCGATGGAAGCGACACACGGGAGGCGATGGAAGCGACACACGTGAGGGGATGGGGAGGGGATGGAAGCGACACGGGAGGGGATGGAAGCGACACGGGAGGGGATGGAAGCGACACGGGAGGGGATGGAAGCGACACAGGGGAGAGGCTCACGGTGAGCGCCAAATGTGCTCACATTGGGTGGCAAACAGCATTGCCAGCATTACAATTATATTGCCGTCATTTTTGATGGGCAAGTCGCTAGTACATTTATATTGTGCTGTATAGTTAATTTTGTGATTCGCCAACAAAATGGTTAAATATGTGCCTTTCAAGGTAAATATATAATCTGTTATTTTGCTTGTGGATGAAAACTAACTTTGCATTGAAATAAGTATTTGCTGCAGAAGCCTCTCAGGGATTTGTAAGTTAAACTATTTGCATAACTGCTTGGGAGAGGAGTAATGGTTTTGTGTTTCCTAGACAATGTAAGCAATAAAAAATAAAATAAGCAAATGATTAATATATATTCTAATATTCCAAACCCCAAATAGAAGCATACAACTGTCTTCTTTAATAAACACAATATGTTTTGCGTGTGAAACATACATTTCTTAGATTTAGTCAATTAATCAAAGAAGGATCTTAGATGACTCTGGTAGTCTTTTAAATCCATTACAGAAAATTAAGGCAGTCGGAGGGAGACCCCTTAAATCAGTTAAAATGTTAATAAAAAAAAAAAAAATATATATATATATATATATATATATATATATATATACATACATATATATATACAGTGGATATAAAAAGTCTACACACCCCTGTTAAAATGTCAGGTTTCTGTGCTGTAAAAAAATGAGACAAAGGTAAATGTAGACCTTTTGGTAGCCTCCCAGACCAGTTTTCTTCGCTTCTTTTCTTCAATTTTGGAGGGAGCTCCAGTTCTTGGTAATGTCACTGTTGTGCCATATTTTCTCCACTTGATGATGACTGTCTTCACTGTGTTCCTTAGTATATCCAATGCCTTGGAAATTATTTTGTACCCTTCTCCTGACTGATACCTTTTAACAATGAGATCCCTCTGATGCTTTGGAAGCTCGCTGTGGACCATGGCTTTTGCTGTGGGATGCGACTAAGAAAACTTCAGGAAAGACCAACTAGAGCAGCTGAACTTTATTTGGGGTTAATCCGAGGCACATTAAATGATGGCAGGTGTATGCTGACTCCTATTTAACACAATTTGGAATGTGATTGCTTAAGTCTGAACACAGATACATCCCCAGTTATAAGAGGGTGTGCAGACTTATGCAACCACATTATTTTTCTTTTTTCTTTTTCTTCCCTCCACCTAAAAGATTTCAGTTTGTTTTTCAATTGAGTTGTACATCACATATAATAGATGTCAAACTACGAATCGTCGTCACGCTTTGCAAGCTTGCGAAGCGATCTCGCAAAAATTGCGTCCCTCGCAAAGCAAGGGATGCAGTTCGGGCCGCAAATGCGAGGGGCCGCATTTGCAAAAGGTGGAGGCTCCAACGTCGGCTGCAATGAGCCGAAGGCTCCATTTGCGGAGATGGAGGCTCTACGGCGCCTCACAAGCGGTTACAAACACACACAGAACGGGACTTTGAAAAAAGAACATTACAAACTCACAAAAATACGACCTTAACGGCCGAACCGCGCGCACCTCAAAACAAAAAACAAAAATACAGACAAAAATTACATAAAAAGCTTACCCGCTTGTATATAAATAAATTAGAAAACTTGGAGTCTAAGACCATAATGAAGCCAGAAAAATGTTGTAAAGCTAGTTTTTATTTATGAAATAATAAATGTTTGAAACCGCCCTTGCGAGTACTATTTAGTAATAAATACATTTTGACAGAAACGTGATACTTTTTTCAGTTGCGAGTCAGACTTTATTTGAGAGCTAGAGCTACAGGTCTAATAGAATATCGATTTTGTGTAACTTTTTAATTATTTAGAGCTTATAGTATTCAAGTGGTGCTAAAACCAATGGAGTTCTTAGGCCTGTTATGATTGTGGGCGAGGAACTCGTAAACAGATTATGAGTAGCTAACAGAATATGTGGCAATATTAAAAGCAGCTTTAAGTGTGTATAAATGTACGAATTGGACAATACAATAGGGACCAATATTAGCAGTGTGTAAGCCGTGGGCATAAAAAAGAAATTTCGGCCTAATTATAGGAATCCATTTTGTGATTGTTACATCACTTCCTCAGAGCTGAATTATTAGCGTGTGTATATTGGCTCTCTTTGTGGTGGGGAAGGAGGAAAGAATAAGCCTTCCCCTCATTGGCCCAGAGGCAGATTCCTTGCTTCAGGAAATGCAACCATATCTCTCCATAAATGTAAACAACCCTTTCACACACACTCAACTTCCACCAGGGCTCAGCAGACAGTAAAAATTATTATTTTTTCAATAAAAGCTAGCTTTATGACTTTTTCTGCATAATTATGCTCTTTTTTTTCCGTTGTCCAGTGGTCATTTATCAAACGTGGGTTACAAACTAGAATTACACATGTGCTTCTAACCGTAGACATTTCACATCCGTTACATAAATGTCTACATGCACCACTCCGGATGTGTTCTTGGCATTGAATTATTGTTAAACCTGCTTTTCCTCTATATGATAAGCATTGTTTGCGGAATATACAGGATTTGTTGAACAAATATGACTGGGAAGGAATTGCCTCTGAAATTCATACGATCTATGTACTCCTGGCCCGTGTTGGTGATTTTCAAGAGAATAAAACGAAAAAGTACCCCTAAATTACTATATTTAAATATATTTTTTAAACAACCAAGTTAAAAATAGGCTAAATTAATTTACAATGTAAAAAACACTGCCATTACTTTTAATACCCTTTATATGTAATTGGGTTGCAATGGAATCTACCATTTTTGTTTCTGTTAATCTACTTCTTGTGGTTTTGTTGTTGTTCAGTCCTTCAGTCGTGTCCAACTCTCGGTGACCATATAGACACAGCACTCCAGGCACATCTGTCTGATTCTGGTTTTCCATATGTTTTTTTTGTCAAAGATACTTGAGTGAGTTTTCATTTCCTTCTCCGGTGGGCCACGATTTGTATGGCCTCTCTGCTATGACCTACATGGTATAGCTCACAGCTTTATTGAGGTACACAAGCCCCTTCACTCCAGAGGGGTCTTGAGGTAGGAGGAAGCTTTGAATACACAGGAAGCTTCTGTCTGTGCAATAGGAATGTGGCACAGTCCTGTTCTTTCACCAGGACAAATAGAAAACATACCTAACAAAGTATTAAAACAAAATAAAACAATACGCTCTGAAAAGAAAAAAGAGCTATGTGGTCAAGAGTATTTTACATATAAAATTCCAAGAAATTACTTTTTTTTTTTTTTGCTTTCTAAAAAGATTTTTGCACATTATGAATTTTAGTTATTCAAAAGACCAAATCGAAAACATAGGACCACAATGTTTCTTCTTGTTGCAATTTGTTAAGCAGACAACATTTATATTAATTCTGCAAATATGAAAAGAACAGGCAGATGCAATATAAGAAAGATAAATGTAAATGTTATGAATTTGTGAAGATAAATAAGTATGCAATGTATAATATAAGTGAAACAAATCTACGGTTGTCCGAAATGGAAAAGGATTTAGGACAACCATCTATTAACAGTGCTCAATGCCAAGCAGCATCTGACAAAGCAAGTAAAATATTAGCATGTATTAAGGGTCTAGAAGCCAGGGAAGCAAATATAAATCTGTGACTACAGAAGCGCCTTACCATCATTTAGAATATGTAGTACCATGTTGGGCGCCACTTCAGCAGGACATTGCACAGCTGGAAATGGTACAAAGAAGAGCAACATAATAGGTGAATGAGGGGAATAAAAACTAGATCAGAAGTTTTAAGGGCAATTTACCTTACTGTAAGTGCTCTTCATGCTGTGAAAGAATATAAGATCTACCGTATTTTTCGCCCTATAAGACGCACCGGCAGATAAGACGCACCTAGTTTTTAGAGGAGGAAAACAAGAAAAAAAAAATCTGAATCAAACACAAATACACTTTACACACAGATACACACCTACATTACACACAAATATATATATATATATATATATATATATATATATATATACACATACATACATATACATACACACATAAATATACATATACATACATACATATATACACACACATACATGCACACATACACACACATACATACACACACACACACATACACATACATATCCATATACTGCAGCATTTGGGAGCATTTGGGAGCCCTTGACCCTCCCTGACCGTCCTGATCCTCCCTGACCCCCCTGATCCTCACCTTTCTTCTGATCTCTGCCATCTTGATTTCACCCCAGCGCTTCCTACCAGCACTCCTCGTGTACTGCAGCGTTGCGTGTGTGACGTCACTAGGACGCACCGGCCGACGCGATGCTGGTAGGAAGCGCTGGGGTGAGATCAAGAGGACAGAGGCAGTTTGAAAAGGTATATTCGCCGGATAAGACGCACCAACTTTCCTCCCCCAGTTTTGGGGAAGAAAAAGTGCGTCTTATACGGCGAAAAATACGGTATGTTAAAATTATATTTTTTTTTTCTAAATTACACTAATAACAGTTAAAAAATCAAAAGTCTTATGTCTCTTTACAAACACACAAAGAACGTTCCATGATTAATAACATATGCTGACACTGTGCGGTGAAGGCTCAGTGAAGTCAAAGATGTATACATTTTTCTCTGCACTTAGGAATACTGCAGCAATCCGTTAACCCACACGAAACATGTTTAGGAGTTTCAAGCTTCCCTTTCTCTGCACAGATGAATTTGTGAAGGGTTAACTTTTTTGTCTTATACTTACTGCACAGAGCTGTCTGGTAACAGCCATTGAAACAGGTAAACAGAGATTGAATTAAACATTTCACAGAGAAGATACATGTATCTCAAAAAATATTTCAATATCTTTTTAAAAGATCCTTACAGTGATTTACTTTTTTTCTTTACCTTCCTCTGGATTAACTAATTAACAATTCATTCAGAGGGATCAGATAAGAATTGTCTTTTTGCAACCTCAATTACTATATCACAATGTAGACGTTATTCTGTGAAATGTCTCTGCTTTGGCCAACAAGTCCCGACCTAGAGCAGCACATCTACATGGGAACACCACACAGAAAAGCATATGCATTGTAATTTACATTGGCCTTTCTTTCTCTAAGTATTTATACAATATATATAAATACACACATATGCACTTATTCTTCAATATCTGTGGGTGTTGTAATCCTGGGATGGCAACATAACAAAGGGAAAGTAAGAGGTGTAATGCAGAGATATGAAACACTTTGGAGTTGGCATAACCAGCATAATCCGTAAATATCTATTTGGATTACCACCTAGAAATGAGTTAGTAAACCATATGTAGTTATCTTGAACTCTAAATGTGATTCTCTAAAGAGGAACTTTTACCTAAACAAGTTACCGTATATACTCAAGTATAAGCCGAGTTTTTTCAGCCCTTTTTTTAAGGCTTAAAAAGACCCCCCCGGCTTATACTCGTGTCTCTCTCCCCCCCCCCCCCCCCGTGTCTCTCTACCCCCCCGTGTCTCTCTACCCCCCCGTGTCTCTCTACCCCCCCCGTGTCTCTCTACCCCCCCGTGTCTCTCTACCCCCCCGTGTCTCTCTACCCCCCCGTGTTTCTCTACCCCCCGTGTCTCTTTCCCTCTCCCCTCCTCATTCTAAACCCCCCCTCCTCACTTTACCCCTCTAAATACCTCCCCCTCTCCCTTTCCCCTCACTTACCTTCATCTGCAGGCTCCTCTCTCCTCCAGCCTCCATGCTCCTTCTGGCGTCTTGACCCGGCCAATGCTAATGACGTGGCGCGCATGGGATGTCACATCAGTAGCATATACCGGGTGTCGGCACCCGGTATACGCTAATGACGTGACGTCACATGCGCGCCACGTCATTAGCATTGGCCGGGTCAAGACGCAGGACACCTGGTATATGCTAATGACGTGACGTCACAGGCGCGCCACGTCTTTAGCATTGGCCGGGTCAAGACGCAGGAAGGATCGTGGAGGCCGGAGGAGAGAGGAGCCTGCAGATGAAGGTAAGTGAGGGGAAAGGGAGAGGGGGAGGTATTTAGGGGGGTTTAGAATGAGATGGGGGATTGAGGAGGGGGGTTGAGGTTGAGGAGAGGGGTTGAGGTTGAGGAGGGGGGTTGAGGTTGAGGATGGAGGTTGAGGATGGGGGGGTTGAGGATGAGGAGGGGGGTTGTGGTTGAGGAGGGGGTTGAGGATTTGGAGGGGTTTGAGGAGGGGGGTTGAGGATGAGGAGGGGGGTTGAGGAGGGTGATAAAGGAGGGGGGGAAGAGACACAGGGAAGGGAGAGGGGAGAAGAGACACAGGAGAGAGGGGGACACAGAAGGCACAAAAGGGACACAGGGGGCAGCACATTTCACACCCTCGGCTTGGTATTTTGTGGTAAAATAGGTGCCTCAACTTATACTCGGGTCGGCTTATACTCAAGTATATACGCTATATGTAAATATATATTTGAAATGTTTGGAAGATTTGCCTTTTATCATGTTCTTCTTGACTGTTGTGCATTTTATATGTTGTTGGTGACATATTCTGAGCATATAATGTTATTACTGTTGCTATTCTGAGCCAGTCACATTAATGTTTTTGAATCACATGTGTCAACAATGCTAAAGAGAAAGGAAAAATGAGAGCAAGTTATAAATCAAGTTCAATGTAATATATTAAGCTATCTAGAAGAACATTTATACAGTGCCCTCCAGAATTATTGGTATACTTGGTAAAGATGAGCAAAAAATTATAGGATAAAATTTCAATCAACTTGATCAAACAATGAAAATATGAGATAAATTTAGACTTTCAGTGAAATAAAATTATTCAGGTGCCCCTATATATAGTACTTTGTTTTCCTTCTCTTTGAGAAGATAATAGCACTGAGTCTTCTCTTATAATGACGGATGCGGTTGGAGAACGCATATAAAGGCATCCGTGACCATTCCTCTATATAAAATCTCTTCCGGATCCTTCATAGTCTTTGGTCTTCGTCTGTGGAATCTCCTCTGCAGCCCATCTCACAGGTTTTCAATAGGTCAGGGGACTGGGATGGCCACTGCAGACGTTTGGTTTGGTATTCAGTGAACCGGCTGGACGGTTGAACACCACGGCCCTTTAGAATTGGCCAAATTGCAATTTAATAAGGCTGATAGTGACCCCAACATGCAACCAGCTGCTGCAATTGTCCAACTTTGATCCTTGGAAAAAGTTATGCCTCTTGAACCATCCACAACACTGTGTGGTGGCAAAATACACTTTCATCCTCTTCCAGGCTGGTTCATCACAACTCCAATTGTCTGAAAATTCTTAATTATTGCCCTTATAGTGGAGATGGCCATTTCCATGTGTGTAGCTTTTTTTTCCACAGCCTGATTTATAAAGATGAACATAATTTTGTTTTTTTAAATATAATTTATGCATTCTCTGATGTTCTCAGTGATGATTGATGCCTAAAGGTGTTTGTCCTGTGCATCGCCTCATATCTTTACACCAAGGAAACTGGAAGTTATTGATGACCACCTAAGATATCCTCAGTAAGAGTGGGAATACATGTCAATTAGATTTTTTTTTTTAATAAGGATTTTTTTTTCTTTCAATCATTTTAATTTTATCCATGTAAGATCAAGCTGCTAAAAAACAGAATTTTTTAATATTCTTTCTTGCTCATCTTTACCAAGGGTCTTTACCAAGCGTCCCAATAGTTCTGATGTGTGCTGTATCTCAAGAATTTACATAAAATGTCTCGTACCACATAAGGGAATTTATAAAGGACAACTGCAAGTTGAAAAAAAATATATATGCTTGAAAACTAAATCTCAGGTAAAAATAATAGAGCTAGCTTTTAATTAGAAAAATATAAAATTGTGATGCCTCTGCAAGACCCTTAAGCGGGATCCATTATATATTGGCAGACGCTGTGTGTGTGAGAGGGGCTTTTACATTTCTGGAGATGTATGGTTGCATTGAATGATGCAAGGTGTCTGCTTCTGGGCCAATGAGGGGAAAGGGGTATGAGGTTAATTTCAGTCGTATTCAGTTATCAAATAAGGACTCTGAACTTCCACCATCCCTCAGTCCACTGATCACTGCAAACACACAGATAAAGGACAGCCTCCTGGGCAGATTCTCTCACACCCTCTGGGTGCCTGATGTTGGGTGGAGAGAGGCAGATCTGCTGAAGTCTGAAACAACACATTTCAAATGAAAGATTTAAAAGCTACATTTATCTTTTTTATAATACTGAGGAAATCAATTATTAAATGATGAAATAATATTGTATATTATATATATATACATTGAAATAAATAGTATTTTGCTTTTTTAACAGGAGAATCAAGCCCATTAGTTCAAAACTTAAATAACTTATATATCTTTTTTTTCAACTTTTTTATGTTTTGTCAACAAAGGCTGAACTAGATGAAATAATTAAGCAGAATGTGTACTTATTAACATAACAACTAAACAAAAAATCCACCTTTTAACAACTGCCCTTTGGATTTCAGGTTGTCAATTTTAAATTGTCCTACTGCTAATAAATACAGGGAGTAAAATTGCCATAATTACAATGTGTCTGCCTGAAATGCTCCCATTTCCATTAGTGGCTAATTAAATCCTTTAGTGAGGCTGTAATCAATGTTGCAAGCGCTATTACATCCAGTACCAAATAAGCTGGATTTTATCTACACATATTTATTGTTGTGAAATTTTAGCATATTTTAGGAACAATCCTGATAAGCTGTTGTTGCCTAAAACTGTACAAGAAATGTGTATAACATAATAAAATGATTCTTTGACTTGCTGATTACTATTCTGATGCTTTATTACCGATGTAATAATGAAATCAGCAGCTCTAGAATAACTAGAATATTATATATATAATGCTCTGCTTCTTCATTTAAATAACTAATGTCTTTTAGAACCCCACACACATAGTTGTAAAATATACAAGAAGCAAAACACATTAGCAGCTACTTAATCCATGAGCATAAAATATTTTTAAAGGAAATCTTAACTTGTGAAGACTATGTGCATATACAAAATTCCCATCTTGTCTGACAAGCACGTGCTGATGGTGTAAACTTGAGACATGTACTAATCTACTGAACAGAAGAGTAAGGAGAAAGCACAGTGGCCACCAGAGGAATTGGATTTTTTTTTTTTCAGAAAACAAAGTTTATGAAATTGTTTGGTGTAATTATGAACGTACACACACACACACACGTTTGTAAATATACATATTGAAACAAATAAGTGATTCAAATTTCGAGATTTGCTAATAATTTTCTTAAAACAATATTCTTGTTAGTTGATATTTAACCTGTGGTTACATGAAACATATATATTGTGACAGAGACCCCGTTTAACGCTATCCCTATCATGCTATCCCTATCATGATGTTGAAATAATGCTGTGTTTGCCCACCATTCATGGGTGTAGGAACTGGGGGGGGACAACCCTATCCCTATTCACCCTATGTTCAAATTATCATGTTTAACGATATTTCATTTAGGACTTGGTCTTCCAGGAACACATCTACAATAGTAAACTGGTTGATTGAGATAAAGCGACAAAGATGTTTACACTAAATGAGGTCAAAAGGCTAGCAGAATAGCGCACGCCTCATGGTTTGTATGCTTATGCATTGGAGCAATTCCAAATAGTGTGCAGAGACAGATGGATTTTGAGGTCTATGGACGTGCTTTGCCGATGGCTTGTAAGCTGAGACTTTGGCTCTTCTTTCTCGAGTTTTGGCATTTATGTAGCGCGCCCTCTTCTGGCATCTAATACAAATTGTTGTTAATCTTATTGGCTGCCCTATTGTAAATTGGACTTCATTCCTTTTTCTATCCGTTCTTGGAATCTTTCTGAACACTTTATTTTTAGCATGGCCACTATTGGCGTGAAGGTAGCCACTGTTGGTTTGGTGTATATTTTACTTAGAGCTGTCTCTACTTTTCCAAGAACATTGAAATATAGTCAGCACCCTGTAACTGCCTAGTTACAGGAGCATTTTGACCGGGCTGGGTGCTGGGTAGCCATTGGTTAGGTTAAATTTGGGGGAGGGGTTTGTCAGTTTATATAGGGGGGTAATTTCCCGCCTGGGAGCACTTAACTGATAATCAGAGCAGAGCTTGCATCTGATTAAGCAATGTCTACAGCAAGCGTGGAGTCCTTCATAGCCCAACTCAGGAGCCAAGCAGAGGAATATGGCCATGAATGGCTACAGGAGCTGATGGCTAGGCTAACAGAGAGTGGCCCCGCCAGTGGCCCAGAAAGTAATGCAGCAATGGACACCAGGACTCATGCTGGAAGAGAAGGGCGTCCAGCAAGGTCAGCAAAGCCTCCCAATAGGCTTAGCCCTGAAATAATTACCCCCAAGAAGAAAGGAAGAACGGGACCCGCAAAAAGGACGGTTGCAGTGACAAGAGGGGCGCAGCTTTCTGTGAAGAGCCCAGGGAAGAAGAGAAAAGGAAGAGCTACTCACCGGAGTCCTGCCGGCGCGTCAACGGGACCTGGTGAGCAGCTGCAGCAGCAGGAGGCGTCCGAAGGACCTGCGTCGGCGGAGGAGGCGGAAGAACACGCCACAGGAGGTGAAGAGGCAGCGGAGATCAACGCGCCGACGAGGAGCCGGCGTGACGTCATCGGGAGGAGGCGGCCAGCCGGTAGGGAGCTGGCGCAGCTGTCTGACGGGAGGTCTGAGCAAGGAGCAGGCACAGGCACAAGGTCGGCGTCGCTGAGGTCTGCAGGGCGATTAATAAGCCCAAGGGGGTACCAAACAGGTGAGGAGGAGAGGCAAGCTAGTAGTAGCAGACAGGGGACAGTGAATGGGAGGAGGACAGCAGGGTGCAGGGTTCTAGGAAAGGGAAGCACAGACAGTAGACAGACAGTTCAGCAAGGGAGGGTGCAAAAAAATGTGCAGGGCAGCTTGTGCAGAGATGGGCTGTCAGCCTCAAAAGATCTTGCAGTGGTGGATTTTATGGAGGAAGTAGGAGGAGTAGAATTGTGGGATTCCAGCAAGGAAGGGGTGGAAGTCAGCAGTTTTCCAGGTAGCTTAGATTTAGGATATAACATGGAGGAAGTGTCAAGTGTGAGTGAAGAGGAAGAGGAGTTTCAGCGTGAAGTTAGGTTTGTGTCTACGGCTGCTGTTCCTGCTTTGTTGTGTCCTGTTTCCACATATGCTGATCCGGATGAAGGGACATCTGCCAGGAGCAAGTCACAACCGGGTGTGCAGAACAGACGGCGGCAGGATTTTGTAAGGTCTTCACCGGCGCATGAACAGTCCCGATCGTCCGGCTCAAGGAGGCGAGTTGAAGCAACAGGAGACAGAGTGGAAAAAGAAAGGAGTGCAAGTAGACCATCCGAATGCAGAGAGAGGAGGTCGCCGGCGGGTGCATATCGGCAGAGCAGAGGGTATAATTCACCGAGCCGCAGGAGCAGAAGAACGCCCTCCCCCAGGTGGAGGTCAAGGTCCAGGCAGCGGTCGCCACTGCATGTTCGAAGTGGAGGTGAGCATGAAAGGGATGAAAGAGGGAGGCGATCTGTTTATCCTCGTTCCAGGTGCAATAAGGACACAAGAGAACGAAAGGACCAGAGACTGCCTTCCGGGGAAGACCGGAGGGTAAAACAGAGCACAAGAAAGGAGGCGACGCCAGACAGGAGCAAGCAACTTCCCTTCTCCGGACAAGCAGGAGAACGGAATGAGGCGACCATCCCAGCGGCCCCGACAGCTTTCGCGCCAGCAAATGCCTGGAGTCATACCACAGGTGAATTTCTAGACACACTACATACACATCCTGACAACACACAAGTTAGTTTAGTCAAGGCGGTAGCTCAATTAAAAAATTTATTGTCACAGATGGAAAAGGGAAAAAGCTTGGGACCCGCTTTAGCATGGGTGGGGCATGAGAGGGCTATCAATCCAGGGTTAGGGGCGGTTCCTTTAATAGATATTACTGAAAGGGGTACAGGCATGGAGGCAGAGGTTACTGGAGGTGGGGAAGTGCAGGAAAAAGAGGTTTCTCCAGCAGCTATTAGGGTAGCCGACACAGTCATGAATAAATCAGCACTGTGCTCAATTGGTCCTATCGGAGAACACGTAGCGAAAGAATTGAAGGAAAGGATTTGGAAGCGGGAGTTCATAGAGATATTCTCGCTTCTCCCGCTGGATAATTTCATAGAAGTCAAGGCAGATGATAAGAAGGATGAAGGAAAGAAAGAGGAGGATGAGCGTAAGCGCAGATACAGGAAGATTCCCAAGACTTTTAGTAACTGGTTGCAGGCCTATGTTATATTTGCCAGTATAGTGGGGGAGCGTAATCCGGAATGTTGTTCAGCATTGTTTTGTTACCTGGATGAAATTGAAGGCATCCATAGGACTTACGGCGGCTTAGCTTGGTGGGCGTACGATGAAAAATTCCGTCAGAAGTTGGCTGTTAGGCCATCCATGCAGTGGGATGATAGGGATATGGGTAGTTGGTTAAAAATAGTAACACCTTTGCGGCCGGCGGTTGGGGCGGCCCCAAAACCGGCGGTAGCTGCTAGTGGTAAAAAAGGGTATTGTTTCGCTTATAATGAAGGATCTTGCAGTTGGGGTGGTTCTTGTAAGTTTAGACATGAGTGTTCTGAATGTGGCACGGGTCATCCTCTTTTTCGCTGCTTTAAGAGATCAAAAGGTCAAAAGGCGGGTGAGTTTGGACAAAAAGGGGGAGAGCCCGGTCCGGTTAGAAAGGATGGAGTGGTGGTTAAGGCGCTACGCCAGTAGGGTTGCTTCATCAGAGGACGCTAGGTTGTTGCTTAGGGGTTTTTCGGTAGGTTTTTCTATCCCATCGTTGTTTTCAGCCCCGTTGGGGTGGCCTAGGAATTTAAGATCTGCTAGGGAGAATCCTTCGTTGGTTTGGAGCAAGTTAATCAGTGAAGTTGAAAAAGGTAGAATGGCAGGTCCTTTTGATGAGGTTCCGATAAAAGATTTGAGGATATCACCGTTGGGCCTGGTTCCTAAAAAGGAGCCGGGTTCATTCCGGCTTATTCATCATTTATCATACCCCAGGGGCCTATCAGTTAACGATGGGATTGACAGGGAGTTAGCCTCGGTTTCGTACGCTTCAGTTAAACAGGCGGTTCAGTTAATTAGGAGGGCTGGTAGAGGGGCTTGGTTAGCAAAGGTTGACATAAAGTCGGCTTTTCGGTTACTCCCGGTCAACCCGGATTCCTTTCATTTGTTGGGATGCCAGATTGGGGGTAAGATTTTTGTGGACCAGTGCCTTCCGATGGGCTGTTGTATATCCTGCTCATATTTTGAGAAATTTAGTTCGTTCTTACATTGGGTCATCTGCGTTAAGACGGGTTTGTCTTCTGTCGTGCATTATTTGGACGATTTTCTTTTTATCGGTTCTGCTGAGTCCCGGGATTGCATCCGGTTAATGCAAGGTTTTCAAGAGTTGGCGGGGGACTTTGGCATTCCATTGGCAGAGGATAAGTCTGTAGGTCCGTCTCACATTTTGTGTTTCCTTGGTATCCAGCTGGACACTGTCAAACTAGAGTGTAGTCTTCCGGGAGATAAAATCGCAGACTTAAAGTTAAGTGTGTCAGTGGCGTTGGGAGCTAAGAAAGTTACGTTGAAGTCTTTGCAGTCCCTGCTCGGGAAACTTAATTTTGCCTGTAGGATTATTCCAATAGGGAGGATATTTTCCAGGAGATTATCATTGGCTACGGCGGGTGTAAATAAGTCACATCATCACATTAGGATTTCAGCAGATCATAAAGCAGACCTACGCATTTGGCTCGAGTTTTTGGAGCATTTTAATGGGCGTAATATGATTATGAAGGAACCAGTTGCCAATGAAGTGTTGAAGTTGTTTACCGACGCGTCAGGATCTCTGGGTTTTGGGGCTTACTTTAGGGGTTGTTGGTGTGCGCAGGCGTGGCCCGCTAGTTGGAGGGAGAGTGGTTTGACAAGGAATTTGACGTTACTGGAGTTGTTTCCTATTCTGGTATCAATATTGTTGTGGGGTGATGAGTTAAAAAATCATCATGTTATCTTTAATTGTGATAACATGAGCGTGGTACAGGCAATTAATTCTATTACTGCCTCTTCGCCTCCAGTAGTGAGGCTACTGAGGCAATTGGTATTGAAGTGTCTTCAGTTAAATATATTAGTTAGAGCATCGCACATACCAGGGGTTAAAAATGTGATTGCAGATTCCTTATCAAGGTTTGAATGGCAGCGGTTTAGGAAAGAAGCACCGTTAGCTAAGGTGGAGCAAACACCATTTCAAATGGAGTGGTGGAATTTGATCCTATGAGCAGGACCTGGCACAGAAAGGGGTACGGGTCAGCTGCCCGAGCAGGAAAGTTACAGTGCTGGGGGCACTGGGTAATAGGACTGCCCAGATGTCAACGAAAAGCTGTAGTGGGTATAGAGGACTGCCCCTATGGCGGTGAGTGGTATGAGTATTGTGGATAAGTTGAAGAGATCTGCCGGCAAACAAAGTTAGAATTATATTTAAAGTAGGGGCACGGAGTAGGAACTGCTTCAGTGTCCCTAACATGTTGGTTATTGTGAAAATCAAAGTTTGTGATATGTATATTATGTGTTTTTATTGCAGGAAACCCCATACAGTTATGGATCGTAGGCCATTCATTCATTTATTGGGCCAGAAGGGCAGCAGGAATAACTGATCAGGGCCGTCAGCTGGGTTTCCCAGAGGAAGCAGTAGTAATTAAGTGGTTTGGGGTTAGGGGGTTGAGATGGGAACAGGTGTTATTAACGGTATCTAGTCTAGCTAGGTCATCTCCTCCGCCGGAGATACTGCTGATCCACGCAGGGGGTAATGATTTAGGTTCCATGCCCATGCGGGAGCTTATTCGGATAATGAAGAGGGATGTCCTCAGGCTTCGGGAATTGTTCCCAGATTTATTGGTTATTTGGTCCCATATAACTCCAAGGTTACGCTGGCGGGGGGCATTTGATTATGCCAGGTTGGACAAGGCCAGGAAAAGAATAAATAAGATCATGGCATCTTTTGTCAGGCGTTTGGGGGGTTTTTCCATTAGACACAAGGACCTAGAGACCCCGGAGGCTCACACGTTTTTTGGGAAAGATGGGGTTCACCTAAATGAAATTGGCCTTCAGTTATTTAATTACACTTTGAAGGAGGGTATTATACAGGCCATGGTTTCGTTTGGCGGTGCTTAGCCCGTAGGGCTTGCGGGTGGCGGGGGTGCTGCGTCACCTTAGGGCGGAGCTCATTAGCTGGGAAGGTATCCGGTATGGGCCAATGCCAGAGGTCTCTTGGGCATGGGGTTCCATAGAGCCTCTGGCTGGGTATGAGCTCTGTCCTGGGGAAGGTATGCAGCCCCAGGTTTTGGGCAGGTTATGGTACCTGCAGGTTATGTTAATAAAAGCTGTGGCCTGTATTTTACCCATACATCTGGTGTTGTGTGTTTATTGGGTTCTGGGATTTTAGTTTAGGCGGATCAAGTCACACATGCAGAGGTCAAGTCAGCACCCTGTAACTGCCTAGTTACAGGAGCATTTTGACCGGGCTGGGTGCTGGGTAGCCATTGGTTAGGTTAAATTTGGGGGAGGGGTTTGTCAGTTTATATAGGGGGGTAATTTCCCGCCTGGGAGCACTTAACTGATAATCAGAGCAGAGCTTCCCTCCCTCCCTCCCTATATATTTATATGGTTTATGTATATGTTTACATATGTGTAATGTTATATTGTCACAGCTTGGCGGGGGTGCTGCGTCACCTTAGGGCGGAGCTCATTAGCTGGGAAGGTATCCGGTATGGGCCAATGCCAGAGGTCTCTTGGGCATGGGGTTCCATAGAGCCTCTGGCTGGGTATGAGCTCTGTCCTGGGGAAGGTATGCAGCCCCAGGTTTTGGGCAGGTTATGGTACCTGCAGGTTATGTTAATAAAAGCTGTGGCCTGTATTTTACCCATACATCTGGTGTTGTGTGTTTATTGGGTTCTGGGATTTTAGTTTAGGCGGATCAAGTCACACATGCAGAGGTCAAGGAAAGGGAAGAAAAGACCATTCTGAGTATAATTCTTTTTCTCATGCAAGTATCACCTTTTTTCCTTTAACCCACTCAACATGGGAATCTATTTAGGACTACGGGCCCCGCCATGAATTAGGATAAAGGACCAGAACCACTCACCGACTGCAATTTCACTCTTATATGGGGCTCACCAGTGTGAGATTGTTCATGACAACTTAAATAGGGATTTATTTGGCCTGTTGATTTGTTGTAAAGTTCATGGTGCTCTAATTTACGTTTGGGTGACTTACAATTAGTCTTATAAGTCCAAATAAAACTAATGTTTTCTATGTACATTTACCATTTCACAATATTTAGTTATTAGACCGTATGAAAAGATGCTCCCAAAATTCAATGTGAAAGTTTTCAAAATTAGTACCTATTCCCTTCCCACTATGTTGTAATGGAACAGTATCTAAAAATGCAATGAGAGCTTTTTGTAGGCAGTTAGGGTGGTGTTTCTTTTCAATGATACTGGTGCCGCAATACCCAACCCATGGAGAACATGTACATACATTCTAATACATCTCAGATAAGCCATTTTTATAGGGACACAGTGAAGATTGCAGTTATGGTAGTATAGTATAGTACCAATAAAAATATGAAGTTATAAAAATGTTCTCTAATAATAGAAAAATGGCTTTTCCCAAATTTTTACTTTCACTCCGATGAACTGATGCTCCCATAAGATTGTCCTTCTTATCAATACCTAATTACCCGCATTATCAATGAATGGCTCCTTAATTGAATAATTTACTTTTCAGGCAAAATATTGGTGAGCAGCCAGCTTTTGTTGTTACCATAGATGTTTTCTTCAACAGGAAACATTAAATCTACTAATAAGGATAGTTAGATAATCTAAACAAGACCTCTGTGGAGGGAGACTATCAAGCTGAGGGACAGCCAAAAATTAGTAATCGAAAACATTTTTTTTTTACATTTTCTAAATTAATACTTTTAAATTATATTTGTTAAATTTTGTTGCCACTGCACGATCCTGGAGAGGTATTCAAGATACATTGCTGGAAGTTGTATATGTGAGAGGGGAGCTTAGATTTCTAGAGAGCAATGCTTACATTTCCTAAAAACTTTTCACTGCTTAAATAGTTTTCTTTGTACACATTGTATTCATTGTACAGGGGTTCATTAACATTTACAACAGTATTTACACACAAATATTTTTGATGATTTTTTTCAAAATATAGGATGAATGTTACGATATTGCATTTGGTTCCTCATTTTAAACCAGTTGTATTGAAGTACAAATAGTGATGACTCCAGTACTTTTAACAATACAGAATTTAGCCCTAAGGTATTAGTGATTTTTTTTTTTAGTTATCTAAATTAGTCACATATTTTCAACAGTACTAATAGAACACGCCGTTCATGGCTTTAGTGATTTTAATGTATTGACATTAAACTAGTGTAACAAAGCATCACAGTTATAAGTCAGACTGACCTTGAGAAGGAGATTGAAAGCTGCAGGTCTGTAATAACTCTCCATGAAAATTTAAAAATAATTTAGGCAGATGTAGGTGATGTGGGCGTTTTTCTAATTTAAGAAAGATTTTGTGATGGGCCCAATTTTTTAGAGTTGGAGACCAATGTGGGATACAGATTTTAGATAGGAATCTAGCAAACAGAGTATAGACCACAACTGAGTACAATATATGTTCGTAATATTAAAGGTATATGCAAGTGAGCTGGTTTATGAATGCATCTGATAGAGAAGAATTAGTAGTGTGTGAAAACATGTGTTATAAAGGAAAGTTCAGTTTACTTACAAAGTTATTAGCACAGGAGTGAAATCCAGTGGTTCACACCCACAGGACGCTTACATAAGCCGGGTACACACAGGAAATACAACCGTGTACCCACAGGAAATACAGCAATATACACATTTTGACCTTTCTTGTACAGAGCCCAGGAAATAACTGTTGCAGTACTGAGCACATGCCAGAAGCCACTGGGGTGAAGAATGATGCAATGTATTAGCCTGATTCTGGGTTTGAATGTTATGCTAATTGAGGTGGGGTTTTCTAGGGGTGTACACGATAAAATGCAAATGCCAAAAAACAGAGGCAATTTTGCTAACTTCAAGGTAAGCTACCGTATATACTCGAGTATAAGCCGAGTTTTTCAGCCCTTTTTTTAAGGCTAAAAAGGGCCCCCTTGGCTTATACTCCCCCTAGTGTCTCTCTAACCCCCCGTGTCTCTCTAACCCCCCCATGTCTCTCTAACCCCCCCATGTCTCTCTAACCCCCCGTGTCTCTCTACCCCCCTGTGTCTTTCCCCCCCTCCTCCTCATCAACCCCCATCCTCCTCATCAACCCCCTCCTCACTGTCTCCCCTCTAAATACCTCCCCCTCACTTACCTGCTTCTTCTCCGGCCTCTGCTCCGTCTTGACACCGGCGCGCATGTGACGTCACATGCGCGCCGCGTCATTAGCATATACCAGGTGCCGGTATATGCTAATGACGCGGCGCGCATGTGATGTCACATGCGCGCCGGTGTCAAGACGGAGCAGAGGCCGGAGAAGAAGCAGGTAAGTGAGGGGAGGTATTTAGAGGTGAGACAGTGAGGAGGGGGAGGAGGAGGGGGGTTGAGGTTGAGGAGGGGGTTGTTGAGGGGGGTTGAGGTTGAGGAGGGGGTTGTTGAGGGGGGTTGAGGTTGGGGGGGTGAGGAGCGGGATTGAGGTTGGGGGAGTGAGGAGGGGGGATGAGGATGGGGGGGTTGAGGATGAGGATGGGGGGCTGAGGAGGGGGTTGAAGATGGGGGAGTTGAGGATGGGGGGTTGAGGGGGGAGGATGAGGATGGGGGGTTGAGGGGGGAGGATTAGGATGGGGGGGTTGAGGAGTGAAGTTGAGGGGGGAGGATGAGAATGAGGAGGGGGCTTGAGGAGGGTGATAAGGGAGGGGGGAAGAGACAAAGGGAAGGGAGAGGGGAGAAGAGACCCGGGAGAGAGAGGGGGACACAGAAGGCACAAAAGGGACACAGGGGGCAGCACATTTCACACCCTCGGCTTATACTTGAGTCACTTATTTTACCCAGTATTTTGTGGTAAAATAGGTGCCTCGGCTTATACTCGGGTCGGATTATACTCGAGTATATACGGTAATTAATGTTTATTTTGGGATGCTTTCATGCAAAAAATGTTTTAATACACTACCAATTCTCCTTGATCAGATGCATTCATAATCCAGCTCAATTACATATCCCTTTAAGTGGCTCATGATCTAATAAATACTCAGCTACTGTACTTCTTGGCATACAATCCTGATAATTTGTATAGGATCAATGTTGTTGTATTATTCACATTTTCATTATAATGTGAGCAATGTTGTCCATGAAAATCTTCCTAAAGTTTTTAATGCAAATTTCCACTAGTCAGCTTGCCTGGCTAGAGTAAAAAATAAATAAAAATGTGTAAAGATTATATTTTTCTTTAAATAGTTAGGCTTATGTTTTAGTTATGAGTAATTTGAAAGATTGCTGTGTTTTTAATGGATGCTATTAATAATATTTCAATTGTGTTAAATAAATAAGTGAACCCATATTATGTAACCAGTACCGTGGCCCTTTAAGGAGCCATTGTGCAATGGAAAAAATGATATTTTTGATAAAGTTTATCCAATAATGCAAAATAATAGTATAGTCATGTTTTTACATTTTGCCAGAAAGCATAACAGATGGTCACAAGAGGCCACAATCTGTACCAGCCCGCAGAGGTCATTACAAGGTATTTACTGACAGATAAATTAGTCATATCACTAGCCGCACATGTGAATAAGACGGTGGATGAACTATGACAGAGATGGATTATCCACAGCATTTGAGAGATGGATTTGGCAAAGCTGTAGTTATTTTGGAATTCAGGTGCAGAGTTGTGGGCAACTGCGCTGATACCACCTGTGAGCTGTTTCAATACGCTGTGCCAGTTATATCTAATTACCTCATTGGATTACAGTCTGCAGGTACAGAAAATGTTCTACATAAAGGAAATTAATTAGATATTTCATAAATTATTTTGAAAAAATTGTTTTCTCCTGTAAAATATTACCAAACTAGCAAATTGCCCGTCAAAAAATGACGGCAATGAAATTGTAAGTGAGCTAATGGTGTTTGGTGTATATAATGTGGCTGATTTAGCATCCTTCGTTTTCTATGTCGTGCGACTTTTTTGGAATATCCGTAGCTGTTTGGTAGTGTTTTGCGTGTTTAGGGACCTTTAGCCTTCGTTTTGTTCGGCGGCCATTTTTTCTCTCGCTTAAGTGATTTTCGGGTCTCTAAACTTCGAAGTTTGTGCTTAAATGGAGGTGTAACTTTACTTGCAGAGGTCCTCAGTGCAACCCCCTTGCTGTGAGTAACCTTTTTATGTGTTTGCTGTTTGTATTTGTTGTGTTTGTAATGTTTTTGGGGTTGCGCGGGTTGCGTCCTTGGTTTTTAATCTCGTAGGTGTTTTTTGGCAAATACGTAGGTGTTTGGTGTTTTGTGTCTTTAGACTGCTGTAGCCTCGTTTTCGGTTTTCGGCGGCCATTTTTTCTCTCCCTTAGAGAATTTTTTCGTGTCTAAACTCTTTTAATTTGAGTTAAATTGAGGTGTAACTTTAGTTTTCGAGGTCCTAGAAGCTCCCTCTTCCTGTAAGTAAGCTTTTTATGTATTTGTTGTGTGTATTTGTTGTATTTTTCATGTTTTCATGTGCGCGTGTTGCGGGCGATTTTTGCGAGGTCGTAATGGTTTGTAATGTGTCTCGTATGTTCCTTGCATAACGACGTAAATTTTGCGAGGGTCGCAGTCGCAACGGCTCGTATGCTCACAACTATATACAGTGTGTGCTAGGACAAAAATAGCTTTTTTGTTGATTTTGCTTTCTATGTACTACTTTAAGTGATCAGTCACATTACACCTACTTAAGGGCCACTGTGTATTGGTTAAATCATCAAATGCATAAAAGCATTTTCAGAAAAAAATCTTCATTTTAGCACTCTATAATGGCAGCTTGCATACATTAGCAGTCATATGTCATTTTCATGTCACAAGGGGACATTATGGTATACTTGCAAGCTTTCTTTGAGCCTATCGGAAAGCGGGGGAAGGAGTGTTGTGCTGAAAGCTTATATGAACCCATTAATAAATCAACAACCCATCCTCTCACTCCTCCCTCCATTATTGAATAGATAATAAAGTTTTGGAGAACACCGTCTCTCACTCTCCAAAGCAGCAGGAAGTGGGGAAGACACAAACATGGAATCTTTTGGGCATAAGCAATTTCTGCTCAAATAAACCTTTTACCTAAAGATAATTTTATACACACACTGTACACAGCTGCTAATTTTGTGAAATAAACATAAGGGTCCTCATTAAATTGAGAAATTGTAGCTTACGGGAGCCCGTAATGTAGCCCATAAAGTACATTTCTATTCAATTGGTGTATTTTTGCGAGCCTCAAGCGATCTGCGGGTTATGGTCTCAAAATCCCTGTGGTTGTTGCAACCGTAACTTACAACCCATCTAAACCTTTGATCATTTAAGACCTCAAGAGTTACAGTCGCAAATCGATATTCAATTGCTACAATTCCTCAAGCCCGCAAATATTTTCACACCCGTAGAAGAAAATCCTACGGGTACCAGATAGGACTTGCAAGGTGGTTTAACCCCTGTCTGTAGCACTGTAAATGCAAATAAAAAAAATCAATCCTGCACTTTAAAAGACAGGGAAGCGATGAAAGACTTTAGAATTAATTGCACAACAGTCTGAAGAATGCAAATCTGCAATCAAAAATATATTTTTTTGTATGCGTCATTTCGGGGTTCTATCAGTCTCAAGAATCAATGGGTTAATACATATCAGGCCACCCACATGGACTACAACATTTCCTTCATTCATTTTTATTACTTTGTACATTGCAGGATTGCGGGTCTGACCGCATATCTGACACTTAGACCTTAATTCTCTGACGTGTAACCTCCATGTTTTACTGACCTAATGATGACGTTCTCATTTTCTATTGGCTATTTCTGAATGGGTAGTTACGGCCTTGCTTAATTGTTCATGATCACGCTCTTAAATGCTACATACAATTGCATGGTTTACGGCTTTCGGCCCATAAATTGCGGGCTTGTTCAATTGAATCGCTCTGTAATTGTAGCAAATCTCAAGCCCACAGACGTACAGCCTGTATAATGGGAGTTGCAGCCTTGCAACTGAATGAGGCCCATGGTGTTTTCTACAATCTACAGTGGCCCTTGTTGTTGTTTTTCTTCAGTCATGTTTGACTCTCCTTGACCCTATAGGCTGCAGCACACCAGGCACATCTGTCAACTACTGCCCCTCTGAACTAATTATTGCTCATGCTCATTGCTTCAGTGACCTCATCTATCCATCTCTACCTCTGCCGTCCCTTTCTTCTCATGCGTTCAATCTTTCCCAGCATCATAGTCTTCTCTAGAGAATCCTGTCTTCTCATGATATGGACAAAATATTTGAACTTTAACTTTATAATCATACCTTCCAGTGATCCGTTAGGCTTGATTTCCTGTAGTATTTTTTGATTGGATCCATCGGACTCTAAGCAGTTTTCTCCAGCACCACAATTCAAAGGCATCAATTTTATGGTGCTCATCCTTCTTGATGCTCCAGCTCCCACATCCGTATCCTAATACTGTGAATGCCATAGTTCTATCTATGTGGCTAGAGTATACAGTGGATATAAAAAGTCTACACACCTCTGTTAAAATGTCAGGTTTCTGTGCTGTAAGAAAATGAGACAAAGATGAATAATTTCAGAACTTTTTCTACTTTTAATGTGACCTATAAACTGTGCAACTCAATTGAAAAACAAACTGAAATCTTTTAGGTAGAGGGAAGAAAAAATATAAAAATAAAATAATATGGTTGCATAAGTATGCACACCCTTAAACTAATACTTTGTTGAAGCACCTTTTGATTTTATTACAGCACTCAGTCTTTTTGGGTATGAGTCTATCAGCATGGCACATTTTGACTTGGCAAGATTTGCCCACGCTTCTTTGCAAAAACACTCCAAATCTGTCAGATTGCGAGGTCATCTCCTGTGCACAGCCCTCTTCAGATCACCCCACAGATTTTCAGTCGGTTGAAGGTTTTGTGCCAATATTGACTGGTATTTGGAACTGTTCATAATTCCCTCTATCTTAACTAAGGCCCCATTTCCAGCTGAAGAAAAACAGCCCTAAAGCATGATGCTGCCACCACCATGCTTCACTGTGGGTATGGTGTTCTTTTGGTGATTTTCAGTGTTGTTTTTGCGCCAAACATATCTTTTGGAATTAAGGCCAAAAAGTTCAACCACTGTTTCATTAGACCATAACACCTTTTCCCACATGCTTTTGGGAGACTTCAGATGTGTTTTTGCAAAATGTAGCCTGGCTTGGATGTTTTTCTTCGTAAGAAAAGGCTTTCGTCTTGCCACTCTACCCCATAGTCCAAGCATAAGAAGAATACGGGAGATTGTTGTCACATGTACCACACAGCCAGTACTTGCCAGATATTCCTGCAGCTCCTTTAATGTTGCTGTAGGCCTCTTGATAGCCTCCCAGACCAGTTTTCTTCTTGTCTTTTCATCAATTTTGGAGGGAGCTCCAGTTCTTGGTAATGTCACTGTTGTGCCATATTTTCTCCACTTGATGATGACTGTCTTCACTGTGTTCCATGGTATATCTAATTCCTTGGAAATTCTTTTGTACCCTTCTCCTGACTGATACCTTTTAACAATGAGATCCCTCTGATGCTTTGGAAGCTCTCTGTGGACCATGGCTTTTGCTGTGGGATGGGAAAAAGAACATTTCAGGAAAGACCAACTAGAGCAGCTGAACTTTATTTGGGGTTAATCAGAGGCACTTTAAATGATGGCAGGTGTATGCTGACTCCTATATAACATGATTTGGAATGTGATTACTTAATTCTGAACACAGCTACATCCCCAGTTATAAGAGGGTGTGCAGACTTATGCAACCACATTATTTTTATTTTTTATTTTTCTTTCCTCCATCTAAAATATTTCAGTTTGTTTTTCAATTGAGTTGTACAGTTTATAGGTCACATTAAAGGTGGAAAAAGTTCTGAAATTATTTATCTTTGTCTCATTTTTTTACAGCACAGAAACCTGATATTTTAAAAGGGGTGTGTAGACTTTTAATATCCACTGTATATACTTTTTAATAGCTTTTCCAGACTTGCCACAATTCTCCATCCCAGAAGCAAATATTTTTAATTTCCTGGCTGTAGTCACCATCTGCAGAGCCCAAGAAAATACCGCTTCCACCTCTATTTGCTAGGAACTGACGTTGCTATTTGTCATGATCTTCATCCTTTTAACGTTGAGCAGTAGGCCAGCTTTTGCACTCTCTTCTGTCAACCTCATCAATATGCCCTTTAGTTCATCCTCACTTTCAGCCATTAGAGTAGTATCATACCTGTGTCTGAGGTGGTTGATATTTCTCCCAACATTATTTAGTCTTGCTTTGGATTTGTCCAGCCTGGCCTTACACATGATGTACTCTGCATATAAGTTGAATAAATAAAGTGACAATATACAACCTTTGTTCGGTTGTTCGATTTTCAATTCTGGCCATGGCTTCTTGGTCCACATGCAGATTCCTCAGGAGGCGGTGAGATGATCTGGTAACCAATTTCTTTAGAACTTGACACATTTTGTTGTGATCGACACAATCAAAGCTTTTACAATAGTCTATGAAGCAGATGCTTTTTTGTTTCTGGAACTCTCTTGCTTTTATCGAGTATCCATCAGACATTGGCAATTTGATTTCTTGTGCCTCTGCGAAACCCAGGTTGCACATCTGATAGTTCTCGTTCCATATAACTGGATAGTGAAATAACTGCAATTGTTTTATAACTGAAGTACTCTTTGCCACTGCCTGTTTTTGGGTTCGGGATATGCATTGACCTTTCTCATACTACTGGCCACTGTTGAGTTTTCCAATTCTGTTGTGACCAACACTTTAACAGCATCATCTTGTAGGTTTTAAAATAATTCATCTGGGATTCCATCAACCTTAATTTACTGTTTAGATATCATAAGAACTTCTCTACTAGGTAAATAAAATCACCTATTGAGCTGTAATTAGTACGAGTGTTAACATTAACCAGTGACCATGCAGTTTAGTTGTGTTATTTCTGTAACTTTACAGAATAGATAAGCAAAAGTCCAATTATTTTTGAAGAAAGACATTACCATAAATGTTAATGTTAGAGTGAGATATTTTCTAATTAAAGCCAATAAAATTTATCAGGTCTAATATGAAGTTGAGAGAGACTAAATGTATTAATTTCCTATGAGGGTAATTACTGATATGGTGCTTTCTAAACAGTTATTCCCTCATTCAATTGCAATTTGGCCAATTTAATAGGGCTCTAAATAAGCACATAGCATATTTTTTTTAAATAAGTTTTTAGTTAGTGAAAGACTTGCTTTTGGATAGTGTTTACTAACTAAAAACTTCTTTAAAAAATATATGTTACATGCTTATTTAGAGCCCTATTCAATTGACAAAACTGCAATTGAATGAGGGCCTTAGTGTTTATACATCAAAGTGGGACAAATCTGTAATTCCCGATATGGAAGGCAGAGTTTTCTTTTATCCGGTGCTCAACTGTTTCTAATAAGATGGACTCCTAATTTTCCGTGCTTGAGACACACATATTCTCAAGTCGCTATTCTTTCTCTGCAGCTTTTGCATTTTATGTTTTTTTTTACCTGTGCAACCATGATTTAAATCTACATCTGATTTAAGACCCCATTCCAGCTTCACACAGCCTTAGCCACAACCAACTCCACATTGACATGTGCCTACTCCAGGTGTAGACTCTTCTTTGCTTTCTTGTGTTGTTACAGAGAAAATATTTCTCGACGCTAGAACTGAAATGCTAGGCTTGTCTTCCCTGCATGGGAGAAACAACAACCCCCAGAAGAAAGTTTTAAGCCTTTTGGCTTTTGCCAGTGGAAAGCTACTGATATCCCTTGGCCTAGTGAGTAAGAGGTCCAAATCTAGGGAGACACCTTGTCCCAAACGCACGGGGCGTGCAAATAGAAAATCTGTATAAATTTATATATGGCCAAAAATGTACTATTTTATAAAAATAAAAAAAAGTATCTAGTTTTAAGTTAAAAGGCAATTACCTACATATAATAATTCACAGGACAAGCAAGAAATACAAAAGTTGGCCAAGCCAATTTTTGGTGGGCTGTATGATTCCTCCTTTATAGGACCTCTGAAGTGTGTTTATTGTCACGGAACTCAAACCGCTGGACCAGCAATTTTGAGAAACCTGCTGGTTTGGCAATGGTTCTTGATCTGTATCGGGTCAGACACTCTATGACTCAGGATGCTGTTACTTTCCTCAATACACATTGACAGCTGTCATGTTTGAATTTTTTACAACACTTTCTTAACAGTGGCACATTTTTGTTATAAAACGAAACAATAGAAAAAGTAGTACATTAACTGAACATAAACATTGCACAACTTTGAAATTCTCTCCTTGGTAACATATGGTCCAATCATAAGTGAACTTATGTCAGTGGCCCTCATTGGTCAACAAAGCAGGTTGGTCTGACCCAATAGGATGTCATCATCTCACCTTACTTGAAATTCTGTCCCCAACCCATTCAACAAATCCCTGTATAGCCAACCTTGACAGTATTGTCATTGGTGAATGTCTTCAGGGCTTGGTCCAATGAATGTCCAGCGCCAACCCTGGGAATTGTGAGTCTATCAATAGTGTGATTGCCTCAGCCTATGAATATTTGCTTGAGGAGGACTAGGCACCTCTAAGGCATAAAGTACATAAGGTGTGGAAGGTGCATGTAGGCTCAGTGTAATGTGCCACCAAGTCTGTAGGTTGGAAATGTATTAGTCCTGTTTCCCATTGCATGTGGCCATATGTTTGTTGTATGTAAAAATGTGCTGACTTATCAGTATTATTTGCAAACCACCATGCACAATTCTTAGCGGCATCACAATATGCTAGATAATTCTATATTGACACTGTTTCTTTGATTTGTTTGATGCAGTCATTTATGAGCAAAAGTGGCTTTTTAATTTCCAGACTTTATCAAATATACAGGGAGTGCAGAATTATTAGGCAAATGAGTATTTTGACCACATCATCCTCTTTATGCATGTTGTCTTACTCCAAGCTGTATTGGACTCGAATGCCTACTACCAATTAAGCATATTAGGTGATGTGCATCTCTGTAATGAGAAGGGGTGTGGTCTAATGACATCAACACCCTATATCAGGTGTGCATAATTATTAGGCAACTTCCTTTCCTTTGGCAAAATGGGTCAAAAGAAGGACTTGACAGGCTCAGAAAAGTCAAAAATAGTGAGATATCTTGCAGAGGGATGCAGCCCTCTTAAAATTGCAAAGCTTCTGAAGCGTGATCATCGAACAATCAAGCGTTTCATTCAAAATAGTCAACAGGGTCGCAAGAAGCGTGTGGAAAAACCAAGGCGCAAAATAACTGCCCATAAACTGAGAAAAGTCAAGCGTGCAGCTGCCACGATGCCACTTGCCACCAGTTTGGCCATATTTCAGAGCTGCAACATCACTGGAGTGCCCAAAAGCACAAGGTGTACAATACTCAGAGACATGGCCAAGGTAAGAAAGGCTGAAAGACGACCACCACTGAACAAGACACACAAGCTGAAACGTCAAGACTGGGCCAAGAAATATCTCAAGACTGATTTTTCTAAGGTTTTATGGACTGATGAAATGAGAGTGAGTCTTGATGGGCCAGATGGATGGGCCCGTGGCTGGATTGGTAAAGGGCAGAGAGCTCCAGTCCGACTCAGACGCCAGCAAGGTGGAGGTGGAGTACTGGTTTGGGCTGGTATCATCAAATATGAGCTTGTGGGGCCTTTTCGGGTTGAGGATGGAGTCAAGCTCAACTCCCAGTCCTACTGCCAGTTCCTGGAAGACACCTTCTTCAAGCAGTGGTACAGGAAGAAGTCTGCATCCTTCAAGAAAAACATGATTTTCATGCAGGACAATGCTCCATCACACGCGTCCAAGTACTCCACAGCGTGGCTGGCAAGAAAGGGTATAAAAGAAGAAAATCTAATGACATGGCCTCCTTGTTCACCTGATCTGAACCCCATTGAGAACCTGTGGTCCATCATCAAATGTGAGATTTACAAGGAGGGAAAACAGTACACCTCTCTGAACAGTGTCTGGGAGGCTGTGGTTGCTGCTGCACGCAATGTTGATGGTGAACAGATCAAAACACTGACAGAATCTATGGATGGCAGGCTTTTGAGTGTCCTTGCAAATAAAGGTGGCTATATTGGTCACTGATTTGTTTTTGTTTTGTTTTTGAATGTCAAAAATGTATATTTGTGAATGTTGAGATGTTATATTGGTTTCACTGGTAAAAATAAATAATTGAAATGGGTATATATTTGTTTTTTGTTAAGTTGCCTAATAATTATGCACAGTAATAGTCACCTGCACACACAAATATCCCCCTAAAATAGCTAAAACTAAAAACAAACTAAAAACTACTTCCAAAAATATTCAGCTTGGATATTAATGAGTTTTTTGGGTTCATTGAGAACATGGTTGTTGTTCAATAAAAAAAATTAATCCTCAAAAATACAACTTGCCTAATAATTCTGCACTCCCTGTATAGTTTAGCCACGTAAAGAGATTTCTGTAATAGTAAGGTTTTACAAAAGTAAATACTTCATATGAATGATGTGTTGTTTCAAAAAAAATTCCCAGTGGTAATTTGCTCTTTCTAGGATCAAAACCTGTACACACTCCAAGTATTGAATAGTTCCATACTGTGCTTTTGTGTGACATGTTACAGTTATTTCCTTGGTTGGGAGTTCTGCGACATGTCTTTGCAAATCACTACAGTACAGAACCAGAGTACTTAAATTACTGAAAGAACAGCCCCAGTTTGTCTTGTATCAAATTAGCAAAGCAATTTAGTTTTAATTCCCTTTCCCATCAGGGGATAACTCACAGTGGGCTTTAAACAATTCAAATTTTAATTAAAAAGTCATTTTTTTTGTATTTTTAAGATTCATCTGTCTGTAGTTAGAGAATACTTTCCCGAGGCCATCTTGGCATAACAGAATCTGTAAAAAGTGTTGGCATAACATATTTCATATAAAGTGTGCCATCCATTAGTGCACATACTATCTGAAAGGGACAGTCCTACATTTCTGCTGTGCATTTAAGCAATAGTATTTTAAATGTCATAGATATTATATTTGTATGAATAATGAGTTTTCTATAGTGTGGAAAGTTTGCATAATACAGACCAACTGTGAGACTTTAAGATCTATTGGACATCCATAAACCTCTGTTTTTTTTTTTTTTTTACCGAATGAATTGGCTTGGCTAACACAGATGGGAGACATGCTTAGTCTGAGCCATTGATAGCATTTTTTCTCAAGTTTATTTAAAATTACAAGTAACACTGAGGATAATCAAACACACTGCTTTTCTTTCATTTCTTTAATTAATGTGATTTATTTTTATTAAAAAAAAATATATATTTTTATAAATATGTGACAGAAGATTTGAAACTACAGTGCTCCTTTATAGAATGCAGACATAAACATTTTATAGGATACTTTGTAAAAATGTTATACATTGATGCTTTACATAATTTTTTTAAAAGAAGTAAATAACTGACTCTGATCCTCCTGTGAGTCTTTGTCCTGCTTGGTTCGTTGCTGCGGTGTCCTGTGCTGCCATTTCAGTTCCTGTCTGTCTGGAGTTCTGCATATGTCCTGCTGTGCTGCTGTTCCCGTCTGGCATGAGTTTTGCCTGTACCGTCTGTGCTGCTCTACTGTGTTCCAGCTATCCCCTTCACTTGTGTGCTGCTTCATACCTTTAAATCCCAGTCTGCTACTGAGGACCCCTGTTTCCAGTTTCTGCTGCTGTATGTAAGCATCTGAAATAAACAGTAATGCAGTATATACAGTCAGGTCCATAAATATTGGGACATCAACATAATTCTAATGTTTTTGGCTCTATACACCACCACAATGGATTTGAAATGAAACGAACAAGATGTGCTTTAACTGCAGACTTTCAGCTTTAATTTTAGGGTATTTACATCCAAATCAGGTGAAATGTGTAGGAATTACAACAGTTTTTATATGTGCCTCCCACTTTTTAAGGGACCAAAAGTAATGGGACAGATTAACAGTCATAAATCAAACTTTCACTTTTTAATACTTGGTTGCAAATCCTTTGCAGTCAATTACAGCCTGAAGTCTGGAACGCATAGACATCACCAGACGCTGGGTTTCATCCCTGGTGATGCTCTGCCAGACCTCTGTTGCAAATGTCTTCAGTTCCTGCTTGTTCTTGAGGCATTTTCCCTTCAGTTTTGTATTCAGCAAGTGAAATGCATGCTCAATCGGATTCAGATCAGGTAATTGACTTGGCCATTGCATAACATTCCACTTCTTTTCCTTAAAAAACTCTTTGGTTGCTTTTGCAGTATGCTTTGGGTCATTGTCCATCTGCACTGTGAAGCGCTGTCCAATGAGTTCTGAAGCATTTGGCTGAATATGAGCAGATAATATTGCCCGAAACACTTCAGAATTCATCCTGCTGCTTTTGTCAGCAGTCACATCATCAATAAATACAAGAGAACCAGTTCCATTGGCAGCCATACATGCCCACGCCATGACACTACCACCGCCATGGTTCACTGATGAGGTGGTATGCTTTGGATCATGAGCAGTTCCTTTCCGTCTCCATACTCTTCTCTTCCCATCACTCTGGTACAAGTTGATCTTAGTCTCATCTGTCCATAGGATGTTGTTCCAGAATTGTGAAGGCTTTTTTAGGTGTTGTTTGGAAAACTCTAATCTGGCCTTTCTGTTTTTGAGGCTCACCAATGGTTTACATCTTGTGGTGAACCCTCTGTATTTACTCTGGTCAAGTCTTCTCTTGATTGTTGACTTTGACACACATACACCTACCTCCTGGAGAGTGTTCTTGATCTGGCCAACTGTTGTGAAGGGTGTTTTCTTCACCAGGGAAATAATTCTTTGGTCATCCACCACAGTTGTTTTCCGTGGTCTTCCGGGTCTTTTGGTGTTGTTGAGCTTACCGGTGCATTCTTTCTTTTTAAGTATGTTCCAAACAGTTGATTTGGCCACACCTAATGTTTTTGCTATCTCTGTGATAGGTTTGTTTTGTTTTTTCAGCCTAATGATGGCTTGCTTTACTGATAGTGACAGCTCTTTGGATCTCATATTGAGAGTTAACAGCAACAAATGCAAATAGCACACTTGAAATGAACACTGGAGCTTGTATCTGCCCTTTTTAAATGGGATAATGAGGGAATAACACACACCTGGCCATGGAACAGCTGAGCAGCCAATTGTCCCATTACTTTTGATCCCTTAAAAAGTGGGAGGCACATATACAAACTGTTGTAATTCCTACACCGTTCACCTGATTTGGATGTAAATACCCTCAAATTAAAGCTGAAAGTCTGCAGTTAAAGCACATCTTGTTCGTTTCATTTCAAATTCGTTGTGGTGGTGGTGGTGTATAGAGCCAAAAAGATTAGAATTATGTTGATGTCCCAATATTTATGGACCTGACTGTATACTGGCTAATGTTGGCTGATGTTGGTTATAATTAAACAAATAGGCATCTTACAATAAAAGTTAGACAATTGCAACTTTTTATTGAATACAGCCAGGGTGTTTGCCCTACGACAAAATAGTTGCGAGAGGTTCTTGAGAAAGTAAAGCATGTAGCCTAGTAAATACAGTTAGGCATCTGCATCCATAGGTTTGCTCAGAAACCAGTCACTGAGTTCCACTGGGAGCCAGTTTTAATAGGATTTCTGGATTTCAAGAAAAACTACAGTTTTTTTTAAGTAATTATGTATGCTACTAATTTATAATGTGAATGTTATGTTTCATTATTTTCAGTGGCAATAACAATATTATCTCTATGTACTTCATCCCACTCATTCATTTGGAACTTTAATTGTACAGGGCATTATCTATTTGGAAGGGATTATGTTGTGTTATTATTATTATTATAATTTTTTTCCCAGACACTGGTTGTGCTTGTTATTAGACTCTAACAATTTCAAGACACCATAATTATTGTTTTCACTTCCACATATATTAACAATTTCACAATAAAAGTTAACTTTTATTAAAACTAGGATTACTCAAGCTGAACAGTTAATGCTTTTTACAGTATGACTTTATCCTCTTTTTTGTTTAAATCCATATAATCCATACTGAGCCCCCTCCACTAACCAAATTCAGGTCTTATAAAATCTATATGTGATAGAAGTTACAAACGAACAACATTACAAGCTGTGTAAACCATGTACATAAATATTTTTTTTTAGATAAATTCTGAATTTCTGAACACTCTCTTTATGGAGAAATTATTTTATCTTTCTCTTTTTATTGCATGTCTTCGTGAAAGCTGGATCATGAGGGTGGGTTATTTATCTTTCAGTGGAGGAGGGGTAGGAGAAAATATGGAGGGGTCAGCATGCTCTATTAGGACAACTGGATCTCCCCCTCACCGGGCCAAAAAATTAGAGCTTGCATCATTAGATACAAAAATTTATCTCAAGACATCTTAACGCCTTCTTACACAAACAACGTCCACCTAAGATGCCTCCAGGGTCTAGCTGATGCATCCGTTTTTTCCCTAATTAATCGCTGGCATAATCACTTATTCTCTGCCTTATTATGCTCTTAGTGAGACACAATTTAATTGTATTTTTTGTTTGGTGGGGGTTTAAGAAATGTTATGCCTCTCCACATGTTCAGAACAATTGTTGCAGATCTATGTAGGTCACTACATCTTATGATACCTTAGTACAGACTATCTAGGTAACAAAATATCCAAAGCCATCAGAATCAGGACCTCTGTCCCAGAATTCCCAGACCTCTACTGTATAAATATAATTTATAATTACTAGAAATGCATCATGAAGATATTAAATATTTAAATAAGCTGACAGTTAAATGGTGTCCAATCTCAGCCCTCCACACATTGCTCTTTCTTTAATCTGGGCGTCTTTGGAGTGCCATTATATTAAAATGCTTGTTTGTGTATCTGCAGATAATATTGTTTCTGAAACTTCAATTCGAAGGTTTAGAAAAAAAATAATTACCCAAAACCACACACTCAATATCAGTGACTTATTGAGACTATACTTACAAGCCTATATATAGTTCTGCATCTAATTTTAATGAGACCATGATTCTAATGTATCAGATAATGTATACCAAATCTCACAAGCCCACAGCATGTTTATATATATATATATATATATATATATATATATATATATATATATATATATATATATATATAGGTGGTTGCTGGGCTGTATCTGCCTTTTTGGAGCCCCTAGGCAGTGAAGTGGTGGAGCCCCTGTGATTGAGTACGTAACATATTTTATTATTTGCACTGACCCATTTTTGCCTTTTCTGTATGTGTAAGATCCCGTTCCTGTTGTAACTGTCTTGTTCTAGGTGGTTACCTCCTAGTAGCCAGTCTATGAACTGCAACGTTTTTTTTTTTTTTTTAAAGCCAGGAGCCACATTTTTTTTCCAGAAGTTTCGCCCCTCACAGAAAAGCACCCCTGGGTGGCTGCCTAGTTGGCCTAATGGGTAATCTGGCCATGGGTGGATGTATTTCCAGACATGTTAAACTACTTGGAGCACCTGAATCCTATTGTGTTGATTACTTTAACTAAGAATTAGAAAACTAACAGATGACAATTTACAATCATGCAGACAACATTGTGCTTCTACCAGTGGGACTGAGCCTTGAATGTGGAGAACAATTAAGCTCCTTCAGATGAAATGTGCCATTTCTATAAGGCTCCTTCCTGTTGAAGAGGCAGCTAAACCAGGCAATGGCAGCCACCAATAAAGAATGATTGGCCATTATATGTAATAAATTAAAGGACCTCTGCAGTTCAAGAAAATAGACACTTGTTTGTCAAATATTACCAAATCAAAAATATTAGCAGCTGTGTAAGCTATAGATATAGAAATTGAAGACTGTTTAAAAGTACAGGAGTCCACGTTGCATGTATTAATCACTTAGTCAGGGCTGAATCATGAGGGTGTGTGTTTTGGCTATCTGTGAAGAGAGGGGTGAGGGAGGAGGGAACAGAGAGCTTTTAATAAGATAATTGGATAAGACTGAGAGACACAGCACCCATTCACTCTCTCTAGATCAGAAGTAGACACCTTGCATCATTCACTGCAACAATAGCTCTCCAGTATTATAAACACCCCTCAGACAACCAACTTCTACTAATGTGTTATTCATCCCTTCAGAGTAGTGAAAAGACATTAGAATTTTTTATTTTAAATTTAAGAACTTGTGTATGACTTTTTCCTGCTTAATTTCATTGTTTAATGTTTTTATTTTATTTTTTATTTTTTTTCATTTTTATTCTAAAAAAGGTAGGCCATTGCTTTTTGTTATTTTGAACAACCTGGCATTTTCTTGCTGGACAGCACATACATGGAGCTTTCTAGAATGGTATATAAATTCAGTTCAGGTGGCAGAGCTAGTATGTTAGATTGTTGTTTTGTCGTTCAGTTGTGTCTGACTCTTTGTGACTCCATGGACCATAACCCACCAGGCACATCCTTATGTCCATGGTCATGTTGATGCACTTGGTTTCCATGGCAGAGATACTGGAGTGGGTTGCCAGTTCCTTGTCCAGTGGGCCACAGCATACAGCTGCTGGTATCCTTAGATGATCTCCCATCCAAATACTGACCAGGCCAACCCTATTCACCTTCAGGATTGTGTCACCTCTTGATTCCTTGATTGAAATCAAACCCAGGTCGTAGCGGTGAAAGCATTGAATCGTAACCACGTGTCCACCAGGGAACCCTTGGAGCTTAGATACACAGTTCAAATACATGATTTTCCTCTTTGGTGCATCTATACTGACACATAACTTTATTGTTTGGAAATGTATGCATCTGTCAGTAAAGCTAAAGCTTCCTTGAAATAATAGCTTTAACATCCAAAAGTATCTGTGTTTATTAAACTGTCCATTGAAGTGTATTTCTGTGCTTTATACATTATGCTAGCTGTCTAACACCTGGCTGTAAGAACATAGCACCTTATTAGCCGGGTTGAGTCTAGCAGGGGGTGCTGAATACGGCAAGCATAATGAGCTGCTCTGCAAACCTTCTATGTAAATAGTTTAGCTCTGACTATGGAACTGATGACACATTTTTGACTGTTTGCTATAGAAAATGCTATTCACTATTGATGAAGCAGCCTATGCAAAGTGTGTCCAACATCGCCTGACTGGCTCCTAAATACCTGTGTGTTTGCATCGCTCAGTCGTGTCTGACTCTCCCGGACCTCATCGATTGTAACGCAACATGCTGACCCACTTGGTATTCATGACAGATATACTGGAGTGCGTTGCCAGTTCTTTCTCCAGTGAGCCACAGCATCCATCTTCTGGTATTCCAACGTAGTCTCCCATCCAAGTACTGACCAGGCCCAACCCTGCATGGCTTCAGAGTGGTGTGACCTTTTGGTTCCCTGACTGGAATCAAGTCCGGCTTGCAGAGGTGAATACACCAAAACCTAACCACTGGACCACCAAGGAACCCATAAATACATACAGCATGCAAATAAAAGACCAGAATATGTGCAAAATCCAACTGAGAACAGGCACACCCCAGACATCTGGAGAAAAACACAGAAAACGATGGACATTATAGAACTGCAGTAGATTAAAGAGTTAAATTCACATGTTTGCTATTAAACACTTAAACAGGTTTTAAACATTACAAAGGTTTTGGTTACATGAAAATGTGGCACTAATGTAAGACTAAAAATCATATTTGAATCCATATACAAACTACTTTTGGAACACAGGAAATCCCTCTAATTTTTTCCCAGGGTTTGTGTGAAAGCGCACAAGATTATATGTTTATGTTTTTAATTACACTAATAACAGATAAAAAATATAAAGTTTAAAACTCTGTTTATATACACAATTTATCCTGCCTACTGGCCGTTGCATGAGTAGTAACAGATAGCAGAGCGAGAGTGCAGTGTGCTGATTGACTTTAGGGAAGACATTGATTAATAGCAGTTTTTCACTGGACTCACAACTGACTGACCAGTTAACCCATAGTTGATCTGTTTAGGTAAGTCCAGCATTTCATGCCTGCACAGATAAATTTGTTAAGGGTTATTTATTTGTTCTTTTGATATCTACATGGGCAGCACCGGAGCGAGCAGGGCACTGGTCTGTATTTTTCAAATTCCAGAGAGGCAAGAGAGCAGAAACCTGAATTTTCTGGAAATGTGCACAGTCATACCATTGACTTAAATGGGACACACACCCCTGCAACCTGTGTGGCTGGAGTACAGGCTTTTAGGGGATCGTACTGTGATGTGGTCCAAATTGTGTTGAATTAAGTGTCCTTTGATAGATGATACAAAATTTGGGTCCCTTTACGAGTATGACTTTTCCTTCAAAAGAGTAATTTTCTAGCACAAACATGTATATATAAAAACTGATATTATTTAATAATTCTACTTTTTATGCAAGAAACCACTTGGCACTGATTGCGTTGCAAGGTTTCTTTGACGTCTAATGACGACTTATGAAATACCACTTTTTACAATTAATAGCAATCCTAACCAGTCGATCATAATAAACCATTATTAAAAGTATATCTAAGTTACCTTGTTTGTACCTTTCTCTAATCTCACGTGCTGCTTATATCAGACACACACATTACATTGATTCATTCTATACACATACAGATTTATTTTATTTTAAAATAAAACTTTTTTTCTACACCCCCCAGAGCTGTCTACATAGGCACAGTGTACCTACCAATAGAAACCCTGCATTCAAATACGGATTTTAACCCTTTGCTAATCTTCAAGCCAGCAGCAGCTCAATGCAGCGATCTGCAGATCATTATCTGGCTCCTTCTACTTCCTTTTACAGGGGGATTACACATCCCATGATTACTTCTTACACAAACTGCCATCATTGATTGTTACATTGTATTAAAATGCAAAGTTGTTGGTGATTGGCCAAAACAAATTATGAATTTTATGCTAATTTTAGCCGGGATTTTTAGGGGCGTCAACTCACAAAAGCTGCTGCTTGAAAACTCGAGATTTAGCAAATATCAGGGTGAGTTTTTTAATATTTATTTTGGTATTTTGTCATGCAAAAAATATTTGCATACACGACTGATTCTCCTCTATCCGATGCATTCCTAATCCAGGAAATTTAGATATGCCTTTAATAAAAAAAAGTGCATAAAATAAAAAGTGAGACTAGATCAGTTTTACAATGTGGTAATTTGAAACCCTACTAGTTACACAAGACCTCTATAAGCCATTTTTGCTTCAGGGAATGCCTGGAAAGGGAACTTTTATTCACACAGGGTGGTATTGCCCAAATGTATCCAAACTCTGGAGATCAGTGCTACAACTTAATCAACAAGACCCTAGATTTGGACCTTACCCCAGAAATGGGAATGTGTCTTTTTAGGTACACTAGTCTCAGGCCTTACTAATGCCGACAACAAATGAATCCAATTCTTCATACTGCCAACAAAAAGCCACATAGCTAAGCAATTGAAATCTGATTCACTTAACATAACTGCAATGAACATAAATTGAATTACATACTCATCATTGCCTGAATCACACATATATAAGACTCCACAACATCCTTCTATAAGATCTAGAAATCGTGGCTCGCCACAACTCGCTCTCCTAATATTTTGTAAAAACATAAAATAAAATATAAAAAAAGATAATATAGAAAAAATACTAATTAGACAAGAGACAAGATGGAAGTCTTTGGAGGATGGAATCCCTATCTATAGCTCAACTACTGGATGGCATTGGGAGCCTGTGGTCCCGACCCTTGGTAACAGCCTCAGAGATATTAGGAGATGAAAACCATAAAAACTTAATTTCCATCTCATATAAAGCTTACAAACTGAGACAAGAAATTATATTTGAGAAGAAGATAATTAATTTATTTATTTCATTATTAATACATTTGTTATTGATATGTTATATTATTATTATTGTTATAATATGTTAAAGTGAATTTGTAAATTACTGCTTGAAATAATTGAAGAAAAAAAAAAAAAAAGAAAATTCTTGCCAGTAACTGCGGCCTTCGCTTTGCGAGCACGCAAGCGTTAGCAACAACTCGCTTGCTCACAACTATATATGTGATGTAACCGTTACCATAAAAAATATGCTTTTAAGCCTCCTAATGAGATGCTTGTTTCCAAACCCCCAAAAAGTCAGAGATACAGTGCTATCTTGTCAAATACTGGCTCGTGCCTAGACCGGAGTGAGTGATCTTCATTGTCTGGAGGCTTGCTGTGTTAAAGTTGTTTACCTAAGTAACAAACAGCTGATCCGCCATACAAATTCTAGAATGACTGACCATTTAGTACTGCCCTCCAGACATAGCAACTCACATACCTTATCAATTGCATGAGGGTGGAGACAAGCACTGAACTGGAGGCCTAGGTAGTGATGTTTGAAATGAAGTTTCATATTGAATATAACTTTTTATATTATTGAATAACAATTCTATTAATGACATTTGACTAATTAAAAAATCTGCCTCTTGTTGTCAGGACATTGACTATTATATACAATTACTCATTACTGTGGCCAGCCATTGCCTTGTTTGACCTGCTTTCTTGAGCCGATTTCGCAAAAAGACGGGATCTTGAAAACTAAGTAAAAGTTTCCCTTCATCTTATTGAAAACAATGTCATTTTTGGCATGTTTTATTTGCTTTTGTGTAGTGTATGGATATAGAATTTGTACTACATGACACATATTGTAACTATGAAGTAAGTTACATCTCCAAAATGCTATTGCTTACATGAAATTTTATATTTCTATATAACATGGATTAATACAACTTTTCAGAACAACCAAAATGCTGGTTCCACCCCAACAAATCGCCTTGGAAGACACAGTTCCCACCAAGATGTCCTCTTAGTCCATTGACATTACAATGCATTACCCTACCTACACCTGGCACCTACAAGACAAAACAAGTGGCATATCACATATAATTAAAGGGATATAAAAACGTTCATATTTTGAATATTGCACTAAACGATCTAAGTATTTGTTTGCATATCTAAACATACTTTTATTAACAAGTGCTTAAAGGCCTCTGTTTGCACTCACTCAAATCTTCCAAATAGTCCCTGCAATGGTCTGGCCCACAGCATTAGCACTATTCTTTTGGTGCTAGGTGTACTAGCCACTTACAGATTGTCTCCCAGCAATCAAAAATGCTGTTGAGAATCAGTCTGTATGTGGCTAGTGCATCTCTTACCAATAGAAACCTGGGGCCATATTAAATTAGAAAGTGAAAGATCAAAGGCTGCTGGAGGCCGTACGTTGCAAGTTTAACCATCGCCATTTTCTCAAGGCCGTAACTCGGAAGCCTGCAAAAAGACACCAATTGAATAGCAAATTAGCTTGTGACATCATTTACGAGGCTCCCGGATCTCCCAAAAGCTCAATTGAGTGTGGCTCCTTGTATGCATGAGCTGTGGGGACAGACCATTGCAGGGACTATTTGGAAGGTTAGAGTGAATAGAAACAGAGTTTTTAAGCCTTTGTTAATAAAATTATGTTTAGATATACAAATAAACGCTTAGTTTGTTAATATTAAAAACAGTGAAACTTTCAAATTGCTTTAAAATATCAGAGAGAGCTCCATGGAACTTGAATTATATATAGTAAAGTTGCACAATCATTGTATAAACAAACCAGCAATTAGTGCAAAAGTCTTACATAACTATTAATTATACATAGTCTCCATGGCGACCCAGTGCCCAGATAGATTAGTAGCATGTTATCTCAACAAAGATTTGAGCAGATTAGTAATGGTGGGTTTTAAGCTTTTTTTTTTTTTAAATGTCCTTGATTTATGTGAAATTGCAAAAAAAATGTTGAAAGCTTTTAAAAATCTACTTGAAGTATATTTGTGAACATACTTATTAGAGGGTGGGGAATCGGGAATTATACTTTATCACTAAATAATTACAGCTGTTCTTCTCTTTTCCCACATCTATATTACCGCACCTTGCAGTCATTTGCATAGACAAATAAATAGAAACTAAAATAAACCACAGATGCCTCATTTAGAAACTAAGTCCATTAAGTCCTCCTGGATCTCTACCTTGTCATGGCGAAGGAACTTGTGTATCTCGATTGAGCTATGAGCTATACCATGTAGGAGCGCACAAGATGAGCAGGTTGTAGAAGAGAGGTCAGACAAATTGCGGTCCATGCAAGATGGAACTGGCAATCCAATCCAGTATCTTTGACAAGAAAACCATATGGATATGCACAACCAGAAACACAGATAGATGTGTATTGGTGATGGTGTCCATATGGTCCCAGAGAGACAGGCTCGACTGACTACACGGAAAGCTTTTCTATTACTAAATGGTATCACACACTCATGCATTACATAAAGGACCTTCACCAAACTCATTGTCATTTACCTCACTATAAGTGATCTTCATTGTGCAATAGAGCACAAGATTCTATGCTAAAATTATCTATTGTTTTTTAATTACACTAATAGCACCTAAAAAACTAAAGTTTTAGACCTGTTTACAAACACCCTCCTGACTGTTCCATGATTAACAATTACATGACTACTTATGGGATCTCCTTGTACTCAATGTTTTCTCCACTTGTTGTGCCTTCTGGAATTAATTAACGTTGAGCACCAAGGTACCCATGGTACTTAATTTGTTTTATACTTTCTAAAAACATTTAGCATAATATCCGTTCCAGTTTTCACAAGATCATATTATCAATATGACATGTTAGTGGTATAATAACTTTGATATATATCCTGGTGGTAAGTGGAACTGAATCTATATTACTAGTATTTTAATTTCAGCCAGCATTTAAACAAGACAGTTTCACGTATTGAGGGGAAAACACTGATTAAGTGTTAATCTCGTCTCACTTGAGGTAATTACAATTTATTACGTTGATGTTCCATATCCTCCTGGCAGCAAATATATTTACTTTACTTAAAGGTTTTGCTCTTGGCCCGGATGCTATATTAATAAGCTAGAAATGCTGTTTTTGTTTAGCCAAGGAGTGTCTAAAGAGCTCAAGGCGCACATACTCAAACTGTTTTTGTGTTGGCAACATTGGATTGGCAGTGACAATGTTTTCTATACTGTGAAAGCACCCATAGAAACACTAAACTGTTGGGAAATAGAAATAATTTTGCACAACAAACCACTTTATATGCGCACCCTCCCTGTGTCTTATAAGATTAACTGGCGATGGGCAGCCCTATGGCCATTCAACTACTAGTGTCAAATTAGTCATGGAAGTGTGCATTTGAGTTTGCCAAATTAAATTACAGTGTGTTGTTGGGAGATTGCGGGTCAGAGTCTTCTGTGCTGAATCCTGTCTTTTCATTATGTGGCTAAAGTATTTGAGCCTTAGCTTTACTGTTGATCCTATCAGTGAGCAGTCTTGTTTAATTTCCTTTAATATGGATTGGTTTGATCTTCTTGTAGTCCAAGGAACTCTCAAGTTGCCTCCAACACCACAGTTGAACCGCATCTATGTCCAATTCTCAGCCTTATGGTCCAGCTCTCACAGCTGTATGTTGTATTTGAGAAGATCAAGGCTATGACTATACGGACCTTTGTTGACAATTTGATGTCTCTGCTCTTAACTCTTATCTTAATTCTTATCTTGTACCAAGAAGTACATTTTTTGGGATAACTTGGGTATGCAATATGCGTATTATTTTAGTTCACAACAGTTCATATCTTGGAAGCAGGTATTAATGTTGTTGTTAATATTATTATTATTAATAATAATGAATATTTTTGTAACCTTCTTTATTTCAGGCAGCGGCGCTACAGCAGTTGTTCAGGCCGCACTATGCAAACCAAGGCAGGAGCGAGTGGCCATAAAAAGAATCAACTTAGAAAAATGCCAGACAAGTATGGATGAGCTGCTGGTAAGTAAAGCTCTGTTTTTTTAATTAATAGAAGAAAAAAAAAATGCTGCCTTTGCACTTTTATCTTTTATATCAAACTCTGTAACTTTCTCTATTACTAATGAGCATACCATAACAGCTATTGAAAGGTCTGACAGTTGTGGATACCACATGCAAAATAATTGTATCTAAAAGGTTATATATTACTATATTAATTATTATTTTATTTTCCGTTGTTATTTATATTCATTTGTTATTCTTGAGTATAAAATATTTTAATAATCTGATCACAGTGGTCCTTAAATGAGACAATATGGAAGTTATGAGTATACAAATAGTAACACTTGATTAATATGAGACTGGTTATGATTATGCATATATAATGAGAGATGCTGATAGTTCATGGGGCATTCATAAAGCCTTCTCAGTAATGACACACTCACAAACCCACATACATACTCATATACACGTAACTCACAAACACGAATAGATGACTCACAGGCACAAACACACATGTGTAGGTGCTTTGGTGGGAGGTGGACACTTCAGCTCCATCTGCCTTGTAGACACCAAGCAAGCAAAAGTATGGCAGAGGAAGCCATAATGACCTTCACACTTCTGATTAGGTAGGTGCCATGGTGGCTCTAATTATCATGTGAGGTAATGTGATCTCATGGGTCTGACTGATATTAACCTCTAGAGCTGCTTTATTGTTTCATGTAAGCAGGCTATTGAGCAAAAAAATCATATGTTTGTGTGGAAATGGATTTGTGGGTGGACTGCAGAGAAACAAAAGGAATATTTGGTTTTGAGCACTAGACAATGACATTCCTCCTTCTCTTCAGTTATTTATTTATGGAGTGACTATTCTTTTTAATGACTAGATTGACTCGTACTGTGGCTCCTAAGCTTATTTGTTTTCAGTACCCTCATTTAGAAATGTTTGAGGTTCTTAAGTGGTTAGTTAATAATTACTGACTGTTGGCCAACAACATAATCATTTTTCTGAGCTATGTTTCTACATTCATAAACAATAACTCTAGTGTCTGAAAACCAATAAAAAGAGGTACAAGCTCATCAGTCATTTTTGGAGTAATTCTGTTCATTATTTATTAACATCAACACAAATACAGATTCACAAGAGTGTTTAATAAAAGGGCTTTCAACAAAACAATGTTACCCATTCAACTGGCCTACTCTACTTGGCTTCCAGGTGAACGCCAGTACTGACGGATTCCAGTCCTCATGGAAACAGGATTACTCTACATAAGTCATTCAGGAAAGGAAATACTGATAAAAGCATACACCTAATCACTTATTCCAACAAGTTTCATCCTGCTTCATGGACTTCACCAGGGAAATCATTTGCATACATGAACACTTACATACCATTTTATCTGTTTAAAAAAATTATTGATTTATTTTTAAATTCTGTATTACATCTTTGATTAAGCATTGATTTTCAATCTTGTGGATTGGCATACGGCTACAGCCATGAATGATGAACTAGATAGTAATTAGTAAGATAACAAATGAGAGATTGGGAAACTTGGGGGTAATGCATTAATTAATTGTGCTAGAACCTCTAGAAAAATATACTTAGAAATATGGCACAAAGGCCAAATTATATTATCTTGTCTCGAAGAAAAGAGGAGTAGCTGACTCTGGACCAAAAAACCCACATGGGTTCTAGATTTTATTAAAAATGTTGCTGGATTGCTGGATCATAAAGAATATGTTTTAAAATAATGTAGACTTTTTTTTAATTAATGTGTTTTCTAGCATTGAATATTAATCCACTTGTTTCTCGGACAACTTAACTGAAGTTCACAGCCTGGTGGTGGACTCCTGGTCACATTGTAGAAAGCTCTGAAAAATATTTTCTCAGCTTTCTTTTGTTAAACATTTATAAATAACTAATAATGCTCTTTACAGGCTCTTTACAGAGCTACCCTGGCTCTGATTCAATTACACCATTAGAAGCTCACCACAGGTGGCACAAGAGTGTAAAGAAACAGTTGTGCTGGTGAAGATTAATTATGTATGCTTCTCAATTCATTTAATATAGGCATGTTTAGTCTTGAATAAGGTGATTATAGGTCAACAATTTTCATTATTTCTTAAAATATTTTCTTCTAAAATAATCAAGGTGGAATGTAATTTATTAAAATATTGTAGCAGGAAAATAATTAAGCACCTAAAATACTTTTTAGGCAACCTTTATTGTTTTGTATTATTATCATTTCTTTATATCGTTTGTTATATGAGGAGGATACAATTAAGTCACCTAGTTAAAACATTTATATAACAAATGATATAAAGAAATGATAATAATATAAGGCAAAAAAGGTTGCCTAAAAATAATTTTAGGTGTCTTAATTGTAACCTCCTCACTGTAATTGTCAAATAATATTTACAATTTGTTTACTTCTAAGTAGTCTCCAAAGTATGAGTTTCTTAACTTCTGAAGCCTACTCCGTCTTCCTGTTCTCTCTCATGTCGGATGTCATGTTTCACGGCTGTTACCTAACAGGGAGCGGCTTCATATTTTCAGTGTTTCATGCCACACAGCATGCCACTTTCTCCTTGATGCATAGTTATATGAGACACTGGTAGTGGAATGCCCTGCTCCATGTGAAACATGGCACCCTACATGAGAGAGAACAGGAAGACAAAGGACAATTCCAGAAGGCGAGAATTTGTTAATCTAGGCACTTTTTGGAAGTAAACTGGAAATATTACATGCCAATTACATTTAAAACAAATAAAAATACCTAGATTTGCTTAACCTTGATTCTATTTGTGTTAATTCTGGATTTATTAGGTACTTTTAAGTCCAGTTTAATGTTTAACATATCATAAGACTTACTTAGGCCAGAAATGTTTAATTGTAATAACTTGTAAACTGTACGCTTGAAATTTTCTCTGTAAACTATTCAACATAGAGATTTACTTTACACTTACTGCACTTCATGTTCCCATTATTTTGATAAAAATGGTGTGGTGCAATGTGCCAGTTTGTGACACTCATCTCACCAAAAGAGATATTAAATATCATTACTTCATTTAATATGATTTTCATTGACTATTTCAATACCTGCATTCATAAAATGTTTATAAGTTGTGGTTGAGGTATATATTATATAAGCACTGCTTTATATCAGTTTCATTCAATTTGGCCAGTTTTTAAAAGGCAACTGTAGTTCAAAGTAATTCACCCCCCTTGGTATTTTTCATGTTTTGTTTCCTCACAACCTGGAATTAACATGGATTGTTTGAGGATTTGCATCATTTAATTTACAGAACATGCCCACAACTTTGAAGATGTTTTTTTTTATTGTGAAGCAAAAAACAAATAGGACAAAATAACAGAAAAGTCAATGTGCATAACTATTCACACCCCTAAAGTCAATACTTTGTAGAGTCACCTTTTGCGGTAATCACAGCTCCAAGTCGCATTGGATAAGTCTCTTTGAGCTTGCCACATCTTACCACTGGGATTTTTGCCCATTCCTCCTTGGCAAAACTGCTCCAGCTCCTTTAAGTTGGATGGTTTGCCCTTGTGAACAGCAATCTTTAAATTTGACCACAGATTTTCTATTGGATTGAGGTCTGGGCTTTGACTAGGCCATTCCAACACATTTACATGTTTCCCCTTAAACCACTGAAGGGTTGCTTTAGCAGTGTGTTTGGGGTCATTGTCCTGCTGGAAGGTGAACCTCCGTCCTAGCCTCAAATCACGCACAGAATGGTACAGATTTTGCTCAAGAATATCCCTGTATTTAGCTCCATCCATCTTTCCCTCAACTCTGACCAGTTTCCCAGTCCCGGCTGCTGAAAAACATCCCCACAGCATGATGCTGCCACCACCATGTTTCACTGTGGGGATGGTGTTCTTTGGGTGATGTGATGTGTTGGGTTTGCGCCAGACATATCGTTTTCTTTAATGGCCGAAAAGTTCAATTTTAGTCTCATCAGACCAGAGCACCTTCCTCCATACATTTTGGGAGTCTCCCACATGCCTTTTCGCAAAACTCAAAATGTTCCATTTTTTTTTTTTTTTGCTGAAAGTAATGGCTTTTTTTTGGTCCACTCTGCCATAAAGCTCAACTCTATGGAGCGTACGGCTTATTGTCGTCCTATGTACAGATACTACAGTTTCAGCTGTGGAACTCTGCAGCTCCTCCAGGTTTACCCAAGGTCTCTGTGCTGCCTCTCTGATTAATGCCCTCCTTGCCCGGTCCATGAGTTTTGGTGGGCGGCTGTCTCTTGGCAGGTTTGCTGTTGTGTCATGTGAAGGTAAAGGTGATGGACTAGCCAAGCATGTCACCAGACCTAAATCCTATTGAGCATCTGTGGGGCATCTTCAAACGAAAGGTGGGGGAGTGCAAGGTCTCTAACATCCACCAGCTCCATGATGTCATTATGGAGTAGTGGAAGAGGACTCCAGTGGCAACCTGTGAAGCTTTGGTGAACTCCATGCCCATGAGGGTTAAGGCAGTGCTGGGAAATAATGGTGGCCACACAAAATATTGACACTTTGGCCCAATTTGGACATTTCCACTTAGGGGTGTACTCACTTTTGTTGCCAACGGTTTAGACATTAATGGCTGTGTGTTGAGTTATTTTGAGGGGACTGAATATTTACAATGTTATACAGACTGTACACTTACTACTTTACATTGTAGCAGAGTGTCATGTCTTCAGTGTTGTCACATGAAAAGATATAACAAAATATTTACAACAATGTGAGGGGTGTACTGACTTTTCTGAGGTACTGTATGTAACAAACTAATAACATTAGCAGCTGTGAAAGCCATGGGCACAAAACATTTTAAGCGAAAGTAAGAATTTTTAAAGATTATGAATAGAGGAATCCATTTGGTCTTTGTTGTAAAACTTACGGACAGTTGATTAATGAATGCATGTTATGTTACCTATTAGTGGAGGGGGGGGGGGGGCAAAGAGGGCCATGAGTCTTTGTTAGCTAATTGGATCATATTCAATGATCATTATTCCCAGCTTGCAACTATGGTCAGAAAATAGCAGGCAGTCAAGCTTCATGGGGCTAGTGATATCACAGTGTGTGTCAGCAGTGGCCCATTAAGCTAAACTAGAGAGGCAGAAAACGGAGGGCTTCAAATTCTCCTAAATTGTGCTTATTATTTTCTAACACATATTAAACATCTCATTTGATACAGACATTTTATTACAATTTTACTCAAAACTACAGAGCAATCACATTCTTTTACAATTGTTCCAAAGGTTAAAAATACTAGAAAAGCAGCTTTGCAGCACTGCCAGGACCATCAAAGGGCTTTATTACCTTGCTCTGGCACATCTTAGAGTCTTTCCGAAATTCATTTTAACTACCGTATTTATCAGCGTATAACACGCACTTTTTCTCCCTGAAAATAGGGGGCAAATCATAGGTGCGTGTTATACGCCGATATTCCCTCCCCCCTCCTCATCCTCAACCTCCTCACACTAAACCCCCTCCGCATTCTAACCCCCCCTCAACCTAAACCCCCCTCCTCCTCAACCTAAACCCCTCTCCTCAACCTAAACCCCCCTAAATACACCCCCCTCACTTACCTGCTTCTGCTCCGGTCTCCGCTCCGCTCCTTGACCGGGTGATGTCACATGTGCGCCAGCGCGCCACATCATTAGCATATACTGGGTGTCGGTTGAGGAGGGAGGTTTAGGTGGAGGAGGAGGGGGGTTTAGGTGGAGGAGGAGGGGGGTTTAGGTGGAGGAGGAGGGGGGTTTAGGTGGAGCAGGAGGGGGGTTTAGGTGGAGCAGGAGGGGGGTTTAGGTGGAGGAGGAGGGGGGTTTAGGTGGAGGAGGAGGGGGGTTTAGGTGGAGGAGGAGGGGGGTTTAGGTTGAGGAGGGGGGGTTTAGGTTGAGGAGGGGGGGTTTAGGTTGAGGAGGAGGGGGGTTTAGGTTGAGGAGGAGGGGGGTTTAGGTTGAGGAGGAGAGGGGTTTAGGTTGAGGAGGAGGGGGGTTTAGGTTGAGGAGGGGGGTTAGAATGCGGAGGGGGGTTGAGGATAGTGGGTTGAGGAGGGAGGATGAGGATGGGAGGTTGAGGATGGGGGTTGAGGGGGTTTGAGGAGGGAGGTTGAGGATAAGGGGGTTGAGGATGGGAGGTTGAGGAGGGAGGTTGAGTATGAGGAGGGAGGTTGAGTATGAGGAGGGGGGTTGAGGGTGAGGAGGGGGGGTGAGTATAGGGGGGTTGAGGTTGAGGAGGGGGATTGAGGAAGGAGGATGAGGATGGGGTGGTGTAGGAGGGGGTTGAGGATGGGGGGTTTGAGGAGGGGGTTGAGGCGAGAGGATGAGGAGGGAGGTTGAGGATGAGGAGGGAGATTGAGGATTTTGCTTCAAAGTTCTTTATTTGAATTTTTTTTCCCACTGAAATTCCCTTCTTAAAATGAGGTGCCTGTTATACGCCGGTGCGTGTTATATGCCGATAAATACGGTTTGTTGTAACTGCAATTAACTGCTAACTTATATGTAAAAGATATTTGCATAGTGTTCAAACCTGCTGCTTGCAATGCATAGTAGATAAATAAGAGAGTTTCTGTCCCATTAATTAATCTGGTCTATTGCTGTATTTAAATAGATATTTTAGAATTGTTTTTAATTGATATAGGTTTAACTTTTAAAGACCTCAGAGTGGCCAATTACCTTTGTGTTGTGTCCAGTTTAGCTGCATTAGCTGTTATGTTGAGAATATGGGGAGAAAAAACTGTTTAGGTATTGAAGGAACCATAAATAACAAGGGCACTCAAAATGCTTACATATTCTTACATAGTAATTAAGATTGAAAAAATCCTTTTAGTACATCAAGTTCAGTCTTTTTAAATCTCCTCTGCAATAGGCAGATTAGTTGTTAATTAATGTATCCAGAGGAAGGCAAATAGAAACAAATCTATTGAAACTTTGCCAATTGTCTAAAAAAAGGAAAAAAAAAAAGAATTAATTCCTGACTCCAGATATTGGTGATTGGACTCCTCCCTAGATCAAAACTCCCTGTCTCGTTAATGAGGATAATGCTAAATCCCATTTTTATTCAAAAATATATCTAGTCCCCAGTTATCTATCAAATCCTCTGTCACCACCTCCTTTGGTAGAGAATTCCACAGATGAGTCACCCTTACTGTGAAGAACCCTTTTCTTTCTATACTTCTAATCTCAATGGATGTCCTCTTGTCAGCTGAAAAACTATTGACACAAAAAGTGCATTTGACAAATCTTTATACTGACCCTGGATGTATTTACAGTGGATATAAAAAGTCTACACATCCCTGATAAAAAAAAGGTCAGGTTTCTGTGCTGTAAAAAAATGAGACAAAGATAAATCATTTCAGAACCTTTTCCACCTTTAATGTGACCTATAAACTGTACAACTCAATTGAAAAACAAAGTGAAATCTTTTAGGTAGAGGGAAGAAAAAATATAAAAATAAAATAATTTGGTTGCATAAGTATGCACACCCTTAAACTAATACTTAGTTGAAGCACCTTTTAATTTTATTACAGCACTCAGTCTTTTTGGGTATGAGTCTATCAGCATGGCACATTTTGCCTGGGCAAGATTTGCCCACTCTTCTCTGCAAAAACACTCCAAATCTGTCAGATTGCGAGGGCATCTCCTGTGCACAGCCCTCTTCAGATCCCCCCATTGATTTTCAATCAGATTCAGGTCTGGGCTCTGGCTGGGCCATTCCAAAACTTTAATCTTCTTCTGGTGAAGCCATTCCTTTGTTGATTTGGATGTATGCTTTGGGTCGTTGTCATGATGAAAGATGAAGTTCCTCTTCATGTTCAGCTTTCTAGCAGAAGCCTGAAGGTTTTGTGCCAATATTGACTGGTATTTGGAACTGTTCATAATTCCCTCTATCTTAATTAAGGCCCCAGTTCCAGCTTCACTGTGGGTATGGTGTTCTTTTGGTGATGCGCAGTGTTGTTTTTGCGCCAAACATATCTTTTGGAATTATGGCCAAAAATGTAAACCTTGGTTTCATTAGACCATAAGACATTTTCACGCATGCTTTTGGGAGACTTCAGATGTGTTTTTTGCAAAATGTAGCCTGGCTTGGATGTTTTTCTTCGTAAGAAAAGGCTTTCGTCTTGCCACTCTACCCCATAGCCCAGACATATGAAGAATACTGGAGATTGTTGTCACATGTACCACACAGCCAGTACTTGCCAGATATTCCTGCCGCTCCTTTAATGTTGCTGTAGGCCTCTTGGTAGCCTCCCAGACCAGTTTTCTTCTCGTCTTTTCATCAATTTTAGAGGGAGCTCCAGTTCTTGGTAATGTCACTGTTGTGCCATATTTTTTCCACTTGATGAAGACTATCTTTACTGTGTTCCATGGTATATCTAATGCCTTGGAAATTCCTTTGTACCCTTCTCCTCACTGATACCTTTTAACAATGAGTTCCCTCTGATGCTTTGGAAGCTCTCTGTGGACCATGGCTTTTGCTGACTAAGAACATTTCAGGAAAGACCAACTAGAGCAGCTGAACTTTATTTGGGGTTAATCAGAGGCACTTTAAATGATGGCAGGTGTATGCTGACTCCTATTTAACACGATTCGGAATGTGATTGCTTAATTCTGAACACAGCTACATCCCCAGTTATAAGAGGGTGTGCAGACTTATGCAACCACATTTTTTTATTTTATTTATTTTTTCTTCCCTCCACCTAAAAGATTTTAGTTTGTTTTTCAATTGAGTTGTACAGTTTATAGGTCACATTAAAGGTGGGAAAAAATTCTGAAATGATTTATCTTTGACTCATTTTTTGACAGTACAGAATCCTGACATTTTAAAAGGGGTGTGTAGACTTTTTATATCCACTGTATATAATTTGATCATATCCCCTCATAGATGCCTTTTTTCTTTCGATTTTTATTAATGTTTTACCATTTTTCTTTTAGTTTTGGGTTGGAGCAACAAAAATAAAAGGTTACGATCATTTGCAGCAAAGAGTCTATGGGCATTTGCATGATGCTTGTGATTTTTTGGTCCTTTCAGAACCTGCAGAGACAAGTTAAGAGCAGGCAGCTGGAGAAATAAAAAAGCAATGTTTGCATACATTTAAAAAATGTATTTAATTTCCAGTGCTCTGTTTGATGATGTAGAACTGTATTCATTAAACTGAATGAATGAGATGTCTTCAGTATACTTTTTTTATGTGAGTATTTTGCAGTCACACTAAGCAGAAGTAGAGAAACTTCTTAAATGAAACATAAAGGTCACTCGAGAACTGGGCAGGAAAAGAAGAAAGCCCAGCAGTGTGCTGTAGGAAAAACCTCATCCTTTCTAGGAACTGTTCTGCATAAACAGGGCATTTAGAAAGTTATAAATGTGGGAATTCTGAAAGTAGTAAACATTGCACTTGAAGTTTGTGAAATAAAGCGTCATTCATGCTTGGCACCATTTCCCAGTAGCACATTTGTGTAAATTTGCAAAATTAAAAACAAGTTAAAGACCTGTTTCCAACTTAAAAACCCAAGAAATACTGTGATACCGCTGCATTATGGGAGATCTGATTGGATCACACAAATTAGCTCATAATGTTTTTCACATTTTAATCCAAAACACTACAGGGAGTGCAGAATTATTAGGCAAATGAGTATTTTGACCACATCATCCTCTTTATGCATGTTGTCTTACTCCAAGCTGTATAGGCTCGAAAGCCTACTACCAATTAAGCATATTAGGTGATGTGCATCTCTGTAATGAGAAGGGGTGTGGTCTAATGACATCAACACCCTATATCAGATGTGCATAATTATTAGGCAACTTCCTTTCCTTTGGCAAAATGGGTCAAAAGAAGGACTTGACAGGCTCAGAAAAGTAAAAAATAGTGAGATATCTTGCAGAGGGATGCAGCACTCTTAAAATTGCAAAGCTTCTGAAGCATGATCATCGAACAATCAAGCGTTTCATTCAAAATAGTCAACAGGGTCGCAAGAAGCGTGTGGAAAAACCAAGGCGCAAAATAACTGCCCATGAACTGAGAAAAGTCAAGCGTGCAGCTGCCACGATGCCACTTGCCACCAGTTTGGCCATATTTCAGAGCTGCAACATCACTGGAGTGCCCAAAAGCACAAGGTGTGCAATACTCAGAGACATGGCCAAGGTAAGAAAGGCTGAAAGACGACCACCACTGAACAAGACACACAAGCTGAAACGTCAAGACTGGGCCAAGAAATATCTCAAGACTGATTTTTCTAAGGTTTTATGGACTGATGAAATGAGAGTGAGTCTTGATGGGCCAGATGGATGGGCCCGTGGCTGGATTGGTAAAGGGCAGAGAGCTCCAGTCCGACTCAGACGCCAGCAAGGTGGAGGTGGAGTACTGGTTTGGGCTGGTATCATCAAAGATGAGCTTGTGGGGCCTTTTCGGGTTGAGGATGGAGTCAAGCTCAACTCCCAGTCCTACTGCCAGTTCCTGGAAGACACCTTCTTCAAGCAGTGGTACAGGAAGAAGTCTGCATCCTTCAAGAAAAACATGATTTTCATGCAGGACAATGCTCCATCACACGCGTCCAAGTACTCCACAGCGTGGCTGGCAAGAAAGGGTATAAAAGAAGAAAATCTAATGACATGGCCTCCTTGTTCACCTGATCTGAACCCCATTGAGAACCTGTGGTCCATCATCAAATGTGAGATTTACAAGGAGGGAAAACAGTACACCTCTCTGAACAGTGTCTGGGAGGCTGTGGTTGCTGCTGCACGCAATGTTGATGGTGAACAGATCAAAACACTGACAGAATCCATGGATGGCAGGCTTTTGAGTGTCCTTGCAAAGAAAGGTGGCTATATTGGTCACTGATTTGTTTTTGTTTTGTTTTTGAATGTCAGAAATGTATATTTGTGAATGTTGAGATGTTATATTGGTTTCACTGGTAAAAATAAATAATTGAAATGGGTATATATTTGTTTTTTGTTAAGTTGCCTAATAATTATGCACAGTAATAGTCACCTGCACACACAGATATCCCCCTAAAATAGCTAAAACTAAAAACAAACTAAAAACTACTTCCAAAAATATTCAGCTTTGATATTAATGAGTTTTTGGGGTTCATTGAGAACATGGTTGTTGTTCAATAATAAAATGAATCCTCAAAAATACAACTTGCCTAATAATTCTGCACTCCCTGTATTAACATGGCTGTTTAATAGCACGTGCCTGTTATAGCATAGCTCAGGATGGATGTGCTTGAGCATATAACATGAATATCCTACATAGGGTACATGTTTGAATGCTTTTTCACTGGAAACTGATACACATTGGGAGTTCATATTAATTTTGCAACCCAATCTCCCAGAATGCATTTGCATCACTGTATTTCTAGGAGTTTTGTAATCTTATGCAAATGTACACACACTTGAACTAATTTGTTTTCATATACTCTGTACGGTGAAAGGCTCACTTTTTAGACCACCATAAGCTAATTTAATTTTTGAAAAACAATACTGGAAATGTGCCATGAAAACTCTCTCTCTCTCTTTTCTCTCTCTCACTCTCTTCCCTCTCTCCATTTTTTCTCACTCTCTGTCTCTCTCTTCGCTCACACCCTTTCTTTCTCTCTCTCTCTCTCTCTCTCTCTCTCTCTCTCTCTCTCTCTCTCTCTCTGTGTCTCTGTCTCTGTCTCTCTCTGTCTCTCTCTGTCTCTGTCTCTCTCTCTCTCTCTCTCTCTGTCTCCCTCCTCCCTCTCTCACTCTATTTTCTGTCTCTTTCTGTCTCTCATTCACTCAGTTTTCTCTCACTCTGTTCTCTCTCTCTTTTATATATATATATATATATATATATATATATATATATATATATATATATATATATATATATATATATATATTACGTCTGTGTTCACATTTGAATGTCTAAAACAAGTTAAAAAAACTCCTTGCATTCTGGGAAGCTGAGCTGGGACATGCAAATATGCCTACAAATGCCTCGCTCTTCAATCCATAGCCATTTTCAAACATGGCTTCCTTTAAGCTTGTGCCTGCTGTATTACACAGCTTTAATGCAAAGCCAAGGTTGGATTTTACACAAGCCGAGAATCCTATTCATGTAAAGCTGTTGCAAGCTTACTGGCTATCATCAGCATGGGGCTGGATCTCAGCTTGTGTTGTGCATCTTATGAGATACAAACCCTCCACCGTATAGCAGTTCAGTAAATAAATAATATAACTGTGTTCACATTTGAAGTTCTAAAACAAATTAAAAAACCTTCCTCCAAGCTCAGAATTCCAAGAAATAAAGTTATTAAACTGCAGTTATTACCTAAATATAGGGTTGTGATGCTTATATAATAAGGAATTGAAGTAAATAAAAAAATATAACAGGGGCTTTTACCCACTGCACCACATCTCTGCAGAAATATAGAAATCAATAAAGCTGAAATACAAAATCTGTGACCTCTACAGCCTGATCCTTTTATCTACGCACATTCTTGTGAGATGCTAAAGGCTAAATTCTTGATCAATTAAAAAAAAAGAAGTTAAACAAGTTTTTCCACCACTAACTGATGGAGTAACGTACACAGTGTCTTCAATGTCCCTTTAATATATATTTGAAAAAAATATGTTTTCACTGTCTCTTTAAAACATATACCGTGTATATCTGATGGTGTATGATATTCTTCATTCAAATTCTGAAAAATGGCAAAGTAAAGTCGCGTAAGATTTTGACCGAGCGGAAGTGGTAGTGCAAATGTTGTAATTAAGCCTGGAGTATGCATATCTATTCTGAGGATTAATTCACAGAACAAACTATAATAAAAAAAAGAGTTCAAATTAAAAACAGGCGGCCAATACAGTTGTATGGCAAACAACAAAAAGTCCCAGAAAGAAACAGCGGAAAAAAGTACTTACCAAGCCATGTACTCAGTCCAAAAGTCCTGTCTTGGATACAACAGTGATGAAGCTTTTGAACCACACTCAAAAAAAAAAGAAGCTCTGGCCTTCTTCTTTCTGCGCTACTATCCTGGAAACTCTTCTTCAAACAGAAGAATGCATCAAAAAGCTAAAAAAGGAGAATGCATAGAGCCGAACAAAGTTTATTATATAAAAAACATATTTATTTAGGATGTTAAAGCTATACTCACAATGGATATTCTTTTTAAAACAGGAACTCTATTTGGATTTATAGGTATCTTTCTATCTAATCACATATATAGTTGTGAGCGTACGGGTCGTTGCTAACGCTTGCGGGCTCGCGTAGCGAGGTCACTGGGCAAGGGCCTCAGTTGCTGGCATGGAGCGCCGAAGGCGCTCCATGCCAGCAACTGAGGCCCCTCGCGAAGCGAGCCGCGGCCCTCGCGTAGCGAGGTCACTGGGCAAGGGCCTCAGTTGCTGGCGAGGTCACTGGGCACGGGCCTCAGTTGCTGGCATGGAGCGCCGAAGGCGCTCCATGTCAGCAACTGAGGCCCCTCGCGAAGCGAGGGCCTCAGTTGCTGGCGAGGTCACTGGGCAAGGGCCTCAGTTGCTGGCATGGAGCGCCGAAGGCGCTCCATGCCAGCAACTGATGCCCCTCGCGAAGCGAGGGACTCAGTTGCTGGCGAGGTCACTGGGCAAGGGCCTCAAACCCTCGCAAATTTCACGTCGCTACTCAAAAAACACGACACACAAATTACGACACTCGCTAAATTTTACGAGGAACGCAAACAACGTACGAAACACGTTACCACACATTACGACCTCGCAAACATCGGACGCAACACGCCGACATACAAACATTTAAAACACAATACATATACACAGCACATACATAAAAACCTTACCTACACCAAGAGGGAGCACCCAGGACCTCAAAAATGCAACTTACACCTCGATTTTACTCGAAATAAAACAGTTTAGAGACTAAAAAAAAATCTAAGCGAGAGAAAAAATGGCCGCCGAACAAAACGAAAACGAGGCTACAGCACTCTAAACTCGCAAAACACCACAAAACACCTACGGATATTCCGATACAGACCCATACCACACATTACTCGCCATTTTACGCCAATGGGGAAGTACACGACTACGCTAACGGTTTGGTCTCGGTCACGCACAGTGTTACACTGCACACATTCAGCATGCTTACACAGCAGCTCCACACCACTAATGCTGCAGCAACATCAACACAGATTGCCAGCTCTTCATCACAATGCTTCAAAATAGGTACACTATATTCATTTACTAATTTAGCTACCTTACAATTTCATTGCCGTCATTTTTTGACGGGCAATTCGCTAGTAATATACTAATTGTAAAACAGAGATTTAAAAACTGCACATAATGTTAATAGTCACAAAAGAAAACATAAGGAAAAAATATATCTTAGCACCCCTAGCAAGGGTACAATATATAAAAAAGATAAAAAGTGGGTTAAAATATTTGACAAACTGAACTGGACCTCAAAATTATAAAAATGTCTTATCGCTCCACTTTATCCAAATACATTAAAAACTATATATAGTGTAATTTGCAGCACTGCTATGCAAACTATGGGCCTTATTCTGTTGTCCAATTCATACATTTATACACACTTCAAACTGCACTTAATATTGCCACACATTTTATTAGCTACTCTCAATTTGATTACGAGTTCCCCGCCCACAAGCACTACGTGCCAGCCAAAGACGTAAATTTGGGCTTACGTCTCCAGCACAGCTCGAATATTACGAGCTCAAAATATTTAAAGTTAAAAACATAATCGATATTCTGTTAGACCCGTAGCTCTAGCTCGCAAATAAAGTCTAACCCGCAATTGAAAAAAGAATCACGTTTCTGTCAAAAATATTGTGAGTACTAAATAGGACTCGCAAGGGCTTTTTCAAACACTTATTAGAGCTGTAACAGCAATTAAACACACAATACTGTACATTAAACCATGGGAAGTTGTGGAAACACATTAGAATTAATTGCACAACAGTTTCCAATACACAAATATTCAATTTAAAAATATATTTTTTAAATGTTATTTCTGAGTAATATTGATCCCGGGACTCAAGGGGTTGATACATATCATGAATCCCACATGGACTAAAACCGATGATCTAAGGCATTTTATAGAGTGCTAGATTGCTTGATTGCAAGCCCAATTGGGAAATATTACTTTTTGGCTCTAATTAATTCTTAGCCTCCGATTGCAGATTATGTGTAACTTCCATGTTTTACCGATGTCATAATGACGGTCTCATTTACTATTGCCTGTGTCTAAGAAGTGAATTACTAGCTGCTTAAATATTTTCAGATAATGTGATCACGCCCCTGAAATCCGACTTATAAAGGCAGGGTTTACAAGTTTAGCCTTGCGGGTGGAATTTTGAGGTGGAGTCAATAGAATACATTCAAACATTTAGGGGGGGAAAAACACTGCAGCCAAATGTATGTGTTTGACGTGTTTGTGGGCTTCTAACAGAATAGGGCCCTATGTTCGGCTCCATGCGCTCTTTTTTTCCCTTCTATATTATAATGAAAACCGTGAGTTTGACAAAGAGCATAAATAATCATTTGTTGTCTCTGCTGGTGCCAGGAGGTATCCATGGCATTTTAGTGAAGATTGTATTTATGACAGCATCAATTAACTTCTAGTGCCTTGCAAAAGTATTCACCCCCTTGACTTTTTACATATTTTGTTACCTTACAGCCTTAAGTTCAATTTTTTGTTAGTCTGAATTTGGCACAACAGCAAACCTGCCAAGAGACAGACGCCCACCAAAACTCAAGGACCGGACAAGGAGGGCATTAATCAAAGAGACAGCACAGAGACCTAAGGTAACCCTGGAGGAGCTGCAGAGATCCACAGCAGAGACTGGAGTATCTGTACATAGGACGACAATAAGCTGTATGCTCCATAGAAGTGGGCTTTATGGCAGAGGGGACAGAAGAAAGCCATTACTTTCAGCAAAAAAGAAAATGGCACATTTTGAGTTTGCGAAAAGGCATGTGGGAGACTTCCAAAATGTATGGAGGAAGGTGCTCTGGTCTGATAAGACTAAAATTTAACTTTTCGTCCATCAAAGAAAACACTATGTCTGGCGCAAACCCAACACATCACATCACCCAATGAACACCATAACACAGTGAAACATGGTGGTGGCCGCATCATGCTGTGGGGATGTTTTTCAGCAGCCGGGACTGGGAAACTGGTCAGAGTTGAGCGAAAGATGGATGATCCTAAATACAGGGATAATCTTGAGCAAAACCTGTACAACTCTGTGCGTGATTTGAGGCTAGGACGGAGGTTCACCTTCCAGCAGGACAATGACCCCAAACACACTGCTAAAGCAACACTTGAGTGGTTTAAGGGGAAACATGTAAATGTGTTAGAATGGCCTAGTCAAAGCCCAGACCTCAATCCAATAGAAAATCTGTGGTCAGACTTAAAGATTGCTGTTCACAAGTGAAACCCATATAACTTGAAGGAGCTGGAGCAGTTTTGCAAGGAGGAATGGGCAAAAATCCCAGTGGTAAGATGTGGCAAGCTCATAGAGACTTATCCAAAGCGACTTGGTGCCGTGATTGCCGCAAAAGGTGGCTCTACAAATTATTGTCTATAGGGGGGTGATAGTTATGCACATTGATGTTTTCTGTTATTTTGTCCTATTTGTTGTTTGCTTCACAATAAAAAAAATAAAAACATATCTTCTAAGTTGTGGGCATGTTCTATAACTTAAATGATGCAAATCCTCAAACAATCCATGGTAATTCCAGGTTGTGAGGCAACGAAACACGAAAAATGCCTAGGGGGGTGAATACATTTGCAAGGCACTGTATATGCAGGAGCAGAGTTTGCAGTGTACTTTGCAAACACTTGTTTCTATGCATGGATGTGGGAGAGAGTAGGTGTCCAATAATGAAAGACTACATTCTACATCACTCCCTCCACTACTCTATATTCAAAAACACAACCCTTCAGACTCCAAGATAGCAGGAAGTGAAATAGCCAGAAACAGGAAGCCTTCCATACGGAGGTATCAGCCTTATTAAATTGCGATTTAGCCAATTGAATAGGGCTCTATATAAGCACAGAGCATATTATTTTTATAGAAGTTTTTGGTTAGTAAAGACCTTACTTTTGGATCGAAGTTCACTAACTAAAAACTTCTGTAAAAAATATATGCTCTGTGCTTATATAGAGCCCCATTTAATTGTCCGAATCGCAATTTAATAAGGCTGTATGTAGGCAGAGACCGGAACTTGTAAATGCAACAAGACTGTAGCTTAAACTTCTTCTCTGAGTGTTTAAGATATGCCACCTACTAGTACTTTATTTTGCTGCAATTCAAGTGACCACTTGACTAATTCTGTTTCAGCAGAAAGAGAGAGCAAGCTCAGATAAGAGACATCAAGCAGTGTTGTCTACAATAACAGTTAGATATGAGACCACTTGAAAGCTATGTAGCAGAAACAAAGTTTAGTAAGTGGAGGCATGAAAAAATTGTGAAGTAGCTGAACTGCACTATTAAAAGGACCCTTGTGGCCGTTTTCTTTTCTATGGTCTTTGAATAACTGAACGTCATAAAGTGCAAAATGTTTTAAAACTTAAAGATATAAAAACATACTTTACATTTTTATTCCCATTTTATCCATTTTCTCTTTTCAGATGATTTTGTCCGACCCTTTCTAAAGAGGGTACCGTATATTCTTGTAAACAAATGAGCTTTCCATCAATGCTGTTAACGGAATTGGCAATTGTAATGCCAGATTCCAATTGTGCAGGTAGACGCTATGTATGAAAGCTGAAACCAAAAAGATAGGTCCCACAGAATAGCATTTTAAACAGTTTCTATATTTTTAGGAGTTATGGGTGACATGGAATCCATCAATATTGCACTAAAAGTCATGTGAGAAAAAGTTTTTTAAATTACATTTTAAATGTATTTATATTTCACTGTTTTATAAGCGCTTTTGGACCTGTCCTGTTATGGTAGTGGGCCACAGCACCACCTGGTGGTGATTTTTTTTTACTGCAGGCAAAGAACTATTCTCCCTTCCGATGTGGCGCAACTCGATGACGCTTAATCGGCAGAGAGGTCATCGGTATGTTCAGCGCAGGCACTCAGCACTCAAGGGCCTTGGGGCGCGCCTCTCATACCTCAAGGCCTTATGAGCCACATCGTAGTGGGAAATATTGTCTAGGCTGCGCTAGACTATTAAAGGAAAGGAACAAGATTTTATGTAACCAACATATTCCTTCACATGCATCCCTCTCTACAGAGGCAAGGTCTGCAGATTCTGCAAGGTCCTAAAAACACATGTACCCTGCAAATAGCAATTAAAGTGTCATTGCTACAACCACAAATATAGGAAGCATATTCTTTAGCATTCTTTAGATATTCGAATCTAAAATGGAAACAATATATTTTATTGTAGTAAAGATAAGTATGAAAATGTAGAGAGAGATTATTATTTATGGTCCATTCAGGACCTCATGGAACATGCTTATAAACTCAATGAAAGACATAAAGACTTGTTTGGTGTCAGGTTTATCAAACAATTTTAGTTTCATAAAAACAAATTTTTTTAAAGCTATAAAACATTGAAAATAGTTTTAAATTAAACACTTTGGTCCTTTCCCTCTTCAAATTTGCCAAAAATTCACCAGCAGTGGCAGCAGCAGTGCCGCCCACCAACCGCTAGTTGGTCCTGCTGATTTTTCGTGCCCATACCATAGAGTTAGGGTTAGGTAAACTTTCATTGTTAGGGTGAGGGTTAAAGTTAGGTGTATAAAGGACGAAACGCGTATGGGGTTTGCTGTTTCTCCTGTTCAGGGTAGAATTGCCTGGTATTTCGGGGCTGGGTCACTCTTTTGAGTGGGACCAGACTAATTCACTACAGGATATTTCTCCCTGTGAAGGGCACACGTGGCTAAAAGAGGCTGCTCTCAGAGTGGGTTATCATGGCCATAGAACTAACCTATTAAGGTTGGTTCATTCTCTGATGAGCACCTCTGACTTAGTCTTTTTGTTAAAGTTAGGGTAACCTCGACAGCGCTGCAAAATATCCACAGCTTGCTGGCACTGCAGCTGTCAGTGCTGGCGAATTTACAACAGGATAGATCCAACATTTTTACACATTTTCTGTTTTATTTGATATTCTCTAACAGTTTTAATGCGTGAAGCTGATAAAACCGACGTTTGTTTGCTTTTGATATGCCAATATTTCTTATTCAGTGTCTATATTGCCTCTTCATTATATATAATTGTTTAACTGCCTGCTCTGTTCTCCTTTAAATCACAAAATACCCATTTAGAATATTCACAGGGACATTTAATATCAGCCACTTGTATTTAGAGCTCTTAACATGAGTCCACTACATTAGCGCAAATACAATTTGATGGGAAATAGAGATTTGATTGGTGGCCAAGAGACTGTCTCTTGTTCTGTTGTAGCAGTTATTGGTTTGCCAAGTCAAACATTGGAAGCGGATCCAGAGTGGACCTTGGTTTGGAGCCTTGTCTAAAGTACCACAATAAGACCTTGGACAGGGGCCAATATCAAAATTCAGTGTGAAATGAGTAACAACAAAAATAGATCAGTTCAAACGTTCTTTCAGTATGGGAAATATTTTAATGTACCACAGTGATAGCCCATCCATGACTGATACAACTTTTTACAAAGTTTGTGTGACTGCAAGAGGTTAAATGGGTCAAGCAAAAAAAATATAATAGGACCAGTGGGGGTCATGCATTTAAATATGTTGTTTTGAAGAAATAGATTTGAAACTAAAGAACAGAATAAAATAAAATAAAAAATGTGTGCGTGTATGGATGTATCTATAATATGAGTGTAAGTGTGTAACGCTCCATAAGGAGCGTACACACTTACGTTGCCATGCGCGCACACGCCAAGTGCAGCTTGAGCCACAGCTTTGGGAGGAAGGGGGAGGAAAAGAGACAAAGGGGAGGGGGAAAGACAAGGGAGGGGGAAAAACACAGGGGAGGGGGGCTAAGAGACACAGGGAGGGGGGCAGAGATACAGGGGGAGATATTGGGGAAAGAGACACAGGGGAGGGGGGAGAGACACAGGGGAAGACACAAAGGAGAGGGGGAAGAGACTTGTGAAAGAGATACAAGGGAGAGAGTTTGGGGGAGAGACACAGGGGAGGGGTCAGACACAGGGGAGGGGAAGAGACACAGGGAAGGGGGGAGAGACACGGGAGAGAGAGGGGGAGGTAAGAGACAGAGGGGGAAAAGGAGGAGGGAAGAGATAGAGGGAGGAAAGGGGAGGGAAGAGACACAGGGGAGGGGTCAGACACAGGGGAGGGGAAGAGACACAGGGAAGGGGGGAGAGACACAGGAGGGAGAGGGGGAGGTAAGAGACAGAGGGGGAAAAGGAGGAGGAAAGAGATAGAGGGAGGAAAGGGAGGGAAGAGACACAGGGGAGGGAGAGGGGGGAAAAAGATACAGGGGGTGGGGGGAAAAATGGTATAACGGAATTTATGACGGGCAAACAACTAGTGTGTAACTTTCAAACAGCTGTACTTAGGTGGGATTTGTAGGATGTGTATCACCCATCCTGAGCTTTGCTCAAAGTTGTATAATTCAACAGGCATGTTCTTAAAGGAAGTCATGTTTAAAATGGTAATGAATTACACGAGCAAGGCCTTTGCGGAGTACATTTGCATGTCCAGGCTCCCAGGATGCAGTGTAATAACTGTATTTCTTGAAATTCTGGGCAGGAAATACATTTTTTGTTTTGTTTTAGACATTTAAATGTGAACACAAATATATTATTTATATTATTTTTACAACAGCGATTATCCGGCATCACTTAATTTGGCACCTTGTTTAATCTGGACATATTAAATTAGCACAAGTTATTTAGTTTCATTGCTTTCTCAAAAAAAAAAGGAAGCTTTGTAAATAGATGAAGCTTTCATTAAACATACTGAAAGCGCTGGTTCATAGGAACATTGTATAATTGAGTTATATTAATCTTAATTCTGTGCATTATCAGTCCCTTACATAATCAGATAGAACTGCACTATTTGTATAAAAATGTAAACGTCCGCTAGCCTGGCACAATCACTAATCCGGTATGGTTTTGGAATGGACAATGCCAGATAATCAATGATGTACCTGTGTATGTATGTGTGTGTGTGTATATATATATTGCACACATTAGTCCAAAGGTAAAATAGTATAATGGCTAGCATTAGCTTTTTCCCTATTGTCAACTCTAGGAGGCTCCCATCCCTCAGAGTGTATTACCATGTAACGTGAGCAAGCAGTGATTCACCATATTGCATCTCCTTCTGCAAACACAGCATGGTCAGCAGCTTCCTATTATGGCATGTGGTGTGACTTCTAGTACAGGAACCAGCATCACGTGACACAATTGACCTAAATGTCTCTTCTGGCTATACTGTCTTTGCTTTAGAAGGTGCAATATGGATAATCACAGGATACTGAGAGATTGTTGTCCACCCACCACACATGAGACATACTGCACTATATGGAAGGCGGAAGCGACACCAACCTTACAGCTGCCTAGAGATAGGTAGAGGAAAATTGAAAACTAGTAATAATCCATAACTTAATATTCTTCTGATAAAATGGGTTTCATAATGCTAAAAGGAATTTATAATTTTAAAGGGCCAGAGTATTCCAAAGCTTTTATAACCACCTCCATTCTAATGTCTTTATTTTGTAATACTGAACCTGAGATGCCTGATATTAATTGTGTCTTTATGTTTCTTTCAGAAAGAAATCCAAGCCATGAGTCAATGCAGTCACCCTAATGTGGTGACATATTATACCTCATTTGTGGTGAAAGAAGAGCTGTGGTTAGTCATGAAATTGTTAAGTGGAGGTAACACGTTATTGTAACTTTAATTGCTGTACATATTATATGTGTTTAGTTTAACAAGGTACAGTTAGTGATATATTTTATATATGACACAGCAGGGTCGTCCAACCTTTTCCCTTTTGCATTTTTTCTCGAATGAAGGGAAAATTTCTGAAAATGCATTTCAGAAAAAATATCTATATTTATAGACAAATCTTCTCAAATCAAGCATTGCTTTTCATTATATTAATGCTGATTTGTTGTGGCATTTTGCATCTGTATTGTTTGAAATGTACCCTTATTTTTCTTTAGCTTGTATCACAAAAACTAAAATGTAAGACCTGATTCCCTCCTTAAATGACCCCTTTAGTGCTCACTTTAATTTGTTTATTAACTTACTAATTAGAAATAAAAACTAGTAAGTAAAGAAAACAGATTCAATGTAGTATTTTAAACTTGCTTGTGAAGTGTTTAGATTTCATCTGATATCCTGCTCTTCCCTCTCTATCAGATGCACAAGGGGGTGGTAGAAGATCTGCCAAGGGGGTCTACTCTGATAGGGGTCTATATCTGGTTTCCTTCTATCATGGTTTATCTGCCTCCTTCCCTGCAGTGGCTATTGCAGGTAAACCTAGACTGGTCAGAAAACAGGACAACCTCCTTGAGTAGATGGTCTTTTACGTCCTGGACACCAAACGGGGTAGAGAGAAGCACATCTGCTGGAAGCAACAATGCAAATTTCAGATGTTGGTTCTAAAAGTTATTTTTTATACTGATATTATTGGGATTCAGTAACAAAATATACAAATTAAGCCATTTTGTATTATAGTGGCCCTTTAACTTATGGAACACTATAACATAATGGATTATTATCTTTAATAACAGTGATATGACCAAAAACTTCACTTTCATAACTAAAAAATTAAAATACAGCCATGAACTGATTTATAACTTCTTGTGGATTTCAGGAAAAGAGACTTTTCGGAAGAACTTAAACTTCTAAACAGTCAGATATTGTATACAAATGTGTATTTAACAGCAATTATATTGGAGAAAGTCATACTTGTTAATACTCTTTATTTTACCAATGTAACCGTTTAAATTCAGCTTGCATTGTATTTCTTCCTTTCTATCATGTCTGTTCAGTCAATGTAACCAACTACTTCAAACAACTGATATGACAGAAGTACTGCACTATTTTGCTTTTTACCTTCTCTTAAAATTGTTTAATAGTACAGGAATAAATGCTGGTAAACCACGGTTAGGATACTAAAGGGATGGCTTAACAAACTTGGCTTTATTCTTTATATTGCATTATTTGTAACTTAAATATGAATAATTCTTCCCATTGAATATACCTTGAATTGAACTGATGCTGCCTCCTCATAGCGAAACCGTTTGGGTGCTGTCATTAAGTTGTAGTTCATGATTATTTGTTTGCTAAACCAGAGCTTCTACAGTTTGGGGAGATGATGGCTCCAAACACAAATTACTTTAAATGAGATTCAAAGGGGCATGGAGGGTTCCCTGTTTTTAGTATTAAAATAATCTGTGTGTGTTTGTGTCTTCCAGTTGTGTCCGACTCTCCGTGACCTCATGGACAGCAACACAACATGCTGATCCACTTGGTATTGACTAGGCCCAATCCTGCATGGTTTCAGGGTGGTATAACCTCTTGGTTCCCTGACCGGAATTGAACCCAGGTCACAGCAGTGAAAGCACCGAATCCTAACCACTATTTATTTGCATATTTTAACATAATGTTAACAAGTACCTAAAAGCTAATTTTTTGCTTACTGAAACCTTAAAACAGTCACTGAAAAGCTCTTCCCCTTGTAGCTCCTGCATATAATGTTTCTATAGTACTAGATGTATTACCCAATTACAGGCTGTGTCTCAGCAGCCAGTTACTAAAATACTGCTGAGAGTGTTTCATTGGTTAGTACATATAGTCCTATAGACACAGTGTATGCATGAGCTGCAGGAGACTGATTTATGAATGAATGGTTTAGAAGGTTTCAGCGATTTAAAAAATTTAAGCATTTGTTAATAAAATGATGTTTAAATATTAAAAACAAGAAACCAGAGAACCCTCCATATCCCTTTAAGATCAGTTTGGACAAACGAGGACTTTTCAAGTAACATGGATCTCACAAGAGAGTAATTGAGTAATGATGTGAGAATATTCCAGTCATTTTTTTCCAAGTGATATAAATATAGTTTGTTTTCATCTCTATTTGTGCCTATTTAGGAACTGAGATACACCTGAAAATATGTCTATTAATTCTGTACTACTATACTAACCCATTAAAGCAGTCATTTGGGATCTACAGACTGTAATCCTAAATCTAATTGTGATACTCAATATATTAAACCTGAGAAAATTAACACTACCAGTCTGGTGATTTCGAGAACAGGTTACCATTTGCACAGTACCACCTTATTATTATTATTTGATACACTGTATTGTCAATGCTATTGCGTTCACATGAATAATACGCTGCCTGCGCCATGTGAGGTGCATGAAAGAGACAATCCAGCCAAACCTGGTCATGCCCAGTATAAATGGGAGAAAGATAACAGAAATCCATTTGAAACATGAATTATTTTACTTTGTGATTGAAGCTGTAGTGTTATGTTCCTTTAACACTGCCCAAAATGACTTGCCATACAGAAGACTGTGATGCAGTACAAGTGTAGGCTGCCCACCGATTGCCATGTATAAAGGGCAAGTTCCACCTAAAATTAAGTTTCTTTTATATTAAGGAGCAACCCTAGAAAATATGAATGATTTATGTAAAATGTATAAAACTTGTCTATTTGCCAAGTACTCCACTACCATCTTTTTGGAGAGTGGAAGTTGCCATTTTAAGATCGTTTTATGTCACTGATACTGAGCTTTTTAAGCTAATTGAGTCAAAACTTCAAGAGCCAACAGCTCACATCACACATCATAATATACGTAGGTCTTGTACCAATAAAAGGCAAGTGCTAAGACTTTTACACAACTGTATGATTCCAGTGGTAAGGATTCACTGCTTTCACCACTGTGACCTAGGTTTGATTCCAGTCAGGAACCAAGAGGTCACCCCACTATGAAGCCGAGCAGGGTTGGGCCTGGTCAGTGCTTGGATGGGAGACCACTTAGGAATACCAGGAGCTGTATGATGTGACCCACTGGAGAAGGAGCTGGCAACCCACTCCAGTATCTCTGCCATGAATACCAAGTGGATCAGCATGTCCATGCACATAAATATGTCCTGGTGTGTTATGGTCCATGAGCTCACGCACAGTCAGAAACGACTGAACGACGCAAAAAAAAAACACTTCTATAAATGCACCCTTTCATACAATAGTACCTTGTGTTAAGGTTAAACTTCCCCTTTAATATGTCATAAACTTTTTTTAGCTAGTCTAGGCTTGCCTGCTATGGCCTCTGCAGGGAAGTAGATAAAAACTCCCATTAGGCAATTCTCCTGGGCAGTTCCTCCCCACCCCCTGGACCCTGTTAGGTGGTGTGCGAAATTATATTTTGCGAAATCTAACATATTAAATTATAATACAGTGTATTTTTATTTCTAATAATTATTAAATGGACCATTTAAACCTTTCCTGTGCACACTAAAGTGATCTTGGAGCACAAACACTGCAGATTCAAAAACACTGACAACAATATAATGTAAATAGAATAAAATATAACTTGTAACATAACCCACAGACATAAACATAGTATAATTAATCACAGTAGAAGTTTCCATTCAAGTCTGTCGCATATATAGTTGCTCAGAGCCATTCACTGAAACATTTTTAATTGGGCCTTTATGATTCCTATTTATGATTTAATGTCAAGGTTAAGTGCACTTTTGATCCATTTTATAATTAATCTTTACTTATTATCTAAAATAAAACACAAGTGCTAATTACAGATTTTGGCAAGGGCCGTCGAGACATGGCACCTACACCAGATACTCTTCTGGCTAATTATGGACGAGTACGTTATTAGCTTGAGAGGCAGAAATCAGGGCTTAGTAACTCTTGAAGCATAATAGCAGGATTTACTAGATGATAGAATAGCTGTGTTTGTAAGCTTACTAAAATGTCAAAGCCAAACTGGTTAGGAGTTATTCCCGAGCCAAGAAAAATATTTGATTAACAATATCGTTAAATTACATTTATTTGTCATAAAACAAAGGTCTATTATAGAATAATTGTTTTATTGATGTGTTTTTGCATTTCAGGTTCGATGCTGGATATTATAAAGCACGTGGTCAACAGAGGAGAACACAAAAATGGAGTACTAGAAGAGCCAATAATAGCAACAATACTTAAAGAAGTTTTGGAAGGTTTAGATTATCTACATAGGAATGGACAGATCCACAGGTATGAAATAATTGATTCAATGTAACCAGGTACCTGTTGCTCCTGGCTATATCATATGTGTCTGGTCACATAATTGAACATAATGGCCATTTCTTTTTGTGGTATTTTCCAAAAATTACCAATTTCATCTTGTGGTCTAAAACTGTGAAAAGTGTTACATTTCTGTATTCAGTAAAGGAAATTAGAAATTACAATAAAAACACTCCAGCTGAAAAATGTAAAAAATAAGTGCAAAAAGAAAATATGCACAGTTTCCCAAAATTCAACTGAAAATATCAAGGTATTAATGGTGGTGTACAAGTAAAAGTGTTTATTAAACTTATGAACTAGAAATTAGAACAGAACACAGATATAACTAGTGTCCACCATCATATTTAGAGTATAGACAAACTTGGATGATGTTTAAAATATAACTTTAATTAATATTGTGTAAAAAAGTGTAAGAATAACTGCGGCAATTAAAAATAAAAAAAGTGACAAACATATTAAAAACAATAACCAGGTTCAGGGGAGGGCTAATCAGTAGATTTACAAGTAATGGTAATGACCTTCTATAGTAAAGGTAACCAATAATTAAGCTGGATTAAGGAGCAAATGAAGATAATTAGCAGAAAGTAGGGTTGGATAGTAACACTAGAGGAGGTGAATATGTTCTAATTGCCTCCGTAGAAGCCAAGTGCAAAACATGCGCGTCAGGCTGTAGTTGTAGTATGTACATTGCTTGTTTGACATCACACGCCAGGTTCATTTGTAGGGAATGAGTACTTGCTCGGATACTAGCAATCAGTTGCATGTAGCTGCTCTATAGCATTTAGTCATGTAGGCAGACAGTTGGGGGATGGGAAATGTTATGTTTTGATTCCCCTGGCATTTTTTGAATATTCAGACTAGTGAATCTAGTTATGAATTCTACAATTAATCACTGTTGAGGAGATGTTACTAGCTGAATGATCTAGCAGCATCATAATAAGAACTGCCTGTCTGGCTTGGTTTACTAGCTAAATGACTAATCAGTCTTATAATAATTATTGCATACTAGAATATTGCCCGTCAAAAAATTACGGCAATGAAAGTGTAAGTGAGCTAAGGGTGTTTGGTGTATATAATGTGGCTGATGTAGCGTCCTTCGTTTTCTATGTCGTGCGAGTTTTTCAGAATATCCGTAGCTGTTTGGTGGGCTTTTTCGGAATATGCGTTGGTGTTTGGTTGTGTTTTGAGTGTTTATGGTGGTGTTTTGCGTGTTTAGGGACCTTTAGCCTCGTTTTCGTTTGTTCGGCGGCCATTGTTTCTCTCGCTTAGGTGATTTTCGGTCTCTAAACTCCGAAATTTGTGCTTAAATGGAGGTGTAACTTCACTTGCTGAGGTCCTGGGTGCCCTCCCTTGCTGTGAGTAACCTTTTTATGTGTTTGTTGTTTGTATTTGTTGTGTTTGTAATGTTTTTGGGGTTGCGCGGGTTGCGTCCTTGTTATTTAATCTCGTAGGTGTTTTTTGGCAAATACGTAGGTGTTTGGTGGTGTTTTGCGTCTTTAGATTGCTGTAGCCTCGTTTTCGTTTTTTTCGGCGGCCATTTTTTCTCTCGCTTAGAGAATTTTTTAGTGTCTAAACTGCTTTAATTTCAGTTAAATTGAGGTGTAACTTTAGTTTTGGAGGTGCTGGATGCTCCCTCTTCCTGTAAGTAAGCTTTTTATGTATTTGTTGTGTGTGTTTGTTGTATTTTTGATGTCCACGGGTTGCAGACGTTTTTTGCGAGGTCATAATGGATCGTAACTTGTCTCGTATTAAAGTTTGCGAGGGTCGCAGTTGCTCTGTAGATCTGTACAGGGGATAAGAACAATACAATCTTAACAAACTGCAAGTGTCTTGATTATACCTTTTTAGAATTGATATTGCTTTGCAGTTCAGATAGAGCAGAGCAGGAGTGAAGTATCCTTTTAGACATTACAAAAACAAAAGTTATATTTTATATATTGTCAAAGTTTGTCTATGATATAGAAATAAATCTCCATCTGATAGTGGACACTAGTTATTTCTGTGTTCTGTTCTGTCCTAATTTCTAGTTCAAAGGTAAAAAATGATCTACCTGGCCCAAAAATAAACAGTTAAAGGAGGATTGAATTCAATATGTAGTATTTGTTTTGCTCATACTATAAATATGAGCCTACGACCTTTGAATATATTTCTTGAATATAAAGGTAACATGAAATTGGATTCCAAAGAAAATAAATTGTTTATTGTAAGTGAGTAAAAGCATATTCATAGATAAATAACCTTTGAGACCTATTTTTTCTTCTTCAGTTATTCACTTTAAGAGCAATTTCTAACACTTTTAACGCCTACAATTATTAATGGTCAACGTAGAAGTTACGGAACTTGCCTGTTATTGCTCCATGTTTTGTGCAGGGAGTGAGCCACTATTAGAAGCAAAGCTTCAGTTCCATTTTTATCACTTACACTTAGAATTCTGATTGAAGATGTTCAGTAGCCAATTGAATAGGTGATAAAACTTGAGCTTCAGTTCTAAAATGAGAAGGTTAATTATGTTTTTTTGGTATGCAACAGCTCACGTCACCTAGCATAAAGAGGTCTTGTAGCAATCAAAGTCAGGTGCTAGTTAAAAAGTGGTAGATAAATGGTATCACAAACATGCTATTGGTTTAAATGTAAAATGTAGTGTGAAAGGGTTAAACGGTAACTTAAAACGACCTTGAAAGCATTTTCCTCTTTGTTGCATCTGAAAGAGGGCATTTGATATTGTATTTATTTTTTCTATCAAAAGATGCTCTCAAAGCAAAAAAAAAAAAAACTGATCTCATTGGCTGACAGAGGCCAAGCCCCCCAAAGCAGTTAAAGGCAGATTTAAGTTTCGTGGATTATGAATGCAGCTGAGAGAGGAGGAGGAAAATCCCACAATAAACATGACTAATCTTACCCTGACATTTGCGTATTTCTTCAGTTTTCTGGCAGTTGATTTTAAGAAGGAATGCCTCTTGAAAATCCAAGCTAAATCAGCATAAAATGAATAACTCATTTTGGCTAATCACAGGCAGGTAACACTTTTTTTTGCAATATCTGGAGTGTCCGCTTTTCATGGGATATGTAGACTTTTTTCCCTACCACAAGAAAGCAGAAATTGTTGCTCTGGATCTCTACATTGTGCTTCTGTTGGCTTGAAGGTTAGTATAGGGTTAAACAATGTACATGAATGCAGTGTTTCTATTGGTAGGTACCAGATGCCTATGTAAGCATTTCTGGGTGTTTGGAAACCATATATACCGTATTCCACACAACCAGAAATGCTTACATAGGCCGGCACCCGGTATATGCTAATGACGTGGCGCGCATGTGACATCACGTGCGCGCCTGGTCAAGAAGGAGCGGAGGCCAGAGCAGAAGCAGGAAAGTGAGGGGAAATAGGTATTTAGGGTGGTTTAGAATGAGAAGGGGGGTTTAGAATGAGGCGGGGGGGTTGAGGATGAGGAGTGGGGAAGAGACACGGGGGGGTTTAAAGAGACACGGGGGGCGGGGCTCGAGAGTGACTCGAGTATAAGCCGAGTGGGCCCTTATTAGCCTTAAAAAAAAGGGCTGAAAAACTCGGCTTATACTCGAGTATATACGGTATTCTTAAATAAAATAAATCTGTGTATAGAATGGCCCAATGTAATGTATGTTTCTGATATAATCAGTATGTGTTAGATAAGAAAAAAATAAATACAGGGAAACTTCAATATCTTTAAACTTCTGAATATTTTTTTTTTTTGCTGTTTTGTCTTTGTTTCATCAGACAAAAGGAATTTGATAATATAACATTTATTGTACAAACAAAAATCTCAAACAATATTTCCATTTCCCTTGAACTCCCACTTGACAATTATAGGAGGTCTTATAAGACACTAATGGGAATGCCCATTATCAGGGGTAGTTCCCAAGCATATTATAATATATTACTGCAGTGGTTCTTTATATATATATATTTTTTTTTTTCTGCTGGAGAGATTTATATGAAAGTCTTGAGTGAGTTAAATTGACATCTCGGGTTATACACCTCTCACTGTATCATCTCAAACCAATCTCTGGGTCCTGACCGTTCTGAGAAGCACCTTTGTTCAGTAATAGCAGCTGCTTGAGATATTTTCTCATTTCATCTGGTTGCAGAAACAGAAAGGTGCAATGTTGTTGGCTTTCATTTAGATCTCCTGTTTTTTTTTGTTGTTAGATAAATGATCTCTTCTTCCTGTGACCCTCCAGTAGACCGTAGATAATGTGCATTTCAGTCATTGCCTTTCATTACATAACAATATTTAGACAACCTTTTAGAAGTGCGATGCAGAAAGACATTTATTTAATCCGATTTAAGATGTTGACTGATTGTTATTCATTTTAATGTTTTTGTCTTTGTCTTTAAAGGGACAAGGAGAGTTCTCTGTTTTTAATATTAAAATAATCTGAAAAGTATTTATTTGCATATCTAAACATAATTTTATTTTAAAAGAAAAGTACATAAAAGCTCTGTTTTTATTCACTTTTACCACTGAAATCGTCTCTACAATGGTCTGCCCCTGTGTAGCTCATTTCTACAATGTTTCTATAGTACAAGCCAGTCACAGGCTTTGTCTCAGCAGCATTTCAACAACATGCTGATTAGAAACAATCCCTGATTGGTTAGTATATCTAGTACTATAGACACATTGTATGATTGAGCTACAGAGGGGCAGACCTTTGTAGGGACTATTTGGGATGTTTTGATGAGTAAAAGCATAGCTTTTAAACACTTGTTAATAAAATGGTGTTTAGCCATGCAAAAATACACTTAGTACATTATTTTTAATATTAAAAACAGGTACCCCCATGTCCCTTTTAGGTAATGTTGTTTGTAAAGAAACTAAAAAAAAAATTTTATTATGGATTTTAGCTAGATTTTTTCCCTTTTCGCCTTATGAGACTTGTTTTGTATGCCATTTATCTAGTTTATTTAGGCAGCTAAAATGCCCCATTAATTCCATCACATTAATTCACCCCCCTCATTATTTATCAGTCTCCTCAAATTACATACAGTTAATTTCTAGAAATCTGGTCCGTTTTTATCAAAAAGTATTGCAGTATATAGTGATACCTTTTTTTTATTGGACAAGCTTTAGAGAGTTGCACTTTTCTTTATCAAGTCAGAAGCAATACTGATTAAGGGTTAACATGAGCATTGGGATTTCCTAGTAATAAGAAACCCACTTGGAACAGAAGTCTTGCATCATAAAGTACTTGATTGATCAAGTGTGTGAGTTGTGTCGATCTATACACAAGATCTGAGATATGAGGAAAGACGGGTGCAACTCTCAAATGCTTGTCACTCTAACTAAAATATTTGTCCAATAAAAAAGTTATCACTATATATTGCAATACTCTGGTTATTCATCTAGATTACTGGACACTCACGGCCAGGGGCATGGGAACTGGGGGTAGGATGGGGGGGGGGGGGGACAAATTTCCCCCAGATTTTATGAATAGGGGACCCAAAAATATAGCAAAATCAAACTTAATAATTCATTACCAGTTTTGGCCACTAGAGGACCTATGTCATATATACACACAATAAGTACAATTATAATTTGTCAGATTGTATCTAGGAGAGGGTGAATGTCTAAAGAGCAACCATGCAACAGTTCAAGCATTTTTACTTGAATGTCGATTTATGGTCCTCCAAGGAGTGTAGCAGTATTATCTAGCTATCTGCATACATCCTTGCTGATTGGCTTCAATGCTGGGCATGCTCACATAGAGAGTTCATTTTTACAAAAACGAACCCTGAGATGCCTAGCTCAATCCTGGGTGGTGTAAGCATCACCGGCAACAGATGTTTTTTTTAATGCAAAGCTAAAAAAACATAGTGCAGGCAAATAAATGTAATCCTACACTACTAATTCCCCTCTATCCAATGCATTTATAACCCACCTCACTTGAATATACCTTTAAGTTATAAAATGACAATGAGATATATTTTAACATGTATCATACTGAGGAACTGCTGAAATTACTCATGAAGTAGCATTTAATTGCTTGTGGATTTCTAATACAATTAGTAGAGCATGGAAACTTGAGGATAATAAAGGCAAAGGAGTACAGTAAATTATTTTAGGCTTTATTTTATGCATTTTTTGTGTTATAAAAATGTTTTAACTAAACTAATTAATGAATTCATGATCTCATCCTCAATGTGGTTGTCATATACATTTTTCATTTCATTTACTTCTAAGAAGCTCTCAGAGTAACAGATTCTTAGCTTTTGACACTTTTCCTTTCTTCCTTTCACTCAGAGTGCTGCCATCTTTCACATCTGTGACATAAAGCCACGTCCACAGCGAGGGGCTAAACCTTGTCAGTGCAATGCTGTGAGGAAACAGTGACATCCTGTGGGTCTGCAGACAACAACATTACATTGGTACTGTGACGCTCCTCTCATGTGGTTTACGGTTGCAGATGTGAAAAATGTCAGCACTCATGAGTGTGAACAGGAAGAAAGGTACGGGTATGTGTTTTAAAAAAGAAATGAGATGCTTCCTAAATGCAGGTGCATCTTATATTCTGGAAAGTGCACTTTATTTGTATACAGATGTACAATGTCTTCTATCATTGCTTTTGTTACTCTATCCAGGTTGATTAGTAATATTCATTTTTAAGAAGCTGTGAAACTTCCCTTTGATTTGTTTATTTGATCCCACTGTTACAAATTGTAGATAATGATGAGTAATAACGATCATAAATTTCCTGCAATAATTTAAGTGTCATACAAACAAAAAAAAAATCAACAACAGACAATATATTTATTTGACATTTTGGTTGAAATATTCAAATCTTAAATTGCAAAATCCTCAAGTGCACAGTACATGGAATATAAAAGTTTTATACTTTTTAATTTCTTGACTTGTAAATATGTTTGTGAATCATAAAATGTTTGTTACAAAACATATTACATCATATTCTCTTTCTCACAGGGACTTAAAAGCCGGTAATATACTTTTGGGAGAAGATGGGTCGGTGCAGATAGCTGGTGAGTTTAATAATACCCATTTAAAAAAAAAAATTCTAACCTATATATAAATATACTGTATATATATATACCGTATATACATGAGTATAAGCTGAGTTTTTCAGCCCTTTTTTTAAGGCTAAAAAGGGGCCCCTCGGCTTATACTCGAGTCACTCTCCCCCCGTGTCTCTCTAACCCCCCCGTGTCTCTCTACCCCCCGTGTCTCTTTCCCTCCCCCCTCCTCATCCTCAACCCCCCTCCTCATTCTACACCCCCCCTCTTCTACCCCTCTAAATACCTCCCCCTCTCCCTTTCCCCTCACTTACCTGCATCTGAAGCTTCTGCTCCGGCCTCCGCTCCTTCCGGCGTCTTGAGGAGGGGGGATTGAGGATGAGGAGGGGGGATTGAGGATGAGGAGGGGGGTTGAGGATGAGGAGGGGGGTTGAGGATGGGAGGGGGGTTGAAGAGGGGGGGTTGAGGATGAGTGGGTTGAGAAGGGAGGTTGAGGATGATGAGTGAGGAGAGGGGGAAGAGACACAGGGAAGGGAGAGGGGGGGAAGAGACACAGGGAAGGAAGAGGGGAGAAGAGACACAGGAGAGAGAGGGGGACACAAGAGGGGGACACAGAGGGCACAAGAGGGACACAGGGGGCAGCACATTTCTCACCCTCGGCTTATACTCGAGTCACTCATTTTCCCCAGTATTTTGTGGTAAAATAGGTGCCTCGGCTCATACTCAGGTCGGCTTATACTCAAGTATATACGGTGTATGTATATATATATATATATATCATTTTTAACAATATGTATTTAGTTCAGAGCTTGGCCTATTTTAATGACACATACCAGAGCATTATTTTCCAGTACTGCCTGGAGCATTAATAATATGAGAGTTTTAGCATTGAGCCCAGGGGTCTGAGGTGATGGGACACATCAATAAAGTGCTATTTATGGTGTTAAACACTTCTGTCGAGAAGTATTTTTTTAGTCCAGTCTTATATTTGTTGGTAGTGTCATGGGAATTAAACTCAACTATATAAAGCTATTGCTGAAAGAAAATGATTGTGGGGCATGTGTTGTAACTCCTTTTAGTAAACTTGGTCCAAAACCTTTTAGGAATTCAGAACTGTATCCAAAAATGATCTTCACATAAGGTCTGAGTGGCCATTAATGCCATCTGTACAACGTCATGTTAGATATTTATGTCCAAACAATAGTAAAGTGCCTGTGGAGTACAACTTGCCTTGTACGTAAGATACACATCACACATAAATAAAAGAGCACATGGTAATGCCATATTTAATACAATAGTTTGCGTTGGAGTTTATTTGCAAAAAACAGTTAGTACATATGTTGACATGGATATGATATGGATCTGAAATGGGAGTAAGTGTATATATATATATATATTTATTTGTAAAGCCGTATCTAAACGTACTCTGCATCCCATTCATTAGTATTTGAGGTTAGTGGAACAATGTTATGAATTTTTGATTGGAGTTTTAAATGGAACAACAATTCATAGCATCGTTCCACTAACCTCAAAGACTAATGAATGGGAGGCAGAGTTGCAAAATTGTTCATGTACCTTTTAAATTAGGCAAACAAAAACCTGGCTGTTGTACAAACGAATTTCCTGCAATAGTCAATATTAAGTTATATTGGGTGCAGCAAACTGGTCGATCTCTTTCATTTTGGCCCAGCATATGCAGATTTCTTTAGTGGTAGACCGATCAAAACCTATTATATTGCAAGTGCATGTATGGCTTGTGTTGTTGTTCAATCCTTCAGTCGTGTCTGACTCTTGGTGACCCTGTGGACCACAGCACATCATGTGTCTGGTTGTGTCTATCCATAAAGTTTTCACTGAAGTACACAAGTCCCTTCATCATGACAAGGTAGAAATCATGACATTGAATTATGGCTTTATAGCAATGCAAATTCCCAGTAGTAACATATGGATGTTAGAGCTGTACCATAAAGAAGTCTGAGCGCCGTAGAATTGACACCTTTGAATTGTGGTGTTGGAGAAGACTGATTAGAGTCCCTTGGACTGCAAGAAGATCCAAAATATCAGAAGGTATGATCATGAGGCTGAAGCTCAAATATTTTGGCCATATCATGAGACAACAGGATTCCCTGGAAAATACTCTGATGCTGGGAAAGATTGAATGCACAAGAAGAAGGGGACGACAGAGGAGGAGATGGATACATGAGGTCCCTGAAGCAATGAACCTGAACTTGATGGAGCTCAGAGGGGCCGTGATTGAGAGATGCAACTGGCGTGCTGTTTTCCATAGAGTCATGGAGAGTCGGACACGACTGATCGACTAAACAACAACAACAAGCAATGCAAATGCGTATGAAAGAAACAGCATCAATTTTAATGGCCAAACACCACTATGAGTGGCCATATATAACAAGTGGTGAGCTTAACTGGGAATTAATAAGAATTGTATTATTTGGATGAAAAGGATGATGAGTGTGAGAAAAAAAAAAGTGAATATGAGTTGAGAGTGCCAGCAAACTCACTAAAGAGAAGCAATATCAATTAAGAATCTAAAAATAGTGATTTTTTTAACATTGCTTTAAATAAAAAAAATTTTTTGTATTTGCCACCCAGTTGAAGGACTATTGTAGTCTCCTAACAACAAGACCTAGATCAGTGATTTTCAACAGCCAGTGGTAGGACTGGTGCCGGTCCTTAAAGGGGCCATTTACCTCACCATAAGTGATCTTCATGGTGTGAAAGATCACAAGATTTTATGTTAACATTTGTTCTTCTTTACTTGCACTTCTAACAGTTAAAAGCTAAAGTTCTAGGTCTGTTTACAAACACACTGACTATTCCATGATTAATGACCTATTCCGACACCTGTGAAGGTCCGCGCAGAGAAAGATTTATACGTTTTTCTTTGCTGGGCTGTAGGATTCCTGAATGCAGTTCACCCACAAGTAATTTATTTAAAAGATTCTAATACTCCTTTTTATGCACAGATGAATTTATGAAGGGTTAACTCTAGTTTTCCTTCGCTCTCTGCAGGGTGCTAAGTTGTCGGTCTGGCAGCTTGCCGGTGACATATGCAAACATAGATTTAATTAATAAATATCTCAGTGAAAAAAGCAGGGATTTAAAAAAATTAAAAAAGGTTTTCAACATGCTGTTAAGAGATCTTTACATTCTTGTGCTCCACATTTTACTGAATTAAGTGACCTTTTAAGACCTTATCTGTCGGTCTTCAGAGATGAGGAGAGCCTAACACTTTATACAATCCGCCACTATAAGTCATACTTATAAATAGATAGGTTATATAGAAGCTAACAAATGAGCAATTAAACTCTATTCTTCTCAAATCACCGCAACAATTGATGCAAATGTTTACCACCAACACAATGCTTTCTGTATTCTCAAGACATATTGTGTAAGACGTTCCCCTTGGCAACAAGCTTTTGCTGTGGGTGCATCTTGTCAATGATTGTTTATTCTCAATTATGATTATTTTCTTATAACACTGTAAAACCCTCCATCCTGCCCATAATGACCATATTGATATATGGTTCTCTAATCTTTGAAATTTTTTTATTTAATAAGGAATATTGCTCTTAAAAAATATTGATGTCACCACAAAGTATTTTTTTGGTTATTATTAAAGAAAAAACGCCTATATATGTATTTTTTTCTAAATTGAAGAAATCCTGTAAAATTCCATGTTGTTTTTGCTGTATTTATATGCAAATGAGCAGCTCACATATATTAATTAGCTGCTTTGATGGGATTACAGTCTGCTTATCTGTAGTGTCCAAAATAAAGAGCTGCAGTGGTATTTGGCAGTTAGTCTTCTCTCCAACCCTTATCAAGCACTCTGAGCAGCACATTCGCATACAGCAACTATAAAATCAACTTTTAATATTTCAGAAATTATTTACTGCAGGGAAAAACTGCTAGTACAATGTATAGCCAGTTTTGAATACTCTTTAAAATGAAATCAACTTCCGGTTGGGGTAAATATGAATGTTTTATTAATGATCAATGCATCATTTAAATAAAGGGGTCCTTTAAAAGACCTCCTTCCGCACAATGGAAAACAAATATTTATTCAAAAACTGGCATAATTAAGCATCCATCTAGTTCTTAATTATGAAAAAATAAATGTTGATTCCTCTGCAGGACCCTGGAGTGATCCATGACAAATTGGTGGAAGATGTGTGTGTGAGAGAGAGCATTTACATTTCTGGAGAGCTGTTGTTGCAGTGAATGATTAAAGGGGTCTGCTTCTCGGCCAATGAGAGGATTTGGCATTGTGTCTATTTCAGTCTTATCCAATCATCTTTACAACGGCTCTTTGTTCCTTCCTTCCCCATTCCTCTCTCCATTGATAACTAAAACAAGCGCCATCATGATTTAGCCCTGATGAAGTGATGTAACAAACACAAAATGGATATCTGTCTTCAATAATTCAGTTTTTCCCCCCAAAAAATGTTTTATTTCCTTGGCTTGCATAGCTGCTAATATTGTTAGTTTGGTACATACATGCTTGACAAAAAAGTGTATTTTTTTATTGAACTGCAGTGATTCTTTAGTCACTTTTTTATATGGATCAGTGGTCCTTGATACAGAAAATTATTCTCCACGCCTACATAGTGGAAATAAATATTCCATTCCGGGAGTTGTGGTAGATAACAGACCCGCCATTAGCTCTCTCACTAAAATAATTGTGTTCTTTGTCCACATGTTATATTTTAAGTAAATTCACCCATAAAATAATCACATTGTGCCTTATTCTATTGCCCAATTCGTATATTTATACACTTAAAACTGCTCCTATATTGCCACTTATTCTATTAGCTACTTGCAATCCGATAGCGAGTTCCCCACCCACAATCAGTAGGGGCCAGCCAAACCTCCAAACCAGTCTTAGAACTCCATTGGTTTTAGCACAGCTTGAATATTATGAGCTACATAATTAAATTGATATCCACACGTAGGTCTAGCTCACAAATAAAATGTAACCTGCAACTGAAAAAAGTATCAAGTTTCTATAAAAAATATGACGAGCACTAAATAGGACTCACAAGAGCTTTTTCAAACACTTATTAAAGCTGTAACAGCAATACACACAATACTGTACTATAAAAGCATGAAAAGGCATGGAAACACATTAGAATTAATTGCACAACTGTCTCAAACCCACAATATGTGATTACAAAAATATTATTTTTAAAAGTTATATCTGAGTAATATCGACCCCTGGGACTCAAGGGGTTAATACAAAACCAACACAGACTAAAACAGATGATCTAATGCATTTTATAGATTGCTTGATTGCAATCCCAATTGGCAAATATTACTTATTGGCATAAATTAATTCTTAGCCTCTGATTTCTGATTACGTGTAACTTCCATGTCTTATGGACCAAGTAAATTACCTGCTTGCTTAAATATTGTCAGATCATACGATTACGCCCCCTGAAATCAGACTTAAAAAGGCAGGGTTTATGAGTTTAGCCTTAAGGTCGAAATTTGAGAGCTGGAGTCGATAGAATACATCTAAACATTTATGGGGGAAAAAACACCTGCAGACAAATGTATGAGTTTGAGGCATTTGCGAGCTTCTAATAGAATAGGACCCATAGTCTACACCCCCATATAGTTAAAATGCCCACCCACCGTACCCACACACATACACCTTGCTATATGCATCCTACCACATACAAAACACATATCTCTATTGCATACTACATATGCACCACACATACTCCTATTACATACTTCTAATACCCTTGCACCCTACAGTATTAGAAGACACATAAAAACTTACAGCACATATATTTTTATTTTCCTCAAAAACATTCACATACTTTTTTTGTTTTTACATTTAAACCCATGGGTGGGCAGTGATATTATGTTGTTCTGTGAGTGGTGTGCCTGCATTATTTGCTTGTTTGTTTGAGGGAAGAGAGGAGGGGATGGGAAAGTTAATGACATATTCAGACACCGGCTGTGAAGGTCCGCGCAGAGAAAGATTTATACGTTTTTCTTTGCTGGGCTGTAGGATTCCTGAATGCAGTTCACCCACAAGTAATGTATTTAAAAGATTTTAATACTCCTTTTTATGCACAGATGAATTTATGAAGGGTTAACTCTAGTTTTTCTTCTTTCTCTGCTGCAGAAAGGAAAGTGGGAGGGTTACAAGAGGCCCAGTGAGAGCAGGAGAGAGGGGAGATTGGGGTGAGGGGTAGAGGCGAGGAGAGAGAGAGCATCACCTCCTATAGACACATATGTGAACAGTGTTTTGATGAGTTGTTGCACACCAGTAGTTTCATGGCCATATATTTACAGGATTTCTCAATACTCATTTTGGGATCCACACTATATTCTACTTCAGAACCTGAATACAGGAATGGCCAAACAAAAGTAAACATCATTATCTATACCCGTCAACTACCTGAACCTTTGGGACTTCAATTCTAGATTGGATAATCCCACTAGTACCACTCGAGAGCGCTACAGATAACTGACTGGGTATCACAACCACTAGTGCATTTAAATAAGAGCATGTTTAAGCAGTAAACATGTTTATACCCCCGTAGGACCCTGCAGGGATCCAGGATAAATTAATGGTGGTTCTACACATAAACAGTCTTCCAAAATTCTGATTTGTGACTTCCCGTGACCACCTGGACCATAACACACCAGGCACATGGTCATGCTGATCCACTTTGTTGTCATGGCAGAGATACTGGAGTGGGGTGCCAGTTCCTTCCCCAGTGGGCCACAGCATACATCTTCTGCTATTCCTAGGTGGTCTCCCATCAAAGAACTGACCAGGCCCTGCATGGCTTCAGGGTGGTGTATTTGTGGTTCCCCTACTGGAATCAAACCCAGGTTGCATCGGTGAAAGTACTGAATCCTTACCACTGGACCACCAGGAAACCTTACACAGCTGCTAATGATGATTATTTATTACATACTTCACAAATGCACCGTGTTCTTTTAATTCACTTGGAAACAGCATATAATAATAAACCACTAAGTCTGTGCTTTTATTGTTTTATAATTAAATTCTACTGTGTATAATACCATTTTTTTAGACCCAGTAATCACATATGGGTGATAGTGTTTTTTAGTCAGGTTCTTCTACCCTAGCTGGTGTCTTTATCCTCCATTACAGCTAAGATATATGATTTCTTTTTCCTAAACTGATCTTCCTTTGAGTCTTGGAGAGATGCATCTGAGGTAAACAGTGATTTATGAATGCTGACACAAGAATAGTGGTAATTGAAAGCTAGAATTCCCTTTTTTGCTTTCTTGAAGCACATATAAAGAAAAGAGAGTTGCTGAAAATTAAATTCTGAGACACTGGACCAAGGAAGACAAATTCGGAGGGGGGCAAATGAATTGAACATCTCAGAGAAAATTGGACTGAACAGAAGCAAAATGGCTGCCGCAAGAAGTAGAGCTGAAGAGACGCAGAATCATTTTGTATACTGTTATTTTAGATACTGAAGTTTGAACAAGGATCTGAGAATGATTGTAATTATTTTGGAGTATTTCATATTTCTGCAGATAAATTGCAGTTTTAGAGTGGATATATTTTGGTCGTTTGGATATACTGACTTTTAAATGGATGCTGTAGTCCTATATTTTCAGTGCTCTGTTTTCAAGAAATGCAATTAATAATGGCCAAAAGGTTTTTGCAAATGTAGAAAAAAACAAACTTGAATGTATTACCTATGGTATGCTATTATATGTAGTCTTGGCCATGTCTGTTTACTTCTGAAGTCCTCTCTTTTTATTAACCTTTATTAACTTTTATTTGTAATGCGCCAGCATATTCCGTAGAGATTTTTTCTGTTATAGTTGCTGCACAGGTCAGCCGCTGCAGTGCGGTGACAACCACTAGATGGCGCTGATGATATTTTGCAGCACTGCCGATACATTAGAGAAGTTCTATGCTTAGAATGGTAGCCTAACCCTCACTCTAACCCTAACCCTAACAGTTTACCTAAGCCTTGACTCTATGATATGGCACTGGAATATCGGCAGCGCCATCTAGCGGTTGGTCACCTCACTGCAGCGGCGGACTGATGCCGTAACCATAACAGGAAAGGACCTACTGTATCGTTCTAAAGGGGATAAGAACAAGGAAAAATACAATATTGACAACTGCAAAAAATCAAGGGCCCTGTTTTGAGCTTCGAGTCTTGTAAAAAGTGTTTTTTTTCCAAAGCACCCTACAAGATTGGAAACTTGCTACTTATTTGTCATGTCTCAGCTCCAAGGCATATTCCTGCATGAAATTAAGAACATCAGTAATTTGTCTATAATATACAATTGAAAATATAAATTCTCTGAGTGGCAGTGATCTCTGCCTAATATGACAACAATGGATGTGGCCAGTACTGCATACCATTGCAATAATAAGTAATATGTTTTAAAGGAACTCTGTCATTTAGTTTTCTTAGGTTATTCTTAAAGAGCATGAAAAAAAAAGCTAGCTATACATTGTACTAGTCATTTGATTATAACATGAATCATTCTTGAAATAATCAGTGTTCCTATGGAAATCAGGGGCTGTCCGGTGTTAAGTAGCTGCTTTGATGTGCTTATTAGAAGAACAGTCTGCTTGTCTGTCTGTGGTGGCAAAACAATGTCCCCTAAGGTTATCATGCAGTTGGGTCCCAGCACCCACTTTTACAAAGCACTGCACTCTGAGCCTCAGGTTAGCATGCTGAGCCACACTTTAGCATAAATCAGGTGCGATTCTTAATTCAGGAATGATGCACTGTAGTACTATCAGTATGCTTTATGATGAAACCAACTTGTTGGAATTACAGTGTCCATCTAAAGTTGTTGTTATTTCTTACCTTACTAAACACTTTTGCCCATTATGTTCTCTTCGCCTAATGAAAAATATCAGTTTGCAGTGTTTGTCATTTAATGGTTTACGCATAATGTTACAAATTAATTTTCATTGCGTTATCATATCTTCCATTTGCTCTGTAAAAGTAATTTCTTGATTCTTTGAGCATTTATTAAAAATTAGTTATCAGTATTGGAATAGGCAGTTTTCTGTCAATATGAAGAGGAGTGAGGCTTTTAGTTACTCACAGAGCTCATTGTAATAAGAACTCCTACTAAATAGGTGAAGTGTATGTCAGACACACATTAAATGGCAAGTGAATCTATTATTATTATTATTATTACTATAGTTCATTTATAACGCGCCAACATATTCCGTAGCGCTGTACATAAATACAAATGAACAAATAGCAAAGCAAGGAGGGCCCTGTCTTTGAGCTAGGAATCCAATGTCCATGATGAATTCCCAAAGTACTTAGGATAGAAACTCGCAGACTTACAATCTAAGGGATAGTGAGTGGTGAAAGAGGGAAAGAGGTGATAATCGTGTGATACTCTTCTTTAAAGAGATGCTTTTTAAGTGATGTTTTAAATGTTTTTAGGCAAGAGGATAATCTGGTGGAGTGAGGCAAGGAGTTCCAGAGACTAGGGGCAGCACAAGAAAAGTCCTGGAGGCAGGAGTGAGAGGAGGTGACAAGAGTTGTAGAAAGAAGAAGGTCATTAGCAGAACGAAGAGGGCGGGTGGGGAAGTATTTGGAGATGAGACCAGAAATGTAAGGGGGGAGCATTATTGTTGAGGGCTTTGTTAGGGTCATGATTTAAAATTGTATTCTTGAGGCTAATGGAAGCCAGTGGAGTGATTGACAGAAGTGATGCCAACACTATCTAGCCCAAACCTGCAGTCCATTTGAGCATTTGAACCATGCACAGGGAGGAAAAATAACTTGTATTGTTGTCAAATTACTAATGAACAAAAGAAGTGTTTTTCATCTGAATTATGCTCTTCAATTAAGGGGGCACTGGAACTGTAAGAGGAAGTTGATTTCATCTATACATTATACAAGTATTTTTCCTTGCAGTAAATAATTCCTGAGATATTCCGTATTGATTGTATTGCTCTTCTCTGCTATAATGCTGCTCAATGTGGTAAATTGTGACTGTGTGCGTGATAAGAGTGGGAAAGTGGATCTAATTACATGATAATGTCTCTCCCAATACTTTCCCAACCATCCTCTTGGCTCTGCTAATAACTTTCTTCTTTCCTCCTTTCTTATCACCTCCTCTCATTCCCACCTTCAGGATTTTTCTTGTGCATCCCCTATTCTCTGGAACTCCTTGCCTCGCTCCACTAGACTATCCTCCTGCCAGAAAATCTTTCAAAACCTCACTAAAAAGTTGTCTTTTTAAAGAAGCTTGTCACCTTCAGCCTTAATTTGCGCAATATATTGTACCTCACCCTTCTATACCTCACCCTAGTTATTTTCTACTAATAATCATTATCATTCAGTGGAGTAGTTGCTTACATTAAATTAATTAAGAGGCTGTGTAAATGAAGTATTGCTACAAAAAATGAGTATTACTACAAATACTTTTTACTTGAGTTTAGTACCATTTGTATTGTAATTTTAAAGGACCACTGTATAATGAAAAAAATAATTACACTTAAAAATGGAAAAAGCCAAAACTTAGTTTTAACTCTTAAAAAAATGTATGCCTCTGCCAAACCCTGGAAACATTCATACTTGGGTGACAGTTGTGATGTATTTGGTTATGTTAGAGGGGTGTTTACATTTCTGGGGGAGCATATGTTGCAGTTATTGTTTTGGGCTTCCTGCTTCTTGCGTGGGGAAGGGGATACATGTTTGATTCTAAAAGAACCCATTATCTAAAAGTCCTCATCCCCATTCCTTCCTCTAAAATAAACACTCCCCATCATGCCCGAGCTGTCAAAAAGTGATTAAACTTAAACATAGTTTTCTAAAATTCTAATAAAAAATAAAAAAATCATGTTCATACCTTACACAGCTGCTCATGTTGATGTTGTAGATGTTCAGTTTTTTTTTAACTACATTGATAGTTCAGTATATTTGTGAAATCAAAATTTATTATATCTTTTCTCATTTAACCATTTTTTTTTCTTTCAGATTTTGGGGTTAGTTCATTTTTAGCAACAGGTGGTGATGTTACCAGGAATAAAGTCAGGAAAACATTTGTTGGTACCCCTTGTTGGATGGCTCCTGAAGTAATGGAACAGGTAAATTAAAACTCTTGCCTATGTTATGTATATCGTTAAAGTCTATAATAATAACAAAGTACAAATATATAATTGTATGTTTCCTGTTTAGTTTTTCTCTGTTCTTTCCCCTGAGCTTTCTTTATCATCTCTAGGTTTTATGGTGATGTGTTTTCTAAATGAAAGTGTATTGTAAGCAATTTTCAAGAATCAATAAACTATTGATAACTGTGGCCAAATTAATGTCTTGCAAAACACAAAAACAGAGTAAAAACGGAGTAATTATTGGCATAAATATTAACAGTACAATGCAACAGTCTGACTTCCGTAACTACTTAAGGGATTCTTAAGATACATTTTGTTTTTAACTTGTTAATTAATTTTATACACCTCAGTGTAACTGTCCTATAAAATGTACATTTTTCTTCTAAGAAACATCCAGAGTAACAGATTCTCACCTTCTAAAACTCCCTCCTTTTTTCTTGTTTTATCGAACGTAGGGTGCCTTGTTTCACAGCTGTGACGTTCTATAAGGCCACACAATGGAGGTGCAGTGCACTAATTGCCTCATAGTGCAGCATGCAGACACACAACATGTTACTGTCAGCATGTAGCAGCATCAGACACCAGTAGTATGAAGCTTTTCCCTATGGTTGAGGCCTTAGTCACAGCTGTGAAACATGTCACCCTACATGAGAGAGAACAGAAAGAAAGGGAAAGCTTCCAGAAGGGGAGAATTTGTTACCCCAGAGGTAGAAGTAAAAGTACATTTTGTATGACAATTACATTGATGAGGATAAAGTAATTATCAACTAATTAAAAAGAACAAAAATGAAAAATTCCATTTAAGTAGTAAAGATACATAGAAACAGCTTTTCAATTTATTGTGATCTTTTGGTCGAAAGCTTGCACTGAAAACTGCAGATTTCCCCACCATCTTTATGCAGAAAACCTTTCCATCTTTTAAAATTTATTGAAGAGTGTGGAGCATATAGCATAACACTCTGCCAGTAAAGCTGTGCCGCAATGAGGAAGCTACACGTCCACTGCTAGTTAAAAAATCTGATGAGTTCCAGTCCCAAGACAGTGGGAAAACTAGCTAACACACTTGTCCCTTCACTCACATTCTCATTATTAGAGGTTTACACACTCCTCTCCATGTCCTCCCTCACAGACACCTCCTGCCTTCCCTGCAATCTTTCCTGTGATATACCCTTTTCTGACCTTTTCCATCCCCTTATAAAATGATAACTTATTACGATTTAGTATTATTTTTCGCCCTTCAGCCTCCATCTATAGCTAGTCTCTTAATTACCTAATTAGCCAGAAACTTCTCAGGTTATGTACCACAAGCTTAATGGCCATCATTGAACATGTATGGTTCATGGGAAGGCTAAAAGTTAAAGTACCTCCCTCTCCTTTGATTCTGTAATCCATTTCCTGCCAGAGGTAGTGATTTTATTAATTATAAAGTAGATAAATATACTACAATAAGATTGTAAGGCAGGTAATGGTGTTTGGTTGCGACATTAATTTTGTAGGAGTTCTGAGATCCTTCGGCGCTCATCGAGAGCCTCGCGCTGAGTGCCTTTGGCGCTCATTGCGAGGCTGTTGTTTGTTTGTGTGCTATGAGCAGCGTTGGAAATAATTAAGAAATTAATATACTTTACCTATTTTGAAGTAATATATGCAGGAAGCATTGTGATGAAGAGCTGTCAATCTGTTTTTATGTTGCTGCAGCATATAATGTGCGTTTTGAGTGCTGTGGAGCTGCTGTGTAAGTGTCAGCAATGTGTGCAGTGTGTAGTGTAAATAGTGTGCGTGCGCGAGGAAAATCCGTTGGGGTAGCTGTGTACTTCCGCATTGTGTAAGTTAGTGTTGTAAAATGGCGCCTAATGTATGTAGTACGCGGCTGTGGCTGATTTTGCGTCCTTGTTCTTGGACTTCATATGGCTTTTTCGAAAAATCTGTATGTGTTTGGTGGTATTTTGCGTGTTTAGGGTCCTGTAGCCTCGTTTTCGTTTTTTTCGGTGGCCATTTTTTCTCTCACTTAGGAGATTTTCGGGTGTCTAAACTCTTGAATTTCTACTTAAATTGAGGTGTATCTTCACTTTTAGAGGTGCTGGGTGCCCCTGTGGGTAAGCTTTTTATGTGTTTGTTGTGTGTATTTATTGTGTTTTTAATGTTAATGTAAAGTCGTATTTTTGCGAGGTCGTAATGTTTTTTTTTCTAAGTTCCGCGGCTCGTATTTGCGGATGATAAGTTCGTAAATTTTGCTGTCAAGGTGGGAGCCTCCACCTTCGCAAATGCGGCCCCTCTCTTCGCGAGAATCAGCATTTGCGGGCCTAAAGTCCTCGCTTTGCTGGGCATATAATATACATCTGTATCTATTTACTTTTATTTAATTAAGAAGTACTGTATATACTCGAGTATAAGCCGAGTTTTTCAGCCCTTTTTTAAAGGCAAAAAAGGCCCCCTCGGCATATACTAGAGTCACTCTCCCCCCCCCCCCCGTGTGTCTCTAACCCCCCCCGTGTGTCTCTAACCCCCCTGTGTGTCTCTAACCCCCCCGTGTGTCTCTAACCCCCCCGTATGTCTCTAACCCCCCCGTGTGTCTCTAACCCCCCCGTGTGTCTCTAACCCCCCCGTGTGTCTCTAACCCCCCCGTGTGTCTCTAACCCCCCCGTGTGTCTCTAACCCCCCTGTGTGTCTCTCTACCCCCACATGTGTTTTTCCCTCCCCCCTCCTCAACCTAAACCCACCTCAACCCCCCTCCTCTACCTAAACCCCCCTAAATACCTCCCCCCTCTCCCCTCACTTACCTGCTTGTGCTCTGGCCTCCGCTCCTTGACCCGGCGCGCATGTGACGTCACATGTGCGCCACGTCATTAGCATATACCGGATGCACCCGGTATATGCTAATGACGCGGCGCACATGCTACGTCACATGCGCGCCGGCGCCGGGTCAAGGAGCGGAGGCCGGAGCACAAGCAGGTAAGTGAGGGGAGAGGGGGGAGGTGTTTAGGTGGAGGAGGGGGGTTGAGGAGGGAGGTTGGGGTTGAGGGGGGAGGTTGAGGGGGGTTGAGGTTGAGGAGGTGGGTTGGGCTTGAGGGGGGTTGAGGTTGAGTAGGGGGGTTGAGGTTGAGGAGGGAGGTTGAGGATGGGGGCTTGAGGATGGGGGTTGAGGATGAGGATGGGGGGGTTGAGGAGGAAGGTTGAGGAAGGAGGTTGAGGAGGGGGTTGAGGAGGGGGGTTCAGGATGAGGAGGGAGGTTCAGGATGAGGAGGGAGGTTCAGGATGAGGAGGGAGGTTCAGGATGAGGGGTTGAGGATGGAGGGTTGAGGAGAGAGGATGAGGATGGGGAGGTTGAGGAGGGAGGTTGAGGAGGTGGGGTTGAATTTGAGGAGGGTTGAGGTTGAGGAGGGGTTGAGGATGGGGGGGTTGAGGAGGGAGGATGAGGATGAAGGGGTTGAGGATGAAGGGGTTGAGGATGAAGGGGTTGAGGATGAAGGGGTTGAGGATGAAGGGGTTGAGGATGAAGGGGTTGAGGATGAAGGGGTTGAGGATGGGGGGTTGAGATGGGGGGTTGAGGAGAGAGGATGAGGATGGGGAGGTTAAGGAGGGAGGTTGAGGAGGTGGGGTTGGGGTTGAGTTTGAGGAGGGTTGAGTTTGAGGAGGGTTGAGTTTGAGGAGGGTTGAGTTTGAGGAGGGGTTGAGGATGGGGGGGTTGAGGAGGGAGGATGAGGATGGGGGGCTTGAGGTGGGGGTTGAGGAAGGGGTTGAGGATGGGGGGTTGAGGAGGGAGGTTGAGGAGGGAGTTGAGGATGAGGAGGGAGGTTGAGGATGAGGAGGGAGGTTGAGGATGAGGAGGGAGGTTGAGGATGAGGATGAGGAGGGAGGTTGAGGAGGGTGATAAGGGAGGGGGGAAGAGACACAGGGAAGGGAGAGGGGAGAAGAGACACAGGGAAGGGAGAGGGGAGAAGAGACACAGGGAAGGGAGAGGGGAGAAGAGACACAGAGAGAGAGGGGGACACAGGGGGCAGCACATTTCCCACCCTCGGCTTATACTCGAGTCACTCATTTTACCCAGTATTTTGTGGTAAAATGGGTGCCTCGGCTTATACTCGGGTCGGCTTATGCTCGAGTATACGGTATTTATAAACGGTGTTTACTGCATAAAATCAAACAAATATTGCCTGCTTGGGTCTGTTGTCTGCATGAAGACAATGCAGTGTAGTATCCCGTAGGTGATCCCTAATAGGCTAGGACACTACACTGCACGTCCAGCCCTTCAGAGACTGCATCTGCATACATTTCAGTGGGTAGATCCATACAGAGACCCTTTGTTTGATTTTTGGAATTAAAAATAGATAAGCACTTCTTAATAAAATAAATTAAAAAGATACAACGGTTTATTGCATACCTAGTCAAATTCAGAAACTTTCCACGTCATTTTAAAGGGACATTGTAATTCTAGAGCTTCTACAATTGTTTGTATAGCAATGTAACCAAATGTAAAAATTAAACTCGGTTTTCCCAAAGAAACAGAATAATCTATTTTTACTTAAATATTTAGCAAGAATCTCTCTTTCCCTCCCTACATCCTACCAGTATGTATGTGTGTGTTCATGTGAATGTGAGGGCATTACTTGGAGAAGCTACACGCTGCTAATTAAGTTTTGGGGTGCAATTAGGTTTATTCCGTTTTTGGTGGCTCATTCTTTCCCCTTTCTATAGCTCAAATCATAAGTGTATGTGTGTTTATCTCTCTCTCTCTCTCTCTCTCTCTCTCTCTCTCTCTCTCTCTCTCTCTCTCTCTCTCTCTCTCTATATATATATATATATATATATATATATATATATATATATATATATATATAAATAGTAATTCCGAAAGTGTCAAGTACTCATACAGACAGAAATATCACTGCATATAGACATTTCTGTGCATATCCAAACATATTTTCAGCGTACTGCACTGAATCTCTAGGCAGCCTACTGAAAATAGGCCTGGACTTTAGGGCCCTAGACAAAAACACACCCCAGTTTGTGATTGCGCATTTCCACGCTATTGACCATGTGCTTTGAGGCTAATCCCACATTGCTACCCTGCCTTCCTATATGTTCGCATTGAACACCTGTCACATATAATCACTGCACGTTTCACGTGGTCACTAGGGATCGGCACTGAACTGCACACTCAGAGTGTAGAATATGCCATAATGATTTTGTCCTCTGCCTTCATTCGTTTCTAAGCACTGTTATGCAGATCCTGTAGACATGTAGTATGTCATTGTTCCTCATATCCGGTGGCAGCTGAATGAAGTCGCTTTTCTCAGATCCTGTGCAAGTCAATGTTAAGGCCATGTGTGAGTATTAGTTACAGTTTCTGAGATCTCATTGTATCTTAGATTGAATGAAGCCATGTTTGAGTACAAGTTACGGAGATCCTCATTGTATCTTAGATTGAATGAAGCCATGTTTGAGTACAAGTTACGGAGATCCTCATTGTATCGTAGATTGAATGAAGCCATGTTTGAGTACAAGTTACGGAGATCCTCATTGTATCTTAGATTAGTTGAAGTTTTCTGCCTTTGTACTCTGTTCTAAGATTTGACAAATCACTTTTAACTCCACCATAATATAACTAAACAATTGATACCACCTATGCAAAGTGAAATAAAATACTAAAAAAGATGTGGTAGAAAATGTAAATGTTCTGTTCATGTTATTGGAAAAACAAGTATGTGTATAATTTTATATAGCCAATATTTGTAAGAGCTTTACGGTTCTTGAAAGCCCACAAGAGCAGGGGGCTCACAACTTCCCATACTTTTTATTTAATGCAATTTGAAATTGTAACCACTGTACTGCACTGTATACAGGCACTTTGTAAATAACTCATAATATGTGTTCTTTTGTTGTTTTATACATAAACATAAGTGGTATTTTTTTAAGAAATGTATATGAAGTATAGATAAAGTCGCACAAGCACATCAGTTTGAAATTGCCATCTACATGCTGTATAATATAAGGCAGAGGTTACAGATCAAATACACAATAACAATACCATTTTATGTTCAATGTGGCACAAACTTTGATCACAATATCAAACTGATGCTACTTTTGGACATTTTATACAGTGTATCAATCACATTTTGGCAATCATTTATTCATGATGTTAACTCTAGTTAATATTCTCCTTTGAGAATCTCATGCATACAATGTAAAGTATGTATTTTCTTCAGATTTGGGAAAAATAATGTCAGATTATTTTCTATTTTCTGTTTTTAGGTTAGAGGTTATGACTTTAAAGCTGATATATGGAGCTTCGGAATCACCGCCATTGAATTAGCAACAGGTTCTGCCCCATATCACAAGTATCCTCCAATGAAGGTAAGGACTATGTGTAGATAAGTAGCTGACATTGTAACTTTGTTCTCTATTACATATGAATTTGTTCCAATTTTACTTTTTTTTCTGTAAGGTTTCTTGTTACTAGAATTTAGCGGCACCATAATTGTATTACCTGAGCATAAACACAGCAGTTACACCAAGCCCAAAAACTGCTCTATGAGTGCTGGATCTAATGCTTGATGCAACTGGTTTAATCGTTAGAGCAAATGTCTCTGGAGACAGTGGACACCTCTGTCTTGTACCTTTAACTTTCAACACATTTAAATATTTGTGTGTGTGTATATATGTGTATATATATATATATATATATATATATATATATATATATATATATATATACAGTAATATATATTTTTTAACCCAGCCTTACATAGATGTTGGAGAGTCCAGAGCATAGGTGTGTGAGCCTGAGGCTGGAGAGGCATTTGCCTAATCCAGTACTGCAGATATTAAAAGCTCTCTTACATAGCAATGAGAGGGAGAGTTGCAGCTGAGACAAAGAGAGTTACCCAGAGGGCTGCTGGAATTGTACTGGAGAGGCAGGAGCTGAGGCTGGACAATAAGATCCAGAGAGAGAGAGAGAGACTGAAGTGGGGAAGCTAGTTAGTAATGACCACAGACTGGAAGTAGAATCCAGAGGATAAAGGCCAGTACATTACATATAAAGTATATAAAGCATGAGTGCTGCCGGCACTGGGGAGCTACAGTTCATCGAGGGAACCATGAATGCCAACATGTACTGTGACATATTGAAGCAGAACATGATCCCCTCCCTTCAGAGACTGGGCCGCAAGGCAGTATTCCTACATGATAACAACCCCAAAAACACCTCCAAGATGACCACTGCCTTGCTAAAGAAGCTGAAGGTAAAGGTGATGGACTGGCCAAGCATGTCACCAGACCTAAACCCTATTGAGCATCTGTGGTGCATCCTTAAACGGAAGGTTGGGGAGCGCAAGGCCTCTAACATCCACCAGCTCCGTGATGTCATCATGGAGGAGTGAAGGAGGACTCCAGTGGCAACCTGTAAAGCTATGGTGAACTCCATGCCCATGAGGGTAAGGCAGTGCTGAAAAGTAATGGTGGCCACACAGAATATTGACAATTTGGGCCCAATTCGGACATTTCCACTTAGGGGTGTACTCACTTTTGTTGCCAACGGTTTAGACATTAATGGCAGTGTGTTCAGTTATTTTGAGGGGACAGCAAATTTACACTGTTATTCAGGCTGTATACTTACTACTTTACATTGTAGCAGAGCGTCATTTCTTCAGTGTTGTCACATGAAACGATATAATAACATATTTACAAAAATGTGAGGGGTGTACTCACTTTGTATATTTATTTACAGTATCTCACAAAGTTATCAGACAGATTTTAATTGGAAATACTAGTATCTCCACAAAGTTTATTTTCAAAAAATGGAACTTCATGCAAAACATGATGGAATTGCTAATATCACAGGGTGGGACTTCAGTGTCATATTTTAGTTTAGCTCTGCAGGTCACAGAGTTATGCACGTCGTAAGAGAGAAATGAGTTCACCTGACAGAATGACCCAAAAAATCTGTAGTGGATGTATTTAAGTATTATTAAGTATTTATTTTTATTTACATGTAAAGGGTTTCTGTGTATCAAGACTAGTTATGTAATGATAAATGAAAATATTTGATTTATTTTTGGTGCAAGATTTGCTATTACATAACTTTATTTTATTTTTCTTAATTTCTTGTATCTTTTTATTGGTCTAGGTGTTGATGCTAACACTGCAAAATGACCCACCCACGTTAGAAACAGGAGTGGAAGACAAAGAAATGATGAGGAAATATGGTAAATCATTTAGGAAACTAATTTCACTGTGTCTCCAAAAAGATCCTTCAAAGAGGTGAGTTACACAAGGATCCCAAACCTCCTTTCTGTCTTTAATGATTATCTTTTAAATGAAAATAATGTTATTATTCCTACGGTCATGGATCATGTATCAAACTCAACACACAGTAAGGACAAGAGATCAAAGAAGAGAAAACAGCATTCGCAGGCAGTGCCAAATTGTGGATATATTTAGGAAGAGTTTACTTGGGACTGCTGTAGATTTTACAATGAAAATAAGGTCCATAGTTACATATTTAAGTAAATTCTAAATAGTTATACAATGTTAAAAATCAGATGTAGGTACAATAAGTAGAATTGATCAGTAATTGCTGGCTGACCTTGTTTCTGGGGCTATATTATAGTCTTGTGTGAAAATGTTAATAAACAGTCTAACATTCAAAAGTAAATCTTTAGTCTAAAAATACCAAAATACACATCAGTCAATGCTTGAAAAAAAAGCCAAATGGTGGTTACATCAGCTTCATATTAAGCAAATGTGTATTTTGGGTTTGTTTTAGACTAAATATTTACTTTTGAATGTTAGAGACTGTTAATTAACATTTTCACACCAGACTCCATAATATATAATAATTTTCCAGCAATTGCTTATCAATTCCACTTATTGTCCCTACAACATCAGATCACCTTAATTTAGGGTGGTCTGATTTTATCATTAATACTTGTATAACAATTTAGAATTTGGTCACTTTCTATGGACCGTATTTCTATAGTATATTTTTAATTGACTCTATGATCTTTACATGTATAGTTCTTTCTGATTTTTAATTAGTCAGAATAAAGACAGGATTTTTTTATTTTTTTGTGTGGATACTCATTTTTGTTTGTTCCCTGGAGGTCCAATGGTTAGGATTCAGTGCTTTCATCGTTGCGACCTGGGTTCGATCCCAGTCAGGAAACCAAGAGATCACGACACCCTGAAGCCGATTAGGGTTGGGCCTGGTAGAAATACCAAGAGCTGTATGCTGTGGCCCATTGGAGAAGGAGCTGGCAACCCACTCCAGTATCTCTGCTATGAATGCCAAGTGGATCAGCATGATGTGTTATGGTCTATGAGGTCAAGGAGAATCGACACAAAAAAAATACAACACAGAACTAATTTTTGCCAATGAGTGCACAGTTGAGCCTACTTCTGTGTTTTAGATATGAGAGTTATTCAAAACAAGTTAGAGTAGCACTGATACATACACATTGGTGTATCTATTTGGCTCTAATAATTAGCCTAGTGCTACTTTTCTATTTAAATTATATACTCCTGTGGATCTCACACTGAGGTTAACAGAATATATAAAATTAACAAAAACATTGCAATTAGAGAAGTTATTATTCACACTTTGTACTCAACTTTCAACATTTCAGCTAGTGGTTCATGTAAAGGACCATTGTGTTAAAGACAAAATGTTATTGTTTGTGAAATACATAACAAACTAACATCATTAACAGCTATGCAAACCTTGGATATAATACATTTTTTGTAGGAAAATCTAAGATCCCAGATGATCACAGTTTAAACATAACACAGAACACAGTAATATTACACATAGTATACAGTATAAGGCTGGGCATATGCCAAAAGAACACATGAAACATGGTGGTACACTATGGCCCTATGTTTTGTGGCTATTCATCCCACCACCCGCCTGCCCACATTTCCCATGTGGCAAGATAGTTCCCCTACCCATTTTCCAATAGGGCAGTCTGTCCTCTATGGTGGCTTAATGGACCAGGATCCAGGGCTTGGAAAGGGGTCTGTGACAGTCCGTGCTCAGTCTGAACTAGAATCTAGACGGATAAGATTTTTTTTGAGTCTAGGACCAGGCAGAGTTGGCCATGCCCCATAATAGGCATAGCAAGGAGAGAGAAGCACCCCGCTTGAGGGGAAAGCTGGCAATTTTAAAAGTAAGAGACATATTAAAAAAACATTACAGGCTTATTTTTATTTGTTGTGTCTGCAAGAGGGCATCTTATAATAGTGTATTTGTTTTTTGCAAATGAAGCTGGAGCAGAATATACTGCTTTGGATGTATAACTGTCTTTGGGGTTTGTCCCTATCAGCCAATGTGCAGCAATATAAGGGAGTGTGTTATAAGTGTTTGCCAATAAGATCTCAAGTCTTGCATACTCTGCTCACACAGAGTTATTTCCTGTTTGTTTATAATACGTTTTAACAAGTTTTACTACATATTTTTTCACAAAAAATAAACTTTTTTTTTAATGTTTAAAACATGCTAATTTAAATGCATGATAGAAAAATTATCATTCCACGTCCCTATAACTCTTATTTTAGGATACAGTATTACATACTGTTTTTAATAGTTTATGTCCAATTAACACTCATATGATCTTTAATTGTAAATGTGTCCCAGTGGTCCTTTAAGTATGTTGATCTCCTTGGCGTAGACAAGCTGATTTGCATGCCCCACCCAGTAATTCTTAAAGGCATATCTAAGTTAGTAGTGTATGCAAACACTTTTTCGCATGAACCCCCCCCCCCCCCCATTAAAAAAATTTAAACGCTTACATTGAAGTCAGCAAAATGTCTTGTAATTTACGACATTTGCAAATTAGGGTTAACACCCTCCAAACCCAGCTTAAATTAGCATCGAATTTAAAATCATATGTTCTGTCTAATCAGGTTGGCTGAAACATTTGAGTTAAACTCTGGTGTTCCTGTTTGTGCTGTAAAGCAGCCTGGGATATATAGTGTATCACTGATATGTGTGTAGCTGCCGATAGGAAAGTGCAAAATGATTAGCTGAACAAGCAACAGCAGGTAAATAGTGGGTTAATATGGTCCCCCTGCTTAATGGGGGGGGGGGGTTAGATGCCTTTGGAGACACCCCCTGCAGGTGTCAATATAATAATTAGAGCAATTTTAGATATCAATAAAAATAAAATGTTTTATGAGATGTACTGCATACACATAAGCTGCTTTTTGCCTAAAGATTGCAGAAATGTATTAATTCCTGAAACCAGGATATGCCTTTAAATTATAGTGGAAACCTTATATATTTCCTGATTATGAACTGGAGACTGTTTCTCTGGCATGTTTTATACATGCGCATCTATACATGATGATTGTTTTCTTGCCATTCTGTACAAGTACGTGGATATAATAATATTGCTGTATGGAAACTTATTTTGGGTTTTCCTACTTTCTGACTTTCTGGAAGGAAGTGAAAGGATTGTAGCTGGGACTTTTCTTGTTAAAGCTAATTTTCTGGATATTTGTGACATCTAAATAATGGATTCTAAATCAGAATTAAATTAAACACAAGTAAAGACTGAATTAGATCCTAATCGCTCAATTTCACTGGGGGATTTTAGTACAAGAAGAGAGTAATAATTTATAATACGCAATTCTTTTGACATTATTTTTGCAATTGTAATATTTGATTTTCAAGACAAGTATATTCAGTAAAACAAATGCAATCTAATGTTGCTCTTCTCCAAATGCTAATCTAATAGAGGACAGCTTTATCCTGATGGTGGTTATGATGATGTTCAGGTAATACAATTGTGAAAGGTGAAAAGCGGCACAAAATAAAGAAAAATACACGTCTGGAAGTCTTAAGAAAATAGATTGCAGTGTAATTTGTTAGGTGGTTCTTAGATTATTGCCTGAGGTTTAAGTATTATTTTATTATCTTGCGCATCATTTATTATTCTTTGTATTGCAGTGCATTTATCAAGGGTTTATTCATAACATGAAAAGTATGTGTGTTTGTGTGTGGTTGTTGTTCAGTCTTGTCTTACTCTCTGTGACCTCTTGGACTACAACATACCATGCTGATCCACTTGGTATTCATGGCAGAGATACTGGAGTGGGTTGCCAGTTCCTTCTCTAGTGGACCACAGCATACAGCTCCTGATATTCCTAGGTTGTCTGACCAAGTACTGACCTGCTCGGCTTCAGGGTGGTGTGACCTCTTGGTTCTCGGACTGGAATCAAACCCAGGTTGCAGAGGTGAAAGCACTGAATCCTAACCACTGGACCACCAGGGAACCTTATGAAAATGTTCTAATTTGTAGTAATCTTTTTAAAGGGCCACTGTACAGTTACATAAATATGTTTAAAAACGTTGACCCTGGAGGCATCCACGATAGTGTGGTACAGGTTCAGTGTGAGTGGGTGTTTATGGATTTTTATTGCATTTCCTGATAATTGCAGCTGTCTTCTGGTTTTGTGAGCTTGAAGGGGAATGGTGTCAATTTCAGTCAGATCCAATTAACGAACAAAGTCAAACCTAATGTCCTGTCCTCAACCACCCATCCTCCACAATACAGCTCTCAGGAAGTGATGTAAGAAAGAAGAAATGGATTCATCTACTCCTAATCAGTTTTCAGAAAATCAGATATTCTCTAAAAGATGTGATGGCACATAAGACCAAATATGCCTTATTTTGTGTCTCCTAAATATGAATTAGCTGCTTTTAGGACTATAGCCTGATTGTGTGTCTCGGTGGAGGCAAAACAGTGCCCTAAAGGCTCTAATGCAGATAGATGCCCTCTCCACCCATATCAAATTAGCACATTGAGTCACACAACAGCATAAAGGAACTGCACAATCAATGACTAATATCTCAGGTCATGATTGACTGTAGACAACCAACTTATTTTTGGGGTGACAGTGTCCCTGTAAGCACTGTTGGTATTTATCATTACTATTTTAATGTTTTCTTCTCCTAACTTGTTACAACATATAACATTGTTGTTATTGTCTTATTAGGCCGACGGCAGCTGAACTCCTAAAATGTAAATTCTTTCAAAAAGCCAAGGTAATTTATTTTCTCATTTCAATACAGACATTTAAATATTAAACTGTTTTTGTGCATTGATTTCTAAAAGGAACCAAAAAGGGAAAACTTCTCTTATATTTCATGTGAACCAATGAACATTATCAGAGTTATTACATTCATTTATTTTGGCCAATTAAAACCCAGGTACAGGGACTGCGTGTCCAGTGGGCATGAAGCAGCCTGGAGTAAAGGGAACATTTAATTTATTATTAACTTTTATTTGTATTGCGCCAACATATTCCGTAGCGCTATACAGGAGATAAGGAAATGTACAATATTGATAATTGTTTTCCAAAGCACCCTACAAGACTGGAAACTCACTACTTACAATCTAAAGGGAATGGAAGAGGCAGAAACCTAGAGAGGAGCAGATAAGGAATAGCAAGCTGGATATGGTTTAGGAGGTGGTAGTTAAAGCAATTAGCACATGGCTTTGGGACTCAATGCAAATGGTGGGGGAGGGAGCAGAGGTGAACAAATATATCTAGATAAAGTGACAGTAGTTATAATAACATATATATTAACACCAAAGATTTATTTAAAAAATCTGTACATTGTAATTTAAAGTAACACAATCATTCAAGGTGATCTTGTAAGTGTGACGTAGCTACAGGATGACGAAGTGCAGATAATGAAGGTCGGACTCACATTCTGCCCTGTGGTATAATTGTCCCTGAAGGGATGGAATTGGCGTTTCTGCACTGTATATGTGCTTCACCAAATGAACAGTTTGTTTAGTGGCTGAATACCAATAGTATTTGAAGAAAATAAATCCAATGTAGCTCTTAATACTTAGACTTGAACTTTAGTGTTTGAGATTTTAGCAATTTCGCTTTTCTTATCTGCCCAGGAAGCTGTCCTAACATTTTTCTGACTTGTTTTAATCTGTCGGCAAATAAAAACTCCTATCAAAGCAGCCTCCTGGGCTAATCTTCTACCACCTTTGGGCAACTGATAGAGTCTGGAGAGAAGCAGATTTTTCACTATAATAAAGTTGATAAGTTTAACAGCTTCATTGAATGTATTTTCTTCATATTGATTTTATGGCTAATCAGTTTTTAAATAAAAAAAATAAATAAACGCCATTGTTTGACCACAACAGTGGACATTTAAGGGACTAATTGCTTACATGGACATTGTGTGATAGTCTTACTTGCCAGCGAAAAGTTAGATGCGTTGACCACCAAGGTCAACAGTCGAGAATCACTAACTTAGATCAGTGATTCTCAATGTTTTTGGTCTTGGTACTGACTAGTTAACTTTGAATGCTTGTGGAGACTGTCTAGTTATCTTTCTATGCTCATGGGGAACCAGCTGGTTACTTTCCAATACTCATGGGGATCGGGTGGTTACATAACAATGCGCATGTGGAACGGCTGGGGACCTTTATATGCTCATGAGGACCGGCAGGTTATCTTCCAGTGCACATGAGGATCCAGCAGGTTATCTTCCAGTCCACATGAGGATCCTGCAGGTTATCTTCCAGTGCACATGAGGATCCCGCAGGTTATCTTCCAGTCCACATGAGGATCCCGCAGGTTATCTTACAGTGCACATGAGGATCCCGCAGGTTATCTTCCAGTGCACATGAGGATCCCGCAGGTTATCTTCCAGTGCACATGAGGATCTCGCAGGTTATCTTCCAGTGCACATGAGGATCCCGCAGGTTATCTTCCCGTGCAAATGAGGATCCTGCAGGTTATCTTCCAGTGCACATAAGGATATAAGGATCCCGCAGGTTATCTTCCAGTGCACATGAGGATCCCGCAGGTTATCTTCCAGTGCAAATGAGGATCCTGCAGGTTATCTTCCAGTGCACATAAGGATCCCGCAGGTTATCTTCCAGTGCACATGAGGATCCCGCAGGTTATCTTCCAGTGCACATGAGGATCCCGCAGGTTATCTTCCAGTGCACATGAGGATCCCGCAGGTTATCTTCCAGTGCACATGAGGATCCCGCAGGTTATCTTCCAGTGCACATGAGGATCTCGCAGGTTATCTTCCAGTGCACATGAGGATCCCGCAGGTTATCTTCCAGTGCACATGAGGATCTCGCAGGTTATCTTCCAGTGCACATGAGGATCCCGCAGGTTATCTTCCAGTGCACATGAGGATCCCGCAGGTTATCTTCCAGTGCACATGAGGATCCCGCAGGTTATCTTCCAGTGCACATGAGGATCTCGCAGGTTATCTTCCAGTGCACATGAGGATCCCGCAGGTTATCTTCCAGTGCACATGAGGATCCCGCAGGTTATCTTCCAGTGCACATGAGGATCCCGCAGGTTATCTTCCAGTGCACATAAGGATCCCGCAGGTTATCTTCCAGTGCACATGAGGATCCCGCAGGTTATCTCCCAGTGCACATGAGGATCCCGCAGGTTATCTTCCAGTGCACATAAGGATATAAGGATCTCGCAGGTTATCTTCCAGTGCACATGAGGACCGGCAGGTTATCTTCCAGTGCACATAAGGATTCCACAGGTTATCTTCCAGTGCACGTGAGGATCCCGCAGGTTATCTTCCAGTGCACGTGAGGATCCCGCAGGTTATCTTCCAATGCTCTTGAGGCACAAGCAGGTTATCTTCCAATGTTCATAAGGAGCAGCAGATAAGGTCTCAGACTTGTTCCTTTTGCTGAGAATCACTGCTCTATATCAGTTGCCCATTGTTATCTCCACATAACGGCTTGAATGATGGAAGCGGATAATTTGTCTATGCAAGTTTATCGTTCAAGAGGTTGAAATCACTGGAATTAACTATGCAATATATGAAAATAATGGATTAGAGCTAGTGCATTTCAGCACTTCACTTGCAGAAATGTCTCGGTATCAAAGCACTAGATTATGCACAGACTTTATAAATTAAAATAAAAAATCCACAAAATTCTAAATAAATAAATACAATATTAGAAATACCTTCAAATGGAAGTAAGTTACCCAAACAAGAGGGCAATAAGAAAACAAGTCCAGAGTACAATTTTACTTATTTACAGCATGGTTGAAATAACCAGTCTACAATGGGAAGTACAAGAAAGGTGCAACAAACTCCAGTAGTGTAACTTGGTAAGACAAGATCTAATATTTCTAAGGTAGATAAAATTACAAAATTAAAGAGCTAAAATCTCAGGCTGTGCTAAGGTGAGGAGGCCTACATCCCACTAGTTTTTCAGCATATTTAATTAGGAGTTTTCTGCAATTAGGAGTGGAACGTCTACTTGTGCACTGAGCTGTGCTTCGATGGGCGACTATTAACTGACTTGCTCATTATTTGTCATACGAATGCTGTAGAGTTTCCACCTTGGAGCTTTGTGGCTTGCGTCCAGTGAAACTCCAAATCTATCCAAAGCCAACATTGGTCAAAATGAAGAAATATGTGCACAGCAGCTCCAAGCTAAGAGCTTCTGTCCCTAACCGCTCAAACTCCTTTAGAGTTTCAGGATCCTAATTGAGGAGATTAATCATCTTAACTTTTTTTTTAATAAAGCTTGTCTTACACAGTTATACGGTTGGCTTTTTTTTTTCACCTATTTTCTTTTTTGTGTAATTAAATTAGCTCAGTAGCAGGACTATCTTTTATATTTATTTTTAACAGATTGACTAACTGAACTGTATTATTATTAAATGTATATAGTTAATGGTGAGATATAAAGCATATCAATGAGTATTGATCAAGGGAGAAATCCGATCACCAGTACCTGGGGTCAGGAAGGAATAATTTTTTTTTTTTCCCTTTGAGACGATTGGCTAAGTTTCACTTTTTTTTCTGTTTGCCTTCCTCTGGATTAATTAATTAAAAAATAAATAAAATAAAAAGTAAATAATTAAATAGTTGAATGATAGTTAATTATAACTAATTAATAACTCAGAGGATATCTTAAAAGGTTGAACTTGATGGACTGAAAGTTTTTTTTCAACCTTGATTACTATATAACTATGTAACTATGTAATATCAGATATTGAAAGGCCCCCATGCATTAAATGTAAGTTATAGTAATATTTGCTGGATATTCTTTGACATCCCTTAGTAAGCGTGACTCTGCTCTTGCATATAGTATATTTATATTGTATACTGATTATTTCTGCTTTATATTTTACAGAATAGAGAATATCTAATGGAGAAACTTCTCACTAAAACACCAAATGTTGCCCAGCGGGGAAAAAGGGTAAGATACTACATACCACAAAATTCTATATTCATATTGTTTCCAAAAGCGTTCCACTATCCCTAAACAAGATGCATGTTTTTAGTAGTGTCTGGTCAAAATATTTTAGAATTAACGGATGCGTGGGTCAGATGTACTAAAGATGGAGAGTTGGAGAACCCCTCCACTTATCCTATAAAGCATATGTAAGGTTTGACATCTCCAATATTTCACCCCTTTGTACATATGGAACTACATGTCTCCTTCTCTTAGTCTTGAGCATTCATAAGTATCCGTTATGTAAGCTGCCTTGAGAGTTGATTCCTCATTTGATACTTGTAAAGAATTCATTAATATGGGGAACGATAAGTCATCCAAAGAGTACCCGTGCAGTATATTCAGTTTGGTGTTGTCTACAAACGGATCTATTTCACTCTAATGGATCGTATGGGACAGATGTAAATAAGCACAACTAGGCATTGTGTATAGATGGATAACCAATAAAAAATAGTTACACTTTTACTAAGACATGTACAAGACTTACATTCATGAAAGTGTTTTGTTAAACAACTGGTGATAGTATTTTTCCACCTAGTAGTTGATTATGATAAAAATGTCACTATAGAAGGTTTATAAGTGACACCCAAATTTGTGTTAGAAGTAAAAAAACATGACCTCTTTTTTATTTTATGAAATTAAGGAGAAATGATGATCAGTGTCCTTTTATAAAGAATTGCAATTGGTACCACAACCTCAAAGACTCCCATTTCATTTTTAAATTCTGAAACTGGTTCCTTCTGTGGTAGGTGGGATTTCATATTCCTGGGATCTAGATTTGATACCAAAACCTTCAATTAAAATAACTGCAGTTGGAAACCGACTTTTTGTAAGCAGACTGGACTTACCCGTATATACTCGAGTATAAGCCAAGTTTTTCAGCCCTTTTTTTGGGTTGAGGAGAGAGGATGAGGATGTGGGGGTTGAGATGGGGGGTTGAGGAGGGAGGTTGAGGAGGGGGGTTGGGGTTGAGGGGGTGTTGAGGAGGGAGGATGAGGATGGGGAACTTGAGGAGGAGGATGATGATGGGGGGGTTGAGGAGGGAGGTTGAGGGGGGGTTGAGGATGGGGGGGTTGAGGAAGAGGAGGGAGGTTGAGGAGTGGGGTTGAGGAGGGAAGAGACACAGGGAAGGGAGAGGTTGGAAGAGACACAGGGCAGGGAGAGGGGAGAAGAGACACAGAGAAAGAGGGGGACACAGGGGTCAGCACATTTCCCACCCTCGGCTTATACTCGAGTCACACATTTTACCCAATATTTTGTGGTAAAATGGGTGCCTCGGCTTATACTCTGGTCGGCTTATACTCGAGTATATACGGTAACTTTGATGTCATAATGTTGTACCTGTGAAAGGTTTAAATATATAAAGTAGAGCATTGAACTGATATTGTAGAAACCTACAATTTTTTAGCATAAATTAATATAATAACATATATAGTTGTCGTAATTGCGATTTGTTGGTCATGCTATGTTAAAAGGCGCTCATCGCTAGGCTTGTAAAAGAGGCTCCGACCGGATTCCGAATTACAGGCTTAAAAAAAATAAAAAATGCCGAAATTTTTTTTTCTAAGCCTGTAACTTGGACGCCGTTCGGAGGCCGCCAAAAGACGCCAATTGAATAGAAAATAAGCTACCAATCTAACTTATGGGCTCCCGGCCTCCTTTTGAGGCAGAGAGTCCATAAGTGAGGTTGATAGCTAATTTGCTATTCACTTGGCAAATGGCTTCCGGGTAACGGCTTTAAAAAAATAAAAATAAAAAAAAGGCGACTTTAAACCCGTATTTTTCTTCTAGCCCACAAGGCTTGGAGCAATACCACCGCCAAGCCCACAAATGAGAGAGGGGGGGGGGGAAGCGATGCAGGGGAGGGAGTGGAGAGAAAAAGACTTAGGGGATGGAGTGGGGGGAAAGAGACGCAGGAGAGGGATTGGGGGGAAAGAGACGCAGGAGAGGGAGTGGGGGGAAAGAGACGCAGGAGAGGGAGTGGGGGAAAAGAGACGCAGGAGAGGGAGTGGGGGAAAAGAGACGCAGGAGAGGGAGTGGGGGAAAAGAGACCCCGGGGAGGGAGAAGGGGAAAAAGAGACAACGGGGAGGAAGAAGGAGGAAAAGAGACACAGGAGAGGCCCTTGATGAGTGGCAAAGTTTATCTTCCAGTGCACATGAGGATCTCGCAGGTAACCAAAGCATAGCGCATGCCGCAGCCAGCAATAAGCGGCAAAGTAGAGGGGGGGAAGACTTGCAATGAGTGCCAAAGTTACTGCCTTGTGCATGCGCACAGCGCATGCCGCACCCTACAATAAGTGACCCGCGATGAGCGCCTAAGGCACTCATTACAAGGACCGTAAAGTAGAGGGGGAGTGGAGAGGCCTGCAAGTTAGAGGAGGGAGATCCTCGCATTATGTGGCAAACAACATTGCGAGCCTTCAAATTTTATTGCCATCATTTTTGATAGTCAAGTCGCTAGTAATACCAAGTTTATAATCTGAAATATTTCTGTTACTTTCCTTTTATATCGTGTCCTCCATGTATGCCATTTTCCCCTAGCTTTCATGTGGTTTCTTCTCTAACAGTCATGAAATCAGATGTTTACGAGCTTCTTTCTCTCTCCCTCAATCCCCTGAAGACTTCTCACCCAGTTTCGCTCGCAGCCCCCTGATCTTTATCAAGCCCCTTAAGCTGTTTATTTATTCATTAATTGTGACTTCTTTCCCCATTGTTTGTAATCGTGCCTCACATGATGTCATTAATAATGTCAATGATTGTTAGCTAATCGTTACTTAACCAAATGAAGGGAATATCAAGTCACAGCTCTTAAATAATAAAAAATGACCATATAATGCCAATGGCTTCCAGACAAACAAAATTAGTTATGTGACAGGAAATACATGTAGACAGAACCAGCACATCAGGCAGGTTAGCAAGCACTCTAAAGCCATTTTACTTACAGATAATTGTAATTGACAAGTGGTGAATTAAGTACACATAATACTTTACCTGGATCTTACACTGGAACTTTAATGAATAATACAATCCACATTATTTCCTCCATAATATGACTTTCCAGCAGAGTCCTAGCCCTCTGATTACGCAGTGTGTTAGGACATCTCTGTTTCTATCCTTTTCTGTTTGTCTGTTGAAAACAAATGGTTTTAGGTCAATGGTGTCTGTAATGTAGGTTAATGTTTTCCATTGCTCGGGGCCCTATGTCAGCCATCAAAAAACATTACTGTCATTGTCATGAGCTTGCGCTATCAATAAACTCATCTTGTACATATATCCTTTGTATTGGGGCATAAAGGAAAATAAGCCATAAATGTGATATAGCTGAACAATGTATCATAAGAAGCGTTTGTGCTGATTAGAGTGTATAACGCACACTTCATGTCTTTTCTTTCAATAATGCTGGCATCCATATTGTCTTAGTGTACACACTTGGAAGGCTAATTTATAGCGATAAATAGTGGTTTACTCCTCAGAATAACCTAAAAAAGCAAAGTGTTTCACTCTAACTTTTAAAAAACATTTTAAACCCTTTAATAATACTCTCTACTGAAACTTATTTAGACCATTAGACCGTATACAAGCTTAACTAAAAATTAGCTTTAGCTGAAACATGCAGATTTAGTGTGAGTTAATAATTAATTTATAATTATTTATTTTACCTTGCCTGAGCCACAGTCTTTCTTCCTGTCCCAGTCTTTAAAGGACCACTGTACAATGAAATAAAATATATGTTTAAAAATAAGGGTATGACTAAGAGTATGCGTAAGGAGGGTATAAATCATAAATCTAGTTTTTAATTAGAAAAAAAAGTAAATATTGTGTTACCTGTATTTTGGAGGCATGATACTTTGATAAAAAGTTGGGGTAGTTATTTTGACAGCGGTTCATTGCATGGGTGCAAATTTAATGCCCATATTTTTAAATAAAACTAATTTCGTGAAGGAAGAATAACGCAATGCACCATACAGCGAAGTTAGAGTCTTGTTTCACGTCTTTCCTCCCAGTGTTCAAATTCATATAAAACGTAGTAATTTTACACATTCTGCTGGTACACTTGAACATTTGGGTAATGTATAGCAAAATATGAAATGATAATGTAATAAAATAACTGATTTATCGGTATAAGGAATTAGAAAGCCTGGGATAGTTATATACAAGGGTGTTTTTCTGCCTAGGCACAGGCCTAGGGCTGCACATTTTCAGGGGGCAGCCAGCTGCCTAACGATGCCATGTAGTACATTGAAATATGTTGGTATATGCACAGAAATGTCTATATGCAGTGATTTGTTTGTAAGTACTGGACACTTTCTGACATAACACATATGTACATAAAATGATTTGATTTGGGGTCTGGAGGAGCTGGGAATGAGGAGCAAGGGGTGCACAAATCTGAATGGCTTAGGGCAGCATACACCTAAATATGGCCATGATTATAAAGGAACACAAGTAAAACCGCTGGACTCATCCCTCTTATGGATGAACAGCTTCTCTACTGCATGCTCCAAATCCTGAACCACCATAATTGTATAATAGATTATCTGTATATTTTATAAAATGTCCTCCAATGTCTTGCTTTTCTTCTGTTTATGTTTTTCTTTGGTGTTATCATGTGTATGTTGTGCCTGAGAAAACACAAAAAAACAAAATAGAGGTGCTCAATCAGAGAACGACCTTACCTTAATAGGTTAGTTCTATGGCCATGATAACCCACTCAGGGAGAAGCCTCTTTTAGCTCACTTGTGCCCTTCACAGGGAGAAATATCCTGTAGTATATCAGTCTGGTCCCACTCACTAGAGTGATCCAGCCCCAAAATACCAGGCAATTCTACCCTGAACAGGAGAAACCTCAAACCCAGACGCGTTTCGGCCTTTTTGGGCCTCATCAGTGAGGTGCAGCTGAACTCCCTAAAGCACAGTGAGCAAGGGGTCCACGTCTGGAGTACCCTATCACCCTTAGGGAGACTAATCCCTAAGGGTCATTTGAATAAACAAAATACCAAAATAGAGGTGCTCAATCAGAGAACAAACTAACCTAATAGGTTAGTTCTATGAACATGATAACCCACCCTGAGAGCAACCTCTTTTAGCTCACTTTGTCTACTTGAGAAAGCACAGTTGATAATGCAACAGAGATGCATACATTTGTTGCTTCTTTTCCTTGTACGTTAGTGTCTGAAGATTGAAGATGTAATTGTAATGTTACTGGAATATCTCTTTTTCTATATTTATAATATAAAGTTATTCAGCACTCAGATGTCTAATTAATATATACAACTTTTATATGATTTCATATAAAGCACTGCAATACCTTGTTACGGGAGGGGATAGGACATCATTTATATTATCTGTTAACATCATCGATTGATTTCTGAGTTTATAAAGCGATTGTTAAACTTGCAGCACAAAATAATCTTTTCTGCCAGCAGAGGGCACTGTAAGATTTCTTTTTGCACTGCGATGCCAAGACATGTTCTTGTGTCTCCGTGACATTCTATCTAACATTAATACTGTATATGTGTATGTTTGTATGAATATACACTGTAACACTTGTGGACATACCTTCATTTTAGAAATATAGAATTTGCCTACAGCTAAGAACCAAAAGCCCATCAATACCTCTAACAGGCTTATATTAAATGAATCCCCAGGATACACTCAGGCTTGTTCCAGGCTATCCTGAATGTATTTATTGTATTTGTACATATCACTTGTGCTGGAAGGTGATTACATTTATTTCCTACATTTTGTAACGTAGCTCTTTTGCAAATTATCATTTAAATTCATACACATCCTTTCATCTTCGTTCCTCCAACTACAAATAAGCCCTGACTCTTTTAAATCCCTTCATAATTGAAGATATCACCTCTCTCAGTGCTATATTTATTAAAGTCATGAACTCTTTCAGACATAAATGTATAGTGATCAATATCTGCAAAAGCTGCACAAAGAAAGAGAGGGCAGTCCTAGGAAAGGTCCCAATAAGTGTAGAAAGGAACATAGAATATTCTATTCCAAATATTTTTGGAAACAATTGAGTTTATACAAAGATATTCCAGCAGAACTCATGGAAGTTGCCTTTTTTTAGTTGTCGGGTGAGTTTAATTGCAAACCGGCTTAACTTTAACTGTATTATAGTACTATATATATATATATATATATATATATATATATATATATATATATATATATATATATATATATATATATACACATATGATGAGCCATAAGCCGTCCTAAGAATTATAAAATATATCTCTTTGGCCCTATAGCCCCTTCTGAGAAACCTTCTTTCCCTCTTCCAGGCCCGTACAGCTTCTCCGAAAAAGAAATGAGCAACCTCTCTCTTCAGCCCTAAGGTACCACCTAAGTAACATACAATCCCTCATCTTTGCTCTAAAGCCCCTCTTATGAAACATATAGCTCCTCCCATGGGGCCTTCAGCTCCTTATAAGAGCATACAACCCTTTCCCTGAGCACTATAGCACCTCCTCAGAAACACATAACCCCTCTTCTTGGTCATATAGCTAAGAAACATACAACTCTATGGACATGATAACCCACACTCAACTGACAAGAGGACATCCCTTGAGGTTAGAAGTAAAAAGATTCCACCTTAAAGAAAGAAAAGGATTCTTTTTTTTTGTTTCAAAGATTTTTATTCAACAGCTTTTATGTTACATAAAAAACAATTACATTACAAACATCTGTTAACTGAAATTATTGAAATAACTGTGTCCATTGTTATTAAAATATAATATTCATATCAATAAACAATCATTCAGCCAGATATCTCACATTTTTTTTTCCCTTTTTTGGTGATGGTTTTAAGTAAATACACAATTAAAGTTCCACTCCTAAGTATTCCTCACCACATCCATTCCCATGATCTCCCATGCCACCCTCAGTACCTTTTGTCGTCTAGATGAGTTGCCTCTCCGCTTCCCGGCTCTACCCGTTCCAGTCCGCTCCACACTCCGCTCCCCGGACAAGCCACCGCTGTTAGCCAAAATGTAATGTTCTTTCCTGTCCAGACCTTACAATGTGCTATCTGGAGACTGAATCCAGGGTCCCCAAATTTCTAGGTAAATGTGGTGAGTGTCCAACAAAGTGTGAGTCATTCTCTCGTTAATGCAAAGATAATTTATTTTGTTTATGACTTCCTGAAATTGGATATGACTGCTTTTCCATCTTCTAGCAATTATATTTTTGGCAGCTAAAAAAATCATTTGGGCCAATTTGTTCCCCTTACTACTTAGCCCCTGGTAATGAATTCCCAACAGACAAGTCGAGATTGATGGTTCTAGGGGAGATTTAAGAATTTGTGAAGCTAATTTGGTAGTTTCATTCCAAATATTAGCCACTCTAGGACATTTCCACCACGTATGAATAAAGTCTCCCCTACCCTGGCATCCTCTAAAGCACCTATCTGAAGTTGTTGGAGATATCTTATTTAGCCTGACAGGAGTCATGTATGCCCGATGTAAGATTTTCAATGAGGTTTCTAGCAAGCTATAGTTATATGAGCCCTTAGATAGGCTCAGAAAGGATTCCGCCCATTTGTCCCCCTCCCAGTTTTGTTGCATGTCTATCTCCCATTTCAGTGTGTAAGCAGGCTTCCACGAAGCCTTTGGGGCATTAAACATAGTGTACAGTGAACCTAAGGTTCCTCCAATTAAGTTTGTGTTTTTACATACTATTGACATCCACGATCCTTTGGGCGGGCCATGAATCCTATGTATCTCCTCAACCCAATGTCTAATTTTGATATAGTTAAACATTTCTTGGTGTGGTATCCCTATTTTCCTGTTCGTCTCTGCCCAAGAAATAATTCTGTCACCCTCAAACCATGCCTCAAGTTTGTCTAAATTGTGTATAGTCCAGAATGCTTTGTAGTCAGCTGTGAGGGTGGTCGCTAGAGAGGTTGATGTAAATATTGAAGTAAGAGGTGATACGGGGTGAATCAGCTTATGTTCTTTCCTAGCCCATTTCCATATTTTCAGTGTAAATTTAGTTATAGGGTTATGGATTTGGGAGTCAAACGTGTGCGAACTCGGAGCCCATAAAATGATTTCCCATTTTAATGGGGCCATTTGTAGCTCTTCAATAAAAACCCAGCTGGGCTGTAGGGTGGTAGAATGTATCAATGGTATAGAGGCAATTTGAGCTGCCCTAAAGTAGGTATTAAAATTAGGGCAGGATAGTCCTCCCCTAGACTTATGTTTATACATAGTATGTCTGGCGATCCTAGGGGGTCTATTCCTCCAAACAAATCTAAAGACCTGGGCTTGAAACTGTGCCAATTCCCTGTTATTAATTTGGATCGGCAGAGTCCTGGCCAGATAAAGCAGCCTCGGCAAGATGTTCATCTTGACCGTGGCTATTCGGCCCGTCCACGAAATCTGCCTTTTTGTCCAGCTGTCTAAGTCCCTTCGAAGGGTCCTAAACAGGGGTGGGTAGTTGGTTTTTATAAATATCTGCTAGTGAATTAGTCAACTTTATCCCCAGATAGTTAATGTAAGAGGTAGGCCATTGAAAGTTGTGTACCTTTTGTAGATGGTCCAAGATGTCCCTAGGAATGCCCACACTTAAGGCTTCTGTCTAGCTATGGTTCAATCTCAGTCCAGACAGAGTGCTATATTTATTGATTGTGCCCAGTAGGGCGTCTATGGAGGAGCTAGGATTCGAGAGAGTGCACAGTAGATCATCAGCGAACAAAGAACATTTAAGATGCTGATGCCCCACCCGCACCCCCTCTATAGAGGAGTTCGCTCTTATCGCCTGGGCCAAGGGCTCTATGGCCAAAGCAAAGAGCAGTGGGGACAGGGGACACCCCTGTCTCGTGCCCCTCTCTATATTAATACTAGCCGTCTGGGAACCTGGTAGTCTCAAAGTGGCCTTGGGTAGGGTGTAGTAAGTGTGTAATAAGTTTAAGAAGTTGCCTTCAAACCCAAACTTTGCCAACGTGGCAAACAGAAAGGGCCACTCTAAGGTGTCAAACGCTTTCTCTATGTCCAATGCGAGCAGGCAGAACGGGGTCCCCCTAGACCTAGCCAAATGGATGACATTTAGAGTTCTCCTGATGTTGTCGCCAGTTTGCCTATGCGGGATGAACCCTGCCTGGTCTTTGTGAATTAAGGAGGGAAGGAATATTGAGACCCTTTGAGAGAAGATCTTGGCAAGCAACTTGACATCCCCATTAAGCAGTGATATAGGTCTATAATTTTTGGCATCTCTCTGATCTCTACCCTCTTTAGGGAATACTGTTAAGTCAGCATGGTTTAGTTCTGGGGGGGCAATCTCCCCTCTCAGTATCGAGTTAAAGAGATTACATAGATGAGGAGCCAATAGTGTTGAGAACTTCTTATAGTAGATATTGGTGAATCCATCCGGGCCCGGGGATTTTCCTAGTTTTAGGTCCTTAATCGCTTCTAGGACCTCCTTGACAGTAACTTCCTTATTTAAAGAGTGTAAATTATCGGGCGAGATTTGAGGAAGGTCTAGTGAGTTTAAGTAAGAAGCAATGTTATTTTCCATGGCCACCTGTTTAGTAGAGTATATATTTTGGTAATATTCCTTAAAAACTTTTTGTATTTCATTTTGGCTATATATGAGATCGCCCTCTTTATTCCTGATTTGGGAAATCCTGGATTGGGCGTACTTTGCTCTCAGGCTTCTGGCTAACAATTTATCCGGTTTGTTCGCTTTATTGTAAAACAGATGCTGCGTCCGTCTTAGTGCCTTGTCCGTTTTTATGGACAATACGCTATCTAGCTCCAGCCTCGTCTTGTCAATCTCTGTTCTCTGGGTGGAGGAGGGGGAGAGCTGATTTTGTAGCTCTAGTCGTGCCAATTTGCTCGCCAGATCTCTCTCCCTTTGTAGATTCTGCTTTTTGAACTGAGAAGCTAATTTAATGCACACTCCTCTTATAAAGGCTTTATGAGCCATCCAAACCCAACCCGCTCCCGTCTCCCTGCCCGCATTGGACCCAAAGAAGTCCAGCAACTCTCTCTCTATCTGCTCCTGAGTTGAAGGCAGTGAGATTTGGTATTCATTCAGCCTCCAGGTGTAAGGTATGCTGAATTGACTTCCCAGGTCCACTTCCAATAAAACTGCTGAATGGTCGGACCAAGTGCAAGGCACTATGGTCGCTCTATGTGAACTGTCAAGAAGTGAGCTGCTAATGTAAATAGTGTCAATGCGCGAGTAGAAGCCATGTGTGGGTGAGTAAAAGGTAAATTCTTTCCCTCTCGGGTGAAGTCCCCTCCAGGCATCTACCAGACTAACCAAGTGCAGGAGTTTCTTAATTTGTCTAATTTTGTTGGAGAATCGGTCACTCACTGTAGCCCTAGATTTGTCTGCCTTTGGGTCTAAGACTAAATTGAAATCTCCTCCTATCACTAAGTTCCCCCAGTCTCCCCCTTCCAGTGCCCTCAAAAATCTTATTAGGGCCTTATGTGGTGCCGTTGTGGGGGCATAGAAGGAAGCCAGAGGAATCGTGTTTCCCAGGATCGTACCCTTTATAATAATAAAGTACCCTTCCCTGTCTATCAGTTTGGATGTTAACTGGAATTGGAGGTTCCTATGTAGCAATATCGCTACCCCCTCTTTTTTGGAAGTGTGGGTGGAGTGGAAGAACTGAGGGTAATCTTTGTTAAGATATGTAGGGGTCTTATGCCTAGCGAAGTGGGTCTCCTGTAGGAATATTACAGATGGTTTGTAAGTCTTATAGTATAAAAAGGCCTTCCTCCGTTTGAAAGGAGAGTTAAAGCCCTTCACGTTATGAGTGAGTACTGTTATGGGCATGGGTAAATTGACAAGGTGTCTGTCAGATATGCTAAACTAGCCTTACCTTTCCGGCGTGCTGTCGAGGAGGGAGTGAGGAGCGGCTTCTCCTTCTGGAGGTGTGGAAGTGGTCGAGCCCTGGGTGAGCGAGTTCTAGCAGGCTTGATTCTAGTTAGAATATAAAAGCGAGAGTGCGTGAGTTTTGATGCCACCCCCTGGTGCCCTATCATAAAAAACAGTTGGCTTAATTTTGGCTTGATTGATGTAATTGTAAATGGAATTAGATTGTGCCTGTTGACCTGCAAGCAGGCAACCACTAAAGCCTCCACCAAATAAGGATCATTACGCTTATGCCCTGAGACCCCTGGAATGCTAAAGGGGCACAGGAGGCAAGTAGGCAAAGGATGTGGGTAGTTTAAATTATGTGGATGGTGATTGGCATGAGGAGGACGGGTAAACAGCGTCAATAACTGATCCCGGCTTAGATATACTCTAAAAATGGATGCTGTGGCCGGGACACAATAATCAAAGAATGGACTGCTTTGTTCCAAACCCAGTATAGGAAGGGTGAGCAAGGGTTGGTAAGTGAATGTTAGGTGAGCACAAATACAAAAAGTTGTGAGAAGAACAAATAGAGTGGTTATTGAAAAATCAAGCATTCTTAGGACCTCTAGCCCTAACCTATTCCTGTCTATCCGTTAAAGTACTAGCAGGTTCCACTGCAGCTCCTGCCGGCAAGGACTATCATAAATAAGATAAAAGGAGTGCTAGCATAATAGAGTGACCTGATCTATAAATAATTTGTGCAAATATTAATAACAAAACTCTTTACATTAATTATAAACAGTAGAAACAGCTAAACCTAGACCAGCAAGAGTGGGTCTCGCCAGGCTAAATATTATTCCCTCAATTAGCAACAGTAGGTGTGTCTTTAACAGTCTACTACAACCTGCTAGGTAGGAAGGAAAAGCAAAACATGGTTAATAACAGTTCAAAAGTCTTTTGTCAGCTGGGTACAACTCGTAGCAAAAGTCCTGAGTTCCTCTGGGAGCCAGTCCAAAAGGCAAAAAGTAGGGGTGGAAGTAGTACAGAGCAGCTAGCTCAGTTCTGAGCAACCCTCCTGAGAGTCTCCCCTAGGTAGCAGCAAAAAAGCAAACCAATAAAAAAGCAAAAAGGGAGCAGGACTTTCTGATAGCATGGTGCCTCTTTAGTCGAACCCTCATTTTGAACAGTCCTGAGGGTAACGACAATTGTGCTAGTGTGTCAGAGTGTCCATGTTTTGGCTGGGGCGTCTGTTGGCAGTTTTTGAGACGTGATCAGCAGGCCTCTTTTGTCTGGTCACTTCAGACCACTGTCTCTGCGGAAGAGGCAAAGTTGCTGAAGCAGATGCCATAGGAGCTGTGTCCCCCCCAATCATTTCTAGGCGCTTGAGAAGCTCTTGGCAGTCATCTAGGGAGCGTGTTGTATATTGGATACCTCCCACAGAGAAGATCAGGGCAAAGGGGAATCCCCAGCGATATCTGATGCCATGGCGTAGCAGCACTTCCAGGGCCGGCTTCATCAGCCTCCGTCTTTGTAGCGTAGTTGTAGAAAGATCTGCAAAAAACTGGAGCTTAGCCCCGTCAGGACCAGTGGTCGAGGTCTTGTTGCGGGTAGCTGCGAGGATCAGGTCTCTGGACTGTTGGCGCAAAAGCCGGACAATGATGTCTTTAGGGAGGTCTGGATTGCGGCTCCCCCCAAGGGCTCTGTGCGCTCGCTCTACCTCCCACTCGTGGTCCGGGTATCCTGAGAGGATCTCATCTATCATGCCTTTAAGGTAGCGTGGTAGATCGACTATAGCCGTGGGGACACCTCTAATCCTCAAATTAAATCTTCTGGATCTATTCTCCAAGTCTTCCAACTTATCTTCTATATCCGAGATACGGGAGGAATTGCCAGCAATGTTGGCCCTGTCCTTCTCCTGCGCCTCTACCACTTGGTCCATGGTTTCTTCAAGTTGATGGGTCCTCTGTCCGATCTCCTGTATGTCTTTTTGCAATGCCATGACTGCTCCGTTGATATGGGAGGCCAGGAGCGCTTCAATTCTTGCCATTGAGGCACTATTGATGGATACCTCCGGCTGTAAGGTTACCTCCTGAGAATCTAAATCTGAGATGTCCGATTGCTCTGAGGCGAGGTCTTGTTCCGGTGTGTTTAATGCTTCCAGGGTTTTAAAATGCTCGTCAATTTTCTTTGACGGTAAGGATTTTTTATTTTTCCCCATTTCTGCGCCGCTGATTGTCTCTGGGTTAACTGTTGGATGCCTAGGCATTTAGCCAGCTGATCTGATGAGAACCCTCCGCTCCGCTATATCCTCTCAGGTAAGTAGATCTGCTGTGCTCGGAGCTGTCGGGATACACCCAGTTCCTGTAATGTTGTCTTGGTGTTTTTTGGTCCTTGCCGGCTAGAACCATGTAGGGCTGCTGTAGTTACATCTCAGTGTATTGTTGAGCTCTGTCGATCAAGTGCTCTCAGTAGGCCCAAGCTGCTTTCATCAATGTCCCACTAGATGACGTCAATGCTCTGTCTGGTGCGGGTGGTGTATCTTGTTGAGTGCTGGGCTGCACTATTTTCTGAGCACCAGTAGGTGACAGTGCTGCTCCCTCCAATGATGATATAATGTTTGGTTTGTTGTTATACCAATACTGAGCACAGGCCACGGCTGAAGCAGTTATATAAGGAAAGGTAAATCTTGTTACCATTAGTAATGAGGCAGTAGTAATGTAGATGAAGATAAAGAGGTTGTATGGCCCCTTCTGCAGTCTTATAAGCAGTGCAAAGTCTTTGTCCCCTTAGGGTCAGGCTAGAGTCTCTGTGTCTGCCTTCTCTGCTAAAGGGGAGCTGAGTAGAGTTTTAGTGCAAGTATGCTCGTGTTCTCTCCCCAGCACAGGGTGTCTAGAGCAATTAACCTGTCTCAGGCTTTCTAGGCAGGGAATGGGAATGTAGAGGCCTTACCAGGCTCAGGACGCCTCGTGGCTTCACAAGATGGCCGCCGCCTCTTCGCGGGCTTTCTTCTGCCACCCAGACTCTCCTCCACTGACCCCTTGGGACTCTGCCACCGGCCCTACAGGGCTCTCCAGTGCCCTCCTGGCTCTCCCCTGCAGCTGACCTGCTGCTCCGTGTGCTCCACGTACCCAGCTCTGTGTGCCTCTCCGCCAGCCTCCCAAGATGGCGGCCTCCTCTGTGCCTCCTCTCAGTGCCCTCTCCTCTCACCTCCGTTGCTTCTGAGGCTCTGGGCATCTGGGGACTCCGGGCTCCTCGCTCCCCCTCCTGCAGCTCGTCCGGTGACCTGTCCTGGCCGGCGCATCCCCCGGCTGGGCAGCTTCTCACTGCTCCGGAGCCTCCTGGCCAAGGGTGACGGTAACTCCGTCGGCGTCTCTCCTCCACAGGTTGGGGCGTCCTGGGAGGGTCGGGTCAGCTGCTCCTGATGCTCCCCGATGTTGCTGGGGAGTCCTCAGACCCTTTTGGGAATATTTAACCCCTAAACCCCGGCCAAGATCCCCGAAAAGGATTCTTCACAGTAAGGGTGGTTAATCTGTGGAATTCTCTACCAAAGGAGGTGGTGACAGCGGATTCGATAGATAATTTTAAAAGGGGACTGGATTTATTTCTAATTAAAAAGGGAATTCAGGGTTATCATGGATAATTAGAGAGGCAGTATTGATCCAGGGAGAAGTCCGGTCGACGGTGTCTGGGATCAGTAGGGATTTGATTTTTTTTTATTTTTAATACAACTAATTAATTAATATTTAATCCGCATATTGCAGATCGGAGGAGATCTTAAAAGGTTGAACTTGATGGACTGAAAGTCTTTTTTCAACCTTAATTACTATGGCCCTCATTCAATTGCAATCTGGCCAATTGAATAGGACCCTAAATAAGCACATAACATATTTTTTTTAAAGAAGTTTTTAGTTAGTAAGAATCAATCCAAAAGCAAAGTTTTCACTAACTAAAAACTTCTTTAAAAAAAATATGCTATGTGCTTATTTAGGGCCCTATTCAATTGGCAAAATCGCAATTGAATGAGGTCCTATGTAACTATGTAACTATTCTCTTGGGCTCTACAACTCCTCCTTAGAAAAAAAAAACATACTCTCTACTGGCCCTCCAGTCTCTCCTTTTGAAGTATAGTCTTCCTGGCCTCTACGGCTCCTCGTAAGATCCTGTTAAGAAACCTACAATGCCTCTCCAAAATTATACGATCTCTCTATAACCTCAAAAGGATTTCCCATGAACACCAATCGATCCATAAGACCCTAATATGTGGACTCCCACTCCACACACAGCCCCAGCAGCCTCTCTATGGTTCCTCTGCTTTCTAAAGAGTATAATCTTCGGTAGCATTTGTTTGTTCCAAGAAAAATGGGACACCAGAGTAACACAGCTTGGAAAACACAAAGCATTACTATTTGTATGAAATGTTATGATCAATTCCGACAAATTCTATATTTTTGGGGGCAGGTGAATAACCATCAGACAAATAAGGTATTACTAAAATATAGGGAACATAAATCAACATAAAAATGTGTATTCAACAAACAGATCACAAATAACCAATACAAAAATTATACTTTTCATATGAAAAATTATAGAAATACTACATATCATATATGACATCCCTCTAATCAGCTTCTTGTCCAAGGTCATCCATAAGGTTCTGATCAGTGGTCAGATCTTCTCCATGTAACACCACACACTGCTCCCAGAATCCTCTCTGAATGTTCTACACACAAGCTTAATACTACATTGGATTTTGTTGTCCGATCAACATAGAGAATTACTAAGCAGTTTAATTCAGTAGACAATATATTTGTATTTTCTCATTTCCAGGCTTTTATTTATATCACCTATCCAATTAAAGGGTACTTTCTCTATTAGATGCAATTATTGTAATGTCACATTTTACTCTATATTTCTTTTATATTCAGATATTAAGAAACCAGAACCAATGTGTTAATCATAGCCATGTATTATTTCCAATGACCTCTTTTTCAAGAGGCCATGCATAAATGACTGTAAGCATGCACGCTAATAGTTTTATACAAATGTCTTAATATTATGTTATATGGATTTCATTTCAAGCAAGAAAATAGCCTGATACAATTGGATAAAGGAAAATGTACATGAATTTTATTAGAAGTATGTTATATTCAACTAGGTAGATACATATAGAGAAAAAGTCTATTCAACGAGAAGGGAAGCAATTAGCTAGTGGAATAGAAGAACAAGAAATTTAATTTTGTAATAATTCTTTGCCAATTTTATCTTGCGTATTTCCTTACCTTGTTTAGCACCTAATCTTGCAGGTATTCTGTTATGTGCTGAAGGCAGACAAGATGGAACGCTCCATTCAGTGGAGTCCAGTAATGCTTGCTGATTACTGTTGGACCCTTAAAAGGAATGTTCCTGAGAAAAAATCCAGGAGAAAATCCTATACTTCTACATTTTAGGGGAGTTAGTCCTTTATTGTGTACGTATTGTAAATATATGTAATACTGTAAACTTAAAATCACTGTCTCTCAAAATCATTTAAGTGATAGCGAATTTCTTAAAAGATATTTGTATTCAGCACAAAAAATAATGTAAGGTTCCCCTATTTTGACTTCTGCGACAAAAAAAAAAAAAATTTTGTTGACCAGTGTTTACTCATAGTATTAAATTATACAATATTTGCAGTGTCCATTGTGTCCAGTTAAGCACCACAATGTTTAAGAAATGTATAGACAGCGGTTGTCAAGCACTTGGGGAGTAAAAAATTACTCGATAGAGCTCACTACCTGACCCAAATCAGAGTTTGCAAGGCAAAGATTCTGACATTGGCACAATGCGCCATTTCACATGGAGTATAAAGTATTAGGGCCTCATTCAATTGCTATCCGGCCAATTGAATAAGGCTCTATATAAGCACATAGCATATTTTTTTTAATAAGTCTTTAGTTAGTGAAGACCTTGCTTTTGGATAGAAGTTCACCAACTAAAAACATCTGTAAAAAATATGCTGTGTGCTTATATAGAGCCCTATTCAATTGGCCGAATCGCAATTGAATGAGGCCCATAGAGAGTATACTCATTTTCATGTAATTACACAACAGAAAATGTGGATTTTGCATGTCCTTCCAATTAGTGGCTCAGAAGAATTTTGTAATTATCTACTAGGCTCATAAACTCAGTATGTTTTATATTTCAAGCCAGAATGTAATAAAAGGACGGCTGTGATAACATTTTTGTATATGATATTTTGAATAACTTCACTTTATAAATAACATATAATTAAACAACATTGCATTTAAAGATCTCACTTTCATATAGAATTATTTTATAAACTGAATGGTTTTGTTTCGTTTACTTCGCTTCTTCTTTCTGCTGCTGACTCGGGAAGGTGTATCATCGTAAACTAATGGACTTTCTACTAGACCTCAACAGATTACTGGAAGTTTTAGTTGCCGCTTTCTGTTGTGTAGATAGAAGTGTCTGCAATCAGAGTCCCCTCTGACCTAAGCAAGTAGATCATCAGAAACCAAATGAATTGATTACACTAGCATAATTAAAAGGAAATAAATATTTTTTTTCTAAAATCAGTTTTTCCATTATCATGTGCAGTTACTTAAAAGTGTAAGCAATACCAACAATAGAGGTGCTCAGACAGAGAACGGTCTATCCTTGACATCAGCTACACCCTACTGATGAGACCCAATTAAGGCCAAAACATATGTCTACGGTTTGCTGTTTCTCCTGTTCATGGTTAAATTGCCTGGTATTTCGGGGCTGGATCACTCTTTTAAGTGAGACCAGATTAATACTACAGGACATTTCTCCCTGTGAAGGGCACAAGTGAGCTAAAAGAGGTGGTCTCTGAGTGGATGATCATATCCATAGAACTACTAATTAAGGATAGTTAGTTTTCTGCCTGAGCACCTCTATAGATTACTTATAAGTGTATTTTTGTAAATGCAGGACTACAGTCACCTTACAACTTAATTAGCATTATTTTCTTACAAATACACTAATATTGTTGATGGTAGTTCTCTTTCTATGAACTAGTATTAGTTCCTTTATACTAATCTAATCTAATAACCTTATGGTATATTGTAGAGAGTTTCAGTTCTTTGTAATAAAATGTGTTCTTCTATGTAATGCTCTGTTGCATTCACTAAGCTAGCCAGGGTTTAGAAGTCTAGTTTTAATAACCATATATTCTTACAGTAGTAACTCAAGGAATAACCTTCTCATAATTATTTATGTGTGCTCATGCAAGCTTAAAGCTTTGGTATCTTCTGAGATGAAGTTAAAAATTACTTGTACCAACTACTTGCCTTTTTAATTACTACCTCTGAGCTTTAGACAGACATCCCTTGTAAATCCTAAAAACAAAATTGCTGCAGTAGAAACTAGTAATTTATATGTCTGCCTGCATTTTTATAAATTAATTTAAGCTGTGGGAATAGTCAAAGCACAATAAGTATCAGTCATAAAAGAATACAGTATGCATGAAATAGAGAAAAAAACTAAATCGCTTTAGATATAATTATGTATCAGCAATAGAACGTCTGCTTATTTAAAGGGCCACTGAAGTCATCCAGAATGCTTATCACATAAAGAAAGAGCAAATTAAAATAAGGTTTCCTTATAGCCATCTCCCAGTGTCTGGCATTAATGATGAGCAGGGGTGTGTAGCAGCTGTAGCCAATAGGCTGTGCCACCACTGCAGTGCATTGGAGTCTATTGAGGTGCCTGTGACTAACAGCTCTGTCAGTTAAACCCTCCCAGCATGTTCCAAACAGTGGTGGTAGCACTGCTTGAGGATATCCTAGATTCTTATTCTGTTTTGAGTGATTGGAGAAGTCAAAATGCTTCAACTTACAGCCCCACAGACTCATCTTGCTTTATATCTTTCTGCCTGTGTCCCATAAAGTAACATTTGCCGCAGATATTAAGGAAAAGCAAGTGAAATATATTTACAGCAGAAAATGAGCCGTTTGAGGACCTTCAAAAGTCAAGGATGTGAGACTGTACTCAGATAATTCTCAGAGATGTACTCAGAGATTTAGATAACGTTGTGGAGGACATTGGCAGATATAGACTGTATGCTCATTGAGATGATTGGTTATCAAATACAAGTTAGCTGCTTTGATGTGCTAGTTAGGATTACAGTCTGCTTGTCTATCTCTGTTGAGGTTGTTATTCAGTTAGATTCCCTCTATAACTCTTATCATGCACTCGGATGAATAAATTAGCATTTTGAGCTGCACATTATTATAAAGGAGCCTCACAAACAATGCTGTTTATTTCAGGAATTACTTAATGAAAAATATGGCTAGTACAATGTATAGTTAGTTTTAAGATGAAGCCAATTACTCGTTGGAGTGACAATGTCCCTTTAACAGGACTTCCTAGTTTCTGATCTTCCTGAGGTGGGATGAGATTTTGCATTCACATGTAACATCTATTTGCACAATAGGAATGTGTAACCTACATCTGCCAGTGGTCTTATTAGCAGTAATGAGAGCTCATTAATTTACAAAGACACACTCTCCCGAGAACGTAAAAGACTAACTGGTGAGAATGTAAAATGGATCAGTATTTTTTTAATCTTTTTTTCCTCTCTAAATCGTTTTGCCCATTGCCAAGATAGTTAATCAGAAAGACCATATAGAAAAAAATGACCAGAGTGATATTTTTAACCTCACAATTTGTTTGGCTTGTTGATTTAAAAGTCAGTGTGCTTTTAGCCAAATTACCTCCGAAAAGAAAAAAAAATTGCATAACCTTTTCCCAAAAGCACCCCTGGGCGGCGTGGTAATGCCAGGCGCATGCACACGGTATTCATGCTCATTACAGCATAGTTCACAAGTATCTTCAACCTGGCACGCTATTCATTTGTTCTTCTAACAGCTGTGACAGTATTGGCAGCTGTTTGCTTTCTGCAGCTGCATGTGTTGAAATAATGAACAGAACAGCTTGTTACGTCCAAAAATGAGCACAATCCTCAACGCCATTAATTCAAACCCTTTTTATATTGCTATCGTGCCCTACTGCTCTGTGTTAAGCATGGGTTTTGAATGTATGTTAATTTTTCATGTAAGGCTGAAGGGCTCTGAGAGAATTCACTAAGGGTTATGAGGCAGCCTCCAAACCCCACGCGGACAGGTAATTCAAAGCGTACAATAGAATAAAAACCCAATTATATTCCTGACTGTCTGATCGACAGCAGAGTCAGATATTTTTGTATTGTTGAATCCCACAGCTGAGAATGAAAGTCACCTATACTGGCATGGAATATTCTATAGACATTATTAACTAAAGTTTCAGTAAGTGTTGACATTATAAAGAATGTGTATGTGTGTACATTTAAATATTCACCTATAGTTTTTGTAGTTTTTTTTTTTTTTTTTGCAATATTACCCATAGTAAATAGCCATTGCAATCTTCAGCAGAGCATATGACAGCTTTTGCAAAGCTTAGTAAATATAGGGAATGAGTTGAATGTTGGAGAAGAACCAATAGTGCTATCTAGTCTGTCTATTGTATCTACCGAAGCATTTTAAGAAAGTATATCTAAGAAAATGTTAGAATTTCAGTAATAGCAGGCTATTTAAGAAAATGTTCCAGTATTAGCTCTAACCAAAATGAAAAATTACAAAAAAAGATATAATAGTCATAATCCACACCTGCCATTTGATAGTTAATGTCATCCATTTACTGTATATATTTTATATTGTAAAGGCATGGTATGAAACAAAAATGGGTATTGTAATGCTGAATTCCCTTTTCCACCCATTGCAGGCATTTTTAGACATTGGCTAACTACCTCATATCACTTTTTTTTTTAAAGTAATATTTAATTGAGTTACAGCATTAAACAGTGTGTGTGTGTATATATATATATATATATATATATATATATATATATATTAATTTTTTTATATATATATATATATATATATATATATATATATATTTATATTTATTTATGCTGTCTCACGACTTGTATCTATCTCTGTCAGATAGAATGCAAGTAGCCCATCCCAATACTCCAGGAGCAGTCTTAAATCAGGGTTTCCTAGGCGCTGCTAATTACCTGAGCAGGAAAGTTAAACCTGCAGTCCTACTGGGAGAAGAAAGCTTTGAGTCTGTGGCTCACATAAACCGCTTCGATAACTGTGTATATATGTGTGTGTGAGTATGATATGTATGTATATAAACTTTAAATGGGGATATGAGATAAATATAAGTGTAGTAATAATTTCTTCATCTGAATAAAATATATTAATATAAGAAAAGAGTATTATTTGAATCTGCACAGGAATTTAATATTTGCTTCAGTTTAGCTCAGTTTGATAAATAGTGAGCGTAGAAATCAATAAGGCTAAAATGTAATCAGTGTGACTATCGCAGCCTGAACCTCGTTATCTATGCAGGTTCTTGTGAGAGGGCTTTAGCGGCTATAGAAATAATAGTTACAATATCGAAGTCAAATGATGAAGTTTAAGCAACTTTTCAATATGATTTTCTATTCTCTGTCTGACAGTTCAGATCACATACAGTAGACTCAGTGTCCCATTTATTGTCATATAACTTTTGTGGTATATTAGTAGCTACTTTAATATCCACAAATTATCTAGAATTGATTATCTATCTGAGCAGCATTTACTGGTGCGTGAAGTAATAGATACAAATATAGATTTAGTATCTTTATATTTAAGAAATATAAATCTTTTGGCATATGGCAGGCACCTAATGTAGAAGCTTTGGGAAAAAACATAGAAAATTACTTTCAGGAAAATTGTTGATTTGGTTTTCTCACACAGCTGTTATTGGGGGACATTTAATGTTATTAGGTGTGTGTCTTGCAAAAACTACAAACATACCATAAATGACAAAAGGAACTGAATGACGGAAAGCTTCTAATTTCAACACAAATACAGTGGATATAAAAAGTCTACACACCCCTGGTAAAATGTCAGGTTTTTGTGCTGTAGAAAAATAACAAAGACAAAGATAATTCAGAACTTTTTCCACCTTTAATGTGACCTATAAACTGTACAACTCAATTGAAAAACAAACTGAAATATTTTAGGTAGAGGAAAATATAAAAATAATATGGTTGCATAAGTCTGCACACCCTCTTATAACTGGGGATGTAGCTGTGTTCAGAATTAAGCAATCACATTCCAAATAGTGTTAAATAGGAGTCAGCATACACCTGCCGTCATTTAAAGTGCCTCTGATTAACCACAAATAAAGTTCAGCTGCTCTAGTTGGTCTTTACTGAAATGTTCTTAGTTGCATCCCACAGCAAAAGCCATGGTCCACAGAGAGCTTCCAAAGCATCAGAGGGATCTCATTGTTAAAAGGTATCAGTCAGGAGAAGGGTACAAAAGAATTTCCAAGGCATTAGATATACCATGGAACACAGTGAAGACAGTCATCATCAAGTGGAGAAAATATGGCATAATAAATAGAAAAAGTAGTCACAAATAATGGAAAGCAAAAAATTCAGCAACTCAAAGAAAGAGCAACTTGGATAAAAGTATTTTTTAAATTGAGTATCCCCATTCCTTTAATCTTTTAATGGCATGCTCCATTGGTATGTGTAAATAGACAGGTATAGGAAGTTTCCCTGTTTTTACCTTTTTTTAATCTAACACATGCTGCTTATATCAGAAACACAAGTCATACTATACACATACATAATTATTTTAATTAGAAATAAAATGTGTTTTCCACACCCCCAGTGCTGCTTACATAGACATAGTGTGCCTACCAATAGAAACTCTGTATTTGGGTATGGATTTGAACTCCTTACTAACCTTCAAACCAGCAGCAGCTCAATGCAGAGATTCAGACAGCAGTGTCTGCCTCCTTACTTCCTGTTCCCAGGTAAAACCAGGATTACACACCCCATGATTCTTTGGTTCAGAAACTGGCTTTACAGATTGATACAATGTATTAGCTGCCTCTGATTGGCCAAAATGAATCATGGATTTTATGCTTATTTTAGCAGGGATTTCTAGGTGTGTTAACTCACAAAATCATCTTCTCAAAAGATTTAGCAAAAATCAGGGCGAGTTTGTTAATGTTTATTTTGGTATTTTTTCCTGCAAAAAAAGTTTTCATACACTACTGATTCTCCTCTATCAGATGCATCCATAACCCAGGAAACTTTAATATGCCTTTAAGCATTTCTGATAAGCTTTTAATGACACCTTCCAAATTATTTATTATAAGGAGCACACAGGAATGTTCTATCACATTAAAATCAGGCCACACATTTTGTATCCATTTTTCACATCTCCATCCAGTTTTCAGATTGCAAATATTTTGCATTTATATTGCACCTTAAATCTAAAGTGTGCCAGTGTGATGGATTACCCTTTTTGCTTTGGAAATTTAAATGCAGCAAACTCAACAAGGAAATATTTTTGACAGTATATAAATATATGGGCTTATTGCATTCTACACTAATAGCTTGGTGATTAACTAGCATTCGTTATTAGTTCTAGTGTAGTGCAGTACATATAGGAATATATTTGTATTACGTATATACATCATATGACTAATTTACAGTTTCATTATCTACTGGGGGCATCTACTATATTAAAATAGTTTATCAGTTTCAATTGAGATATTTCAAATATGTTACATTAATATTTACTGTGTTGAAGCAGGAAAAGATATGTACTCAGTAAATACTGTGCTAAAATCTACATTAATCTTCAACTGTGAAAATAAATATATAATTTACCAGCTCTGATGTTCATGATGTAATGAAATGTATTCCTTATTGACAGCATTCCTGTATTAAAACGACTGGTTTTGAGGGAAAAACTCATATTTGTGAATTATGCAGCAGACTAATAATATTAGCAGCGGTGTAAGGTATCAATAAAAAGCTCCTTTTTGAGGAAATCTTATTATTTGCAGATTCTGTATGCATGTTGCCTGACTTGAGAACATCATTACAGCTGTGAGCCAAAGGGCAGATTTATCTACTGGACAGTGTAGAGAATGATTTTGGACGAGTAAAAGTGGCATGGGGATTTATAACATCATGGGATTGTTTGGAATTTGACATTGTCCTTCTACACAAATGCTCAGGAAAAGGCAGCTTGCCTGAGTAGATACAAGCCCTGTCCTACAAAAAAAGTAAACACCCCTTTCACACATTCCTTTACTAAAGTATCAGGGATAACTCCATGACCATGAGAGACCTAACATCTTTATAACGTTAAAATATTATTTATATAATATAATTTATATAAAAAACTAGCTTTACATTTGTCTTGCCTAATTTTGCTATTATTGTTGTTCAGCCATTCAGTCAGGTTTAACCACAGCACGCCACTAGCGCATGCACACAACGGAAACTATACAAGCAATGTGCATCGCTCGCCGCTAGCCGCACATTGGGGTGGGGGTGGAGGGGAAGAGGAGTGGGAGAGACATGGGGGGGAGACACACCGGAGGGAGAGGGGGGAAGAGACAGGTGGAAAGAGACACAGGGAAGGGAGAGGAAAGAAACATGGGGAGAGATACAGGGGAGGGGGGGAAGAGACAGGGGGAAAGAGACACAGGGAAGAGTGGGACAATGAGACAAGGGGGAAAGAGTCACATGGGAGGGAGAGGGGAAGAGACACAGGGGGGAGGGAGAAGAGTAAAAAAGGGAGGGAGAGGTGGGGGAAGACACAAGGGGGATGGAGAAGAGTAAAAAGGGGAGGGAGAGGGGGGGAAGACACAGGGGAGGGAGAGACACAGGGGAGGGAGGGGGAAGAGAAAAAGGGAGAGAGGGGGAGACAAAGGGGAGGGAGAGGTAGGAGAGACACATTACATAATATACTGTCATTTATGACGGGTAAATGACTAGTATATTTATATATATTCATGTTACAATGATACAATAAAGGGATATGGAACTCACATATGTGTCTATTTACAAAAACAAACATCTCTTTTATATTTTATGTGCCATTTAAAAAAAAAAAAAAACACCCTCAGCCAAAATCACGGGTTAGAGTCAGTTACGGGCGTCTTATAGAATAGGGCTCAACATTAGCAGCTGTGTAAGCACATTTCTTGGGAGAATCTGAATTTTTGAATATATTGTTTGTTACATCACAACCTGAGAGATTTGTTTTCTTGTTTTGGAGCTTTTCTGATGTTTTTCAACTTAAAATAATTTTAATGCAGTTGCTTATTCCATCAAGAAAGAGAATCATTATAGAGTTCTCTTAACATTTACTGTAATATAATATATTCTGCTTGGGTAACTATATATATACCAGTCACGTGATGTCAATAAGCAGCAAGAAGATGCAACACCTTCACTGTGCCAAAGTAAATCAGAATTATTGAGCCACAGATTCATTGATTTGTTCTGGTTTGTGAAGAAACTTTTTTTTCCACATATAGAAACATGAATCATCTCCGACAGAAAATAAACAGGTAGGAGAAGGTTGAATAGCAATTTCTATCTAAAAAATAGCATCATTCAAGGCCAATTATCTAATTTAGTCTTTTAACAGCAATCAATTACAAGTCCCCTTCTGGATCGCTACCTTTTCGTGGTGAAGGGGCTTGTGTACCTCATTGAAGCCATGAGCTTATTCCATGTTGTGCCTGGGGTGCTGCCGTCCATGGAGTCATGGAGCGATGGACATGACTTAAATACTAGACAACAACAAATTACAAACACTGTTATTTATACATTCTGTTTTAATTCCTCTATTAATTGAGACTGGTGTAGTATCCCTTTCATTTTGTAATTTCTATTTTACAACTACACCACCATTTTTCATTACTACAATATGTAGACCATCTACATATCGCCAATTGATTTTACAAAAAAACACAGCTTCTTGTGGCACATATCATATCCATTTTATTTTTTAGCTTTTATTATACAACTAGCGAATTGCCCGTCAAAAAATGACGGCAATGAAATTGTAAGTGAGCTAATGCTGTTTGGTGTATAATAATCAAATAAATAATACATTAATAAATTAATATACTTTACCTATTTTGAAGTAATATATTCAGGAAGCATTCTGTTGAAGAGCCAAGTTTTCGTTTTGTTCGGCGGCCATTTTTTCTCTCGCTTAGAGAATTTTTTAGTGTCTAAACTCTTTTATTTTCAGTTAAATTAAGGTGTAACTTCATTTTTTGAGGTGCTGGATGCTCCCTCTTGCTGTAGGTAAGCTTTTTATGTATGTGTTGTGTGTATTTATTGTGTTTTTAATTTTTTCATGTCCGCGTGTGGCGGACGATTTTTGCAAGGTCGTAATGGGTGTTAACGTGTCTCATATGTTCTTTGCGTTACGATGTAAAGTTTGCGAGGGTCGCAGTTGTTGGCAAGGAGCCTTTGGTGCTCCTTGCCACCAACTGCGGCCCTTGCTTTGCGAGGGCCACGGGCTCGCTCTGCGAGCCCGCAAGCGTGAGCAACAACTCGTATGCTCACAACTATATATGTGATGATGACGACTGTGGTCAATTTTCCCGATATGGCGTTTTGTTTAACAAAACATGATAATGGGCTCAATGTTAATATACATTTAGAAAATAGACAAAGCCCTTCAATTTTGCCAATTTTTTCTGCTTCTTTTTTTTTTTTTGCTGTGGTAATTAATTTATTACCAGTGAGTTTCCATATAGTCCTTTTGAGATTACTGCCATATCGCCATTATGCAGATGTACACTTCCTGTACATTCAAAGTCTCCTCCCACCTCAGGAAGTGACCTGCTAAAAGCAATATGGCAGACTCCACAGCAGTATAACTGCCTATAAAACATAATAAATTAGAGCCTGTGTTATTTTTTTGTTTTACAACACGTTGCATATTTTCATGTTTTTCTTCAATACAAGTAGTTAAAATTATGACCTCAGTGGTCCTTTAATATAAATACATCTGCATGTTGTCTTTGTTTTAGTATGAAACAAAATCTCAAAACTGCCTTGTGTATGGTTGAAATAATTAAATATCTATTTGCAACCAGATTTCCAGTTAAAAGGCCAACAAAAGCTTTCTTATTATGTTAAAATCACCCTGCTGTGTGATTGAAAATGTGTCTGCAAAGTTTAAAATCTAAATCCACTGTTCATATGCGTGGAGTAAATAAGCTTAGTTTGCAGTTTACAGAATAGCTAATTGTTTAAATTCAATTGTACTCAGAGGCAAGTTATACTACTGGAAAGTTTAATTAAAAATGGCTGGGGAATGTGCTGTGGAAACTCATTAAGTACTGTACTCATCTACAGTGAAATTAGTGCTCCATATTTCTCCATTACAGTCTCATATTGTGCAAGAACAACAGTTACAGTATATAGTTCCTAGTAGACTAGACAGACGAATACTGATTTGCAATTCCCGTCATTGAAGTACTTTGAACAATATGCTGCTTTAATAGTCACACTTCCTCCAGTGAATGTTATGGAAGGTATGATACTGAAATATAATTACACCTAATGCATTTAAAGTTGTATATATATTTTCTTATTACACTAATTGGAGCCACCATCACCCCACCACAAAAGACGTGTAGGGGAAGAATTCGGTCTGGAGTCAGGGTCCAAAAGATCAGTGTCACTGTAAAGGATTCCTGAATCACATGTATATTATATGTTTTTTTCAGGACTACCCTTTACAATGAGCAAACTATTTTAGAATGTCAACATAGCCTTTAATGTATTAAAGAACCAAAAACATGTTTGTGAATTATGTAACAAAATAACAAAATTAGCTGTAAGTCTTGATCATAAAAATCATTTTTGAGAATAATCTAAGTTTTGAAGACATTGAGCCTCATTCAATTGAGCTTTCGGGAGCTCCGGGCTTGGCAAATGTAGCCCACAAGTTATTTTGCTATTCAATTGGTGTCTTTTTTGCGGACTCCGATCAAGTTATGGGCTCCGGCCTCTCGATTCACTGCGATGGGTCACATGGCAAGATAATGACCCTCCAAGCCTTTAATCTTTCACTGCCGCAAGAGTTGTGAACGCTAATATCGCAATTGCTCTGATTCCCCCTCAATAAGCAAGCCGTCAAGCCCGCAAATGGCAAAAGTCGAACCATAAGTTACTGGTACCAAGGAGGACTCACAAAGGGCTTAATGACATTTCTGGAGCACTTTAAAAGCAAATAAAAAAAAATCAATACTGTACTTTTAATAAAAGGGAAAGTGATGTTAAGTCTTAGAATTAATAGCACAACATTCTCAAGTTGCAAATCGATCCCGGCAATCAATGTGTTAATACATATGATGGAACTCGCATGTAATAGAATATTATATTTTCGGCTTTATCAATATTGCATTATATCTAGAATGTGGGTCCGATCGTAACCTGTAATTCATTTTCCATTGAAGTAACAATGACAATCTCTGTTTCCAGTGGCTGTTTCGGAGTTATGGCCTTGCATAATTATTCCTGTTTAAGATCGCAAATGCTACATACGACAGCGCACATCGTAAAACATGCCATTGGCCCCTAACTTGCAGGCTCGGCCAATTGAGTAGCACCATAAGTTGCTGAGGTTGCGGGCCCACAGGAGGCCAGCAGACTTACGGCCTACATCACGTGACTTGCGGGCCTGTAGTTGAATGAGGCTCTATGTATGTATAGAAAAAATAATTTTGTTTGGCTTCTGCAATTCAATTCAGAAAATGTTGGTATTCATTGTAGCTTTAAGTATTTCACATTTACTTCATTCCCCTACAGCAGGTACATTCTGGATAAACGTCAAGCCCTACCCCTCCTTAAATGTAAATGCTCCTTTTATATACACACACACATTATATATTTATATGTATATATATGTATGTATATATTATCTACATAGAAAAAAATATATTTCCCCCCAAAACATAAAAAAATATATATATATTTATAAAAAATATATTCTCCAAACCTCCCATACTTGCATTTAAACAACCACCAAACCTGAAACAAAAACTTGTTTGCCGATCTTGTGTTTGCTTAGCAGGGATGTCCCCATTCTCACCCATGTGCTCCTTTTTACCGGTAACAATGACTTTCAGTAGCTGTTGCGGTGATGAATGTCTAATAATTGAGCATTTCATCTGTAGAGACCTCTTCTGAAATTGTGTGCTGAGTGATCAATTCAACTCACAAGAGGGGAGGGTTCCTGTATGGGGTCTTACTCTGCCACTGAGTTCTGTGGTCAAGTGTGCTATTTGGAGAGGTTGTTTTCAAAAAAATTCAATACAGATCTTAACTAAATCCACAGTTCCTACCACTTTTTCCTGGTTTATAATCCTTTTAATAACAAAGACAAAATTACTATCTTCATTAAAGCAAAATTCAATGTCCAAACGAAACAATTGAAAGCTGTAATTAATTATTTTAAAATATGTAAAAACATTTTTGTCAGGTTCTTAAAAAAAGTGTAATATAAATGTGATAGTTCAAAGATCCTTTAAGCAATACATTTATTGACTTATTTTTTTTTTTAATTCTGTATTTATTTAACACATTAAGTAATGTATGTTTAATTCTTAGTTACATTTTTGCTATCACTACAACAAGTTCTGTAAGCATTTAAATAAGCCATAGATTATCCATGCAATTTTACTTTGAGATAAATCATTATTGAGATATACATCATTGCTAATATGTGTCTCAGTGTTAAGAAACATACTTGAATGCAGTGTTTATATTGGCTAGTACAGAGTGTAGGCAGCTCTGGGGGTGTGGACAACATTTTATTTTTAAATATAATAAATCTGTATGTGTAGACTCATTGTATTGTGTGTAGAAAAGGTAAAAAACAAGAAAACTTAGAGATAGCTTTAAATATTATTGCAGTGCATGTGTACTGTATGCTTAACTCCAAAGAATCTCAAGACATAAGTAACCTTAAACATTGATTACTTGGCAAGATATACTGACTATATCAAACGTTCTACACAATTTCTATACTACTTTCTTGTACATTATATATAACAATGTGTAAATGTCTGGTTTATAAGTAGACTTAAATTATTACAATGAAGGCGTATTGAGCTGTAACTGAAATGCGTAATCCCTTTGTTTAGAATGAATGTCCTCAACAAGCATGGATGCAGCTGTAGAGACATCTGAAATATGCACTCTATGGATTTTTCCTAAATTTGTTCAATAATCTGAAATAATTAGAAAAAAAAATGTAGCATAGACAAGCGGCTGTGTAATGATTCGCATTGTTCAAGCCACTTGCTGGATGTTTAAGAATAGGCTGATGATGTTTTGTTTTGCTCAAGTAGGATGAGCAGAATCCTGGGAAAACAAGCTTGGTGCCAGGTTTTGAAAAAGAGCAAGATGGCTACAGAAGGGTACTTGACTTTTTGGATTAGGATGTAGTAGCTGGGTAATCTTAGTGTGCTTTTCTAGGTGAATGCTTGTTTTTGCATGCCTTTAGTTCCATGTATTTATGTTATTGTGATGTCAATGTGATTGTTTGATGTATATCCATTTGTAGCAGTGTGAATTGGTTATTTGTAGATCACTCAAGTATTATGTTTACTGTATGTTCTTTTGTAGAAGTGGATATTATAATGAGCAAATGCCTTTACAAAATAATAAATACAGTTTTACTTTATTAATGGGAAATGGAACTCATATTTGTTTAGCCTGCATGTTAAATGATCAGGTTTCATTTATTAGATATGTTTTTCCATGAAAAATAAACACATTTGCAATATCCTGGAAATGCAGCTTTGCAAGAATTTTAATTTGATAAATTCTGATTTTAGATTGGAAACTGCAGCCAATAACACTAAAACATACCTTTCAATTGGCCCAAGTGAATGTTGGAAGGTATAATCAAGAGGGAATACATTATATTTCAATAATTTGACTTTGCAAGACACTCCCTAATTCCAATTAGTTTCAAACATGTATTAACTTATTTGCAAATTCAGTCTGCAAAGGATTTGCAAGTTTTAACCATTGCAATGCTCATTTGTAATATAAAAATGTTACCAGTATTTTACACTGTTTGTAGAGTATCAATTTTTTAGAAGCGGAAGTCATTGCTTTTCTTGTTAAGCCTCATTTGACACACGAGGGTGGCCTTGGGCTCTCAAAAACTGGTACTTGCTGTTATTGCTACCCCTCCAGTTGATGACCACATTTAACAAAAAAAGCAATGTCCACCTCACCACAACATAAATATATATAATAGTTAATAAATTAGATGCTGTATTTATTAATTATCTTTTTGAAAACATTTGCCCATTATTAGGTCTAATACTTCAAAAGAACCTAATAAAATCATGGGGCTTCCCTTGTCCTTTAAATCTATTTTTGCTGATTTCAGTTTGGAATTATTACTCATAGTATTAGGTACACTTCATTTTTTACACCAGTGCATTGCTGTAGAATTGCGCTGAAGTGTAACAGAGTCATGCATTTGGATTAATAAAACTATGCAATTTTTTTTTGTAGGTTAGGAGAGTACCTGGGTCAAGTGGTCATCTGCATAAAACTGAAGATGGCGACTGGGAGTGGAGCGATGATGAAATGGATGAAAAAAGTGCAGAATATAAAGATTTATGTTGCACAGAAAAGGTATGTTATCTAAGAGGACCACTGTAATTTGGGGGGAAAAAATCACAAACTAACAGCTTTGGCAGCTCTGCAAGCATAAACATGTTTGATAAGAAAATTCTACATTTAGCCTCTTGGATTGTTAGTCTGCCTCTAGCCTGGGGGTTTTATTTTCTATAGTTAACTGGATATGCATGCTGGCAGTCTTACAATAGAATCACATATAGATGCTATCTGAATACAAGGTTTATTCAGATTCTCCCAGATTTTGAATCCTGTTCACTTAGTAATGTAGATAAAATGGGCTGTAGGACTAATTTATTTTATAATGGGGTTGTTTTGCACAATATTAACTCATGGCTTTGATTATAATAAAAAAATCAGTCTAATGTTATAAAAACACTGGAGACCTGGCCGTCAAAAATGAAGGCATTAAAATTTGAAGCCTGGCAATGCTGTTTGGCACCAAATGCGAGGATATGGCCCCTCTGAGCACCTTCGGAGCTCATTGTGAGCCCTGATCCCCTTTGGGGCTCATCACGTGGCTTGCAATGAGCGCCATTGGTGCTCATTGCAAGCCTCTTCCCCAGTATACTTTACAGGCCCCGCAATGAGCGCCTTCGGTGCTCATGGAGAGTCCTGCAAAGAGCGGCTTTGCCGCTCATTGCTGTTTTTACCAAGCCGCACCTTTCCTACTTTACAATGATTTCCTTCAGCGCTTATTGCGATCCTCATGATGAGCGTTCCCCTTTGTACTTTATAGGCCTGTGTAGTTTAGAGGCCCACTGTCTTTGGTTAACTGTTACTACCTTGGTGTAAGTGTTACTGGCTTGATTTAAATGTTACTGCCTAGTATTAACTGTTACTGTTTTGCATTAAGTCTTAGTGCTCAGGGGGCTTATTTACGTCCATTGGCCTCGTTTTACGTCTTTCGAACCTTATTTCAGTTTTTTCGGCAGCCATTTTTTTTTGCTTCTGCGATTTTTGATCATGAAAAAGCCAAAATATGCCGCAAATTAACTTGCAACCTCACTCCCAGGCTCTCACCCTGTGCTGTGTGTGAGTCCAGAAGTTAATTTCAGGCATATTTGTGTGTTTTTGCAGGTCTTTCCAGTTCGGTGGTCGCCGGTTAAAGTTGTATTTTTGCAAGCCCCGAAGTCCCGCGTGTCCCCCCCTGCAATGAGCCCCTTCGTCGCTCATTGCAGGCTAAGTCCCACGTGCCTCAACTGCTTACCTCGCTTCGCAAGGCTCGCAGTGCAAAGTCCCATGTTCCTTAACTGCTCGCTTGGCGAGGCTGGCAGTCGACGGCTCGCTTTGCTTCACAAGGCTCACAAAGCGTGACGACAACTCGCAGTACGACAACTATATATGTGATTAGAATCATACATTAGACCCAGGCCATGCATTGCAATGAAAAACAAAAGCAAAAATGTACTATAAAAGTTTAAAATTAATGACTGTATAAAACCATTTTACCAATTATGAAGTCAAGTTCTCCTTAAAAGCTTAATCTTAAGTCTCATATTTATACCATATTTTTTCATGATAATGGACAAAGATTTTTTTTTATAAAGTAAAATATGAATAAAGGGTTTATATCATTAACTATTATGTGCAGTAGTGTTGTAGTGGATCTGAATACGTTTTCTATTGTTTATGGTATAAGCTTTCAAATCTTACTTCAAATGTATCATCATTTTCCTTAAGGTGTTCATTAAGGTGAAATGTTACTCATTAGTGGGTAAGAACTCCACTCTTTATGATATTTGATGAAGCTTTTTCAATGATGTGTGAATAAATCACCCCACTGTCAATAACAGGGTACATAGAACATCATAGGGATCTTATCTCATGTTAATGCATATTAGCGTATTAAATAAATATCTCCCAACTTGAAATAATCATTCCATACAATGATATAGGTAACCAAGATGTTTGTTCTATTGGAGAAATACAATGTCTCACCCAATATATATTTTACAATGAGGAATTGATCACATAGCTACTGATAAAATACCAGATGTATGTATCTGTTATTAAGATCAATATATGTGTTTATTATAGATTTACATTATAACTACAAAAATGTTTTATTCCAGAGGCACTATGAAACATTAAGACTTACAGCTAGAGACAGCCAGTAAAAGTAAATATCTAAATAGTTAAATTGATGCAAAGTGTACTGATTACAACGACTAACTTGGAAGTTGTGCGTTCAAATCCTTCTTTTCCTTTTTTTAATATTAATTTTTATTTAGGTCACCCAATAGAACAGAAAAAATATATAAGCAGTAAAAGGGGGATACGAGACCAAATGGATTTTATAATTCTTTTAAAATATGTCTTTAAATTAAATAAAAATAATTATATAAAAAGTAAGAACTGGGAATTGAAGTTGATGTACAATTTTAAGGCAGATACTTTAACCACGTTACTGTATTACATGATGAAGAATGATTAAATCCATTATTAAAGCTGAAACATATTCAGTCTTGACAGTCACAGCCTAAATATATTTGCAATTTTTTGGGTTATTATTATTATCTTGTAGTAAGGCTTCAAGGCCTGTACAAACTATAACAAAAAAAGTGCAACATTAATTAATTCTTAGTCCATTTAAAAAAAAAAAATGTCATTTTTTTTAGTATTAATGAAATTGAGCTTAGCACACAACCCTTGCCATAAATATGCTTGATGTAATTTTAATAAGAAATTCTTGCCACAGCATTCTCTAAAATCTGTCTATAGATTTGACTTTGTTTAATTTAAGATGATGTTGGTTATAGTTTTTCTTTTTATTTTAGGCAAGAAGATTGAATGAAAATAGTGAAATTGCAGAGGTATGTTTTTTGCCTAGTTACCTTTTAATTTAATTGAGTATGAAATAATGTTCATAATAAGAATATTACAAACTTATTACATCTGATACAGCAATTCGCAATATCTGCTTCCTCATAACCTCCTGCCCTTTCTTGGGCTCTTCTTCTCAACTTTTCCACATCATGTCTCCAACATAAGCATTTCACCTTCAATACTCTCATGAGCTACATTTACTTAAGCTGTGTTTAAACTATGTGTCTGTATTTTTCCTAATTCTTTGTCTAAACCTGACCCCCCCTCCCCCACTTCCTTCTCCTTTCCCTCTTCTCCCTCCTCCTCAAGCATACCTCCTTTTGACTCTCCTCGCACAGTGTGCTATACAACACTCTTTCTCACATGCTTCCTCTCTTCCCAGAAGTTTGCTTTAACTAACCTCACGCTGACTCAGGATACCACTTTCCACCCACTGACTCACTCCCAATTGTTGCAGCTACGTCGAATCACCTGACATACCCATTTGCAGATTATATTATCTGACCACTACGGGCACTAGAGCCATTCACCTCAAGATCTCTTCCGTCTTCTACTAAATGAAAAACCTTTCTAACTTTGCACACCCTATGCACACGTTCCTACCAACTTTCACTTTCTTCCTGACCCTTGCTATTCCTTATCTGTTAGTCTTATTCAGGTTTCTGCCTCTTCCAATCTTGTAGGGTGCTAACAAATATAAAAAAAAATGTAATGAAAATAGAAGATATTTTATGATAACAATGGTTTTCCCAGCTCCTCCCATTTTTTCAAAGGGCACTCTGCCACTGCATGTTTACTTCACAGCTTTAGTGGCAAAGTCTGGGAGATGGAGCTTCAGACTGTGCTATAGTTTGAAGTTGATGGCAGAAACTTCAGCAGAAAGATAAGGGAAAAAACTTATTGTTTATGCCAATCTTGACCACTTAAAGTCCATAACATTGCAGTGCCTTTAATTAGAAAGAATTGGGGATGTTTTATTTCTGAACAAGGTTTAAAAAGTGAAACATCTGGATGAGAACCTCCTCTACAAAGTAATATATGTTAGCATGACTACGACACTTAAATATACTTCATTATATAATATGAATTTTTCTATATGATATATTTTGATTGATTGGATTCTTTAGGAGACAATCTTGAACTGAGTGGTTAACACCTAATTTGGCTATAAACAGATCTTTGGTTCTATCAGTGTGGTTACAACAAACCCATAGTCAGCTGAAGCAGATACATACTCAGCCTCTAGAAAAAGCAGACAGCAGTTAATAAGGACAAAAGTACCCAAATAAGATGACGAGGAGGATTTTGGTTAATTTACCCCCTGTTAATATGTGTATTATAAAGATTGTCCCTAGGCTCACTGCTCTGTTAACATTTCAATAATATTATTTATAAGAAAAAGAAGATATAGACAATTTCACTCTTTTTTAATTATACACATTATGTTGTCAGTGCTGGCATATTAATTCTGATATAAATATGTAATGAAACATGGAACACTTAGGGCCCTTTTTTTCGTATATATATCTTATGTGGGTCATAAATTGCTAGATGGATCAGCTCAGTTCTGTAACAGAGCAGGTGATATAATTTGTAGGTGGAATAGATAGTGATATATATATATATATATATATATATATATATTTTTTTTTTTTAATTGAGGCTAGATTAAACTGTAATCCTTTTACACTTTGATTATTCAATTTGATGTGTAAGTTTATGTGCATCTGTTCTTGTGGGCAACTCTATCTGTGTGGCCATCAGTGAGTGTATTGTGTATGTTTATGACTGGGAATAAATAGGAAATTTTCTTGGCAAAAAGTAAATGGTTCATTTGCAAATATTATTTTTACTGTCCCCCCTTAATGTAGTCTGGAAGTCAATTTGGGGCGCATAGGGGAACATTTTCCTTTTTTCTCCTTGGGCACCAGTTTGCCTAGAAACAGTCCTGGATACTGCACTCTAATGTGTAATATAGTTTAGCACTACCTAGTAAATTTATTCTTTGGCAAAAAATACCACTTTCTTCCTTCTGTTCAGCTGCTAAAGTTAAAGCAACATTATATATACCAGATGGGTTGGCTGGCCTCCAGCCCTTGATCTCCCCATAGTCCTAGCAATTAGCCACCTTAATATAGATACCCGCTCTTGTTTAGGCCTGCAAGCCATCAGCTGCGAGGGAAAGTGGTCTATGTCTTACAAGACAGATACATAAACAGGGGCGAAAATATTAAAATCTAAAAATATTGCAGAAAAAAAGATTGCCTTCTATAATTGAATGTATTCTTTATACAACAGGCGGTTTGATTTTATGCCTTGCACAAGAGGCTGTAGTGTGAATGTTTGCATTAATTTTAACACTTTCTGGCTTTATTTAAAAAAATGCTAATTTATTCAATTTATGTGCTAACAAGAAAATAATCATTGGTGCTATATTTTATGCAGAGACCGGCAATGCCAAAATAACTATGACAACTTAGCATTATTTTTAGCATGTCTAGTTCAATCTTTTTTTATCTTAAAGATAATTTGATATTTGATTGAATTTAGCCTGAACACTTCGTTAAAGTTTGTGTTTTTGTAATATTCAATCACTACTAAAAATGGGAATCGTGAGCAAGTCGTGAAAAGGTTAAAAACTTGCTATAGTTGGTTATTTAACAGATTATGCATCCATATACTCTGTTTCATGTGAATAAGGAATATACAAATTATATCATGAAGTGCAAAGTACTGTCAAGTAAGTAGCTATACTAAAGTTGTTTTTTGGGGTTGATATACGAATATCCAACAGCTCAGACCAATTGCAGTCTATCAAAAAAAATGGAGAAAGAAGCTGATGTCAAGAAAGGGAGAAGGAACTATACACTTAACATTTTAAAGTCAGAGACAAAGGATCAGTTACTTGACTTACATTGAGGATCATTTAGATTTAGAAGATATGAGGATGACCAGTGCTTGAGTTTAACATCTTTTCACCTGGACATCGATCTATTTCACAGGCTAATGTGTAGGACTTTGTCTACTTCCACCCTGTTTTATTTAAATAACAATTAATTGTACTAAAAATACTTTTGTGTAATTAGACATAATAAATATATTAAGTAAGAACTTCACATGACCAAATATTTTTTTTTAAAGTAAGAGGTTAAATGTTCCTTTGTGACCAAACTGGTGTGACTTTCATAGTTTAGATAACCAAAAACTTCCAGAGATTGTTATATCATAAATTGCTTTTGTGTTGGTAGCATTGTATTACAGACTTTTGTGTAAGGGTTGACAATTAAAGGTATATCTAAGTTTCCCTTTCTTTTTCTAAACTAACACAAGCTGCTTATGTCAGAAACACACATTACATTGAGTCATTCTATACACACACAGACTTATTTTATTTAAAAATAAAACATGTATTCCACACCCCCAGAGCTGCTTACATAGGTACAGTGTACCTACAAATAGTAACACTGCATTCAAGTGTGTATTTTTAACCCTTTACTAATTTTCAAGTCAGCAGCAGCTCAATGCAGAGATCTATAGATCAGTGTCTGACTTTTCCTGTTTCCTTTTGCAAGGGGACTACACATCCCATGATTCTTTCCTGTACAAACTGCTAACGCTGATTATTACAACGTATTAAAATTGACCAAAATGAATTAGGAATGTTAGGATATTTTTAGCAGCTATATCCAGGGCTGTTAACTAACTAAAACAACTGCTTGCAAACTCAAGAGATTTAGCAGACATCAGGGTATGTTAGTTTTGATTTTGGTATTTGTTCCTGCAAAAAATGCTTTCATACACTATTGATTCTCCTCTATTAGATACAATCATTCAGGAAACTTAGATATTCCTTTACAATGGGTTTTGCAGTCCTTTGATCCGCTGCTTAATCAGTTTATCCATACACCAACCTTACATGGACACTCAATATAGTCTCTGTAAAAATAGGTTAATGCACAAATTGTTTAGAGGTACTGATACTCCTACACATATCATTAAATAGGTCCTGTATCAAGTTAAGAACAAGAAGCAGATGCATCCTTTTAATTATTTCTTCAAGTCTTTCAATCAAATGCAATCTGGGGAACTTATTTTAAGAAGCTTCTTCTATGGCAGCATGATATCCTTTTGTGTGACATCAATAAAACCTGAAATAAACAGACGCATTGAAAAAAAAAGGCAAAATCTGAAGTTAATGTAATGTAAGGCTCGTGTGTTAAACTCTAGTCCACCAGGACATTAAATAATCCAGTGTTTGCTTGAGAACCGTCAATTTCATAAGTTCTTGTCATTGTCATAGGGACATCTGCATCTGGCTAGAGAGATCCTTAGATCCTGGCCTTTATGCGGGACCTTCCCCGTCAGTGTATCACTTTCTTTTTACATTTTCAGCTACTGAAAAAGCAGTTGCTTTTTTAGCAACTGATTTATATTGCTTAAATGTGGACACTTTCATACCACCTGTGAGCTATATAATTTGCAATTACTATTTTTATTTTATTTTCCAGTTTTATACTTCAAAATAATGACAGAGGAGATAAAAAAAATGTTTTTTCAGTCCCTCAACTGATGATGAGTTTATTAATTCGTGTAATTGGTATTTTTCTTTTGCAAGAAGCTTGTTCAATAAAAAATAATTTGGTTTATGATTTTGGTAGATGATTTGTTTATACTGGTGGTCCTTGGATTAAGAACAAGATATGTTCCTGACAACATCTTTAAACTAGATATCTATATATCCCTGATGAATAATAATAATAATAATAATAATAATAATAATAACAACAATAGTATTATAGCAAAAAAAATGTGCATTCTCTTTTAATTCAAACAGAACATAAAAATAAACTCATACAAAAAGCCTAAGTATGAGTTGTCTGTAAGTCTGAGTCGTCTGTAACTCGGGGACCACCTGTATAACGTTCTAGGTGTAAGTTTAATCATCTCATGTTTTTTTTTTTTTTGGAGAAAGAACTATTGGAGGAAAATACTGTTAGATTCATTGTTCTCAAGAATAGAGCCTTCAACCAAGTACATTTTTTGATATATTTATATTTTTTGCATTAATCTATTCAGCTATTAGGAAAAAACAACTTCTGAATCCTTGATAACTTAGTTGTACGGTTGTATTAGAGTAGTATACAAATTGTTAAAGGAGAGATTCAATTCCAAAAATACTTCTGAAAAAAAGATTGCTTTCTTTAATTGACTTTACTCCTTGGGCAGAGGTAGTAGTGTGAATATTTCCATTAATTTTAACACTTTCTGGCTTTATTTAAAAATGCTAATTTATTCATTATATGTGCTAACAAGAAATAAACGTTGGTGCTATATTTTATGCAGAGACATGCAATGCCAAAATAACTATCACAACTTTGCACCATTATTTTTAGCTTGCCCATTTTAAATACCCTCTTATTTTTTTTGAACTGTTGCACAATCTAAATAAAAACAGCATGTGCGTTGTTGAAGAGAGACATGCGCTCTAATCCAAAAAACAGCTCAGTGAAGCGCACAGGAAGCCTCCCATAGCCTTGTGTTGCCAAATATTGAATGGTAGAGCAAAATATATATATTTTTTTAAACTAGGGATGGCAACCATGTACCTATTACAAGGCGGTGCCCAGGGCTAATCACCTGTTAGTTAGGAGACATGATCAAACATATTTATTTGACAGTGGGGGTATGAGAGATTACTACTATATTTCTACCATTTGCAGTGAACAGTAAAAAAAAGTATTAAAAAAGCCCTACATTTGTACATATTTGAGAAAGAGAGTCCCATTGTAATATATGGGTCAAATTATTACCAGAAATATGTCAGAGTGTAATTTCATGGGTAAGTGGGGTGCTAAAAGATCCCCAATCTGAACATACCTAATACCACAAATGTGTAGTGTCCCCTTTTTTCAAAATAGAGGTCTCACACATATAAACGGTGTTGATCTCTAGGGACTTCAAGGAGGCCTTCAGCATGTCCTTAAACTACTTTTATCCTCTATGGAAGAGCTGTTTAGGGATGTACTTATCTTCTGACAACATGCTCTGCCCATCTGATCATCAGCAGTGTGCTAAATGATGGCAGACTGGCTCTGGGAAGGACTTCAGTATCCAACACTTCGTCTTGCCATCCAATTCTCAGATGCTTGAACAGACCATGATTGAGACATGTATAAATGATGGAGCTGTTGTTCATGACTCCGTTATACAGTCTTTATTTTACAGGTATACAACAGAATTGGAAGTACCACTGTTTGGTAGACCTTTGGCTGATTTCTCTACATACACAAACGTTGGAGAGTAATCTGTCAAAGGCAGAGCTGGCTTTCACAATTTACTGCAATATCAACACTGCTAGAGAAATGGTGCTGACCAGGGGCCTCATTCTATTAGCGACCGTAAATCGTCCGTAAGGCTGCGATTCCTTGCGGGGGTTCAGTTAACTCGCGATTCTATTATACGGCCCCGCAAGGATCTCCTCTTACGGCCGGCCGCATATCTTGGAACCGGCCGTAAGCTGTGAAATATAAAAACTCAAAAATAAATTCAAGCCTGCACTGTACAGCTCTGTAAATGCTAGGGATCATATTGGGGGACATGAGGATTAAAAGGAACCCACTCTCAAGCTTGCACATCAGCCCAAACCCAAGTTCAAATTAACGGTGTATTTTCCGGCTGCGGCGTGGTTGTGTCTGAAGTGCTCCAAGCACTCTGGACTTTTTACATGGATATTTTACGGATATTAAAAATAAAATATTTTACGGATTTGAGTATAGGATAATTATGTGCTATTTTTTCTAACACCTAAAATCCCTTTATAGTCTTCTCAAAGTGCAGGATGGCTTTATTTGAGCTATTTTATGTGCTTAATTGGTGCTAGCGGGACCTCTTTCCTGCAGGTAAGCTGCGGCTCGTTTTTAGCCTTGCAGAGAGGTTTCCCGGAGCAATTGAATTGCAAATAGGAATTTCTTACGGCCGAAACTCTTGCGGCCGTTTTAGATCAAAGGCTTTCCTCTGGCGCGAGCAAGGCACCGGCCGCAAGCCTGCTGGAGCCTCCGGCCGTAAGGGAATAGAATAGCCGAATAGCTTGTGGCCGGTCCTTGCGGCCCCGCAACGGCTGCGGCCGCTAATAGAATGAGGCCCCAGGTGTGTGAAATGGTCCACTGCCTGCATTCTTTGCCCATTTACAATGATGGTTCTGTGTATGAAGCATAGGGAGCTCGCTGGAGCATGGTCTCCGTCTTCTTTATGATGATGGTAAGACTGAAGTTGCTGCATGTAGATGAAAACGTATCTATACTGGCTTGCATTTCAGGCTCTGTACTATGAGATGGAAAGCTTGGAGACCGAGATCAAGCAGTTGGAAAACTTTTAACAGAGTTAAATGATTTAACTTATCTACCCTTCAAGGGGTGTAGGAATTGTACTGTGTATTAGAGTACAATCATCGACATAGACAAAGTTTCATAGCTCAGTTTTCTTCAATTTTCTGGGGGCACACAGTCACTTCAAATTGAAGAGCATTTGTCAGTTCTTTACTTCAGCCCTACTTCTTCAGCTCATTGCTGGAAGGCATAGGTCAGAGTGCAGAAAATATCATGCTGATGGGTGTGGGTGCCTAAACACACAGTTGGTGACTGGTAAAGCCTCAAATTTTTCAGTATCGTCCAGGACACGAACCATCATAACATTAGGACAGCCGAATTTTAACATGATCCTCCACGGCGCCTGGTGGCTTTCACGAGGTCTACAGAAGTTGTGCAGAATTTCTGCTATTGACACTTCTCCTGTAGCTGACAAGCAGAGAAGATCATGTCAACGGTTCCACATCCTTTGCGGAAACCATACTTCATTTCTAGTAGTATACTCTGTATGCTCTGCTCAAGGTGAGTGATCAGATGGTTCAGCAGAACTCGTCTGAGAAGTTTCCCTGCTGTGGAGAGCACCAAAATGCCATGATGATTGCCTCATACTCTTTGAGTTTCCGTAGCATGAGTAAGAAAGGGCTTAGCAGTGCAACTTTAATGAGATCAGTATAAATAATTTTTCAATAAAAAAAGTTGATCTTTTGTGAGAAAACATACACTGAATATTATTATATTAATATTATTATCCCTGCTCTGCAGTAATGTGGTAGCTGCAGTGAAGTTTGTTGCAGATTTTACCACAGTTTAAAAAATATGAATGGAGCACCAAATCAAATATGTGTGAAAACCTTTTTGGTGTAAAATATCTAACAAAACCACATGTGTTTATATCAATACATTAAACAGTTGCCTATATTGATCTTTAATAGTTAAAAAGTCATAAAAGCTGGATCATGCCAGTGGTTGTTTTTGGTTTTCATATTCCTATACTCAAAACTCCTTGAAGGGTAGATAAGATAAATTAATTTCCTTGGCTAACATGTTTCAAATAAATAGTTATGATTTTGCAATGATTCGAGCTCTGTCTCCAAGTTTCCCATCTCATTGACCAGAAATATAGATAAGCTTACGGTTTGTGGAAAGTCGCACGAGACAACAATGGAGATGAACAAGACTGCATGTAATTGCTTAGAAAATTAACAGCCCTATTATATTCCTCCTACGTGTTAAACCGTAGCTCGTAATGTAGAAAGTAAGATTTACTGCTATTAAATGAACCCAGTAAAGTAAGCCGCTGCCGATCTGCCGAAAAAAGCCTACGGGGCAAGGAACGGGGAAATTCACATGCAGAAATCCTTTGTTCTCTCAAGCCCGTAACTTCCACAATAACAATCAAGCTATTAAATTGCAACGATTTCACGTGCGTACAACCCTGTAACATGCAAAAGGCCAATGAGAGATAGAGAGGACTCGCAAGGGGGGTAAAGTCCAATCCGTAGCACTTTAAATTCAAATATCACCACACTACTGTATTTTTATTAAAAGGGAAAGTGATGTTAGGTCTTAGAATTAATAGCACAAAATTCTCAAGCTCGCAAATCGGCCCACAAAAATAGTTTATTTCATGTTTAATTTTTGTGTTATATCAATCCCAGCAATCAATGTGTTAATACATATACTGTAACTCGCATGTGATAGAATATCATATTTACGGATTTATTAATATTGAATCATAACTGGAATGTGGGACCGATGGTAACTTGGAATGGAAGCACTTAAGACTTTGAAATCCAACCTCCATTTTCCTGTGATGCAATGATGACAATCTATGTTTCCATTGGCTCCATCTAAACCCGTAACTACAGGTTTGACTAATTGATCACTCGCCTCCAACGTTTACGGTTTTGCATTTCAAGCTCGTAACTCGCAGCCCGTTCAAATTTATTGATTCAATGATGACAATCTATGTTTCCATTGGCTCCATCTAAACCCGTAACTACTGGTTTGACTAATTGTTCACTCGCCTCCAACGTTTACGGTTTTGCGTTTCAAGCTTGTAACTCGCAGCTCGTTCAAGTTTAATAGCACAGTAAATTGGCCAAATTTTAAGCCCGCAGCCGGTGCGAGCTTCACGTTGCACATTCAGTCTTCTAATTGAATGTGGCTGATATTGAAAAAAGGGGTTATTGTATGGTCTTTAATCTTTAGAAAGGAGCGTTACTCACAATCTAATTTAAAGATTTTCCTATCTTTTCATATCAAGCATGTTAATAAGTGACTATACGATTACAGTTTTTATTTACTGATGCAACCTAGAAACGACATAATTATATATTAAAAGAAAAATGTAATACCAGATAAATGACATAGATATTGACTCCTGCTGGTTCATTATTATGCAGGCATTTATCATTGAAAGGACTGCAGTAATCCAGGGATAGAAATAAAAATGAAAAGAAAGGAAATGTGTTCAGAGTGGAAAAAGATTAAAACATTTGATATAATCTTGGGTTGTGATGGTCTTTGTCTTTTTTTTCTGGCTTTCATTAAGGACAACTGAAAATGAACAAATTTGCATGTGATTATTACACATGTATAGATAGGCATATTGGTCATGAAGAAAACCATTTACTTGTAGTAGTTGATACATTTTTGGTGACTTTTAAAGAAAAGCTTTTCAAAGCCTAAAGTATTCTTGTATCTGATCAGTTCTCCTGAATTAAGTACGCCAATTTCCAATCTTTTTACTGCATCCATGTTCCAAAGCTATCACTCTCCCTTACCCAACCTTATGCATAACCATAACCCTAACAATGAACTATTACCGTAACCCTAAATTCTAGCCCAAATCTAACAACCGCTGTAACACCTAACCTCCAGTATCTTTGCCATGAATACCAAGCATGGTGTGTTGCGGTCCATGAGGTCACGGAGAGTCAGACACGACTGTACGACACACACAATGAATGTAGTGGTATAAACTTTTTACACATTGTACCAAGCTTTCACCTAGTTTGTTAAAAATAGTGTTTAATATTATGAAGCACTGATTTTAATATTATTCAAATGAAAGTGGGAAGAACAGGAGAAGGAGGAAATAAGAGAGTGAGGAAATAGATTGAGGGAAAGAGTGTAAACAATGAAAGAAGCTACAGCTTTGTAATTGGAGCTTGGGATGGCTTATCGCACAAGTACTGTTCTTTCAAAATATGTCTCTGATCTAGAAACACACATTACGGTATATAATGTAATAATTTAGTTGTAGACTAGAATAAAAAAAGATATTAAGAAAATACTTTCTAAGTAAATAGATTTGCAGCGCTGGAAAGAAATATTTAACACGGATGAGGCAGGTTGATTTTCTAGAAGCCAGACCAGATGTTCTCTAATAGTCCGTCTAGAAGTCAGTAGTACACCATTTAGAAGCACAGTCCCCCATCTCCCAGAGTGCATGGCTTTGATTTAATTATTAAATGTTTATTTAAGAGATGTATTTTATATAAGACAAGAGAATTAGATTTACAGAAAATAACCAGTCTCATTAAAAGTAAGTAATATATGAGTTTATCATTGAGATATATTGCAGCAGTTAATGCAAATAAATTCATTTCCATAGTCTCCTGTGTTTTTAACAACATTGAACTGAGAAGACTTAATAAAAAAGTACTTTAACATAATTATATATTTATGCAATCACATATATAGTTGTGAGCATACGAGCCCTTGCTCACGCTTGCGGGTTTGCACAGCGAGCCTGCAGCCCTTGCGAAGCGAGGGTCACAGTTTCTGGCAAGCAACTGCAACAATCGCAAAATTTACGTCTAACGTAAACAAAATACAAGACACGCAAAAATCAGCCGCAACACGCTCACATCAAAACATGAAAAATTCAACAACTACACACAACAAATACATAAAAAGCTTACTTACAGGAAGAGGGAGCATCCAGCACCTCGAAAACTAAAGTTACACCTCAATTTAAGTCAAATTAAAAGAGTTTAGACACTAAAGAATTCTCTAAGCGAGAGAAAAAATGGACCTCTGCAAGTTACACCTCCATTTAACCACAAATTTCGGAGTGTAGAGACCCGAAAATCACCACAGTGAGAGAAAAAATGTCCGCCGAACAAAACGAAAACGATGCTAAAGGTCCCTAAACACGCAAAACACCACCATAAACACGCAAAACAGCACCAAACCGCTACTGATATTCAGAAAAACTTGCACGACATAGAAAATGAACAACGCTACATCAGCCACATTATATACACCAAACACCCTTAGCTCACTTACAATTTCATTGCCGTCATTTTTTGACGGGCAATTCGCTAGTATGTTAATATTCATGTGTCTCACTATTGCTTGTTCCTCTGTCTTGTTCCAAAAATAGGACTTCCAGAGCCATACTGCCTAGTTAAAGTGTCTAATGTACCCCTTCTGGATCGCTACCTTGTTGTGGTGAAGGGGCTTGTGTACTTCAATGGAGCTGTGAGTTATACCATGTAGGGTCACCCAAGATGGGCAGGTCATAGAAGAGAGGTCAGGCCAATCGCGGTCCACTGGAGAAGGAACTTCCAACCAACTCCAGTACCTTTGCCAAGAACACCTTATGGTTTGGCACAACCAGACACAAGATGTGCCTGGCGTGCTATGGTTTATAGGGTCACAGAGATTCGGACACTAAACACACACAGTGTACCATGTGGGCCTTGTGCCACACCACATCTATCCACAGTTATACCACAAGTTAATGTCAGGTGGGGCCATGGGTTGAGGCTTGCCAGGTCTCCCATATTTTGTAAAATAGGACCAATGTATCAGCCAACATGTGGGCTATCCTTTCATGTATAGGAATGCAGTTTATTTTATTAATGTTAATTTGGCAATATGGCTGTTAGTTGCTAAGATAAGGAATTGCAGTAGGCGATTGGCTGTCAGCAGTAGAGCCAGTCATGACAAATGCATTTGTGACCAATCAATTTCCGGATTTTAGAACGCGTAGTAAATGTTCAGTATAGACGGTTGATTGTAACACCCGTTATTACAAAACATATTCTCTGCGGTTGAAATATCAGCTTTAACAGTCAAGAGTGGCCCTCCAAAATGCTGCTGCTATGCATACATGGAGGTCCTTGGAGAAGCAGAGAAAATCAGCAGAAATGACATTAGGCCTAGTGTATAAATGAAAAATGGTTACATGGACTTATTGTATGACACTCATTTGCCAAGTTTTGCACTGATATAAAAAGGATTGCATGACTTTTCTCAATAAATTCATGGTCTGGGGTGGAGAAAACCACTTCTAACACACTTTATTGTCCAATTACAAAATATCCTTTTGAACATACTAAAATATAAACATGATTTCTCCTGCTGCCAGGCACACCTGTCTGTGTTTCTTGTTGTGCACATCCATATGGTTTTCTTGGCAAATATACTGTAGTGGGTTTCCAGTTCCTTCTCCAGTGGACTGAGATTTGTCCGATCTCTCTGCTATGACCTGCCCATCTAAGGTGACCCTACATGGTATAGCTCACAGCTTCACTGCGTTACAGAAGCCCCTTCACAATAACAAGGTAGTGATCCAGAAGGGGATCACACAACATATCCTTGTTACATAGTTACATAGGGCCTCATTCTATTATCGGCCGTAAAACGTCCGCAAGGCTGCGATTCCCCTTACGGCCGGCCGTATATCTTGCAACCGGCCGTAAGCTCAGAAAACTTTAAACGCAAAAATAAATTCAAGCCTGCACTGTACAGCTCTGTAAATGCTAGGGATCATATTGGGGGACATGAGGATTAATAGCAACCCCCTCTCAAGCTTGCACATCAGCCCAAATCCGAGTTTACATTAACTGTTTATTTTCCGGCAGCAGCGTGGGCGGGTCTGAGGTGCTCCAAGCCCTCTGGACTTTTTACATGGATATTTGACATCAATTAAAAAATAATTTATTTACGGATTTGAGTGTAGGGGAATGTTGTGCTATTTTTGCTAACACCTACAATCACTTTATAGTCTCCTCAGAGTGCAGGATGGCTTTATTTCGGCTTTATATTGTGCTTAATTGGTGCTAGCGGGACCTTTTTCCTGCAAGTAAGCTGCGGTTCGTTTTTAGCCTTGCAGACAGGGTTCCCGGAGCAATAGAATAGCAACCGGGATTTTCTTGCGGCCGAAACTCTTGCGGACGTTTTAGATCAAAGGCTTTCCTCCGGCGCAAGCGGCCCCAAGAGATAGCAAGGCGCCGGCCGCAAGCCTGCCGGAATCCCAGGCCGGAGGGGAATAGAATAGCCGAATAGCTTGCGGCCCCGCATCTCCTACGGCCGCTAATAGAATGAGGCCCATAGTAATTAAGGTTGAAAAAAGACTTTCAGTCCATCAAGTTCAACCTGTTAAGATCTCCTCTGATCTGCAATATGCGGATTAGTTATTACTTAATTTGTTGATTAAATAATTATTAATAGTATAGTATTGGAGGTTGAATAAAGAGTCCATCAAGTTCAACCTTTTTAGATCTCTATTGATCTTTTTAATATGTGGACTATTTATTATTAATTGTTAATTGATCCAGAGGAAGGCAAACAGAAAAAAAAAAACATTGAAACTTTGCCAATTGTCTCATAAGGGGAAAAAAAGCAAAATTCCTTCCTGACCCCAAAGACTGGTGATCAAATTTCTCCCTGGATCAATATTCCTTCGCTAGTTATCTAGGATAACCTTGAATGCCCTCTTTATTCAAAAATATATCTAACCCCTTTTTGAAGTTGTCTATCGAATTCGCAGTTACCTCCTCCTTTGGTAGAGAATTCCACAGTTTAACCACCCTAACTTGTTGTTTCTGCCTGTTCTTACCCTCCCTTTTCCCTCTCCCTTGCTTTCCATTCTCCATTCCTTTTCCTTTATCTTTCTTTTTTTCTATTATAATATTAAGCTCTCAAAATCACTCTCCTGACATATAAGCTCTATTCTTACTTGTTATTTATTTATATGCTTTTTGTAAAATGTACCTTAAAGAATAAACGGTTAAAAATATGTATAAACAGTGATAATGTTTAATAGTATCTTATAAGAAGGTATTTGGTCATTATTTAGTTACTCTCTGTGTCTGTTTGTCTATGGAACAATATTTTTGTTTGTCTATACAGTATTAACAAGAAGTAATGTGACATCTCTTTTACCAGGTGCCCTATAAATACAAAAGCCAGTTATTGTCATGTTTCAGTTTCATGAACTGTCAAGGGGCTGTATATTTGTCAGAAGTAATATCTCTAATATATGCAAAAAAAGGCCAAACTTTTTATTGCAGCTTCATGTAAAAAAATTGAGATTTGTGGTACCTGTCAAGCAGCGTAACAGACAGCGAGATATTTATTATACTGCTCTGAAGCTGCTTGTTTTTCTTTTCTCAGACTTCCTCCGATATCAATATGCAAACAAGAATAAAGAATCTGTCCCTACAGGACTCTCAGGTAAGAAATATAATAAATTACCCAGCATTTGTTTTTTCATTTAACATAGAAACTGTTGGTTGTTTATTATATTATTATTGTTTATATTAATGTATTCCAGCAGATTAGTGTTAATATAGAAAACTCAATAAAATTACAAAAACATAGTTAATTTTCAGTTAAATTGTATACAACTCAGGTATACTTTGGAACAGTAGATGAAATGCATAGAATCACCATTTATGCTATAGTTTAAGAAAAGCTTCACATGTTTGTGAACTATGCAACAACCTCGGCAGATAGTCATAAACATGGCTGTATCCAGTGTTTCCGTTGTTTAAGCCTCATTACATATTCAGCAGTTAAGGGAGGTATATAAAAAAAAAAAGATACTATTTACATTAATTCAGCAACAATTTCAAACAAGAAAACACTTTTTGTCACATATATCTTAGCTCTCCACTTGCGTTTCTGGCTTCAGGAGCATTATGTGAAACAGTGCTAAATGGCGCATTTTATCTTCATAGTGAATTCTAAAGCGTTAAGCAGGGATTTTAAGGGCTAAGCACGATTTGACGCTCAAAAAATGCATGGTTTAGTGCTAAGCGGGGAATTAAAGGGAAAAATATATATATTTAGTGAATCAGCGCTCAAAGTGGTAACGCTAAGTGGGTATATCTGTACCTTTCAACCCACATAGCAGAACTGTTGACGTAAATTAACCTTTAAGTAAACAAATATTCCAATTAAGTCAGTGAAGAAAACAATACATTAAGTCTAACTATGTCTATTAGTTGACACAATCTTAAGTTATTTTACAAAGCAACAATGTGTGGACAGACAGCTACTAATGTAAACAAAGGATTTATTACATTTTTCATTATATTTTAATGTTTTAATTAGTCGACTTAATTAAATGTACCCTTTTCAATATAATTTCCATATACAATTTAGACTACACTTACTTCTCAAGAGCCCCCAGAGTAAAATATTCTCGCCTTCTAGAGAATCACAGTTTACAATCTAAGATATAACTGTATTGTAGAGGCATGAAGTGAGGTTACTGCTTGATGGATTGATGTTATGAGTGAGAGAGGGAGAGTTGATAACTAAAGTAGGATAACAATTTATGAAATTGTGCATTATGGAGATAAGTAAGTATGTTTCATGCTTCTCTGAATAGGCGGGTTTTCAGAAATAATTTGAATATCGGAAGAATAGGGAAGAGTCTAATAGAACAAGGTAGGGAATACAAACAGTGGGGTGGCATTTAGAACAAGTTTCTTATAATCGAGTACATTTTTGTACCCAATTACATGCAAGCCTTTCACCATATAAACAGTAGATACATAGTACATTTGTGTTCACATTAGCAAAGTTAGGGTTGGATTATACACAAGCTAGGAATACCACCCAAATAGAGCCGTTTCAAGGTTACTGCCTCTTATCAGCGTGGGTCTGGTTTCTTAGCTTGTGTAGTGGATATTTTGAGTAGGTTGTTCACCACAACAATCATTCAATATATGGAGGGCAAAAAAACGATCGAAGCCCTCCACCGTACAGTATATAAATAATACATCTGTGTTCACATTTAAATGTCTAAAACAAGTTAAAGAAACTGCTTCCAGTCCGGAATTCCGGAGATACAGTTATTACACTGCATGTTGGGAAGCTGAGCTGGGACATGCAAATGTGCCCACAAATGCCTCGCTCTTCAATCCATAGCCATTATCAAACATGGCTTCCTTTAAGCTTATGCCTGCTGTATTACACAGGTTTAATGAAAAGCCAAGGTTGGATTAAACACAAGCTGAGTATCCTATCCATGTACAGCTGTTTCAAGCTTACTGGCTATCATCAGCATGGAGCGGGATCTCAGCTTGTGTTGTGGACCATATGAGTAGGTAGTTCACCACAACAATCATTTATAATATGGTGGGCAAAAGAGCGATAACAGCCCTCCACCGTACAGTAGTACAGTAAATAAAAAGTACATCTGTGTTCACATCTGAATGTCTTAAACAAGTTAAAAAAGGGTTTTCTTTCATGCCCCAAATTCTGAGAAATACAGTTATTACACTGCATTCTGGGAACCTTGAAACGGCTGTACGTGTTTGGGATTCCTAGCTTGCGTACAATACAACCCTAGCTTTGCTCAAAGCTGATTGATACAGCAGGCATATGCTTAAGGGAAGCCATGTTTGATGTGGTTAAGGATTGCAAGAGTGAAACCTTTGTGGGCACATTTGCATGTCCCTGCCTATGTGCCCAGAATGCATTGTAATAACTGTATTTCTTATAATTCTGGGCATGAAATAAGTGTTTTTAACTTGTTTGAGACATTCAAATGTGAACACAAATGTGCCATTTATTTACTGTACGGTGGGGGAGGGTTTCTGTCGCTCTTTTGCTCACCATATATTGAATGATTGTTGTGGTGAACAACTATATAAACAAAAACATAAATACTACTTACTGCCATTAATTCCATTTGGTTTTATGTGGCATTGCATTATTAGATGGAAAAATAATATCAGTTTATGTTTCATGAAAATGGTTTGTTTTGTTTAGGCACAATGTAATGAAAGCCATCAGGATGGTGGATTTCCATCGGCTGTTAACCTTGTCCTGAGATTAAGGTAAGAGAAACTGTCTTAGCTGTGCTTCCTGTTTATCACTATACCGACTTTGCTGAGCGGAAGCCAGATTTAATAAACTCTAATATAATGTGTTGTTCTTACTGTAATGTGAACTTGTCAGTTTTTCCCCTGGTGCTCCTACCAGTCCCTCTTCTAACCCCATTAAATATCAAAATAAACAAAGATAACAAGCAACTTCCTGGATGCACAATGATGCAGAAATGGCTGGCATATGGTCCAATGAAGACAAAAAAACAACAACACAGAGTCTAATAAACTAAGTGCGGAAAGTAGTTTTGTTCTGTTGGGTTCACATATTGTTACTGGGTATGTTATGATACATATGCACATATTTAGAGTAAATTGTTTTCCCCAAACTGATTTAAAGAGCCACTGACATTTTTCAAGTTCAATGTCTTCTGAGTAGTGTAGTCAGTGTAAACCTAAAAAAGTTAATATTTATGTGAAAACATAAACAAGAAGTAGCTAGTTTTCTCTAATGTTTAGGCTGATGTTCCTCCTTTAGTTTGTCTTGCATGTTTCTATACACACTGCAGGGGTCAATAAATGAATGTAGTTGGTCAGATCACCTTTCTAAAAATATAATTATCTGCCCTACTCTAATAAATTAAGAGGCCCCTACTCTGCTTTGTAAAATATATTTATGCTGAGGGAATGCTTCATTATTCTGTCTTCCTGACTTTTCCTGAATTCAGGGGTGGAACCACCACCCCTGTACGCAGTGCAATGCATTAGGGCTCTTACCTGGATGGGCCTGAAAACTGTAAACTTTTATTTATTATTTTTAAAATATATAAAATCCCCAACTTGGCCCTAGTTGCCCCTCCACCTGGCTCCTCCTAGCCCTCTCCAACCTGGCCCCCTCTCACACTCTATCAGCTCTCACACTACTGCCTCAATTACCGGCGTCTTCTGGCCGAGGCAGGGAATCCCGAATGACTTCACACATGTGATGTAATTCAGGATTCCCTTCCCCCAAGAGAAGATGGGCCAGCAGGGAGGCAGCATTGTGGGAGCTGGTGAGACTGATGGGATCCAGGAGGTGGGGAATTAGGATGTGCTCGACTGGGGGGAATCCAGGAGGAGCCTGGGGATCAGGAGAGGAAAGGCTGGGGCCCAGAAGAGGCTGGGGTTGGGGTCGCTAACACAAAAATAAAGGTAGTACCCAAAAATGTTTTTTTCACTGGGGCCCTATGATTACTCCACCGCTGCCTGAATTCCTCTTTGTAGAGCTGTCTTGCACTAATCCACCCCATAAGGAGCATGTGTTTCATGGACCAATAGTGCAACATTAATCACCCACATTTCGATTGTTTACATTGTAGACCTCTGGTGGCAGCTAGAATTTAGGCATACGCACCAAGGCAATGCTTATTTGGGTAGATTGAAGGGACAACATATATTTTTTTTTGTCACCGAACACAAGTTATCATAGACATTTATTGTGCAAATTTATTTTCTGGTAAATATCTATGTATTAATAGAAATTAATCATGCCTGATCATATAGTCTGATATTTTCTTATCTGTAAAATACCCAAACCTTTATATGGGGACTAGCGACTTGCCCGTCAAAAAATGACGGCAATGAGATGTGTATGTTTGTAAATTTGTTTAGTTAGAAATATACATATTTGACACTTGTAAGGTTTTAGTTATGTGGAAATAAGTACAATTGTGATATTAAACATGTTTATTTTTGTAACATTTCCTTTTGTTCAAGAGTAACTGTTAAAGCATTTTGTAGTAAAAGTATTAACATTTGAATGTAAGAACAGTTGAACTTTAAATTAATCAGTATTGTAAACTTGAGGTAATGTTTTTTTAATATGCAAGTTCTATCTGAACAATTGTTAACTTAAATATACATTGAATCCAGAGGAAGGCAAACAGTAAAAACCCTCTTTGAAACGTAGCTAATTGTATCAAAGCGGGTAAAAAATGTATTCCTTCCTGACCCCATTAACTGGCGATCGGATTACTCCCTGGATTAATGTTTAACATAAAAGACAACATTTACATTGTGCCTCAAAACGTGCTTGTGCTCTTAACATGAACTTTGTAATATGTCTAAGTAAGGAACTTGAAAGTATATTTTTTGAAACCTGAACTTTCTTATCTAAGTAAGGAACTTGAAAATATTTTTTACTGGGCATCAGGAGAGGAATGGCTGGGGGCCCAGAAGAGGCTGGGGTTGGGGTTGCTAACACAAAAAAAAAGGTGGTACCCAAAAATGTTTTTTTCACTGGGGCCCTATGATTACTCCACCGCTGCCTGAATTCCTCTTTGTAGAGCTGTCTTGCACTAATCCATCCCATAAGGAGCATGTGTTTCATGGACCAATAGTGCAACATGAATCCCACATTTCGATTGTTTACATTGTAGACCTCTGGTGGCAGCTAGTTCCCCCATATACAGAACCTGTGCCTCAGTTTTGGTGCTGCCTTACAATGGCCGGAGAATAACTAGGAGATGTATTCAAAGGTCCTCTGCTTTCTGCAAACATGGTACATGGGTACATTTGACAGGAAAGGAGATAAAGTCTAACATTACTGTAAAGTAGAGTTAGACTGTCACTGTGGTTCCAGAGTGTTCCTAGTAGAATTAAAGAAAACTTCTGCTTTTGTTTTGAGTGGGCATCATAATTTACCACCATCTTTGGCAATTATGTGCATTTGGTCTCTGCTGATGGAGGCTTTATAAATCTGTTTATGTCATAGCCCAAGAAATAAGAAATTATTTCTGTTAATAAAAGTATGTAATACATGAGACCTCATGTCCCTATAGTCTCAGAGCATGGAGATCTTGTTTTCCCAACTATGCATTGGCTCAAGCATATCAGAATATTGGAGCCTTGGGGATTTCAATATGACGGTGTGCTTTCTTATTTTAGTGAAGTGATGTCCTCACTCTCCACTCTCCTGAAGTCTGGCCGCAACCTTCCATTTTCACTAGAGTTTGACCTTTTTAATAAGTCTCACATATGACCGTTTCCAATGTTACATTGAATTGTGATTTTCAACATTATTTCCAATAGTTGGTACCCGTTCTCTGCATGTTGATCTAAGCTAAAGTACCTAAATGGTTACTATTTGACAAGGAAGGGGGGCAGGCTCCTTTTTGTCTTTTTATTCTAATGTAGTAGCAAGCAAGCAATATTGCGTAAGCTGTTGCAAACTATTTAAATATCCATTCTTCTCTCTAATAGCTCAGTGATAGCCCTGTGACATTAAATTAGGTGATTACTTTTTGATTTCTACTGAGAATTAGCAGAACATTTACAATATGTTTGAGATTTCTTACAAAAGAAATTTGCAGGGAGCTAAATCTACTGTCATATTTGAAAAGAGGTGGCTGGCGTGTGCTATTTTTGGCTTTCAACTAATAGGACGACACATATTTTTTTAACCTTACTGAATATCTTAGTGTGACTGGGATTAATCCTCTCCAATGACTTATTGTCAAGATTAATTGCTGTCATATATGAAAGTGGCTGTAGGCTTACTGAATTCTTCATTATGTTTTTTTTGCCTCTTTGTGGGAACACAGTAAGAGATTTTTAATGAGTTTCTTTCACACTCCAGCAGCCTGTCTCTGGCAGAAATAAAGTACAGTTCCTTTATAAGATATATGTTTAGAACATTTTTCACTAGTAGATTTGATCAGCTTCTGTGGAAATATGATATACGCCTTTAAAAGAACATTGTGACTGTCTAATATGAGCTGAGTTTTAGAGCAATGTCCTAATCAGTTCAACCACAAAGGCAGACTGCAGGAAAATTACCGCAACTTTATAGACTTCCGAGGACATTTAATCTTATTGCAGGCTAAAGATTACTGAGCATATTCTCTATTCACTTCTGATTTCTCAATGATCTTGAGAAGGACAGGCAGGGTTAGGTTTCTGTTTAATATGCTTTAAAACAGTCCCGTGTCCTTCATTATAGCATCTCAACTTGGAAAACAACACTCCACAACTAATTAAAAAGTGGTTCCTTTTCCACTGTTTCCTATTTGTACAAACTCTACTGCAAAATAAGATCAAAATGAAGTAATATTATTCCTAAAAATGCTACTACCAATTCCGGAAAGAAGTGAGCACCAGATATAAAATGATTTTTTCTTTTGATACGTTTTTAGTGTTGCAGATTTCTGCTTTAGAGAGAAGATTGGAGATAAGTGGAACAGCTCCCAGGCAAAGTAAATGAATTTAGGCCCACGCACCAACGCAATGCTTATTTGGGTAGATAGAATGGACAACATATATTTTGTTTTGTCACCGAAAACACGTTATCATAGACATTTTTTCATAGACAAATTTATTTTCTGGTAAATATCTATGTATTAATAGAAATTAATCATGTCTGATCATATAGTCTGATATTTTCTTATCTGTAAAATACCCAAACCTTTATATGGATATTGATTTTTGTCTCTGTGTGTTATCCACTATAGATCAATTTATTGATTTAAAGATAACTATTGTACTGGAGGATAATTTGTGGTATTCTGGGTACATTTTATAGATCAGTTTTGTTGAGAAAAATATTTTTGACTTATCCAAATGTATACATTTATGTATAAGAAACTCTTATTGTTATATTTGTAAACCCTTATTAACTTCTCATAGTCCCCCTCTTCCACATAAATGTCATGTTTGAGCACTGGTTATGAATAATACAGCAAGATTATTCTACATCAAATGTTTAGATAAAAAGTTTTGGTATAAATGTATCAATGCATAAAACGTGTGAGCAGCGGTTCTTGGTGAAGTATATGCGTACATAATATCCATGTTGAAAAAAACTGTGACATACAATAGTTGTGTTAGGTAGAGTTGTCATATTATGGTTTTAAGCAGAACCACTTGATCCTATAACCCTTGTAAGTATGTACGTTTGATTATAAGCTCAAAAACAGGGCACTCTTTTCTTTATAAGTTGATAAGTTTGTTTTTTGCCATGTACTAAACCCCTGTACAGCGCTATGGAATATGTTGGCGCAATATAAATAAAGATAATAATAATAATAATAATAATAAGCAATCAAAACGAGTCAGAGCTGCAACTTCAAGGTTTGAAGGTGATGTGGGTGATGGAGTATGAATCTGTGAATGCTTGTGTGTTGTGGGTAACATGGCGACTAAATAAAACTATTTTCACCATCACTAGCATTAGTAGTGTTAATGTTAAATTTTAATAAACAGTAAGCTTCACATGCTTCGGCTGCATCTCATATATACTTAGGATATAAATAAATTAAAATGTATATGTTATTTGTGGTATGTTTTTGTTTTCTGCAATGCTTTTATTTTGCTGTGTTGGTTGCTGTGTTTGACTCATTTAATACACGGAATGTAGCAAATATAATGTAATAAACATATTTAAACTATTAAACAACTCTATAAATGATATTGCATGAATATACATTTTACCTTATTTTTTATCCATTTGTAAATTTGTGGATGAATAATATAGGCTTAACGTGTTTTCTTTTTTTTCTTTTTTTTTCTTTTGATCCTTTTTTATGTTTACTATAAAAATGTAGGCTTTTCTTTTTCTCAAACTACCATGATCGTGAATTATGAATAGTATAATGATTGTAAATATGAAGTCATTACATGATGTCTGCATTTAAAAAGTCCTATCATTGAAGTTCCTATGAGATGGGATTGTTCAGTCAGTTCGGCTCAGACATGGCGCACTGTTATTTTCTCTCAATAAAATGAGGTTATTTTATGCATTCTGTGTTATTATTCAGACTTCGGCTTCCAGTTCTAAAACTGAAAATCTATTAAACAAATTAGGGAGTGAATGACAGGGAAGGTGTTGTTCTTGGTTGAGAATTGGAAGACCTTTAGCTTTATTGAAATTTTAATGTATGCTGCTAGGTGGATTTCACCTTCAGCAATCCTATTTGCTCAATCAGAACTAAAGTTTTAATACATGTTCGTCCTTACATACTCTTTGTCCCACAATAGTATTAGGATGCAGGGACAAAGGGATAGTATTATCTATAAAAAATGACATGATTTTGAAAAAGAACAATGCATTCCAGTTTTCCACTTACAAATGAATAACTGAAAAAATCTTTATTGCTCTGAAACCAGGAAAAGAGATCTTGGTTTTCCAGTGGCCTTCAAAAATCACATAATTAGTTGAATGGCGTGCGATTAGACTGCCACATTATCTCTGAATAAATACACCTATTTCTGGAAGGCCCATGAGTTTATTAGAAAATGTAAGCACATTACATCATGAAGACTGTCAAAGCAAGTCAGGGATAAAGTTCTGAAGAAGCACCAGTCAAAAAGTGGTTATAAAAAATTGAACAGCTCCTGAGCACTGTTAAATCCATTATTAAAAGTGGAAAGAATATGGCTCAACTGTGACTTTGTTGTATAGATGAGTAATGAGAAGTGAAAGTGATTACTGCAAAAAAACATATTAAATCCAATCTGCAGTGCGTCAAAAGGCACATAGGAATGCTGCAACCTGGGAAAAAGCTTCACTTGTTTGTTGAGGCCAACTCTTAATATTTTGACCTACATAAATGCTACATATGGATCAAATCCAAATCTGCTTTTCATCCAGAGAACACCATTCCATGGTGAAGCATGGTGGTAGTAGCACCATGTTCTGGGAGTGGTTTTCATCTGTAGTCACTGATAAATTAGACAGGAACAAGTGCGCTCGAAAAAGGGGTTAAAACATTGAATCTAGTACGCCATCGATTCTAATGTGCACTCCAAGTTTAGGACCAGATTTTTCAGGAAAAAGGTGCGCATTAGATTTGCGTAAATACGGTACATTAGATATAAAATGCTAGTAAAATGTATAGCCAGTTATGCAGTTTCAAGGAATGGAGTCTAAAGATTTGAATCCTAATATATGTGGCTGGTTTCACACATTGGTCCAACTTTTCAAAGATAGAGGTCTGTTCTTCGAATAAAAAAAGTGGTAGATACAACATAAAAAATGACCTAAGAAAAATATTAAAAATGTATATATTTATCACATACTATTTTTTTATCAGATTCGATTGGAAACCGTGTATTTTCAAATTGGCACCAATTTTTCAATACAGATGTGCTTGTATTTTGTGTAGCCCACCCTTTATTGTATCACTGATATTCTTCTAGTGTATTTTTTTCTTCTAATATTCACAGTTGAGGACTTCTGAAAGATCTGCAGATGGTTAAATCTCATAATTTGAGGAAATGTCTAGTGATTAAGAAAATTAAATAACCAAATGAGGGAAGCCTGTAGTCACTTTACAGATGCATTCATTTAATTATATTGCTTGAGTATATAAAGCAATTAGAGTAGCAAAGGTGTCTGCATGCCAGGGCACTGTGTACATAATATTATTCAGAAAGTTGAACCATAACCACATTTTAATGAACATTAAATAACTGATCAGTGTGTAAGTCACTTCTTACTCAATTATACCTTTTTCTATTATAAAATGCCACAGAAAAGATTAACAAGTAAGAATTTAGTTTAAAGAATTCCTTACAAGCTGTTAATAGCTATTTGAATAAAATAATAAACAATTAAAGATGGAATAAAGAGTGAATATGACTATTTTCAGAGATATTTTGTTTTCACAAACAGGTCAACTAGGCATATCAGTTTGCTTTTTTGTGTGGCTGATATATTGTGGTGTTACAAACATAAGTTTCTATTCCCCCAGTTGTCATTTAATTATAGGATTTTCTATCGGCATTTAGTAACATGTGTTTAAAATATATTAGTGGTTAATAATATGGGACTGGAACAGGTCATTGTTTACTTTGTGGTCTGGGGGAGGGAACTGTCAAAATATTAATGTAGTTAGGCTGTCAAGCACCAGCCCAAAAATGGCTTTCTTGGGGCAGTAGTAAAGCTCCAACAACTTCTGCCAGTTGGAGCTAAATGGGTACTCCTGGTTGGCTGTGTTTTCTGTGGGGTTATTGGAACGTTTTATTGTTGTTTCACTGTACAGCAAATGTTTGTGTGTGATTCAGTAAAGACACACAGTTGGGGAGCTGTCCTCCTTGATCTCTAACGATCATTTACCAAGTCTGATAGTACTGCTGCTACACATCTGTTCTCTCCTGTATCTGCTGACAGAAGTGCTCCAGTGCTAGTTTGGTGGCTTCTGTTCCACCATAGATTGTGAGGTGATTGCTGTCTTGTGAGCAGTTGTGTATTTCTGCTTAGCACAAAGAAGCCCAAGGCAAGGGCAACATATTTTCAGAGGGTAGCAGGCTGCACAAGTTGCTATAAATTAGTGTGTGGATATGGTGAGACATGCTTAAATGACGGTACATATCTGACTGTAAGTATATGTGAGACTATATAAATATATTGGTATGTCTCTATCTATATCTCTATCTATCTATGGTACATTGTATACATTTTACAAACACACACACACAATGATATATATATATATATGTTAAGGAGTAGAAAAACAACAATAAAAAACAAAAAGGGAATAAAATATGAACAGGAATGTGGCAGGGTCACAACAAGTTTTGGTAACATGATAAAAGTTGACAAAGCTGCATAGAGAAACGCGTTGTACATTAGGGAAGCTCCCAGGACATAGGAAATGCAAGTGTTTACTCCATTCCTAATTGCAATGATCTGATGGCTATACTTATATTTATCAGGATGACTGGAACACCTCATTTTTTTTTTTGGTGGGGGGGGGCAAATTTATTGCTAGTTGAGAGATTTGAAACTACACATTTAATCCCACATATAAAAACAGCCAAGAACAACTCAGACAGGCAATTAGATGACTTTTCAAGCTGATTTATATCACTCCACTTACTGGACCAACTTAAGGCTTGGAGGAAATTGATCCTGATGACCTGCCCTTGTTTGATGACCTAAGAACTACCTAATTCCAAAAAGGTAACTTACTTACAATGTTATTTATTTGCTGAAGGTGAATTTAATTGTATATATCCTTTATATACCTTGTGACTGGCCAAATCTTTTTTTCACTGGTACATTTTTTATATGAATTTATTAAAAGTTATGTTTTAATACACCCCCCAGATCCCTATTCAAGGTATTGCTCTATATCTTTTTATTGAATATGAATAGAATCCCAAGTCCATATTAAGTCCAGTATCCTTAGTATTGAATAATGCTATCATCTTAATTTCAAATGTTTTTTTATTTCCTGGATGTTTTTTAATTTCCCTCTGAGTATTTTGATCTTCAGGTTTTGGATGGAGTGATTATTTTCAGTAAAACTGTGTGTATATGTATATGTGTAATATATATATATATATATATATATATATATATATATATATATATATATATATATATATATATATATATATATATATATACTTTTATATAATATATGGACATGAATGAGGTGTAGTTACTAGGGTGGCTTGGGATGCACAAATGTGATTGTGTGTAATATAGTGTGAGTCTTAAATAAGCCTTCTTCTTAGTATAAAACTTTGGCATAATCTTACCCCTTGTTTTGGTCCTGAATCTTGAATTTAGGCCATAATCTCATGTAATTGTGTTTGCATGAGAGTTCAGAAAACATCATTAATTGGTGGCAGTAATCTTTATCGCCTCTTCTAGATCGCTACGTTGTTGTGGTGAAAGGGTTTGTGTACTTCAATGAAGCTGTGAGCTAAATCACGGAGGGTCACCCAAGATGGGCAGCTTATAGCATAGAAATCACACAAATCACGGTCCACTGGAGACAGAACTGGCAAGCCACTACAGTATCTTTACCAAAACCTTATAGATATGCACAACCAGGCACAAGATGTGTCTTCTGTGGTGCAGTCCATAGGATCACAGATAGTTGGACATGACTGAAAGACAGCAATCTATAATATTTAAATTTAGCATTTAAAAGTCTACATTTGAACTTTAGTGGCATGGGAAATTATCTGCCTGGGACCACTGCAGGAAAATCAAGAATATAATATGCCTAGGAGATTGTCATTTTTGTTTATCTTCCATCTAATAGGGTGTAGAAAAAATCATCCCCAAAACACTAAAATTCAAATGTAAGTTTTAAAGTCTACTTTAAATGTTATATTCTTTAAATGCTGATATTATTTTTATTTTTGTACACATACAAGACATATTCATACAACAATCATTTCTGCATAATCATAGAAATTATACACTTTATAACTTTTTATTTATTTAGCTCAGGGTTCATAAAATTGTTTTAATTTGTCATCTCCAGATACTTATCCCATAGGTTCCAGTTAAAGCAATTATTTAAATGCTGATATTATTGATATTGGCTGCTGAGGAATCTAAGGAAACCTCATTGTCTGACAACTACAGCAATCACTTAAGATAACAGAATAGGAAACTATTATTAAAACAAATGGAAAACACAGTAAACTCCACTCATACTCAATTTAAAAATAGATATATTTGTTAGCCAATGTTAGAGTTGTGTACATGTCGCCCGTTAATTAATATATGAAAGAAGAACACCAAAACGTTATTGCATATGCTAACGTAAGCTGTAAAATATGAAAAAAACAACGCCCCAAGTTCATCGTTATAGATGTTGGCATCCATTTGTTCCTTTCTATTTATATATGCAGCAAATGCTTTGCATAAGATTGCAGAGTGTGAGGTAAATTTGACTTTGTTGACCTCATTCTGATTCCTGCAAATCAGTTCAGGTCCTGCATTAATTCCCTGGGTTTATCATATCAGCTTTGTGCAGAAGAGGCCAAATGAAATGTAAATAGACCAAAAGTGAGAGACACCTTAGAATAGAAAACAGCAGTCTTAGGTTAGAATATTCTCTGCTACTCCTGTCTCTAGTATAATATAAATGCCTGCCAGCATGAGCCCTCCTTGTAGGATGTGCTCCTGACATAAGCATCCCCTATCTCTCCTGTGTTAGGCCCTGAAGCTCATGGACCCCTGGCAGCCCACAAACTCTACTGTAGTTTCAGTGTTGGGCATGCATGCAAACATAGCCAGCTTCCCATGCAGATTGGGAGCTTGATTAAAGGGACTCCTCAATAGAAAGTTGATTTCATTTAATGAACATTAGAAACTAGCTATACATTGTACAAGCCATTTTTATCTATAGTAAATAATTTCTGAACTATTTTTAGAATTAATTTTGCGGCTCCTGTATACTAATGTGCGTTACAGTAGGCTAATGTGCGTCTCAGTATGCTAAATTGTATTTCAGATTACTTTATAATAGTGGGAGGCAGGTTTAAGTGAAAGACAGCATTGGGGTGTCATTATTCTGGCCACTCCAGAGATCAACTAGGCCATAACCCTAATTAGCACATCAAGGCTACTGTTGAATATGGATGAACTGCTCATTTGTATATAAATGCAGCAAATACATGTTTTAGGATTCATTCACTATATAAGAAAATGGATACAAAAACATAGACCTTTTTCATGCTCTTTAAGAATAATCTAAAATAACAACTTGATATTGAGTTGACATAGTCCCTTTAATTCAACTCTAGCTCTAGTCCATAGTACTTAAATTGACAGAAGGAAAATGCTTATTCTTTCTGTCAGTATACTATTGACATGCCACTTAAATAACTATTGAATTTTAGCACAAAATGTATGTTTGTAACAAGCAACATCAGCAGCTGTGTAAGGCATGAACATAAAACCATTTTTGTAGAACAATTTGAATCTTGAAGTATCTGCGTATAGAAAGTTTTCATCTTGTTTGACTTAGTGAGTAAGTTGCATATGTGACCCTTAATACCCATATATAATGATTTAGCACAAGGGGTTAAACCTGTAATTGGGATTTAAACATCCTGCTAATCACCCTACAAGCCCTGGGAACCCCTGTGATTCCCTCCTCCCATGTGGTGGTAAAGGGAACCCTTGGGGATTCCCTCCTCCCACGCCAGTATTGAAGGGAAGCACTGTGGATTTCCTTCTCCCACACAGTGTCTGAAGGGAACCTCCTGGGATTCTGTCCTCCCACATACTGGTGAAGGGAACCACTGGGGATTTCCTCTTGCACTCCCAATTAACCCCTAATGTGCAACCAATGTAAAAAAAACAACAAAAAAACCACTAAAATAATATTTAAAAAAAGTCCTACTGTATAAAAAATGCTAATTAGGAAAAAAAGCACACTAATTGCACAAAAATAAAACAATACAGAAAATAAAAATAATTATTATAATAAGAGGCAGAAAAATAAAATAATTTCAGCACAATAACAAAATTAAATAGAATAAACTAAAAAATTAACCCTGTAAAAAAACATTAATTATATTTATTTACCCTAATTTTCCTTAAGTGATGATCACAGATGGCCTGATTCTCACTCTTCTGCTCTGGACCAGTTGGGGTATCCATGTTAATTGTAGCCATCACGTCCACTTCTTGCTTGCTGAAGCCAATGTCTCCTTCTTCTGTGCCTGGAAATTGCTCTTCAAAAATAAATCATCTTTCTTGGGTAGTTAGGGGTTTATTAGAAATACCATGGGAATAAATAATAATACCATGGGGGCCCCTTAAGGATACCCATGGTACTTAGGGATTTTAAGGCCTTTGTGGCAGTGGGGCTAAATTTTAGGGGTCATTGAGTTCCTGCAAGGACCGCCATGGTTAGGTAGGGTATAGATGCCACTGAAGTCATTATAGGACCCCTGTGGCATAGGGGTTAAATATGTGTGCCATGGGGTCCATTATGGACCCCAATGGTAGGAGTTAATAGGTGCCAAAGAAGTCCTTTAAGGACCACTGTCGCACCAGGTTAATGTATGGGTGTCAAAGTGGGTCTCAATAGGTAATAGTTAATAGTGGGATTTGGGTATGAGGGGAGGAGGGAAACCTCCTGGATTCCCTTCACTGGGTGGGAGGTGGGAATCCCCAGTGTTCCCTCCAGTTTGGAAGGGGGAAATTCATGGGGATCCCCCATTTACAGTACTGTTTTAAGCCCCTAAATGTTACCAGTGCTAAAGATGTAAAATCAATATTTAACTACAACAAATCAACAACCCCTCAATTGCCTTCAAACCCGCACATGGCAAATGTATAAAAAAAATATACTGGTACTAGATAGGACTCGCAAGTGGGTTAAACACTTGTGTGTAACACTGTAAAAGCAAATAAACACATAATACTGTACCGAAAAATACTGGGAAAGTTTAGGTGTGGTGACATGCTTGGCCAGTCCATCACCTTTACCTTCAGCTTCTTTAGCAAGGCCGTGGTCGTCTTGGAGGTGTGTTTGGGGTCGTTATCATGTTGGAATACTGCTCTGTGGCCCAGTCTCCGAAGGGAGGTGATCATGCTCTGCTTCAGTATGTCACAGGACATGTTGGCATTCATGGTTCCCTCAATGAACTGTAGCTCCCCAGTGCCGACAGCACTCATGCAGGCCCAGACCATGACACTCCCACCACCAAAAGTATACATCCATACTGAGGAAGGTAGTTGAAATAATCCCTTAACGACAGATGTGAACAGCACATAGCCAAACAAAGTGAAAATAAAACCTATCTTATGAAATATAATAACAGGGAAATGTAGATTAATATTAATGATCTATATAAGATAGGGTGATGGTTGCTGATGGTGAAGTCCAGTGGTGTGATACCTTGTAGCTTGGTCCAGGTGATTGCAGTCAGGGGTAGAAGCAGTCAGATAGTCAAATAAGAAACAATATCGTTCCAGTGGAAGACATATCTTTATTTTAAGGATAGCAGCTATATGATCTAGAAATTCCTTCCAAAATATTTGAATATATGGGCATTCCCACCAAATCTGATACTGTGAACCTATCTGCCCACAATCTTGCCAGCAAAATTATTTTTTCATTTTTAGCTATATGGTTAACAATTTTAAACAAACCGCGCTAAAGGATACATTTTTAATGAATTTCTCTGTCAGAGTCATTGATTTAAACCAAATGTCTTCTGTCCAGCATCCTTTTAAATGATGTTCCAAACTCTTAATAATACATGTTTTAAACATATCCATTTCACTTCTTAAAATATCGAAACAGCCTGAGATTAAGTATCTTTTGTCTTTCTTTGTAATAAGTTTTTTCAAATGCGGTTTCAAATATTTTGAATTTCTCAAAGCTGATAAAAATCTTTTATAGTCTAACCAGAGGTTCTTCTGTATTTTATATTTTTTAGTTAAATCTGTAAATGTAGCAAGAAAATCTTTCAAAGTTTGGATACCGTAATTACCCCAGTCTTTCAAAAATGGTAATTTTAGTTCACCCTCAAGTAATTGCAGAGGTACAAGGGGCTTGAGAATGGTAATGTCTTTGATCTTAAGTTGTGTTTAAACCATAATTTTAAACCTTTTTCGATTAACACAGAGCCTTCACATAATAGTTCTTTCTTTAAGTAATCTCTAAACAGCAATGATTTAAGTAAACCTTTTTGAACCAAGTTATTTTCTAGTTGAAATCATTGAGAGGAATTTGGTTGATCAAACCATTTGAGTAAATGCAATACAATTGTCGCATCATAAGTCTTTAATACCGGTTATGCTAAACCCCCTCTACAAAATTTTCTGGCAATAATGGATTTTTTTAGTCCTCATACGTTTCCCTTGTTTAATAAATTTGTCTATGACAGATTGGAATTGCTCTATTATAAAATTTGGTAATAGAATAGGAATGCATCTAACAAGATAATTAAATCTCAGTAGCAGAGACATTTTTGAAGCTGCCTGTCTACCCGTCAAAGACCGATTACCTCATTTCCAAGGGGTTACTATATTGGAGAATTTTACTAATATTTTTTTTATAGTTAACAGTAATTATTTGATGGAAGTTATTATAAAACACAATTCCCACATGTGAGAAGGTTTCTGCTTGCAAATTATACATATATATATAGTTTCCAAGAATTGTTTTTCAGTCTTAGTTAAATGGAAGCTTAAAGCCTACGATTTGGAAATATTTAATTTATAATTAGAAACTCTGCTATAACTGTCAATTATTTCATGAAGAAGAGTTTACTGGGTTGGTTACAAAAATCACCATGTCGTCCGCGTAAAGCATTACTTTATGATTTATATCTCCCATTTTAATGCCCTCTATTTCTGAAGCATTCCTAAAAGATTTAGTGTTCTATTATAAAGGCCAAAATAAGTAAGGATAAGGGACAACCCTGTCTGGTTCCATTTGTAATGTTTACATTATCTGACTTAAAGCCAGTGCCTATGACCGAGGAAGATGGGATTGAATAAAGGCCTTCACCAAAACCATATTTCAAAAAGGTTTGTTCCATAAAATCCCATCCGACTCGGTAAAATGCTTTCTCTGCGTCCATCGAAAGGAAGACTGAAAGGATTCCTCTCGTTTTGATGTATGAAATCAGATTTATCATTCTACGTGTATTGTCGAATCCCTGTCTACCCCCCAAAAAAACAGTTTCATCCCCAGATATCAAATTAGTGATGACCTTATTTAATCTATCGGCAATAATTTTTGCGTATATTTTAAAACCTACATTTAATAATGAAATAGACTGAAAGTTTTTACATTCTGGCTTTTCTTGTTTCTTTTCTTTGTTTATGTATTATAATAATCAAAGCTTCTGACATTTCAGAAGGCGCTTTCCCCTCCCTTTTAGTTTTGAATTGAGGGACCAAAGATGACGCACATATCCTATAATATTTATTTATAAAACTATCAGGACCCGGGCCATTACCTAATTTCAGTTTGGAAATAGCCTTTGTTATTTATTTCTCAGTTATCTTCTCATTAAGAGATAGCTGTTCTGAATCAGAAATGCGGTAACTTTATCCAGAAAATTTTGAATTTCTTTTAAGGAGGGTTTATAAAAATTTGGTTCATCCTTTAGGTTATAGAGCTTAAAGTTATTGTCTCCAAAAGCTCTGGCAATCTCATCTGGTCTAGTAAGACATAAACCTTTGTTATAAATCTTATCTATTCTATTTCTAATGGGACTAGCTTTTAGTTTGTTCGCCAGCTTTCTACTAGCTCTATTACCATAATGGTAATTTTTTTGCGGGAGAACCCATATTGAATTATCCTTTTTTTGTTGGATAATAGTTCTTATTTGAAGTTGTTTTTTTATTTGATCTGACCCCTTTTTACTAGGGTTAGTCTTATTCTCTTTTTTCTAATTTAAATAATAGAACGAATAGCTCCCTAAAGGGAATAACTCTTTATTTTTTCCTTTGATTCTGCCAATTAATCAAGATCCCCCTACTGTACGCCTTGTGCGTGTTCCATAAAAGAGTTTTCAATTTAACTGAATTAGCATTTATTCTAAAAAATACTTACATTTCTTCTTTTAGTTGAGTTATTTTCTTTTCTTCTTCAAGAAAGGAACAAATGGTTTGACTTTAGCACTAATTTAACCATTGCCTGGTCTGCCCACACAATCGAGCCTATTTCTACCTCCAAGGACCTTTTAAGAATGCCAATATCCACTAAAAAATAGTCAAGCCTTGAGTAAGTTTGAAATCTATGAACAAAATGAGTATAATCTTTTTTATTAGTATGAAGAACGGTCCATAGATCATAAAGCTCAACATTTGTTAAAATGTTAAATTGATTGGCTGTTCTTTAACCAAAATATCAGGGGTAGGCCATTTGATCGATTGATTACCTGTTCATATCAGGATTAAGCAGCATATTGAAATCCCCACATACTATTATAGAACCTTAAAAGACCTTCTTAAATTTCCTCATTAAAGTTTTAAAAAACATAATCTGACTTGTTGCTAATTTGTGGGGAACATAAACATTGTTAATAGAGAATTTTTGATGGTTAATCATGCCAATCCAAATAACATATCTACCCTCCTGGTCCAATTCCATGAGGTCCTCTGTATAATTCAAGTTATTATTAAGAAGAATTGCTGTTTCTCTCGCCTTTTTCTTATATGTTGAATTATAAATTGTTGTAAAATTCTTATCTACAATTTTAGGTATAGGTTTATTCATTTTTATTGATCTCTACATTTCTTGATTGCGAGTCCGATTGCAAATTGAGCTTCTAAACACTAATAGGTTGTAGTTTAAACTCCATGTTTTACTGACGTGATGATGACGGTCGCATTTACTATTGTATTCTGTCTAAATTGTAACTTACGGGCTTGCTTAATTGATAATAATCATGCCCTAAAATGCTATACACGGGTTCATGGTTTGCGTGTGGCTCCTGTGAGCCTGTACTTGCGGACTTAAGTCAATTAAATACATCCGTAACTGTAGCAAATTTCTAACCTGCAGACATACGGGATGTATGAAGATAATTACGGGCTTGGAATTAAATAGGAGCCAATGAGTATCATTGTGTTGATATAATATTGTGCCTGACAGTTTAGCCAGATGCACTGCTGTTTCCACAATTGACCTTATAGTAGGTAAAGACCAGCAGCAGTTGATTCTCATCTTTGAACGGGAGTTTAATATTCAGCTTTTTTATATAATTGAATGTGAACTTTATAAGTGATCAGTGCCTAATTAAAACCTCTAGTTTCAATTTTTATGAATCTGCAGTGGTGTTCTTACTCACTAGTTTATTTCTTTCATGAGATCCCAGTAACACTGGTAACATTAACCATTAGCACATAATACGGTATAAACAAAAAAGTTACATTTTTCAGAACTAATATAAATCGTTCCAAAGACTATTATTTACAAAAGCAGTTGTCTACCGTAATATGCCTCCCAGTACAGGGAATCATTTCACTTCATTTGAATAACAAAAAACTGCCCATAGTTTCCAATTTATTCTACAATATGTTGATTTGTGTTTGTTTTTAATCTATACATAAAATTCTCATTTAGAACTGTGTATATCTGAGAATAAATCTGTGTGAACGCCACAGTAAATGTAATTGTTTTCATTATGTGGTTCTGTTTTGCTGTAATAATGCTCAATGTCGAGATATATTTAATGCTTCCTGCCTATGAGATATCCAGCAGTCCACCACAGGGATATAGAAGCATTTATTGTCTCCATATGGCCACGTCTTCTGTCTAGCCTTTATTTGAGGAAAAAAAAAAAAAAAACATAAATACCAGAAATATTATTATATTATATTTATTATTATAATTATATTATAATTAAATTTTTATTATTATTATATAAAATATTTTGCAAATTTGGCTCAATCCGTCCAGAAGCTTTTATATTTTAATGTAGAAATATTTCCTATATTGGCTATAGACTGAAAACAATACAATATTACAGTAGTATCTCTGTTAACTGGAACTCAAGAAACCAGACCAAAAAAATAATACTGTGCTTTAAATAAAAATTATAATTTAGGGCTCAACAAATCCAGGAGCCACATTTTAATGTCACAAAATGCTTAAAGGCACCTAGATTTCATCCACTGTACATCTCTGCAATTCAGTGTTACCTGTAAGCAGACAGGCATGAGTGACTGAGCCAGGGCAGTGTTGGGGTTGCATAACCCGGCGTCAGCACCGCACCCTCCAGCCGAACGTACCTGCGTATAAGTGAGTAGTGAAAGCTGCTGCTGCTGCTAGAACAGGCCTCTTTGGCATCAACTCAAACTCACCATGTTTGGAGGTGGAGAAATGCTGCCTATAACCCCAAGAACACCATCCCACTGTCCCACATGGAAACATTATGCTTTGGGGTGGGGGTTCTGCTAAGGGGACAGGACAACTGCACCGCATGAAAGGGACGATGGACAGGGCCCAGACCTCAAAACAATAGAAAATCTGGGGTCAGACTTAAAGATTGCTGCTCACAAGCACAAACTATCCAACTTGAAGGAGCTGGAGAAGTTTTGCAAAGAGGAATGGGCAAAAATCCCAGTGGTAAGATGTGGCAAGCTCATAGAGACTTATCCAAAGCGACTTGAGCCTGAGATTGCTGCAAAAGGTGGCTCTACAAAGTATTGTTATGCACATTGACGTTTTCTGTTATTTTGTCTTATTTGTTGTTTTGAAGATGCTTTTTTTTTTTTTTTTTTATTGTGAAGCAAAGTTGTGGTCATGTTCTGTAAATTAACAATCCATGTTAATTCCAGGTTGTAAGGCAAGAAAACACGAAAAATGCCAAGGGGGGTGAATACTTTTGCAAGGCACTGTATACGAGTTCACAGTTCCCAATTTGTACAGTTCCCACTATATCTTACACAATATATACTGGACCAGGGGTGCATGTAAACTGTATATTCAATGGTACAAATGTAATAATACATACATTGTATACTAACAATTGACAAGTTTACCTACGAGGCTTACAGTGATCAGTAAAGCCAGTAGAAGAGAAGAGCAGTTGAATCTTATCAAATAACGGTTTGATTGATTTCCATGTGATATTGATACCTCATATTGTCTGAGGTCTGTACAGGTCATATCAAAATCCAGTGACTTTGATAGACCTAAAGAGTACCTATTGATCTGCACTAGGGGCTTGTGCCCCTTCTCTCCCCTACTTAATTTTGTTATTGTACATTACAATGATAGCTTGTAAATTATCAGTAATGTTCAGTGTGTTTTCAATTATGCTAATTAATTTTTGCAGTATTGATTGTTTGCTCTGTTTGGCATATACCACTTTAGCTGTTTTGTAAAAAAAGTTTGCAGACCTCTGCTCTATTGGATGGTGGTTATTCATGGCCCAGACTCAAACTGGTTTTAGTTCACTTATGGCAATATTCTGTAACATAAGTTACCACATTTTTTTTTAGACCATCACTAGTTCACATAAAGGCTCATAATAAAACAAATAAAAATAAAAAAATAATGTGAATGTATAAATGTCTTTCAGATAAAATTAAATATTCAAATATTAAAATATATTTGTTAGTGCTCCACAATTGTAACACAGCAGAAAGAAAAATAGATTTAGTTGCCTACCAAGACTCTCAGCAATTTCACAGAGGTGCTAGTAATAATGATTTAAGAGCAATCGCTTGTAACATGCCCGTCATATGTTATGTTCAATTGTCTGTGTTGTCTCTCTCTCTTGTGCTGTCTCTGTGTGCCCTCTGTTTCTCTTTGTGTGCCCTCTGTTTCTCTTTGTGCGCCCTTTTACTCTCTCTATGCACCGTCTCGGTGCGCCTCACTCTCTGTGCACTCTCTCCCTCCATCCACTCTCTCTCTCCCTCCCTCTCTCCCCCTCTCTTTCTCTCACTCCCCCTCACTCCCCCTCTTTCTCCCATTATCTCTCCTTCTCCAATTATCTCTCCTTCCCTCTTTGCCTTTCTCCCTCTCTCTTCCCTCTCCTTCCCTCTCCCTTCCTCTCTACCCTCCCTCTATCTCCTCTCCTTCTCTCTCTCCCACATCCTCTCTTTCTTCCTCCCTTTCTCTCTGCCCCCTTTCTCTCTGCCCCCTTTCTCTCTGCCCCCTTTCTCTCTGCCCCCTCTCTCTGCCCCCTCTCTCTGCCCCCTCTCTCTCTCTCTCTTCCTCCCCTCTCTCTTCCTCCCCTCTCTCTTCCTCCTCTCTCTCTCCCTCCTCTCTATGCCCTTTCTCTCTCTGCCCCTCTCTCTCTCTGCCCCTCTCTCTCTCTGCCCCTCTCTCTCTCTGCCCCTCTCTCTCTCTTCCTCCTCTCTCTCTTCCTCCTCTCTCTCTTCCTCCTCTCTCTCTCCCTCCCCTCTCTCTCCCTCCTCTCTCTCTCTCCCTCCTCTCTCTCTCTCCCTCCTCTCTCTCTCTCCCTCCTCTCTCTCTCTCCCTCCTCTCTCTCTCTCCCTCCTCTCTCTCTCTCCCTCCTCTCTCTCTCCCTCCTCTCTCGCTCCCTCCTCTCTCGCTCCCTCCTCTCTCTCTCGCTCCCTCCTCTCTCTCTCTCCCTCCTCTCTCTCTCCCTCCTCTCTCTCTCCCTCCTCTCTCTCTCCCTCCTCTCTCTCTCCCTCACTTCTTTCTCTCTCCCTCTCCCTCCGCCACACTGGACATGCACACAAGCATGCACAGTTGTGTGATTCTCCCAAGTGAATCCAAAAAACAATACAAAATGTATCCAGTTATCAAACAAAGATTATGGACTTCAGCCTGTTCCATCCTCCCCCTCTGATAACTACAAATGTACACCTCCATTATACAGCTCTCAGGAAGTGATGTAACAAATACAATTCCTGCAAACTTCAACAATTCAGATTTTTCTCAAAAATAAATATCCATGGCTTACACAGCTGCCAAAGTTGTTATTTTATTAAATATATCACAAACAAGTGCTTTTTTTCCCGCTTAAACTACAGTGCTCCTTTAAATGGTTTGTTATCTGTTTTTTTCCTGCGTGTGTGAGCTGGATGCTCATCTATAATTGTGCACAGTCTGAAAGTGATAGAAAAATACAAGGAATCATCATGCTCTGATCCCCTGCCTTGCTCTGGGATCAAATACTGGCCTCATCTGAGCTCTTCTGCCAGCTCTGCAAAATACTCATTTTTTATTTTGAAAAAATGTTGTTATGGTCCTGTGGTGCTTCTCTGTTGTAGATTCAGTGCACAGAATGAACAGTTCTTTAGTAATATAAAGTTATATATTTTTTTAGTACAGCTGGATTGAACCCTGAAAAATATGGCTTTTATATTATATTTAATATTTGTGTTTGCATCGTTCAGTCGTGATCAACTCTTTTTGACCTCATTGACCACAACACACCATGCTGATCCACTTGGTTTTCATGGCAGAGATACTGGAATGGCTTGCCAGTTCCTTTTCGAGTAGGCCAAAGCATACAGCTCCTGGTATTCCTAGGTGGTCTCCAATCCAAGGAATGACCAGGCCCAACCCTGCATGTCTTCAGGGTAGTGTGACCTCTTGGTTCCCTGAATTGAACACAGATCACAGCATTGAAAGCACTGAATCCTAACCACTGAACCACCAGGGAACTCCTATTTAATATTTACATATTGAATAAAGGGATAATACGGGGGGGCACATTTATAATGATTTAAAACTATAGCTAATAACAAGAACTTTAACTGAATTTTGGCTTTATTAAAAGTCTAAAGTCATATGAAACTGGAAAAAACAGAGAGTGTGGAGACCGAATGCTGACAAGACTTATTATTCCCGGGGTCTTACCACTCTGAGTTGTTAGTCCCATATGACCAGACTGAAACCGCACAGCCAGGTTAGCAGGTATTATTTGCACTTATTGACATTAATGACCCATAAGAAAGACATAACAGAATATACTTTGCTTCAGTTAAAATTTCACTAAGAAAAGGTATTTTGTAATAACATTTTTTTTATTTTGATTAAATTATACCATATTTGCAACCTCCACTGTGTTGCTTTATGTTATTCAGTATTATGCCGGAAAAAAAAAAACGTCAAATGGTTTTATTCCAAAACCAGCCATATTTTTTATGCTTAAATGAATCTTTAAATTTTATAAAAAAATGATAACATGTTAATAAAGAATGATTAAACTACCAGGCCCCTTTTCTATTTAGTAAATATACATGTAAAGTAGTACTTAAAACCATTACTTGCAAGGTCATGCATTGTTTACTTAAAGGTACCACTGTAATCAAGTATTTACAATATGCGCTATTGAAGAATTATACTTGATAATGGACAATATGTTTTATAAAAACAGACGTTCACCAACTATCAACTCTTAGATATAATTGTACTATCGTTTGTGTTTATCTACTGCTACATGTTGCAGGGAACATAAAATGCATATAAATATTAGTATTATTATTATTGTTGTTTATTTGTAACACACCAACATAATTTGTAACGCTATACAGTACATAAGTTAATTTCCAGGCAAAGACAAATTCAATATTAACATGTTACAAATAATGGATGGCCCTGTCTTTGAGATTGGAATCCGGTGTCCATAGTGCTATCCCCAAGGATTGAAAACTTGCAGACTTCTATGGGATATATATTCATCTGCTACTGTTATAAGTGGAAATCCTCAATACTAGAGCATTCAATAGAGTCAACTGAAATCTCATTGCTTGACAATAGTTACATAGTTTCATAGTAATTAAGGTTGAAAAAAGACTTTCAGTCCATCAAGTTCAACCTTTTAAGATCTCCTCTGATCTGCAATATGCAGATTAAATATTAATTACTTAGTTGTTAATGTATTATAAATCAATTATTTAAAAAAAAAAAAAAAATATTAATCCAGAGGAAGGCAAGCAGAAAAAAAAAACAACTAAGACTTAGCCAGTCGTCTCAAAGGGAGAAAAAAAAATTCCTTTCTGACCCCAGATACTGGCGATAGGATTTCTCCCTGGATCATTACTGTCTCTCTAATTATCCATGATAACCCTGAATTCCCTTTATAATTAGAAATAAATCCAGTTCCCTTTTAAAGTTATCTATCGAATCCACTGTCACCACCTCCTCTGATAGAGAATTCCACAGATTAACCACCCTTACTGTGAAGAACCCTTTTCTTTCTTTAAGAATCTTTTTACTTCTAACCTCAAGGGATGTCCTCGTGCCAGTTGAAAACCTCTTGGCACAAAAAGCTCCCTTGACAAATCTTCATACTGACCCTAGATGTATTTAAATAAGGTAATCATATCTCCTTTTAGATGCCTTTTTTCTAGAGAAAATAATTTTAATTTGGTTAGTCTTTCTTCATAACTTAGCCCCTCCATTTCGGTTATTAGTTTTGTTGCCCTCCTCTGTACCGTTTCCAGCTCTAAAATGTCCTTTTTATGAAGTGGTGCCCAAAATTGTACTCCATATTCCAAATGAGGGCGTACTAGACATTTGTATAGTGGCAGAATTATATTTGCTTCCCTTGCTTCTATACCCTTCTTAATACATGCTAATATTTTATTTGCCTTTGCAGCTGCTGCTTGGCTTTGAGCACTTTTACCTAGGTGGTTGTCCACTAGTACTCCCAAATCCCTTTCAATATCTGATACCCATAGATTTACTCCATTAAGATTATATTGCATGGCTATTTTTCCTTCCCAGGTGCATAACTTTACATTTATTCGTATTAAATCTCATCTGCCATTTAGATGCCCATTCCTCAATTTTATGTAAATCCCTTTGGAGGTAAAGCACATCACTATCTGATTTAATTACCTTGCACAACTTTGTGTCATCAGTGTAAATGGATACACCACACTCCAATCCCACCTCTAAGTAATTAATAAATATGTTAAAAAGGAGAGGACCTAATACTGAACCCTGAGGAACCCCACTTACGACATTAGTCCAATCGGAGTATGTTACATTTACAACAACCCTTTGCTTCCTGTCTTTTAGCCAGCTCTCAATCCCTGAGCAGATATTTACTGCAATTCCTGTATCTCTTAGTTTGCACAATAGTCTCCCATGTGGCACTGTATCAAAAGCCTTTGCAAAATCCAAAAAGACTACATCCACTGATTTGCCTTGATCCAGATTCCTACTGACCTCCTCATACAAACTAATTAGATTTGTTTGACATGACCTATCCCTCATAAATCCATGTTGACTCCTACTTATAATCCTGTTCAAATAGATATATTCTTGTATATTATCCCTTATTAACCCTTCTAAAAGCTTTCCCACTACAGAAGTGAAGCTCACTGGTCTATAATTCCCCGGATTTGCTCTTGCTCCCTTTTTAAATATAGGTATCACCTCTGCTTTTCTCCAGTCATTTGGTAGAGACCCTGTTTTGAGTTAATCTTGAAAAATTAAATATAATGGTTTGGCTATTACAGAACCCAGTTCCCTCAGTACCCTTGGATGTATTTCATCAGGACCCGGGGCTTTATTAACATTTATTTTTTCCAACCTCTTTTGGATTTCTACCTGTGTTAACCAATTATTTGGCAAAGGTAGTGTAGCCCCATTATGTTGCCGTGTCCCAACCACTGGTACCTCCCTTGTGTATACAGAGGAAAATAACCTAATTAGCTCATCTGCCTTCTCCTGGTCATTAATTATCAGACGGCCTGTGTCACATTGTAATGTTCCTATAGCTTCCTTCTTCGCCTTCTTCCCATTAATATATTTAAAAATATTTTAGAGTTAGTCTTACTCTCTTTTGCAATACATTTTTCATTTGCTATTTTAGCCTGTCTAATCGCGCTTTTGCAAGCCTTGCTGATTTCCTTGTATTCCCGTAAAGCAGTCTCTGTCCCCTCTTGTTTGTATAATTTAAATGCCTTCTTTTTACTCCTTATCTTGATCTTTAAATCATTATTAAGCCACATTGGATGGGATTTACTCCTTTTACTTTTATCCCCACATGGTATATGCCGATGTGTATGTATATTTATACTTCTGTGTGTTGAAAAAAATAGATCAAACAATACAATGATTGTCCACAGCAAAAAATTATTTCACACAACAGTCCATAAATTCATACTTTTGTTGTTTTTTTATTCCAACACATTTTACCCATTAAAAAGTCTACTTTTTCAAAACAACATATTTAGTATTATAACCCTTCAAACTTCCTTCTAATAACTCACACTGATTAAACTGTTATAAATTACAAAATAATATCAGAATGTTTATTTTTAAAGAAATCGATATAAATAAAACCCAAATCTTTATTTTAACTTTTTTTTTGTGTGTAAAAACATTTGCCAAAAGCATTAGTGAAATATATGACTCCTGCACAGGCCTTAATAGCTTCACGCCAACAGGGTTCTGTTTGCCTTGCAATCTTTTCCAAAAACGATAAAATCTACACAGGCAAAAAGTAATCAGTAGTAAAATTCACTTTCAGTACATTATTTAGTATTCAGCTCATATAGCGCAATGTCACGCAGCTACTGTGCTCCTAGGGATTCTGCCTTAATATTTCCTTTCTCATTTAAACCGTCTTATAAACATTCTTCCTGCTCTTATGGTCATTAAATCTTGCTGTTAATTCTCACTTCAATAAAGCATTCATTTTTTTGTTGGAAGATAAAGAAACACTCAGTTGACGATTTAAAACGTTGCTACGACCATTTTGTATTTTGCAAGTTAATAAATAAGCTGTGAGATGTCATGTGTACATAACTCTCCGCCAAGCAAGCATTTAACAACTCACTAACATAACTTTGTTTATCAGTCAGAAGTTTGCTATTAGCAAATATAAAATACGGCAAATGTTAGTGCACCCACTGGTGTGTCTCAGAGCATGAAATAATGATTTGCCCAGCAGTCTTCTTGCTAGCATCTTATAATTTAAATGCAGGCTGCACCCACAAGAAAGATAAGCACGTTAGTTTAGCATACACCAATGGTATAGACCACTGCAGTCTAATGGTGGAAAATAAATCACAGTTTTCATAGAATTGTACTTATTTTAATTGTGTGTTGTCTCATAGACTAAGTTGGAGGAATGATATGGGCCATATTAAATTCCAAGTCCACAACTCGATTGCTGAATGTCTGCGTTGCGGGCTCCTGTTCGTGTTTGATTGCGATGCTATTCAATTGCTGAAGCCCGCAAGTTATTGTCCCAAAACCGTAAACCATGCACTTGTTCGTAGCCGTTCAGGGCGGGAACATGATCAATTGAGCAAGCCTGTTACCTGCCATTTAGAATCAGCCAATAGAAAATGAGAATGTTATTATTAGGGCATTAAAACATGGAGGTTACATGTCAATCAATTAGGTTCGGGGGTCCGATATGCGATCGGACTCGCAAACCTGCAAAATAAAGAATTATGAAAATGAATGTCAGTACTGTTCTAGTCCATATGGTGGCCTGATGTATTAACTCATTGATACCTATGATCGATTTAACCCCGAAATGAAACATAAAATACATTTAATATCCTGCAGATTTGTGGGCTTGAGACTGTTGTGCAATTAATTCTAATGTCTATCATCTCTTTCCCCATTATTTACAGTGCACAATTAATTTTTTTCTTTGCATTTACAGTGCTACTAATAGGTGTTTAACCCCCTAGCACTCGTAGGATTTTCTCCTTCATTTGCCATTAACGGGTGTGAAAACATTTGCGGACTTGGGGAAATTGAGCAATTGAATAGTGATTTGCGATTTTAGCGATTGTAACTGTTGCGAAAGTGAAAGATCAAAGGCTTCTGGAGGCTGTAAGTTACGGTTTTAACCATCGTAATGCCGTAACTTGTAACCTGTTTGGAGCCCCCAAAAAGACGCCAATTGAATAGCAAATTAACTTGCGACCTCACTTACAGGCTACCGGATCACCTAAAACCTCAAATGAACATGGCCCTATGTCTGTATGAAGCTTGGAATTGTATCTGATACATGGTTCCTCCTACATCAGTGGTTCCTTTTCCTGGAAGTCACCCAGTTATATACCTCCTCGCATGCATCAAATGATCTCCCTCAGGATTGTATGTAGAGGAAAATAGACATATTATCAGGTACATGAGAATATGATCGGGAACTATAAGACAGAGAGACTGGAAGGTCTTGGAATATAAATTCATACAATAATTTGGCATGATTTCACTTAAATCATGATAGGTAATTCATGTTACACTACCCAACCTATTTTAAAGGCGGCAGTGACAAATGTGACTTGGGGTCCCACAGTCCAAACAGTTATGGCTAGTGGGACATGACTGAAGGACCAAACAGCAGAATTGTTAAAAGTAATTCAAAAATTAGAATGGCGTAATTGGTTGAGTTAGATGGGAAATCTGGTAACGGTTTGTCTTATGGGGAGCAGTGACAAGCATACCCCATGAGGGAGTATAGATGCAGATCTCTCCAGTTTAGTGACTGTGAATTAAAATTACCAAGTCAGTTCGTTGGAGCTTTTGTAAAATTGTCAGTATTCAACAAAAAAAAAAATAACTCTATTCCATGCCCCTTTAATTCAGCACATTTACAAGAGCATGCTTTAAACATCGCTATTGTTGAATTTGCATGAAAAAAAAATAAGTAAAATTTCAACGTCACTGAAATTAACATTGGCACACAAATAGCACTTTATCAAAAAAATCTCTTTCAGATGCAACAAAGAAGACAATGCTTTCAGTGTCCTTTTAAGATAACATTGATAGATGTTGGCCGCTATTCAGACTAAGGGACCTATTAAATTTGAATCTGGCAGAGTTACAGGGTGATTGGACAATGAGACAAGCCCGCAACCTACGTGGCCGACATCCAAATCCGTCAACTATGTTTCCGCACGTGGCATTTGCGGCTGTGAACATGATCAATTGGTCAAACCCGTTGTTACGGGTTAGATGGAGCCAATAGTAAAAGAGATCATCGTCATCATGTCACTAAAACATGGAGTTTACATTTCAATCACCTATGGTTTTGAAGTCCGAGTAGCGATCGGACCCGCATTCCAGAAATAATGCAATATGAAATAAATAATAAATATAACAGTCTAGTCAATGCAAGTTGTATTATATGTATTAATACATTGATTGCCGGGATCGATATCACACCAAAATTAAACATAAAATACATAATTTTTTATTGTCGATTTGCGGGCTTGAGAATAATGTGCTATCAATATTAATACCTTACTTCAATTTAAAATAGAGTATTGTGTTTATTCTATCTTTTACAGTACTACGGACAGGGCTTTAACCCCCTTGCGGGTCCTTTCTAGTACTCTAGGATTTTTGGCTCCATTTGCAGTTTAGGGATTTGAACGCCATTGCGTCCTTGGGAATTCGTAGCAATTTAATAGTGATTTGCGATTGTAACATTTACGGGGCTTGACGGATTAAAGGCTTAGTTGGGACGGAGTTAAGATTTAGACGCCCATAGGGTTTTTCCGCCTGTAACCCGCAGGTCATTTGTGGGTAGCTGAAAAAGGCCAATTTAATAGCTGTAACTCTTTTGGGCTCCTTTACGGGCTATAATTTCTAAACTCAGAGCAATATAATGGGGCTCTTGATCTTGAGTGACCTATTTATAACTTCATTTTGGAAGAGTCCACCTCTTGTCATGACATCAGCATTTCCATAACCCTCTATGTACTAATATGTTTATGCAATAGCAATCATATATGCGTTAACAGCAGTTTCCATTTCTGCACAGTCTTGCAAGATCATAAATATTGTATCAAATTACATTTACTGTATGTACACAGCAGTATACACTGAAGATAATTCACATATACAGCAGATAATACATAGTAACTGCCAAATCTGTGTATACAGCAGCTACTAATTATGTACTGTCCTTCAAATATAGTATCTTAGAGTAAATGCACATATGCAGCAGTTAATTCATAATAATTACCATATATGAATATACAACAGGCACCATCAACATACTGTCCTGCAAGATCGCAAATATCATATCTTTACAAGATACAATTTCTAAAATCCGAGCAATTTAATGGGGCTCAAAGTCTCAGTTTTTCCTTTTTCCGTTTTATTTTAATTGATTTAATAAATCCACCATGATAATTATTTTTGTAATCAAGAGGTTGTGCTGATGAATAATATTGTATACCCACATACCAATGATCTTTTGGTTTGATAGACATATTTGTACATACCGTATTTTTCGCCATATAAGACGTACGTGACCATAAGACGCACCTAGTTTTTAGAGGAGGAAAACAAGAAAACATATTCTGAATCAAACACAAATACACTTCACACACATATACACACCTACATCACACACAAATATATATATATATATATATATATATATATATATATATATATATATACACATACATACACCACACACACACACATTTGGAGCATTTTGGAGCCTCCAGGAGCTGTTGACCCTCCCTGACCCTCCTGATCCCCCCTGCCCCTCTTGATCCTCCCCTTTCCTCTCTTGATTCTCCCCTCTGCCCATCCATGATCATCCCTTTATCCCATCTTGATCTCACCCCATCTCGCAGCGCTTCCTACCAGCACTCCTCCTATACTGCAGCCTTCCCTTGCGTTGCGTGTGTGACATCACTAAGATGCACCGGCAGACGAGATGCAGTTCAGAGGCATGCTGCTGGTGCCGTAGGAAGCGCCAATGGGGAGGCGATCAGGAGTGGGGATCTAAAGGGGGCCAAGGGAAGAATCAGAGGGGTCGAAGGAGAGAATCAGGAGGGGGAGAGGATCAAGAGGGGCAGAGAGAGGTTCAGTAGGGGTCTCCACAATCTCAGTATGCTTTGCCCCTGCACTTTGGTCCAGGGCACACACATTCGCTCCATAAGACGCACAGACATTTCCCCTTACTTTTGAGGGGGGGGGGAAAGTGCGTCTTATGTGGCGAAAAATACAGTATTTGATATTTTATAATTAATTAGCTTTTTTGATCATGAGAACGGTAAGGAATCAGCCCAGAACTACACGGGAGGACCTTGGTAACGATCTCAAGGCAGATGGGATCATAGCCACCAAGAAAACACTACTCCATGAAGGGCTGAAATCCTGTAGCGCCTGCAAGGTCCCCCTGCTGAAGAAAGCGCATGTACAGGCCCCAATGAACATCTAAATGATTCAGAGTAGAACTGGGTGAAAGTGTAATAGTCAATGAGACCAAAATCAAGTTGTATTTTGTCTTCTTTTCTTTTTTTTTCTGTTGTTATTATAACAAAGTAAAGCTTCAGGGAATGCTAATATGCCTTTTGACTTTAGGTATAAAAATAATGGTTTTACAATCTTCTTTTTCCCCTTTTCGTTTCTCTCCTGCTCCTTCTTAACTTTTCTTCAATTCTCTCCATCCTCAACCCAGCCCCTACCAAAAGCTAACAACTATTTTCAAAGCAAATGTTTTATGAAATAAGGCTTGATTGTTCTCTAACTATATGTATTTGATATTATATATTTGCTGGATACTCTATGTGAATGTTTGTAATAAAAATTCGAAACAAAGAGAAGTTTCGTAGCTGTGGTTATCATATCTTATGATGAATCCGTTAAATTAAAGGACCATCGTAGCTCAAAAATGATACACTTTTTTGTGAAGTACAATTGTGCTCCAAAGTTTGCATATCCTGGCAAAAATGTTGAAATTTTGGGATTTATTTTGAAAATTTGACTGACCATGCAAACATTTTAATTTTACTGAAGGATAGCGATCATATGAAGCCATTTATTATCACATAATTGTTTGGCTCCTTTTTAAATTATAATGAAAACGGGCCATATTGTTTTTTGCTGAAAGTAATGGCTTTTCTTCTGGCCACTCTGCCATAAAGCCCAACTCTATGGAGCGTACAGCTTATTGTCGTCCTATGTACAGATACTCCAGTCTCTGCTGTGGAACTCTGCAGCTCCTCCAGAGTTACCTTAGGTCTCTGTGCTGCCTCTCTGATTAATGCCCTCCTTGCCCAGTCCGTGAGTTTTGGTGGGCGGCCGTCTCTTGGCAGGTTTGCTGTTGTGCCATGTTCTTTCCATTTGGTTATGATAGATTTGATGGTGCTCCTGGGGATCATCAAATATTTGGATATTTATTAATAACCTAACCCTGACTTATATTTCTCAATCAGCATTGTCCCTTACTTGTTTGGAGAGTTCCTTGGTCTTCATGGCAGTGTTTGGTTAGTGGTGCCTCTTGCTTAGGTGTTGCAGCCTCTGGGGCCTTTCAAAAAAGGTGTGTATATGTAGTGACAGATCATGTGACACTTAGATTGCACACAGGGGGACATCATTTCACTAATTATGTGACTTCTGAAGGTAATTGGTTGTACCAGAGCTTTTTATGGGCTTCATAACAAAGGGGGTGAATATATACGCATGTGCCAATTTTCTGTTTTCTATTTCTAAAAAATAGTTTTATATGTATATTTTTCTCATTTCACTTCACCAACTTAGACTATTGTGTTCTGATCCATCACATAAAATTCTTATTACCAAAACATTGAACTTGAGGCTGTAATGCAACAAAATAGGTAAAATGTCAAGGGCACTGTATGCCTATAAATCAAGATCAAACACCTCTGATTTGGTTATTGCTGCATCATAGGAAATAATGATGAAAACGGTTTTATATTATTTAAAAATAATTATGTAAAGATGATGGACATTATTCTGCAGGACTCTGGAGTGATCCATGCAACATTGGTTGGGGTTGTGTGTGAGTGTGGTGTTTTACATTTTCAGAGAGTTGTGGCTGCATTGAATGATGCAAGGTGTCTGCTTCTGGACAGGCCAGTGAGGGGATAGCGGTACAATATAAATTTAATATTAAGTTATCAAACAACATTTTCAACGTATGATTGAACCCTTCTCCCCCACCCCTCTCTCTACTGGTAAGCACATACTTAACTCTCAGGATGTGATATAATAACCACAAAATATATTTCTGTACTCATAGTTCAGATTTCCCTCCCAAAATGGTATAAGTCCGTGGCTTACACCTCTGCTGATATTGTTAGCTTGGTACATGCTTGACAAACAAGTGTATTTTTTCTTGAACTGCAATGTAAGGCATACAAATCTTAATTGTAGATGGAGCTTGTCCTTTCATTGTCCCTTTAACTATCTGTATATATTTACATGCACATGGCTCAATATATCCACACTGTAATAAACTTACAAATGTAAGATACAGTTATTATTTTTATATTTATTTAGATTTATTTGTGTGTAGTGCTAAAGCCCACCTTCTTAAAAAAAATAACATTTTATAATTGTTAATTAATAAGCAAGCTGTGTGGTAATTCCAGTAAAACCTCCTTATTGAACATTTTTAGCATTACCAGCGTAATGCTTTACATATGGCCCCTGCATAAAGTATAGAAATAATTAAATTTATGTTATCAATTCTGTTAGAATTATTAAAACTGACAGATCATGCTTGGAAAATGCTTTGTGATTTCATGTTCTAATTGGTCAAAGCTATGATTATCCTGTTAACTTGATTGTCTCTGTTATTCATGTTAGTCTTTGTTTCTACATAATCAGATAGAAAAACATTATAAATAAGATTCAGCAATCTTAATAAATGTATATACCGTATTGGTCCGAATATAAGCCGCACCCGCATATAAGCCGCACCCGTAAAGTTCGAAGGGAAAAAATAGAAAAAAGATAGTACTCAAATATAAGCCGCACCCATAAAATTGGAGCGAAAAAGACTCTCAAAGTGATCAGCCATTGCAAGAAACAGGCTTTCTAATTAGCACTGTAGCTTTTTTGCAGGTTACAGGCTTTACAGGATGTTAGAATTACTAAAACAGTAAATCGCTATTTAATACCACAGTCTAAAGCACGAAAATCGGCACCCTCAACTCGCAATCGCGCAAATCGGCAGTAATTTTGCATTCGGGAATAGAAGCCGCACACGTAACAAGCAAAGTTCGCAAATCGGCAATTAATTTTTTACGGTCGCGAATATAAACCGCACCCGTAACTCGCAAGCTCAAAAATCGGAAAAAAGGTGCGGCTTATGTTCGGACCAATACGGTAGCTACCCAAAGGCCATAAAATATGAATAATACTATGCAAAAATTATTCAACATTTTGTCATAAACAAAAACTATTAGGCAGAAAGGATGACTTGCTGATATTAAATATATTTCCCAAAAGAATATCAGACAAATTGAATAGTTTAGTAACCAACATAAATAAGTTTGATGGTTTTGATTTATTCTCTTTGTTTTCCAAGATTATCACTGACTTGGAATTCTGGGGGCTAAATTCAATAAGATGAGATGTTTGGGTACTTGTTGGAGAGGTCACAGCTTCATGACATATGGTAACTTGAGAAGATGTGCAGTGGTCTTGAAATGGCATTTGGTTTGAGAAAACACTCAAAGAACCACATTGGTTAAAATTAAATTAGAGGTTATATTAATTTTCTTTTTTGTTTTAAAAATAACTTGTTTATTTTCAAGTGTAGTTATTCAAAATATATTTCTGACCATAGACATGATGTGCTTGAGTCTAGAGTAGCTTATCACTCTGCAGGCATAGGATGCTTTAACACCGGGTGCCCGAAGATGAGGCTGGCAGCTTTGATTTTGATATGAAACTGGCTTTAAATTAGTGCCGATTACCCAGCCTTCTGCAAGCCCTGACTTCCTGCAAGTTACTTGATACCAGCATCTTAACACAAATTGGGCTAGTAATTTGATAACCAGGTGCAATGAGCAGTCTGTTCTATTTTCCATGCCACATGGATCAACCAACTTGTAAACAATTGCCAATGTTATATCCAAGACCTCTCTATCAACTTACCTTAGTGTATCTGGTAGTAAGACTAGACTTCTCTCACTGTAATATTATCCTATCTACTTCCTTAACTAAGGGTTAATCTTTTTGAAGGCTCTCTGAGGGGTCAGAGGGTTCTCTTTTAAAGTTATCTATTAAATCTGCTGTTAGAATATAGATATATTCTAAGTCGAGAGAACATGTTCAAGCTAAGGGCAGCAGAGGGTGCACACCACTCTATTCCAGTGAATATGCGACAAGTGTGGGGTGATTAATAGAACATTTTTATTTTTCCTCAATTGGTTTTCCACAGATATACAGCCTTATTAAATTGCGATTTGAAGTTTTTAGTTAGTGAACTTCTATCCAAAAGCAAGGTCTTCACTAACTAAAAACTTCTTTAAAAAAATATGCCCTGTGCTTATATAAAGCCCTATTCAATTGGCCGAATCGCAATTTAATAAGGCTGATAATATGTGAATCTGGGAAGAGTGTGAATCAACATACCGTATTTATCGGCATATAACACGCACCGGCGTATAACACGCACCTCATTTTAAGAAGGGAATTTCAGGGGGAAAAAAATTAAAGTAAAGAACTTTGAAGCAAAATCCTCAACCTCAACCTCCCTCCTCCCTCCTCAACCCCCCCTCCTCCACCTCCCATCCTCCTTCCTCAACCCCCTCCTCAACCTCCCTCCTCATCCTCAACCCCCTCCTCACCCTCCCTCCCCATCCTCCCTCCTCAACCCCTCCATCCTCAACCCCCTCCTCAACCTCCCTCTTCAGCCTCCCTCCTCAACCCCCTTCTCAAACCCCTTCTCAAACCCCCCATCCTCAACCCCCTCCTCCACCCCCATCCTCATCCTCCTTCCTCAACCACCCTCCTCAACCTCAACCCCCCTTCTCAACCTCCCTCCTCAACCTCCCTCCTCATCCTCAACCTCCCTCCTCATCCTCAACCCCCCTCCTCATCCTCAACCCCCTCCTCATCCTCCCTCCTCAACCCCCCCATCCTCAACCCCCTCCTCAACCCCCCTATCCTCAAATCCCCTCAACCCCCCTCCTCAACCCCCCAGTCCTCATCCTCCTTCCTCAACCCCCCTATCCTCAACCCCCCTCCTCAGCCTCAACCCCCTCCTCATCCTCAACCCCCTCCTCATCCTCAACCCCCTCCTCATCCTCAACCCCCTCCTCATCATCCCTCCTCAACCCCCCTCAACCTCCCTCCTCAACCCCCCCATCCTCACTCCACTCCTCAACCTCCCTCCTCAAACCCCCTCCTCAACCTCCCCATCCTCAAATCCCCTCAGCCCCCCTCCTCAACCCACCCTATCCTCATCCTCCTTCCTCAACCCCCTCCTCTACCTTAACCCCCCTCCTCAACCTCCCTCCTCATCCTCAACCCCCCTCCTCCTCCTCAACCTCCCTCCTCATCCTCAACCCCCTCCTCAACCTCCCTCCTCAACCTCCCTCCTCAAACCCCCTCAACCTCAACCCCCCTATCCTCAACCCCCCTCCTCAACCTCCCTCCTCATTCTAAACCCCCCTCCGCATTCTAACCCCCCCATCCTCAACCTAAACCCCCCTTAATACCTCCCCCTCACTTACCGGTATATGCTAATGACGTGGCACGCTGGCGCACATGTGACGTCACCGGGTCAAGGAGCGGAGGCCGGAGCATAAGCAAGTAAGTGAGGGGAGGTATTTAGGGGGGTTTAGGTTTAGGAGGGGGGTTTAGGTTGAGGAGGAAGGGGTTTTAGGTTGAGGGGTTTTAGAGTGAGGAGGGAGGTTGAGGATGAGAAGGGGGGAGGGAATATCGGCGTATAGCACGCACCTATCATTTGCCCCCTATTTTCAGGGAGAAAAAGTGCGTGTTATACGCCGATAAATACGGTAATTAGTTTCTCTATCAAGTAAGACACTTTCAAAGTCTGTTTTTACATCTCTTTTAATAACAATTTTATAGAAAGGTGAAACAGTATGCACTGAGAACATATTACATATATCAACTTGTAATATTATATATAAATATGGCTTGGTGGAATTGTGTTGTATAAGACATTTGAAAGAGGAATGTTTTTTTGGAAACCATTACTGGTAAACCATTACAAGTTGTTTACCTACTTATTATTACTATTGTTATTATTATAATTATTATTACTATTTTTATTTTAATCATTATCTCATACTCAAGGTTCTAAAAAAAAAGTTTAACTGATATAGGGTAAATGCCATCCCTCAGACGACTGCACTGTTGTAGAAATGTTGCAGCAACGTTTGCATGATATCAAGATAGTACAAAACAACAACAATCTTCATTGAAGCATGAGAACAATAATTTAACTATAATTATGTGTTTACTCACTTTCTACATAGTTATTTTACTCTTGTCTGGTGTAAAAAAAGAGAACTTTCATGAATGTTTTTAAATAATCTGTTTCTTTGTATAACATTTTGGAAGGAAGACGTCACAAAACACTGACTTATGAAATTTCATGTTGGTAGCGAAGTAAAATGTAGTATATAGTCTTTCTGAAAGTTATCCAGTGTATTGTATTCAGGGTGGTCATTCATGCATTCTTCCATTAAACTTTTTTTTTATTTAAATCATTTTTATTGAAATATAAGGAAAGTAAATAAAATCTAATTATACAGTGCACATTTGTTACTGTATTGGTATAGTAAACTTCTCCATATGTCTTAATACTTTTCTTTCTTTTCTATTTTTTTTTGTCTCTTTTCTTTCATTTTCTTCTTTTCTTCTTGATTTTGATTAAACAAAGGCTTAATTATATACCGTAAATAAAAATAATAATAATATTTGAGAAAAATAGGGGGAGGTGTAGGAAAGTGGAGCGAGGTAGGACATTTTGTGGACATAATGCAGATATGTCCCAGCAGGATGGCCATTTTTTTAAATATTTTTCATCTACTTCTGCTAGTTTCATGGTTAACGGGAACTCTGTGAAGGTTTTTACACCAGGATTTCAGTTTATATTTTCTTATGTATTTAGGATCAAGATTCATTCTGATCAATCAACCTGTCCATAAGCAGAGAGACAATAAAATATGTAACAGTTGAGACCAAGTTTCCCACCACTGTTAAAGAACCCGAAGTTGACTGATGGCATTGCCTAAAACCTCCGGGTTACAATAATCTGTTCAACAATAAATTTGATTTTAATTGCAAAATCTATCACTCCATAAATGGCAGATAATTACTAGATTAAAAGTTATATTCATTTTTAAACATTAAAATTATTCTACGCATTATACTTTCTTGTTAAAAGTATGCAATAAAGATAGAACTTCAATGTGAAGTCAGCTTATCCCTTTTTTGAGAGATTGTGTTGAGAATTTCTTGAATAATCTTTATTAAATCTTAAATCTTTGTAAAAATAGCACATTCCACGTTACTTGGCAGTTACTTGTTTTTACTTGTTTTCCCCCACATTAATATCTTACCACCTTTTCAGTCTGGCCTGGCTGATGTTTTATCAAGGTTTCATGTTAGTGATAAAATTAAGGAGAATCTTGATCATTTATGTTTTACAGTACAATTGACTTTCTGACACTATATCAAGGGCTCAAACAATAAATCACAACCTGTAGGGACAGAAATCTCATCAGAGCAGCCTTGGCTAGACACGGCTTGTGAAAATGCCACTGAATGCAAGAAATATTTGTGAACTTCCCTTACTTGTTGGCGTTTTTTCAACAGTAAAGGGCATTTGAAAAGGAATGTACAAATTAGAGTCACATTAGTTTGTGGAAAGTTTAATGTGTAACAAGCTGACTTAAGTGTAAACGGTCTGTACCATGAGCATGAAAGCAGTTTTTTAAAGAATTTAATTTTGTGTCTGGGGGCTTCCATATTCACCCCCTAGAGCACCGTTTCAAGGCATGGGCCCTGTGGGGGTAGTTCTACAGTGAGCTATTTAGTCCTGCTGCTAAAATTTCACAGCACAGTAGCAGGCTTTACAACTGAGAGTGTGTTCTGTCCAAGATCCCGCTATATTTGTAGGAAAAAAAAAAAGTCTCCCTCATTAAATCAAATTTAGTGAAATTAAAGGTTGTATTTATTTTTTTATTTTGTACATTTTCTTGCTCATCAGAAGAACATAAAGTAAATAATATACATCATTTGTAATGCATTTGTCATTCATGACGTCAATGTATGTAACTAAAAATTAAAACAAGTGCAGTAAAGCAAAACCAAATAGCTTTTAAGACATGTTCAACAAACTCTTAAGTTACCTTTCAGGTAATCTTACTCTGTCCTCTCTAATCTCCTTTTTCCTGTCCTGTCTAAATCACAGGTCACATCCTGGCATGGTTCTTCTCCATGAACCTATGATTGACTCACTATTTAGGAGATTTAAGCTAAGCAGAAGCATTTGATCCCATAAGACTAAAGTAGTAGAAGAGCTACTACTTTGTTTAGAATGTAAACAGAAATAATACACCTTCCTGAGAAATAATAAATCTTCCTGAGAAATAATACACCCTCCTGATTATTATTATTAACTTTTATTTGTAATACAGCAATATATTCCGTAGCGCTGTACAGGGGATAAGAACAAGGAAAATACAATATTAACAAACTTCAGAAAATGGAGGGCCTTGTTTTGAGTTTAAAATCTTTGTAGAACATGTTTTTTTCCCAAAGCATCCTACAGGATAGGAAACTCGCTACTTACAACCTAAGGAAATAAAAGAGGCAGATACCTGGGGAAGAGTAACAGATAAGGATTAACAAGGGTCAGGAAGTAAGTGAAAGTTAGAAAGGTTTTTCATTCAGTGGGAGAGAGAAGGGATCTGAGATGAAAGGCTCTAGTACAGGGGTCACCAAACTCGGTCCTGGAGGGCCGGATTTGAGGATTTCCTTTCTGTGCACAGGTGAGTCAATCAGGATGACTGAAGAAGCAATAGTCTCACCTGTTTGCAGCAAGGATATCCACAAATCCAGGCCTGGGTGCGGCCCTCCAGGACCAAGTTTGGTGACCCCTGCTCTAGTATATAACATGTTGCCTGCCCCTAGTGGTGGGATAAAATAATCTGCAAATAAGAAAGTCAGGTGATAATACACCCTTCTGAGACATAATAAACACCCCTGAGAAAATAAAAGGCAGGATCTTTTCAGGGCAGCAAATGGAACTGCAGTAATGTAAATAAATAAATTGTAAAAGGATGTTTTTATTTTTTTTCCCTTTGCAAATAAATGTGGGCATTATCCAGCTTAGTAATTCAAAAGAACATATTAAAAAAATGACCACAATGATTATTAAGACCTAGGTGTAGGATAAGGGAGCTTTTTTGCTTTAGATCCTTTGGTACTCTACTTTTTTGTTGATTCCATGGAGAAAAAAAGCTTTAAACAGTCCATTTAAATATGTTGGCTATATACAGAGGTGAGGGAAAGCACACTGCTTCCACAGGCTCGTTTCTGGCTCCTTATTAAATATCTAAATTGTTCTAATTATTATAATGGATATATCTAAGGTAAATAGAAAATATAATAAAATAAAATATTTGTGTAATTCATTTAGATATATAGTTAGAAAATATAAAAAATATATATTTTGATGCCTCTGCAGGACCCTGAAGAGGTTTGTGATACATTGGTGGATTTTGTGTGTGAGGGGAGTTTGCACTTCTGGCAAGCTATTGTTGCAATGAATGATGCAAGGGGTATGTATCTGAGCAAATGAGTGGGAAGGGGTTTGGTGTCCATTTCAATCATATCCAGTTATCTTCACAATAGCTCTGTTTGCTTCTTCCCTCTCATGATTCAACTCGATGTAAAATCACAAAATGGACTCATTTCTTTTATTTTTAATATTATGTATTAAATGTGTAATTATGTATAAAAATGTGATTTCTAGTGAAAATATAAAATTATATCTTGGATGCTGCTATAGGATGAAATGAGATTCTAAATGTGTAAAGATAATTTGGAGATATCGTTGCCCTTTATAGATATTTTTCAAAAAGTTTTGTGGCGTTGCACTGATCACATTTTTGGTCACAAGTTTGTATTGATTATATGTTATACCAACTTAATGTTTAAGATTGTATTCACTTCATTGATACTTAAGTATACACTTTATTGTTATCAATAGTTTTATGAAATCAATAAGATTGTATACATATTATTGACATTTAAAAAGTTCAATAATGGCAATAATGTTTAAGTAGAAGATATAGAAGGCGTATTAAGAATTTTATGTTTTAATACTATTAAAATGTAGTGCCATTTCCATTTGTGGTTGGATTTTCTAGGGCAGCACAAATCCTGAATACACCACTGCCTGTAGCTCTATTTCTTTCCAGTATTTTACATACCATACAGTATAATCTCATTATAATCAGTACAATTTCACATTTTCCAAATACGTTTTTCTAAATTTCGCAATGCACAAAAATGGAAATGAGGCACTTTTGTAAATACGCTGTTATCTGAGATAACATTCGATTGTTCCAAAGAGTTTGTATAATTCAGATGACCCACTGGCAACTAACTCTACCTTCCCAAAATCACTGAGCTGGTTTCATTGTGTGCTGTAGTTTTTATGCTTCTGTTTTGTCAGCACAGGTTTATTCCCTGAGGCTGCAATTTCTGTGCTTCGCTCCATTGGCTTCAGATTAATGCCAAATATATTTCTACAAAGACCAATTAACATTTTAGTTCTTACCTTTAGCAACAGCCAAGTGAAGTCAAAGCACAGTGAGACGACACTGCAGCAATGAGCATCATTCTCTCCTGTCTCAGCAACAGTATTAGAAATACATCACAATGATAGCTACAGTTTGTTTTTATGAATAGGAAGCAAACTACACTTAGTTTAATAAAATATGAGTTTAGCAGTTTACACTTCATTTAGTATTCAATTAGTAGAGCGCAGGTGTTTTGATAATCTCACAGCGAGGCCATATTATTTTTGAACATGTATTTGAGTACCCTTCCTCTAGTGCAAGAGTGGGCAACAGGCTTGGAGTCCACATATGGCTCTCAAACTTTACCCACGCATTCCCCAATCGGTTCTCTGGAGTGTGAGCAGGGGCGTAGGAACGAAGGGGGATACCCACCCCTTAAGTAAATGAAAAGGGGGCATATAAAATTGCAAAATTCAACGTAATCATGCATTACCAGCAATTATGGAGCAGTATGTCTTTCCCATGAAAGCTTTGATTCATTATATATATATATATATATATATATATACAAAAAATAAAATTAGAATAAAATCAGAATTCTGAGCAGGACATTCAAATATGAACACAGATGTACTATTTATTTGTTACAACTATATGGTGGAGGGCTTCTGTCGCTCTTTTTGCCCACCATAAATTAAATGATTGTTGTGGTAAACTATCTCCTCAAAAAATCTACTAAACAAGCTAGGAACCGGACCAGAGGCAGTAACCTTGAAACAGCTGTACGTGGGTAGGATTCCAGGCTTGTGTATAATCCATTCTGAGCTTTGCTCAAAGCTGTGTAATACAGCAGGAATATGGATTACAAGAACAAAGCCTTTGTGGACATATTTGCATGTCCCTGCCCAGGTTTCCAGAATGCAGTGGAATAACTGTATTTCTTGGAATGCTGAGTAGGCAAACACTTTTTTTTAAATTTGCCTTAGACGTTCAAATGTGAACACAAATATACCCAATTATACTCTCAAAGATTTTATCATTTTGCTTTGAGTAAAAAAAAAAGTTTTCAAGCACCTAGAGACCCTTATAATGGCTGCATTTGAGGGTTAACTCGCAGCACATGGGCAATGAGCGCCAAAGGTGCTCATTGCCTGCGAGGCAAGCAGTGGAGGCAATGAAACATGCGACACTCAGCCTCCAAACACTTAGAAAAAAAAAATACGAGATAGGAAAAATACGAAGTTTATGGCCGAACCGCGCAAAGCAAAAAACACGAAACACATAAAAAATAAAAACAAAAATACAACAAAAGCATCACACACAGCACAGGGGAACAGCAAGGATGCCAGGGAGTGAGGTGGAATGCGAATTTAAGTCCATTTCAACAAGTTTTGTCACTCCAAAATCGGCTAAGCAAGAAAAAAAATGGTTGCCAAAAAAACGAAAACGAGGCTACAAGACCCTGGACATCGCAAAATAATTCCAACCGCATACCACTTTTGCACAGGAACCTACGAGGTACAAAATACAGTATTACAAAGGACGGCAAATGCTGGTGACCCGCGTAGCACATAGACAAACAACGCTATTTTACAATCCTAACTTGTCATTAACAACATTACGCATCTACAGTAGCGCTTTACATAAGTAAACCAACGGTTTGCCCTCGTGCACGCAGCCTATTTTTAATGCACTGTTACAACATTCATAAAACTATCTCCTCAGGCCAGCAGCAGTCCAACTGGACATTATATGCTGCAGAACAATAAAAAGAGATTGTTACCTCTTCAGGCTATTGGTTGTTACATATATTAATTAGAAAAAGGTAAACTCTATTAATTTATTATTCAATATAGAGATGAGTCAAAGGACATGCAAAGTGATAGGCTCGCAATGAGCGCCAAAGGCTCTCAGCGCAAGGCTCACAATGAGCGCCAAAGGCTCTCAGCGCAATGCTCGCAATGAGCGCCAATTGCTCTCAGCGCAAGGCTCGCAATGAGCGCCAAAGGCTCTCCGCGCAAGGCTCGCAATGAGCACCGAAGGTCCTTAGAGTATAAAAAAGCTTAACATTGTGTGCCAAACAGCATTGCCGTGGCTTCAAATTTTATTGACCGTCATTTTTTGACGGGCAAGTCGCTTATATTTATATATATATATATATATATATATATATATATATATATATAGCAAACCCACATAGTAGCAGCTATCTAGTTCTAGATACCACTCATTGAACTATACCTTATAAGAATCAGATTATGTATAATTTCTGTGTTGGCTGTTATCACTTCAGCAAGGCTGCTGACTAAAGAGCCCTGAAGTATCTCTTGGTTCCCTACACTCCAACTCGTGCTCTTTGATCAGGATTTCCATCACAGCTAAATGTACCAAGAGTTTGTTCAGCATCATCTGGTGTTACAGCTTTTAGTCCTACATACAAGATCTGTGAAAATGTCTCCCTATAGTTTGGAGGTTACAACCATCATTGGAAATCTTCAAAAAGAAGCTCAAGATATATTAATTTTCCTAAAATCCTTTAGGTAACAGATTATTTTAGTAACAATTACAAAGCATCTTGAGTCCAACTGGGAGAAGGCACTATGCAAGTTGTTATTTATTAATCGTATTATGTCTTATTACTGGCTAAATAATTGTAATTATTCTGTGTATTTTAAGTGTCCTTTCTTTTGATAAAAAAAGGAATAATATGAATCCCTATAGATCCATATCCAAAAGCTTTTTGAGATATAAAAAGGTTGAACTTGATGGACTATAAGTCTTTTTTTTCCACCCAATTACTGTTATTTTCGCAGACTTTGTATTTTTAGACCCTAGCTACAATAGAACAAAGTGGAATGGTTTTCAAACGTATCTGTGCCTTAATTTGTCAGTTGAAATGTATATTTAAGTTACAGTAATTGGATCTCTGTGAGTCACCTCTACTGGAATAATAACATTTTTTTAACTTCATTATGGTTTTTCTGTTCACTTTTTTTGTAATAAGGCACACAGAAATGAGCAGGGAATATGAGCAGATGTAGCTATTGCTAGGAAGTCAGTAATGTGATTTTGGAAATGTCCTCTAAGCAGACGGTGGTTGTTTTTTTAACCATTCGGATTATCACTTGACATTGAAACTTGTTCCTATCCACTGTGCTCACAATCAGGATATTAATCATGGAAGAATCTGAAATAAAGAGCAGAAAGAATGGGTGACAATAAACTAATTGAAGAATAATTGTATAGCGAGAAAGATATATATTTATATATACCGCATTTTAAAATGTAGTTTTCTGAACAGTGCCGGACCTACCTTTTTGGAGCCCATAGGTAGATAAGTGGAGGAGCTCTTGCGAGTTCATGATCAAGGTATGCACGCACCCATTTTTCACTTTTCTGTGGGTGTATATTGTACCCTTGCTGTGTGAGCAAAGCACAGACATTACCCCATAAAAGCCATGTTAACACTATAGGGAATAGTCTATGTACTGTAGTATTTTTTAGCCAGAAACTATTTTATAGGGTTTTTTACCCTAAAAAAGAGGTGCCCTTCACAGGTAAGCACCCTAGGCAGCTGCTTAGTGTGCCTAATGAGTAATACAGCCATGATTCTGAAGAGCTATACCTCAAAATATGCAACATTATTAGAATATAAAATCGACTTTCTAAGGATATGTCTGTCTGCACAATGGGAATGTGACAATTAAATCTGCAGGGTCTAAATGGCACTTCATTAGTTACACACCCATCTGAGAAAGTAACAGACAGGGAGGAAAACAAAATGGAGCCACACAGTAAAGAATGGTTGCATATAAGAATTGTAGCAAATAAAGGAGTTTTTTTTTTTTTTTGCTTTCAGAAAATAGTTATAATTTGTATTCAAAAACAATATAGAAAAATAATAACTATTGTGGTCTTTTAATAAAAAAAAAAATGTTTATACCTCTACCTGATTTTAGATGCATTCATGGTTCTTTAGTGATGGCTGCATGTTTGAGAAGGGTTGTTTACATTTTTGTAGGATAGAGCTTGCAGTTAGTGTTGCATGCTGCCAGCTTTTGAGCATGTGTGAATTTAGGCAATACATGTTAAATTATATAAGGTCAGATGATGTAACAAATCCACCATCCTCCTTCCACTGTCCAATAGAAAAAAAATGCCCCCAACTCTGTGCTGAGAGCACTGGCAGGTGTAACTGACGCATTCCTGTAACTTAAACAGACACTTCCTGTGTATTCAAAGTCTCTTGCCACTTCCGAAAGTTGATATTAATCTGCTGTAGCCAAAATAGCAGATTCCACAGCAATATAATTACACATAAAAGGTAACAAATTAGTTGTATTATTTTCCTTTACATTTAAAAAAAAACACATTGTATATTTTTAGGTGTAGTTCTTCAAATAGTAAATTTTAAAAATATAGCCACAGTGATCCTTTGACGTTTGAGGTGTTTTTGTCCATTTCATGTAGCTGTGTATTCTCTATTCTCTGTACCAAATATCAAATGTCCATTCCTTTCATGCCACTGTGTCCTACATCTGGATAATTGCCCCATTTTAAGAAGGATATTGTATGAAATATGATAAAAGGCATTGAAACTTCCTGTCAATACTTCTCAATAAGATTTCATAAAATATCTCTCTTCCAGCCAACAGTCATCAAACACAAAGCTCTTTGAGCAATTGCTGGAATGGCCTACTTTCCATTGCAGACCTTTCAGTGAGCAAAACAGATTAGAAAGAACCGTAAATTATAAATAACACTGAGAGATTAACTTTAAGAAGCTATCAATATCTCTCTTTTAGGTTCCTAAGGTAAATGCACGCTATAACATTGGGAAATGATCATTTAAATGGTCTCGGCTGATTAATTATTTGATTGGCTGAAAAAGAGGTCGTAGGCAACCTCCTGGATGTCTATAATGGCTCATAAAGCACATTTATGGCATTCAATAATCATGTGACAAGTGGGAAGGAGAAGCATTTCTTCCCCACTGAGCAGTCTAAGTAATGTCTTATGAAATTCTTACCTGACTGTGTGTAAGTAATGGTTGGTGAGGTCAGCAAAAAAAAATAGAGAGGCAAGGTTTAATACAAACTTACTACAAAGGAACTTAAGTTTCAGTGTTTAAAGTAGATTAGCAAAAACATCACATTTGTGAAGTATGCAGTAGGCTACTATTAGCCGCTGTGTAAGATATAGGCTGGTTCCCTGGTGGTCCAGTGTTTAGGATTTGGTGCTTTCGCCTCTGCAACCTGGGTTCGATTCCAGTCAGGGAACCAAGAGGTCACACCACCCTAAAGACATGCAGGGTTGGGCCTGGTCAGTACTTGGACGTGAGACCACCTAGGAATACCAGAAGCTGTATGCTATAGCCCACGGGAGAAGGAATGGCAACCCACTCCTGTATCTTTGCCATGAATACCAAGTGGATCAGCATGGTGTGTTGCAGTCCATGAGGTCACGTATAGTCGGACACGACTTAGCGATACAAGGACTTTAAATCTGAACCATTTCAATTGCCCTTCAGTGACATAATACACAACCAATAACGAGTCATTTACTTGCAGCGTAGACTAATGAATTAAACAAATAGTTTACCTGTGAATAAATGTACTTTTAAGAATTCTGTCACCTCCAAACCAATTTTCAAGATCATCTTAAAAATGTCTTGCATCTCTCACAGGAAGAGAATGAAAAACAAAATAGGACAGGACCTAGCTACATATTATTGATTTTACTACAGTCAAACAGGTTTGACTTTGCTTTTTTTTCCTTGGAGATTGGAGGATTATGATGATCATGCACTGTTGTTGCTTAGACATAAATACATAATTAAGCAGGGAAAACGTCATACAGCTAGTTTTTAATTAATGTCCCTCTTGGACCGTAGAGTTATTTTTAAACTTCCTATGGACGTTGTCTGTGTCTGTATGAGAGGTGTTTACATTTCTGGGAGAGAAGGGCCTGCATCTATTGTTGCAAGCTGCCCGGTTTTCAGCATTCCTCAGGGAATGGGGTAGATATCAAATTCAGTGAGGTTCAGTTCTATACCAAAGCCTGATCACCTCCCCTGAACTTCACCTCTGCCTCCATGCTTCTCAGTATGCACGTGGGAATAGGGTAGGCATCAAGTCAATAAGATTCAGTTATCTAACAATGCCTCGTCACCACTCCTTCCTCCTCACTCCTCAGAGATCAGGAAGTGATGAAACAAAGACAGGATGGAATATCTTACACATAAATAGAGTATGAAACACAGTTTTTGTTGTTAAACAAGAGCATTTTTTCTTGAACAACAGTGGCCCTTTACCAATACATGCCTTCTGCCATTTAATACAAAGTGAAAGTAAACTTTAAGTGGCTTTCAGGTCTGCTTTATAAGGTCTCTTAGCTCAAATATTATTTTTATCAATATGTGTGCAAAGTATTCAAGCATCTGTAGAACACATTTTAGGGCCCATCTGCTCTCCTTTACAAAAGATGCATTGTAGGCTGAAAATGTATGTCAAGTTTGCAGTGTTAAAATGTCATTAAATGGATGTTTCATCCATGAAAAATCTGATGAAAAAAAATACTGATTTTTAGAGGGTTTTGTCAAAAACTGTTGTAGTATTTCATTAATTAAAAAACATTTAAAAATTAAGATAAATTAAACTGTTTGCAACATCAACCCAGTATTGACAACGGTAGTCTGTAGACTGTGATGCAGGCTGCCATGTCACTTTGTAATTATTTGTTGTACAAAATGGCTAAAAAGGGCCCCCTCGGCTTATACTCGTGTCACCCCCCCCCCCCCTGTGTCTCTCTAACCCCCCCATGTCTCTCTACCCCCCTGTGTCTCTCTAACCCCCCCGTGTCTCTTTCCCTCCCCCTCCTCATTCTAAACCCCTCTCCTTATTCTTAACCCCCTCCTCATTCTAAACCCCCTAAATACTTTCCCCTCACTTACCTGCTTCTGCTTCCGCTCCTTCGTGACCCCGGCGCGCATGTGACGTCACGTCATTAGCATATACCGGGTGCCGGCACCTGGTATATGCTAATGGCGTTGTGCTGGCGCGCATGTGACGTCACGTGTGCGCCGGGTCAAGAAGGAGCGGAGGCCGGAGCAGGTAAGTGAGGGGAAAGGGAGAGGGGAAGGTATTTAGGGGGGTTGAGGAGGGAGGATGAGGAGGGTTGAGGTTGAGGAGGGGGGTTGAGGTTGAGGAGGGGGGTTGAGGATGGGGTGGATGAGGAGGGGGGTTGAGGATGAGGAGGGGGGGTTAAGGAGGCTGATAAGGGAAGGGGGGAAGAGACACAGGGAAGGGAGAGGGGAGAAGAGACACGGGAGAGAGAGGGGGGGACACAGAGGGCACAAGAGGGACACAGGGGGCAGCACATTTCCCACCCTCGGCTTATACTCGAGTCACTCATTTTACCCAGTATTTTGTGGTAATTTAGGTGTCTCGGCTTATACTCGGGTCGGCTTATACTCGAGTATATACAGTAATTCTGTCTCACCTTAATTTTTTGCTTTATGCATGTGTGACTACATTAAGTCACTGTTGTCAACAATTTTGTATTGGTTTTCTAAGCAATGGTTGAATAACATATCTACTAGTTGAAAAGGAATTCTATCAACATGGCTTCCACAACAGCAATGTGAGTCTTTGGGGAGGGAGGTAGAGGCCAAGCATCTCAGACAAAGAACGTTAATTTTCAACTTTATTGTTGTATAACTAGATTCTCACATTTCTTTACCTAACACTTATAGTGGCCCTTTAATGAGGAACAAGTTGCCACTTCTAATATTCAACAGGAAGCCTTATTTATCGCTGTCAAAATGTAGAAGTTATTATATACTTTTGTTGAATAATAGAAACACCATGAGAATCATTCAATTAAAAGCCTGCAACTCGCGGTATACAGGCTGTATGTCTGCGGGCTTGATGCTGGCTTGCACACTGCTACTATTGCAGTTCTATTCAATTGAAAAAGCATGCAAGCTATGGGCTGAAACCGTAAATCATGCTGGAATGTAGCATTTCAGGGCGGGAAAATTATCAATTAAGCAAAGCCGTAACTACCCATTTAAAAACAGCCAATAGAAAATGAGACCATCATCATTAGTTTAATAAAACATGTTACATGTCAATCAAATAGCCTTTAGATGCCTGATATGTGACTCGCAACACAACCAAATAATAAAAATGAATTCCGACACTGCTCTAATCCATGTCGGTGGCCTGATATGTATTAACTCATAATTCCTGAGATCGATTTAACTCCAAAATTATACATAATAAAATATTTTTTGATTTCCGATTTGCGGGCTAGAGACTGTTGGGCAATTAATTCTAATGTCTTTCATCGCTTTCCCCGTTATTTGCAGTGTAGTATTGATGTTTATTTGCTTTTACAGTGCTACGATCAGGTGTTTAACAACCCTTGTGGGTCCTTTTCAGCCCGTAACACGTAGCTTGTTTGCGGCTCGCAAAAAAAACTCCAATTGAATAGCAAATTAATTTTCTGCCTCCATTATGGGCTACTGCAACTTACAATTGATCATTTGAATGAGGCTCTATATCACCATCTTCTCATTTGTAGTGTGCTATATTGTGTTCAATGCTTTAATATTTAAAGCTTCCTTGAAGCCACTGGTGATTTTTACAACTTGGTGAAGTCTAATTAGGAATTTTACTTCTGTGGTAGTTAAAAAAAAAACAACATAATTTATTTAGTCTACATCTATGTTAATCATTTTTTTGACAAAATTAACAATATTATTTTGCATAAGTACAAAAGTAAAACCTTTTCTACTTAATAGACACAATAAAATTTGCAGTGAAAAATCCTCTTTAATTAACTGGAGAGCTCAAGTCATATTTTAAGAGTTACTGTCTCATTAATTTTGTCAGTATGGTCTTTTGAATTGAATGAATATTGCAGAGTAAATGTATGAGAATGGAAAGGATTGTATCCAAAAATAGCAGACAACATCTTGAGATTCAAGTATTAATGAAGCTCAGGTACTCTCAGTATTGAAGTCATAATACAGGTAGCCCTCTGTTTATGATGGGGTCCATTCCTAAATGAAATGTTGCAAAAAAAAAGATTCAGTGTAAAATGAATCTAATCATATGATGTTAGTCAATGGGAAATCAGTTAATTATGTTCCAGGCCCTATTCAACTTTGTAATAAGTAATATTATTATATTTAAAGCTCTTAAATTAATTATATAATTGTTAAAACATCATGTTTATTAATATGTATAAATTAAATATAATAAAGCATAAAATAATCAAGCTGAATTTAATTAAATAGAAAATTTACATTTTCCACATTTATTTTGATATGTTCAAAGTTAAGACGGAAATATTTTGTATGTTCCACTGTAAGGCCCCTGCATTAATCTTTTCTGAGTGACATTAAAACTTATATCAGGGATTTCACCGCTTCTACCTGGGTTCAATTCCAGTTAGGGAACCAAGAGTTCACACCACCCTAAATCCATGCAGGCTTTGGTAATAGTTGGATGGGAGACCACCTAGGAATACCAGGAGCTGCATGTTGTCTCCAACCAGAGAAAGAACTGGCAACCCACTCCAGTATCTCTGCCATGAATACCAAGTGGATATGCATGGTGTTTTGCGGTCCATGAGATGATGGAGAGTAGGAAATGACTGAATGATACACAAACAAAGGAGGAAATGCTGCAGCCAATTCAGGATCTACACTTGCCGCATCACCATTTAATTTAACTCTGCTGCACTTACTTTGAGATGCAAATCACATGAACCATCCCTTGCTACATAAAAATATCACATCAGCACCCTCCTTTTTCTTAACTGCACTTCACCTATTCTCGGCTGTCCTGCGTGTTAACACGCAAAGGCCACTGCGAGCAACGTTAACGGGATAATTTAATACCTGTAACATGTAAAATCTGAGTTACTGGCTACGTTTTAACATGTAGCCCCAATTTATTCAGGCTGTTAATCTGCATATATGTTACTGATCAGATCAGATTATTTATATTGGTATTTCCCAACATGTGTATGGGGAAGCATTGAGTTCTCTTGTTTTCTATGAGCAGGGGTTCAATGATGGAATCCAAAACATTCCACTCTATGGGAAGAGTCTGTAAGAAGTGATGAGGTTCTCAGTGAGAGTCCTAAGACTGTTTTGGAGTCTCTTGATATATTTTAGACATTGGGGAGCCATTTCTGGATACAAAAGAGGGGTATCAGGAACGATTTTGGAGTCCTGAAGTTCCATCAATAGTTTTCATGGCTGAAATAATTTGGGAAACATTGGCATTTATAATACAGTGTGTATAATATTTCCAGTGACGATGGCTTGAAATGCATCATTATGACTAGATTAAAGCTTTTCACTAAACATATGGTCTAATTGGTACTGGTTATGTTTTGTAATCACATTGTGCCTTGCTTCCAAAATGCTTTGTTTTTCTCCTCAGAATAGGCTCTTGTTTTCCAAATACTGCCATTTATCTTTTCATTTAGCGAGTGTTAATGGTTTTGAGCGATGGCTAAATCATTTGGCTGGTGTATTTATTTTTCCCACAGCAAGACTTCATGCCTTTGTGCACTAAAATATGAGTTTTTCTACGTTTTGTTGAGGAATAGAAAAATAATGTACTGCAAACTACATCCTAGTGCTATTTAGTTTTCAACTAGACTTAGCTGTTTACAGGAAACAGAAATGCCACAGCTGTTAATTGCAATCTCGGTTCTTATCCATCTTTTGCCTTGGAAATAAAATGGCATTTAAGAACACAAATCAAGTTTTATTAGTAAAGGAAATTAAAATAAAACCCCTTGAATTAAAACAAAATATATGGATCAAGTACTTTAAAGTTTAATAGGAGAGTTATAATTTAATAGGTTCTTTTTTATTTTCTTAATTAAGAACAGCTTATATGATTTTACATAAATCAGTATTTCTACATTTATCAAGAATGTAAAGTGGGGAAGGTAAAGAAGACAAGTTGCATCACAGAGTTTTTGATATCTTTAACATTTTGATAGAAGATAAAATAGTTTATCTCATACGAATTGCAATAATTAAAGGGTTACTGTGATTTGTGGAAAAAAATCACATATTTGTAAAGTATGTAACTAACTACATTAACAGGTTTGCAACCTTGAACTTTTAACATTTTTAGAGAGAGTAGTAAATTTAGAAGACTCAGTTTATGGGCTCTTCCATTTTGGAATACTTGTTGGCCTGGATCATGACTGGCTCTTTTTATGTTGGCTGTCTAAACTAGAACTGAGTACAGATGTTATTTGCATCTGCGGTTCCTCCCATATAAAGAACAGGAAGCAAATGTCTCTATCTGGTAATCAAAAAAAAAAATACTCAACAATTCAATGTAATGGTTCTTTAAACCAGATCTTCCAACACCGAATAAGAATGGACCGCTTAGTGCGATGCAACGATAGGCTGCATCACAGAAACCCATTTAAGAAAGAGTAGTTGGCAGCTATGGCATGAAAATAAAAATAAACAAGCAAAGATTTCAAAAAAATGTTTTGCAAAAACGAATATAATAAAAAAAATGTTTTTAGAAATAACTTGCTCTGTCAGCTGCAGCAGAGTAGTAGGAGAGCGGTAACTGGCTATATATCTCATAAAAGATAAAGATTTCAGTGTTTAGAAATTAAGATTTTCTCTAAATATTATTTTATGCTCATGGGTTACATTTCTGAGTTTATTACATATTTCAAAAGCATGTAATTTTTTTCCTTAACTACAAATATCCAATTAAGTTTTACTTTAACACTGTTAATCAATGTTAATCTTCAGAACCTGACCTCTTGATTCTCTCACCTTTTTGTTACGTCTTTATTTCCTTCCAACACGTTTCATAGGATAATTGGAAAGCAGACAAAAAATTGCTTTTATTATTTAGTTGGACACTTTAATTTCACCCCTTGTAATAAAAGATTTAACCATGTAATTCATTCTACTGCCAGGACTTCATTGAACCAATACTCTAATAATATATCAAAGAGGACGACACATTAGTAGGAAACACAATACAACTTCATATGTAAGAAATACTATTCAATTCATTTTTAATATTATCATGTTCATCCTGTTGTGTTTCAAATATAATGTTCTGATTATTTGAAATAAAAGTGGCCAACAATTGCTTTGTAGTTTAATACCTTAATTGTGATGCCCCTGCTAAATACATTTTTTGCATACAGTGGATATAAAAAGTCTACACACCCCTGTTATAAAAAAGAACACTTGCCACTCTACCCCATAGCCCAGACATATGAAGAATACGGGAGATTGTTGTCACATGTACCACACAGCCAGTACTTGCCAGATATTCCTGCAGCTCCTTTAATGCTGCTCCTTGGTAGCGTCCCAGACCAGTTTTCTTCTCGTCTTTTCATCAATTTTGGAGGGAGCTCCAGTTCTTGGTAATGTCACTGTTGTACCATATTTTCTCCACTTGATGATTACTGTCTTCACTGTGTTCCATGGTATATCTAATGCCTTGGAAATTATTTTGTACCCTTCTCCTGACTGATACCTTTTAACAATGAGATCCATCTGATGCTTTGGAAGCTCTCTGTGGACCATGGCCTTTGCTGTGGGATGCGACTAAGAAAATTTCAGGAAAGACCAACTAGAGCAGCTGAACTTTATTTGGGGTTAATCAGAGGCACTTTAAATGATGGCAGGTGTATGCTGACTTCTATTTAACACGATTTGGAATGTGATTGCTTAATTCTGAACACAGCTACATCCCCAGTTATACGAGGGTGTGCATACTTATGCAACCATATTATTTTATTTTTATATTTTTTCTTCCCTCTACCTAAAAGATTTTAGTTTGTTTTTCAATTGAGTTGTACAGATTATAGGTCACATTAAAGGTGGAAAAAGTTCTGAAATGATTTATCTCTGTCTCATTTTTTTACAGCACAGAAACCTGACATTTTATCAGGGGTGTGTAGACTTTTTATATCCACTGTATACCACATTAAATATTTATTGATGTCCCATTGCTGAATCAACTGTCATGAATGTTTATTTGCCCTTGGGAGGATTTTCCCATCAGTCAGTGAGCAGTAAAAGAAGTGAGTCATGAGTTTGAGCCAATCAAATAATGTATCTGTATGATCTGTGAACAGACTTATATTTCTTTTAAATATTTTATGGATGTTGAAACACTTTTATTTTAATTTGATTTTTCATCAGTCAAAAATTAGTTTGTATAAAACTTAAATCTGGGGCTTTTAAATCCACAACTGGACATTTCTGGACCACAAAAATCCCTCATATTTGCTCTTCAAAATTAGATAGAAGTGAAAAGGCATGTGGAAAAAGTGTTTTAATTTTTAAAATTGATGCTGAATACATGGAGTTATGATCTATAGAAGTCAGGCTATTTCATGGACTGCACCTGCCTGAATTAGTAATGAGCTCTGTACCATGCAGAACATAATAGATATTAATTTAAATCAGCTGTAGAAACTTTGAATCAGTCAGTGTTAAGTGATTTGTAACTATTCTAGCAGCTTAAATAGCACTACAGCTGGTGGCACTGAGTTAATATTGTGGTCTGTGATGTGTTCAAATCCTAGTAAAGACACTTTACTATTTAAAAATTAGAAAGATGTCCTTTCGGTTATATAATAAAACATATGAGGTAACTGGATGGATTTTTGTTTATTTAAAAAAAAGATATTTAAAGAATTTATTAACAAAATAAATAAAGTTAAAAAAATATATAATTTTAACTAACTAGTTCACATAATTATTCAATATATACACACATATATATATATATATATATATATATATATATATATATATATATATATATATAAATCAATGACTAAATCAATGGCTCCCAATTATTTTTTTTTATTGACTAATATGTATATGTGTATATATATATATATATATATATATATATATATATATATATATATATGTATATAATTACAGTGCTTTGCAAAAGTATTCATCCCCCTTGACTTTTTACCGATCCTATTGTGTTACATTACAAAAAATGTATGTATGATGGATCACAACACAATAGTCTAAGTTGGTGAAGTGAAATGAGAAAAATATATACATAAAACTATTTTTTAGAAATAGAAAACAGAAAATTTGCATGTGCGTATTGTGATCAGGATGGCCGCGTATAGCGGTGGTTTCTGGAAATGAGGGCTGATACGGCTTGGAAGTGCAGCAAATTGGTTTATTTACAGGAAAGAAATAACAGCGGTAGCCGTAGCTCTGCTTAAAAAAAAACAATTACTTCTCCGCGAGGTGGGAGAATGCCACCTTGTGGCCAGGTTGTAGACAGTCCTTTATCTTGGGTAGTCTGCCACCTGGTGGTCAGCTTGAAAACAGTCCTTTAACTTAGGTAGTGCCACCTTGTGGCCAGGAAATAAACAGTCTCTTTACAGGTGAGGGTCCCAGCGAGATTAGGTCGCCCTCTTCAGCAACCTCTGGGACCCCGCTCCACTCTGGGTCACAGCTCCGCTCTGTGGGACACAGCTCTCCTCTCTAGCTCCTCGCTCTGTGGGACACAGCTCTCCTCTCGGGGACACAGCTCTCCTCTCGGGGACACAGCGCTCCTCTCTGGGACACAGCGCTCCTCTCTGGGACACAGCGCTCCTCTCTCGGACACAGCGCTCCTCTCTCGGACACAGCGCTCCTCTCTCGGACACAGCGCTCCTCTCTCGGACACAGCGCTCCACTCTCGGACACAGCGCTCCACTCTCGGACACAGCGCTCCACTCTCGGACACAGCGCTCCACTCTCGGACACAGCGCTCCACTCTCGGACACAGCGCTCCTCTCTCGGACACAGCGCTCCTCTCTCGGACACAGCGCTCCTCTCTCGGACACAGCGCTCCTCTCTCGGACACAGCGCTCCTCTCTCGGACACAGCGCTCCTCTCTCGGACACAGCGCTCCTCTCTCGGACACAGCGCTCCACTCTCGGACACAGCGCTCCACTCTCGGACACAGCGCTCCACTCTCGGACTCAGCGCTCCTCTCTCGGACACAGCGCTCCTCTCTGGGACACAGTGCTCCTCTCTCGGGGACACGGTTGCGGGTGAAGCATATGGCCCGCCCGTCTCTCCCGTATGCTTCACCCCAGGGACCCTTGCATACACAAACTCACTTGTATTCACTTCTCTTTATCTTCACTTCTTCCCTGGGGCATAATACTTCAGCAACAACCGTGCCTAGGCCTTTAAGGCAAAACTCTGCCTGGGAATCCTCACTTATTCCCTTCACTTACTTGGCTTCCTTGTGACTTCTCCTCCTGAGTCTGAAGTCAATCTTCGAGCTCATACAACTTGCTGTAGTCCCCGTTCTCCCAGTAACAGTCACTTGGTGATCCTTGACAGGGTAGTTCACAACTTTACTGTATTTCCACAGCAGATCACCTTCCACTCTGTGCTTGTTCCTCTCAGCAGCACAGCTGCCTAGGGCCTAGTCAGCCCCTCCTCCCCCTTTCCATGCCTGCTTTCCAGTCTTTTAAAGGGGAGTTGCTCCAATTAGGAGTTCTTCAGAAGTGTTAACTCCTTCACTTCTGACAAGAACTCACACTCCACTTGCTTGTCATCACTTCCGAGGAGCAAACGATCACAGTATGTATTCACCCCCTTTGTTATGAAGCTCATAAAAAGCTCTGGTGCAACCAATTACCTTCAGAAGTCACATAATTAGTGAAATGATGTCCACCTGTGTGCAATCTAAGTGTCACATGATCTTTCATTACATATACCCACCTTTGTTGAAAGGCTGCAACACCTAAGCAAGAGGCACCACTAACCGAACACTGCCATGAGGACCAAGGTACTCTCCAATCAAGTAAGGGACAATGTTGTTGAGAAGTACAAGTCAGGGTTAGGTTATAAAAAAAATATCCAAATCTTTGATGATCCCCAGGAGCACCATCAAATCTATCATAACCAAATGGAAAGAACATGGCACAACAGCAAACCTGCCAAGAGATGGCTACCCACCAAAACTCACAGACCGGGCAAGGAGGGCATTAATCAGAGAGGCAGCACAGATACCTAGGGTAACCCTGGAGGAGCTGCAGAGTTCCACAGCAGAGACTGGAGTATTTGTACATAGGACAACAATAAGCCATATGCTTCATAGAGTTGGGCTTTATGACAGAGTGGCCAGTAGAAAGCCATTACTTTCAGTAAAAAACTAAATTGAGTTTGCGGAAAGGCATATGGGAGACTCCCAAAATGTATGGAGGAAGGTGCTCTGGTCTGTTGAGACTAAAATTTAACTTTTCGGCGATCTAAGAAAACGCTATATCTGACGCAAACCCAACACATAACATCACCCAAAGAAAACCATCCCCACAGTGAAAAATGGTGGTGGCAGCATCATGCTGTGGGGATGTTTTTCAGCAGCCGGGACTGGGAAACTGGTCAAGGTTGAGGGAAAGATGGATGGTGCTAAACACAGGGATGTTCTTGAGCAAAACCTGTACCACTCTGTGCATGATTTGAGCCTAGGTCAGAGGATCACCTTTCAGCAGGACAATGACCCCAAACACACTGCTAAAGCAACACTTGAGTGGTTTAAGGGGAAATATGTAAATGTGTTGGTATAGTCTAGTCAAAGCCCAGACCTCAATCCAATAGAAAATCTGTTGTCAGACTTAAAGATTGGGGTTCACAAGCGCAAACCATCGAACTTGAAGGAGCTGGAGCAGTTTTGCAAGTAGGAATGGGCAAAAATCCCAGTGGTAAGATGTGGCAAGCTCATCGAGACTTAGCCAAAGGGACTTGGAGCTGTGATTGCCGCAAAAGGTGGCTCTACAAAGTATTGACTTTAGGGTTGGGCGGGGGGGGTGAATAGTTATGCACATTGACTTTTTTCTGTTATTTTGTCCTATTTGTTGTTTGCTTCACAATAATAATAAAAATAAAAAAAAAACATCCTTAAAGTTGTGGGCATGTTGTGTAAATTTAAATGATGCACATCCTCAAACTATCCATGTTAATTCCAGGTTGTGAGGCAACAAAATAGAAAAAATGCTAAGGGTATGAATACTTTTGCAAGGGACTGTATGTATATATATATATATATATATATATATATATATATATATATATATATATATATATATATGTCAGGAAAAAAGGGGATGGTAGGGAAGCACATATACTCTAAATCATGGATAAAGAAGATCCGTAAGTTGCTATAATACAAGATAAAAAGAAAGAAAGAAAAAAGGCCAACTATAACACGGATCAAATACAAATGTATCAATGTAATTAACATATGGTGGTGGAGAAGATGAATAGGACACAAATGACCTTACTTGGTTACATTAAAGGACATAGTCCAATAGGTTTTGGAGTCCACTCATAGAATGGCCTATGGAATATGCAGGTAGCAAAACCAAATGGCCAAACCATTCAAATCATGGCAGGCTTCCAAAAAGTGGCAATTTAGACCAGATAAAATAAAAACAATAGTGCTTTATTCTAAAATAACATATCGGTAACCCGAAAAAAGGGAAAGGGAGAGAAAGAAAAACAAAAGTACTAAAGAAGTAATAAAAAGATATAATGTGCTAGAGACGGTTAGATGATTGCTCATGTGAGTATCAGGCTGATGTAGGGAACACATTTCCCAAATATCCCCCACCAATTTATAATTGGCTCAAATAATTGAATATAGTAGTCCAATAAATGGAGTTCTTTCAAAGATGCGCTGTGGGTATCCTGAGAAGGAGGGGCACTCAATGGAAGCAAAAATATCTACACATACACTAAGGTCCAGACAAAAGAGATCCTGTCTGTGTAAAATGGTGATATACAAATACTTGATGTGATTAGTCCTAGCCAAATAAAGGACTATGGTGGCTCAAAAGGCAATGTGTTATAGTCATATATATTGTAAATGCTTACTAGGTGACATCCTATGATATGTTCCCCAAATGGACAGGTGTTAGAATGTAACACAAACCTGATAGTATGCACACATATACTGATGCAGAGGAGTATAATGCCGTCTAGCCACTATAATGGCATAAGTGTACACATGACTCTAAATGATGCCTTAATGATAAGGAAAAAAGCCTTATGGTAGCTCCTCTGGCAGATGAATAGTAACACAAGAAGCTGCTACTATGCTATAACAATAAGCCCAGGACTTACCTGCTTGTCAGCCTCTCTCTCATAGACCCTATATATATATGAGCACACATATGATTGATACATATAAATACATTAGTTAAAAAAAAAAAATTGAATGTTACTCCAGAAATTGCTCTTGATAACCCAGTCCTTTAACGTACAAATATATGTTTGATTTTTTTCAGTTCCTTCTATTCCTGTCCTCATAAACCTCATAAACCACAAACAGGTCAGGATTTGAAAATATGCCTAGTTTAGCATATGTCATACAATCCATGGCTCGATCTTCAATCTCACCTTAGAAAGAAACATACATTTGACAGCAAATAATAACAAAATGTGTCTATCAAGCCCACCCATTCTCTCTGATTAAAAGCTTGGATAAAATAAGCCTCAGAATGGCCTTATTATCCAAGGCATGTTTCAATTGTCTTTTTTTCTGCATTTTAAATATACATGTCTGAACTAGGTTTTTTTTCAAAAATGGTATCCTCTTTAATAGATAGAAAAAGATAACAGAATGGGTATGTCAAAAGATCTCTTCAAGAAAATTGGTGGTCTCAAAGACATCATGCCAAAGTGGGGGTGACAAAAGACAAAAATGGTAGAGACTTAACAGAGGAGACAGGGATACACTAAAGATCTATGGAGAGTGAAGGCAGATGAGCGCTAGGATTCTAATAACAAGGCTGTAGGAGTTGATGGAATCCCAATTGAACTATTCAAAATTCTACAAGATGATGCTGTGAAGTTGTTGCTTACCTTATGACAACAAATTTGGAAAATGCAAAAATGGCCAATAGACTGGAAAAGATCAGTCTACATCCCATTCCCAAAAAAAGGCAGTGCCAAAGAGTGCTCCAATTATCAAACAGTTGCACTCATGTCACATTCTAGCAAGGTAATGCTTAAGATCCTACAAGCTTGGCTCCAACAATATATGGATAAGGAACTACCAGATGAGAAACCTGGTTTCCACAGAGGAAGAGGCACAGAAGATCTGATTGCCAATGTCTGATGTATAATAGAAAAAGCAGAAGAGTTCCCAAAAAACATTTACTTCTGCTTCTAGACTATTCTAAATCCTTTGACTATGTGGATCACAACAAAATGTGGCAAGTTCTTAAAGAGATGGGAGTACCATATCATCTCATTTACCTCCTGAAGAATCTGTATGTGGACCAAGAAGCCATGGTCAGAATTGAACATGGGACAACAATATGGTTCAAGATTGGAAAAGGTGTGCAACAAGGTTATATATTGTCACCTTATTTATTCAATTTATATGCAGAGTAAATCATGCGTCAGACCGGACTGGAAGAATACAAAGCTTATTGCTTGAAGAAATGTCAACAACCTCAGATAGGTGAATGATAATACTCTGATTGCTAAAAGTCAGAAGGAACTAAAGGACCTATTGGTGAATGTAAAAGAAGAGAGTGCAAAAGGTCGCCTGCTGCTCAAAGTTAAAATGGCAAACAGCAATCTCAGTTCCTGGCAAATAGATGGGTAAGAAGTGGAGGCAGTGACAGATTTTTATTTCCTGTGATCCAAGATCTCATTAGATGGTGAATGCAGCCATGAAAGACTCCAATTTACACTATCAACAAAGGTCTGCCTAGTTAGAACTATGGTATTCCCAGTAGAAAGATACTCATGTGAGAATATAATATAGAAAAATAATGATCTATATTGGTAGTATCCTGGGTGCTTTACATCCCTTAATGTATCAAAAAAGATTATTTAAAAAAGAAAAAAACTTTATTGGATACTATTGATCCGGAAACTACGCCGATTAAAATGTATGAGCATGACACATAGATACTCTAATCATATGGGGTATGAATTGTGAAATATGGTGATATTCTATATTCATACCATAGACTGAGCTACAAAATCCTCATAAATCAGAATATACTGGTACTCCTGTTGATACAGGATATACTGATAATCATAGGATAGTGCAGCAATGTGTAAAAAATGTGAGTATATATATATATATATATATATAAAAACTGATATACATAAAAATGAAATCTGATACCTTGGAAAATACTTAAATAGACTGGAAGTAAATACAATCATAAATCAAAGGCTCTACAAGTCCACTAAAGTATGGAGTATTGCAAGAGGACAATGGCACTATTGGATATGAGCTAAACAACACACATATAGCAATGTACTTGCTGTTCAGTAGTTAAAGCTCTCCAATACTCATGTGAGAGCTGGACCATAAAGAAGTCTGATCTCCCTGGAATTGACGCTTTTGAATTGTGGTGTTGGTGAAAAATACTTAAAGTCCATTGGACTGCAAGAAGATGCAATAAATCAGTACTACAGGAAATCAAGACAAACTGTTCACTGAGATGTATGATCATGAGGCTGAAGCTCAAGTATTTTGGCCATATCATGAGAAAACAGGATTCCCTAGAGAAGACTCTGAAGGTGGGAAAGATTGAAGGCACAAGAAGAAGGGGACGACATAGGGGAAGCAATGAACATGAAGTTGATGGAGTTCAGAGGGCAGTGACTGATGGGCCTGTTTTGCTGCTGTCCAATAGGTCACAGAGGGTCAGACGCAACAGAACGACTGAACAACAAAATCCTCCAATTGTGCAAAATTTACATTACACATACTTCTAAGAAGGCCCCAGAATATTGCATTATCAGCTCCCGTAGCCTTGCTTCCAGTTCACTCTCATGCAGGTTGATGTCATTAATGTCTGTTATCTAAGGTAAGACCTAGAGAGGAGGGCCTTCAACCTACCAATGTTATGCTGCTGCAAGCAGACGCATTGCATGTCACTATTAGCTGTATTAGGCACTTAGTAAATATGATTTTAGTACACAGAGAATAAACATGTCAATAACAGTCTATTTCTGCTATCTTTCAATGATTTTTCGTAAATCTATATAAATTATGTTTTTCAAAATTCCAATGTTTTTTTCCAAAATTGTATATCAATTATAGTGGTCTTAATAATAGTCTGTAATCAGTGTTATAACATTTCTAATGTTGTTATGTCTCTTAATATTAATAGTAATGGAATTATTCAATTTTTTAAATTGTTCCTATTGAAATAGCCCTTTGTTATCTTTTCTGAGAATAATAAATGTATTTCTCTCAGTTGGAAAATCTTTCATTCTTGCCGACCCAATAATATACCGCAATTACCCTCATTAAGGTTGAACAATTCCACCAAATTATCTATTGCCTTGCCTTCCACTTCATCATGGGAGATTATATAAATTATATCAGTGTTAATATATAATACTTCTAATACATTTGTGGAACATTTATTAGCTATATATACTTCTAGTTTTTTTAAATAACTTTTCTTCGATATCTAATTTAATTTCTTTTAAGTTCATGATTTACGGAGTGAAGTCACAAGAATTTTTACCAGTGTTATTTTTTAAATATTTTTCTGCAGTGCTTGCAGTTGACCTAGTTATATAATGAATATTAACTAACCTACAAAATGTTACAGCAAAAGAAAATCATGGTGTTTTATCATATACATTCAGCCACAATTCCCTGAACGTATAAAACCATAGCCGTAACGTAGCCCGCAGGACTTGCGGCTATTAAATTGGCCCATAAAAAGCACCCCGCCAACAACTTGTGGTTTACGGGCGAAAAAAGGCTACGGGACTTGGAAGTTTGAACTCTGGGGCCGCAAATCCTTTGTTCTCTCAAGCCCGTAACTGCTACGTTCCAATTTCGCAATTAAATTGCAACTAATTCACTGGTGTTCAACCCTGTAACCCGCAAATGGAGCCAAAAAGCCACAGGGTACTAGAGAGGCTTTGAAATCTAACCTCCATTTTTCAGTGATGTAATCTCATTTGCCATTGGCTCTGTCTAAACTCTTAACTACGGGTTTGACTAATTGATCATGTTCAAGGCCGCACATCCAACGTGCGCAAGAATGGTTTACATCTACGGCTCGTAACTCGCAGCATGGTTCAATTTAATAGCTCTGTAACGCAGCCGAATTTCATGCCCGTAGGCGTTGCGGTTGTGCAGATGCTGCTACGGGGTCTGAATTTAATGTGGCTGATTGTATATATATCTTTAAAGATGAAGCATTGGTTGTAAAGCATTCAAGCTGCAGTCTATGTACATCTCAGCAAGGGATATCCCCTGGAGTTATAGCCACCTAACAAGTGTAAAGGGTGCTGTGTAGGTGTCGAAAGTCCGACATGGAGTTTTTATTATTGTTTATTTATAACGCGCCAACATATTCCGTAGAGTTGTACATAAGATATGTTCCAGGCAAAGGCAAATACAAATCAAAACATAGCAATGCAAGGAGGGCCCTGTCTTTGAGCCTCGAATCCAGTGTCCATGGTGCTTTCCCCAAAGCACCCTGGAGGATTAAAACTTGCAGACTTACAACCTAAAGGTATTGTGTGTGGTAAAGGAGGGAGAGAGAGGTGATGAGCATGCTAGGGTGGAAGGTGATGCACTTCTTTAAAGAGATGCTTCCATAGTGAAGTTTTGAGGCAGGAGGACAACCTGGTGGAGTGAGGCAAGGAGTTCCAGAGAATAGGGGCAGCATGAGAAAAGTCCTGAAGGCGAGGGTGAGCATAGGTAACAAGAGTTGTAGAAAGAAAAAGGTCATTAGCAGAATAAATAGGGCGGTTGGGGGAATATTTGGAGATGAGAGCAGAGATGTACAGGGGTGTGCTATTATTGTTAATGGCTTTGTAAGTTAGGGTCATGATTTAAAAATGTATTCTGGAGGCTAAGGGAAGCCAATGGAGTGATTGTCAGAGAGGTGATGCTGACACTGAACGTTGTTGTACGGAGGATGAGTCTAGCAGAGGCATTCATTTCCGAATAAATTAGTTGATTTTGTGTCCATAAAATTGTGCTTTGTGAATCAGATCCCTCAGAATTGAAGATGAGCTTCTATTAATTCCTACTGTCAAATAGCTGTTTGTTGTGGCAGTCTAAAGTCTTAAATAGACTGAATATAGATCTCATCTACATCCGGGCACAAAGGCAAATGCCTGCCATCATTGAAGCAATACTGATTACAGTAAGTAAAAAGTAAAGGATTTGTTTTTTAAACTTGCTAAAACAATTTGCCCATATCAAGTCAAATTCTTCAACTCCTTCGATGCTCCTCATCAAAACCTTGGTATTTATATCCTGTACAGAGAATTCCATAGGGATTAAAGATAAGCTAATTGTCCCAACACAACTTTGAGAAAAAAACAATTTAAATCAATCTCAAACGTGGCATTTTCCTAATACTGTAATGGGCATTTAAATTGTAGGGGAGTAGGGATATGGAAATTATTCCTCAAAATGTAACAATATATAGTGGGATATCTACATCAACTATATGTTGGGAGCCAGTGAGTTTGTTTCTTGATGTGCTAATTTTCAAATTACCCCAACAAAGGATGTCATATATTTGCAAGCAGCAATAATTTGTTGTGTTGAAGTCTGAGGATAAACGAAAAGGGAATTTTGTGGAAATTACTACCAAAGCAGGTTATGGCCATAGATTCAGTAGATGGCATAAAAATGGGATGTATATGTTTTTGAATAAGAAGAGCATACAAAGTTATGCCAGTTTGCCAGAATGAGTGAGTCCGCTCACCAGATTCAGGCAATCATTTAAATGCCAGTGTTTGATACTGGAAGGCATTATTTTTTTTGCTAAATAAGTATAAGGATAATTAACAATGCTTCAGTGTTTTTTTGTGTTTGCCTTCCTCTGGATACATTCACAGAAAATTTCATAGAACATCTAAAAAGGTTGAATTTGATTGACTAATATTTTTTTCAATCTCAATTACTATGTAACTATGGGTTTCACTGATGAAGTTGATATTTCAGTCTCTCCAGTCTTGCATACACATTGTGTATCCTCTTTAGACTTATTTCGCACAGCAGTCATAACTGCTTTCTTCAGTACGCCATCATTATATTGAGGGTGGCGGAGAGAGAAGAGCATTCAAGACAGATTGGTGCTTAACTATGTAGTGAAATATAAATGCTTCATTTTGGAGAGCTGAGAGTTGCATAGCTCATTGGGAATTATATTGTGTCTAAGAAATGTATGCAGGTGTTTGGAATATGCTAGATAAACAAGCTGCTCTTCTTATGAACAATGTTTGAGATAAATTGTTAGGCAACCGTTATCGTTCTTCAGTTTCTTCTAAACTAATTGTGTTGCACATTGCAAATTAAACCACAAGCCAGACATGGGAAATGAGTTTAGATAGATTTATTAAGGTAACATACCTGAAATAGTAAATTAACACTCCATTGTTTAAAATACATAGATGCATCAAGTGTTTCATCTGTTCTAGGCAACTGAGCTACTGATACTTGTGTTTTACGTTGCTGGGGATGTAGTAGCACCACACACACGACATTTTGAGAAAGGCACAAAGACAAACACTATGGTGTAGTAAAAGAAATGTTTTATTGGCTCAGAAAACACTAAATAATAGCTAACAATCCCAACACTTCCAATGTGTTTTGTCCAAGGTCTTCTTCATTGAATAAAAAAAATTAAATATATATATATATATATATATATATATAAGGTGTTTCAATATGCAATGAGGACTTAATACATATATAGTATAATAATATATACCGTATGTACTCGAGTATAAGCCGACCCGAGTATAAGCTTAGGCACCCATTTTACCACAAAATACTGGGTAAAATGAGTGACTCGAGTATAAGCCGAGGGTGGGAAATGTGCTGCCCCCTGTGTCTCTCTTGTGCCTTCTGTGTCCCCCTCTCTCTCCGTGTCTCTTCTCCCCTCTCCTTTCCCTGTGTCGCTTCTCCCCTCTCCCTTCGCTGTGTCTCTTCCAACCTCTCCCTTCCTTGTGTCTCTTCCAACCTCTCCCTTCCTTGTGTCTCTTCCCCCCTCCCTTATCACCCTCCTCAACCCCACTCCTCAACCTCCCTCCTCATCCTTAACCTCCCTCCTCATCCTTAACCTCCCTCCTCATCCTTAACCTCCCTCCTCATCCTCAACCTCCCTCCTCAACCTCCCTCCTCATCCTAAACCTCCGTCCTCATCCTCAGCCCCCTCCTCAACCCCCCATCCTCATCCTCAACCCCTCATCCTCAACCTCCCTCCTCAACCTCAACCCCCCTCCTCAACCTCAGCCACCCTCAACCCCCCTCCTCCTCAACCCCCCTCAACCCCAACCCCCCTCAACCCCAACCCCCCTCAACCCCAACCCACCTCCTCAACCTCAACCCCCATCCTCAACTCCCCATCCTCAACCCCCCTCCTCAACCCCCTGTCCTCAACCCCTCCTCCTCATCCTCAACCTCCCTCCTCATCCTCAACCTCCCTCCTCATTCTCAACCTCCCTCCTCAACCCCCCTCCTCAAGCCCCCCATCCTCATCCTCTCTCCTCAACCCCCCCCATCCTCATCCTCAACCCCCTCCTCAACCTCAACCCTTCTCAACCTCAACCCTCCTCAACCCCCCCGGAGGCCGGAGCACAAGCAAGTAAGTGAGGGGAGAGGGGGGAGGTATTTAGGGGGGTTTAGGTGGAGGAGGGGGTTGAGGTTGGTTTAGGTTGAGGAGGGGGGAGGGAAAGACACACGGGGGGTTAGAGACACACGGGGGGTTAGAGACACACGGGGGGTTAGAGACACACGGGGGGGGGTTAGAGACACACGGGGGGGTTAGAGAGACACGGGGGGAGAGTGACTTGAGTATAAGCCGAGGGGGGCCTTTTTTGCCTTAAAAAAAGGGCTGAAAAACTCGGCTTATACTCGAGTATATACGGTAATAGTATAATCCTTTAGTTACTTCTCTGGCCTTGTGCATTTCGCCCAGACTGTTCACACTATTTTTTGGGGCTTTGATGTAACTTTTTGTTACCTTCTCCACACGTGCAAAGGCACAATTTGTAGCATATAATCAGTAATTTTTTTGATTTAAAAAAGGATTTGCATCTCTCAAAAGCTTGTCATTCTTAATTAAAATAAATGTATCAGTGCATACTGCAATATTACTTTTTTCATCTGTATTACTGGATATTCAAAGCTACTTCAGTCTTTAGAAACATATATAAAAGAAAGTAGTGTTTCCTTAAACTAGAGTTGAAGCCCTGCTAGTCAGACTCTGGAGTGCCACCAGGATTCTTTCTAGCCATCTGGAGCCTATCTGCAGAATCCAGAACTTTCAGGAAAATATGGCCTTTGCTAATAGACCTATAATACTTGGGAAATTATAGTCCTAGGCATGCCTCTTTCAGTACTTTATTAACGTATTAAAATTTTACACACTCAAACACTAACCAATATCCTATGTAGCCAACACAGCCAATAAGGACAAATAAGGAAATCACCACCAGCCAATTAGATCCTTCCTATATGTCAAACCACACAGCCCTTAGCATGACCTCCTTGCCCTGCTGATGTATTGAAGCCTACAGGTATACATTGAGTTCCCTAAGATCCAAGCAATTTCTTGTCGCCAAAAGCCTTTCATCCAATATGAATCTGGCTCATCCGTAGAGTCCTTTGAAATCCATGGCAGTCACAAATAGTCACCAAAAAGGACAGATGTGTAAGATCTCTTTCCTGACCCAGGATCATATGGTAAGCAATCATCCAAGCCTCTAGACAAAATAGTTTTGTACTTGCCTTGCACCAGGTTCATGAACACACATTTGACTCAAATGAAATAATAAAATTATTGTTGGGCATATCATTCAGGGCAAAGTACAGTTCATGGTTAAGAAAAAGTAGAGTTTTTGCAAAAACTGAAATTAGCTGATTTTTCCACCATCTATAGTTTTGAATTCCACATTCTTCATAGCCTGAAGTTCACCTCTATGCAACGGTCTATTTACTACACACAACCTGAGGAAATATCTGCACTTCCTGCTCCATCCTAAAAGCAAAGGAGAAGCTCCAGCCTAAATATCAGGAGAAAATAGCAGTTTTTGGTTTTCTCATAGAAGATCACAATAAATATTAAAGTTTTTATACTGATCATTACAATCGATCACTATTTAAGCACTAGTCTGTTGGACTCTACTATTGATACCTAGTGTAGCCCAAATCATTATAGTGTTGTGAATGCTTCTAGAGGCATGTAATACATATTCATGCAATGTGCTTTGCATACACGGAAGTCATTTGGATTTCTGCATTGCTATATGTGGTTTAGTAATGTACTATGATGAGGGGTTTTGCTGTTCCTCAGACTTTCCCATTGCATTTTTCAATTCTTTTCAAGTTTAAAAATCAGAGCTTCATTCAATTCTACATTTTCCAAAGCATCCAAAAGTTATACTGAATGTGAAAAAAAGTACACTGGTAGTTTGTATTATTACGCAGTGCAGATTTGAGCTAAAAAAAATATTGCAGTAGTTTAAAAGGCTTTGCTCCATATGTGTATTAAATACTGCTTTGAGAAAATACTTTTATAGTGCTGTATACAAATGTGAGGTTCACAAGCTTTCTTTCCAGTAAACAAACCTAATTAAAATTGAATACTCTCTCTCTTTCTGAGAAGAACTGTTAAACGAGGTACTTTTTGATGCTTTTTCACAGTGAAATAAAAATAGAACTTGCCAAGCATGCTTTTGCATTTTGTTAATTAAGAAGATAATAACGCAGAGGCTCGAAAAAAAAATTAGTTCTAGTTGTTCCATAAACCTTTGGCTGTTAATATCCCTGAACCTTCCCGTAGTTTATTTCCTTTTGCACAAATTAAAGATGCAGAAATGCATGCCATAAAGCAGGAAAATGCTTACATATCTAACTGCAAATTCTCCAAACTGCTGATCATTCTAGGTTTCAATAATCTATGCTTCATTAGATTTAAATATCTGTCTTCTGTTTCTGTTTTTCAGGAATTCCAGAAAGGAACTTAATGATATACGGTTTGAGTTTACTCCAGGCCGCGGTAAGTGTGAATTCAATTTAATATATTATATTTTTACTCGATGTATCATTTTGTATACTTACATCTTGCTTTCAAAAAGTGTGTTTTAAACACCTAAAATGTTTTAACATGGGAATACATGGGTGGAGTCTATAATGATGAAAAGTGTATTTTAAAAAAATATATATCTATTAGTGTTAAGCTTTTTACTTTATTCACTTTCTGTCTGCAAATACATTTATTAAGTAACATATATATATATATATATATATATATCCCCTTCTGGATTGCTACCTTTTCAAGGTGAAGGAGCTTGTGTACCTCAATTAATATGTGAGCTATACCTTGTAGGGTTATAACAGAGAGATCAGAGTAATCGGAATCTAATTTAAATCTACTATAAAGAATATTATAAAGTATCTCACAAAGTGAGTACAACTCTCAAATTTTTGTAAATATTTGATTATATATTTTTATGTGACAAAACTGAAATGACACTCTGCTACAATGTGATTCAGCCAATTGAATTGGGCTCTATATAAGCACAGAGCATATTTTTTTACAGATGTTTTTTGTTGCTTTTGGATAGAAGTTCACTAACTAAAAACTCTAGTAAAAAAAATATGCTCTGTGCTTATATAGAGCCATATTCAATTGCCAGAATCACAATTTAATGAGGCTGCTATTTATTAATATTTTCAGCTGTAAATATCTGTAATGAAAATGATTACATTTATTGGGACTAAGCTTCATACCCTTTATCAAGATTAATTACAAATGTTATTTAGCTAGCCCTCTGAGTACACATAAACGAATAAATGCCTTTGCACACTGAATAAATAATTGGTCTCAAAGAACTTTAGTTACCTACTTGGTATTGTTACTGAAGTGCAACAAACCGGCTGTGTTTTCTTATGATATTATCACAAGGTGTGATTTTATCTGTAAATATTAACATAACAATGTCCTGTTAATGATTCAGCTTGTTAACTGGTTCTTCTTAATGTGAAGCTGAAATTATACAGCATCAGTTTTTAAGGGCTGCCATGGATTTCAGCAGGCCTAGTTCTACTGATGTTTCTAAAAACAAGCTTGTTTCATGTATAAACAAGCTAAATAAGTTTCAGAAAATGTATTTGTACATGGCCCTTGCTGTCCTTTGTCATTGATAATATAATATAATATATATATATATATATATATATATATATATATATATATATATATATATATATATATATATATGAAAACATGAAAGTCATTGCAGAAACACCCATAAACAATTAAAGTATAAAATGACTGTTGTGAAATGAATACAAACATCCACATGCTTTCCAAGGTTGTTTAAACCCACTGAACAATCCTGCGACTTGTTTTGATATTAAACATTTTTACACACCTATAAATTCTGACACTCCTTGTACATTGTACACTGATTTGGCTCCGCGTTTAACAGACAAAATCAAATGTCAGTCACACCTATTAATCTTATGCTCGTCCTTCAATAGCCCAGGTTTTATTATACTTTAAAAGCCTGTCATAAAAAGAGTTAATAGTTTTGGCACATAACCCTTTGGGAGGAAAGTCAAAGCTTTGAAACGCTTACAGATGATCAGGAGATTAAATGTATCAAACTAGCGCTGTCCTGGAGCACAAATAACCATTGATATAAAATAGGTGTAACAGTTTATAACCTATTATTTTCAAGAAAAACTCTGAAGTTGCATAAAAACCTTGAATGTTTGAAGAATTGCAATCTAATCTAATCTAATCTAAAAAAACAATGATCGAATGAATTCTTAAAAATGTTTAATCGTAAATCAAGCCAAATTGTAAACATCTTGCACTTTAAATATTTATTAGGATGATCTAAGGTTCCTCATTAAATTCCAAGCCTGTAGTTGCCTTCATACAGTCCATAAGTACAGGGCCGAAGCCTCAAATCCGTAAACCATGCTTCCATATGTAGCATTTCAGGGCATGATCATGATCAATTAAGCAAGCTCGTAAATTACAATTTAGACACAGCCAATAGCAAATGAAACCCGTCATCATGACGTCAGTAAAACATGGCATTTAAACCACAATCAATTAGTGTTCAGAAGTCCGATTTGCAATCAGACTCGCAATCTAGAAATGTTGCAATATAAAAAAAAAATCAATAAATCTACTTTTCTACTCCATGCTAGTTCAATAATATATATATAAACCCATTGATTGTCAGGATTGATATAACACGGAAATTACACGCACACAACAAATTTGTTTTTTTTGCAGGTTTGCACGCTTGAGACTGTTGTGCAGTTATTTCTAATGTCTTAAATCACTTTCCACGTTTTTTAAAGTGTAGTATTGAGTTTTTATTTCCTTTATAGTGCTATGAAAAGGTGTTTAACCCCCTTGCGAGTACTCTCTAGTACTCGTAGGATTTTTGGCTACATTTACCGTTTACGGGTGTGAATGCAATTGCAGACTTGGGGAACTGTAGCAATTTAATAGCGATTTTAGAGATTGTAACATTTGCGGGCTTGAAAGATCAAAGGCTTATCTGGGTCGGAGTTACGATTTTGACAGCCCATAGGGATTTTCAGCCTGTAGCCCGCAGATCATCTGCTGGTAGCGAAAAGAGGCCAATTTAATATCCGTACCTTTGTGGGCTACAGTAACTACTATTTGGAGAATTAAATGAGGCCCTTTACTTTATAAAAAAACTTTTTAACAAGGTCAATTAATTATATTTTAATATTTTAAATTCAGTTACTATGAAGAAGTTCCCAGAGTAACATATTCTCACCTTCTTGAGCCTTCCCCTTTTTCCCTGTTTTCTCATGCAGGATGCCTTGTTTCACCATTGGGAACTAAGGCCAAGCCCACTGGGTAGGACCTTCACTTTACCAGTGCCTCATGCTTTGACAATGGATGTAGCCCTACAAAATTATACCTAAAATGACATTAGCAGCTAGGTAAAGCATGGGCATAAGATCATTTTTAGAGAAATTCTTATTTTTGAAGACTCTAAATGGGTCTCGTTGCTATTTGACTTCTATTGTACCCCTTGTTAATATGGAAATTGGAGGGAAGTGTTATCCTATTGCGAGTTGCACTTCCTTTTAATCCTAAATAGAGATTTTATCTACATCTAATATCTCTACCAGGAACACAAGCTAATGTCTCCCTGCAGTAAAGCAAAATCGAATAGACAATATTTATAAATGGAAAAAAAAACTGTATTTATTCTAATACACTTTAAAAAAACACTTTGTCCACTCAAAAGCATAGACCACTATAAATATGATATTGCAATGGCCTCTTAATAATACTCTTTCTGTACATAGTCTTTTTAAGTGGGATTTCCTAGTATTCTTTAAAATCATTAGCATTGTAATGCAGCTATGAATAAGCTGTTCATTTATGCATGAAGTGAATTGATTAGTTTCTATGGTAATGTGTGGCCAAATACTATTATTATTCAATTACTCGATTAATCACTAGATTGGAATATTAGTGACTTGCCAATATGCCCGGGGCATAGAGTAAAACAGTACTAGCAAATGCAGCATAATATGACTTATTAACACTAATAACTTAAATCTGTCTGCCACAACAGATTTAAAGAAGATCAGTCAACCAGAGCCCCCACAAAAAAAGCTCACACAGTATCTCCCCTACTATGAAATCATAAAGCTCCAACAGACACAGATTCATCTGCCTGCATGTAGAGGGCTCAGTTAGGGTTAAGGTGAATTGTGCAACCTACTAGCTACGCAAGCACACCCACTGTGAAGACATGTAGGGATTATCACTGTTTTATACTGCACTGAAGTCCCATATTTGCAGTTTAATCTTTTAAAGACCTAACAATAATAGTGTATATGTTTAGAAAAAAAAAGAAACCAATAACCCCACCAAACTTTAAAGGGACATGGAATGTATCAATCACATATAATAGTTGTGGTAATTGCGAATTGTTGTCACGCAATGTTAAAATTTACGGGCGCCAAAGGCGCTCATAGCAAGGCTCAAAGGCGCTCATTGCGGGGCTCGCGATGAGCAACGAAGGAGCACATCGTGAGGCCCGAAATGGAGAGGGGGAGAGGCTCCCAATGGCTTACGAATTATGGGCTTCGAAAAAATTATGAGTTTAATGGCCGTAATTTTTTTCAAGCCCGTAACTCGACAGCCATTCGGGGTTGCCAAAAAAAGCCAATTTAGTAGAAAATTAGGGGGAGAGAGAGGGGGCAAAGAGACACAGGAGGGAGAGAGGGGGAAACAGACACAAGGTAGGGAGAGGAGGGAAAGAGACACAGGGGTAAGAGAGTGGGGAGAGGCTCTCAATGAGCAGTGAAGGCGCTCATTGCCGATCTTGTGATGAGCGCCAAAGGAGCTCATTTCGAGGCTCGAAAGTTGCGGGTTGGCCGACGCCTGCAACTAAAGTCAAAGCCGCTGATTGTGGGGCTCGCAATGAACTCCTTCGGCCCATAAAGTAGAGGGGGGGCACGAAAAGTTGCAGGTTGGCCAAGGCCTGCAATGAGCCCGTAAAGTAGAGGGGGGTGGGAGATGCTCGCAATGAGTGCTGTCAGTGCTAATGTCCGTGCTTTTAGTAAAAGTACATTGTGAAGATCTGTTTTCCCCTAACTGATATACTTTCAAGTTTTAAAAATAGTTGTAGAAAATAAGCCTGCTAGCCTCATATAGTCAGCTTATTCAATGTAAAAAGTACAAGTAGTTCCATTTCTTGACCACAAGATGGCACTGCAGGATGTTTGTGGTAAATATATGCATGTCTGTTTCTTTGCCTCCCATTGATCCATCCCCAAGAGGGGCCAGCCCAGACCATGGTTTTCCCTGCCTCCTGATTGGCTCTCCTATTTCTGTGATTGGTTACTTATAATCTGGGTGGAGAGTTTTGCATATGTTCAGCCCACTGTGATGTAAATCCTTTGTTCTGAAACTGTTGATATACACTGCTGTAACCAGAGATAATTATGCTCTTCTTGGGGACACATAGACAATGGTGTATTTCATTTAGAGGCAAGACTTTTATTATTTTGCTATGCTATAAATCACTTTGCTGTGCTGCGCCTGTGTTCCTGATATGCTATTGATCCTGATATGACTGCCGGTCACCAAGAGGCTCATTCCTTCTGAGAAGCTAGCCAGCTGTAAGAGCGGGATTCCTGTAGCGCAATGGCAGGAAGTGTTGGAGCTGAATAGCGCCCCTATCTGGAATCTTCACAAACATTATGTTGCATCTGCCTTATTACTACACAGCTATATTGGCAGTTTCTAGGAAAATGTTATCCACACTCTGCCACAGTTCAAAAATGGTTATAAGATCTCCAGCTTCAAGATCAAGGGGAAAACAGCTTTTTAGTGTAAATTTTCTCACTGAAGTATCACCTTTGTAAGCGCATAGCTTGTGGAAAAAAATGGCATATTGTTATGAAGTATGTAGTAAGCTGACTAAATTGTCTGCAATGTAAATCATGTTTATAAAAGTATTTTTAGAAAAATACTTTGTTTTAGCAGACTTTGCTTGTTCCAGAGGCATTCCATATTTGTTTATTTCTCACTTCCTGCTGGCTTGTTATTCTAATAAAGGACAAGTTTAGTTTTGGCTTTGGAGTAGGAAAGCAGGTTAGTGATTATTAGAATTCTGTCAAGATAATTATTGGGTCATAACATCCTTTTCTAACAGATGTAAACAATGACATCACTATATGGATCATATAGAAATCAGATTGAGTATATACTTTGTAGTAAAAGATGGTGGAACTCTATACAATTAACAAAAACCAGACCTGGAGCTGACGGCTCAGGCCATGAGCTTTTTATTCCAAAGTTCAGAATTAAACTGAAGAAAAGATTATTTGTCCAACTGAATGCAGAATTCCAGAGGACAGCAAGAAGAGACAATTCGAGATTCCATAATGAGAGATGTAAAGAGATAGAAGAGGATAACAGAATGGGAAAGTCAAGAGATCTCTCCAAGAAAATTGGGTGTAATGATATGGAATCATAAGGTTGTGGAGACCAGCAGCCAAGGTCAGCAATAATCCAGTTCAGCAATTTGTAGGTGAAACAGGAACAAGCTTTATTGAAGTGATCAGGAACCACACAATAATCTGGCAAGGTACATTTGACAGGAAGTGCCTTATATAGGCCAAGGACCAGACACCTGACCAGACACAGCTGAAGAGACTTAGGTACTGATACGATTGCTAGCAGTCGTATCAGTGAAATTCACAAAAGGCAGGCTGGCGCAGTGGTAGGGAAGAGGTATAGCAGCCTGGGGACCAGGGTTCAAAACCCAGCAGAGTCAATTCCTCACATTACCCCCGCCTCTATAGGTGCAGCCTCTGGATGCCCTATTACCCGGTTTAGTAGGGTACTGCACATGAAAAGACCAAAGGAGATCTGGAGCGTTAATATTGTCCACTGGTTCCCACAAACTCTCCTCCTCACCATAGCCTTTCCAGCGAACCAGATACTGAAGCTTGTTACAGAAGATCCTGGAGTCAAGAATTTTTTCCACTTCGTACTCATCCTCACCATCCACGAGGACTGGAGGTGGGGCAGGCAGGGCTCGGCCAGGGAAAGTATTTTCATGAAAAGGTTTAAGCAGTGCAACGTGAAACACTGGATGTATTTTCATGGAACTCGGGAGTTGCAAACGGAAAGTGACAGCATTGATCTGAGCAATGATCTCAATAGGTCCCATGAACCTTTGACCCAATTTATGAGAAGGAATCCGAAGCTTAAGATTCTTTGTTGACAGCCACACCTTGTCACCAACGTGATAGACTGGGGCCTCCTTTCTATGCCTATCAGCAGCTCTTTTGTAACATTTCTGAGCCTCCAAAAGAGTCTCTTTCAACGGTGCTTGGGAATCACGTAAGGCGGTTAGCCGGTCAGTGACAGCAGGAATGGAAGTAGTAATTGGGAAACTGACTAGAAAGGTCGGATGGTAACCATAGTTTGCAAAAAATGGGCTCAAAGAAGTGAAGCAGTGTTGGGCATTGTTATAGGCAAACTCCGCCGTGGGTAGAAAATCCAGCCAGTCATCCTGCAGGTAACTAATATAGCACCGCAAATATTGCTCCAAAGTCTGGTTGGTTCGCTCAGTCTGTCCATTACTTTGCAGATGAAAAGCTGATGAAAGATTTACATTAATAACTAGATTAGAACAAAAATGTTTCCAAAAACGAGATGTAAACTGCACTCCCCTGTCAGAAACTACTTCATCAGGCACTCCATGCAAGCGAAATATTTCCCGAATAACCAGGTCAGCCGTCTGTTTAGCTGAAGGGAGACCACGAGCAGGTATGAAATGACCCATCTTAGTTAACCTGTCCACAACAACAAGAATGGTAGTGTGTTCCTTAGAGGGAGGTAGTTCCACAATAAAGTCCATGGATATAGATCCCCAGGGACGATGAGGAATCGGAAGAGGCTGAAGCAAGCCAACAGGGGATGAGCGAGGAGTCTTATGTCTGGCACATACATCACAAGGGGACACATACTTCTTAACATCCTCATAATACTTGGGCCACCAAAAGGATCGGGCAAGTAGCTCTTGTGTCTTTTGGATTCCTGGATGACCTGCTGGTTTTGAGTCATGGTAGAGACGTAAAAGGTCCAGTCGCACTGACTCCGGAGCAAACAGACGTTGTTGAAAAATCCAAAACCCATTAAGCATCGTCATATGAAGGTCACGAGGAGGATCACGAAGAACTGGGTCTTCAGCGTAGCCCTTTTTAATGCGAGACATCAGATCAGAAGGAAATGTAACACCTATAAATATATCCTCCGGCAAGATGGTGGTCTTGGTTACGGTAGTATGGAGGGGGTCAGCTATTCTAGACAAGGCATCCGCCTTACCATTCTTGGAGCCAGGACGGTATGTAACCAAAAAATTAAACCTCGAGAAGAATAGGGACCAGCGTGCTTGTCTGGCTGACAGTCTCTTTGCTGATCGCATACATTCCTGATTTTTGTGATCTGTGAGGACAGTAATTGGATGGGTAGCTCCCTCCAAGAGATGTCTCCATTCGGTGAAGGCAGCTTTTATAGCCAATAGTTCTTTATTCCCTATGTCATAGATTCTTTCTGCTGGCACCATCTGGCGGGAATAGAAGGCACACGGATGTAACGGCATCTTAGGTCCAGTCCTTTTGAGACAGTATAGCACCAACAGCTGAATCAGAAGCATCAACTTCCACAATAAATGGTAATTCCGGCTGAGGATGTACCAGGACAGGGGCAGAGGTAAACAGAGTCTTCAATCGGGAAAATGCGGTATCCGCCTTATCGGACCACTGAAAAGGAGTCCCTTTACGTGTGAGTTCAGTGATCGGTGTAATAACGGCAGAGAAATTCTTAATGAAACGCCTGTAAAAATTGGCAAACCCCACAAATCTCTGAACATCTTTTTCATTCTTGGGGATGGGCCAGTCCAGCACAGCTTTAATTTTACTTGCGTCCATACTTAAACCTTTGGGAGTTATTACATACCCCAGGAATTGAATTTCTGTTTGTTCAAACTCACATTTTTCTAGTTTAATGTATAGGCGGTGGGTACGAAGGCGCTCTAGAACTATACAGACTTGTTTTCTGTGGTTTTCAAGATTATCAGAGAATATTAGGATATCATCCAAATATGCCACAACAAACATAAGATGCTGGAAAGTTGCAGGGGCATTACACAGCCCAAAAGGCATTACTAGATATTCGTAATGCCCGTACCTGGTTCTGAAAGCTGTTTTCCATTCATCATTGGGTCTTATGCGAACCAGATTATATGCCCCCCGAAGATCAAGCTTCGTAAATATTTTAGCTGAGCGAAGTCTCTCCAAAAGTTCAGGAATCAGAGGCAAGGGGTAGCGGTTTTTAACAGTGATGTTATTAATGTCCCTGTAATCAACGCATGGCCGTAGGCTGCCATCTTTCTTTTCTACAAAGAAAATAGGAGCTCCTGCTGGAGAAGTAGATGGTCGAATAAAGCCTTTGGCAAGATTTTCTTGTAGGTATTCACGAAGAGCTTTCAATTCAGGCTCAGAAAGGGAATATATACGGCCAAATGGGATAGCAGCCCCAGGCAACAGCTCTGTTGGGCAATCATAAGGCCTGTGTGGTGGAAGCTGATCAGCATTCTTCTTATCACAGACATCTGCAAAATCCCGATATTGTAGAGGAAGCTTAGTCAAGTTTGTAGCAACCATTTCATTAATTGTTGTGGCAACAGGTGTTACCTTAGAGGGTTGACAATTCATTAAGCAGTGTTCTGAAGGAAAGGACAAAGTTCTGATCTTCCAATCAATCTGTGGGTTATGCAGAGCAAGCCAAGGTACCCCCAAAATCACTGGAAACTGTGTTGAGGAAATTAGGTGGAAAGAGATAGCCTCATGGTGATTCACTTCCACAGTCAAGTTTGAGGTAACATCATGAAGTGCAAACGGCATTGATTTAGGAAACCCCTAAATTTTTTGCGATCTCCTCCAAACTTTTCTGGTAGGTGCAAGCGGGCATCTTGTGCAGGTGTAACAGTAGCAGCTGCAACATCTCGTGCCCTGTAGCTGGTATACTCACTGTGCATTGACTGAATTTTATTTTGCAGTTCAGCTATCTGGTCCTGCAGCACTTGAATGGTCTGTGCCTGGGTCTGCACATTTCTTGCAGTAAAAGCAACCTGTTGTGCCTGCAGTTCAGCTACCTGGTCCTGCAGCACTTGAATGGTCTGTGCCTGGATGTGCTCATTTCTTGCAGTAAAAGCAACCTGTTGAGCCTGCAGTTCAGCTACCTGGTCCTGCAGCACTTGAATGGTCTGTGCCTGGGTCTGCACAGTTCTTGCAAATAAAGCACCCTGCTGGGCCAATGCAGAATCTGACCCGGCGGTCTCCATGAAAGCCGCCAGATTATTCTGTAATGATATAGGAATCACAAGGTTGTGGAGACCAGCAGCCAAGGTCAGCAATAATCCAGTTCAGCAATTTGTAGGTGAAACAGGAACAAGCTTTATTGAAGTGATCAGGAACCACACAATAATCTGGCAAGGTACATTTGACAGGAAGTGCCTTATATAGGCCAAGGACCAGACACCTGACCAGACACAGCTGAAGAGACTTAGGTACTGATACGATTGCTAGCAGAGTCAAGCTTATCAGATCTCAATGAAATTCACAAAAGGCAGGCTGGCGCAGTGGTAGGGAAGAGGTATAGCAGACTGGGGACCAGGGTTCAAAACCCAGCAGAGTCAATTCCTCACATTGGGTATCTTAAAGGAACCTTAATGCCAAGGTGGGCATGATAAAATACAAAAATGGTAGGGACTTAACACAAGCAGACGAGATAAAGAAGATATGGTATGAATAAACAGAAGATTAATACAGGAAGAATCATAACAGCATTTGATTTTATTTTCCTGAGCCTCAAGATCTCTGCAGAAAATAAGATGTTTGCTTCTGAGGAGGCCAGGCTGGACAAGAAGAGAGAAGCTGGGGGAAAGAGAGACCCGGTGTGACTCGAATATAAGCCGAGGGGGGCCTTTTCAGCCTTAAAAAAAGGGCTGAAAAACTCGGCTTATACTCAAGTATATACGGTATTCTTGTAAATTCAGATTTGTACCCTTACCTCCATAAATTGAAAAGGAGTGCTACTTGCTCTGCTATTTGTTCATACTTCACACACACATATTTTTTATTAACTCTATTGGCTATTTAATAAATGCTTGGTCATTACAGTGGATTTTTCAGCGACAAATTGAAAGGTAGGCTGACATGTCAATATGACATTCTGTTCTTTTCCCTAATGTTTGTCAGTGGGAGGCTTAATCAATTCATTGTAAGTAATGCCAGAGCTTTCTAGAAGAGGGGACATTTTTTATATGCCCTTTTGAAGAACTATACGTTAAAACAGTTTGCATGTTTTTAGAACGTAAAAATAAATAAAAATTCAAATTTACTACCTTTTATATGGAAAAATGCTGCCGTGGAATATACCAATTGTTCTCTCTTTTTATTAACTTTGTATACAGACTTTGGGCCCTATTTTCAATTACATGTGCCCGTAAAGCAGCCAGTAACTGTTACTGATATTAAATTGCATACATTTAGCAACTCAAAAGCACTGCTGGTTGTCAAAGCTATAACACTGTCCTATCTCCTCTGTTGATTTTTCAAGCCTGCAAATATTACCAGTGCTAAAGATGCAAAATCGATATTCAATTACAAAAGTTCATGTATTGTCTTCAAACCCGTAAATGGCAAATGTATCAAAGAATTCTACTGGCCATATTGAATTAGCTACTTGCAAATGCCTTGAACTCATAAATTTGGCTTTGGGTGTTTTTTTTATAAATGTTTATATGCATTCTATTGACTTAATAATTAATTAGTGCCAAGAACTAATATTTGCCGAATATGTAGCAATATTAAGAGTGATTTTAAGTGTGTATAAATTTACAAATTGGGCAATTGAAGCGGGCCATTCGAGTTCTAGATATAACTCGCAAGTGAGTTAAACACCTGTTCGTAACACTGCAAAAGCAAATAAACACACACTACTGTACTTAAAAATACTTGGAAAGCAATGAAAGACATTCCAATTAATTGCACAAAAGTCTCAAGCTCGCAAATCCGCAATAAAAATATAGAGCTTCATTCAATTGCAAGCCTTCAAGTCATGGGATGTAGGGCATAAGTCTTACAGTACTATTCAAGACCTCAAGTTAGGGGGCGATAGCAAAATTCATAAACCATGCCATCGTATGTAGCATTTGCAAGCTTGATCATGATCAATTAAGCAAGACCGTAACTCCTGATGCTGAAACAGCCAAGAGAAAAGGAGCCCGTCATCATGAAGGCCGTACAACATGAAGTTGACATGTCAATCAATATGCGATCGGACCTGCAAACCCGCATTGTACAAAATAATAAAACTGAATGCCAATACTGTTCTAGTCCATATGGGTGGCCTGATATGTATTAGCTCATTGATTCCCAAGTTCAATCTTAGCCCAAATTGAAACATAAAAATAAATACATTTTGATTGCGGGCTTGAGACTGTTGTGCAAATAATTCTAATCTCTTACGTTGTGTTCCCCTTCATTTACAGTGCAGTATTGAATTTTTATTTGCATTTAAAGTGCTTCGGACATGTCATTAAGCCTTTTGCAAGTCCTCCTTGGTACCCGTAAATAGTGGTTCAACTTTTGCCATTTGCGGCCTTCGCAGCTTGCTTAGCTAGGGGGACTCTGAGCAATTGAATAGCGATTTGGGATTTTAGCAATCCTAACTCAGAGGCCGGAGCCCGTAACCCTATCGGAGCTTGAAAAAGACGCCAATTGAATAACAAAATAAGTTACAGCCTCCATTTACGAAGCCCAGATCTCCCGATGTCTCAATTGAATGGGGCTCATATTTTTTGTACATTTTATTTCTGTGTTATATCAATCCCAGTAATTAAGGAGTTAATACATATCAGGGAGCCCACGTGGACTAGAACGGTAGCTTCACTGATTTTTATTGATATCTACACTTCTGGATTGTGAGTCCGATTGCATATTGGACTTCTAAACACTAATTGATTGTAGTTTAAACTCCATGTTTTACTGATGTCATGATGATGGCCTCATTTACTTTTGGGTCTGTCTAAAATGTAACTTACGGGCTTGCTTAATTGATCATGATAATGCCCAGAAATACTACTTACGGGTTCATGGTTTGCGTGTTGGGGCTGTGAGCATGTTATTACGGGTTAATGATAATTGTTTGACGGTAATTACAGTCTTGCAATTGAATAGAGTCTTTTGTATTCTGATGAAGATTGTATCTTCACAGTGGGAATGTGGCAGTGTTGTCAACGGGATACAAGGACTCAACCTCCTGAGAAAGTAGCAGACATTTTAAGTTCTTGAGAGCAAATGGAAGTTTGCAGTAAATAATTGAGTACAGAAGTAAAAGATGTAAAGGTTGTGTTTATTTATTGATAACCTGGCTTGGATTTTTAAATTATATTCGAGATATCAGTCTGCCTTTAAATTTAGTTTTATAACTCAATAATAATGCAGTGACTCACTTTACCAGCTCATTCAGTTACCATCCATTATCCTGAAGGTATCATTTATATGTGTTTTTTTTTCCTGTTCCCAAAGATACGGCAGATGGCGTTTCGCAGGAGCTCTTCTCAGCAGGCCTTGTGGACGGTCATGATGTAGTTATAGGTAAATGGCATCTCTTTCTTGGAACTATTGCATGATTGCATTAGCATTTCAATGAAATAATGGTATTTAAACTTACATTTCTCAAAGGAATTTACCAGCAGCAAATAGTTTAACGGTACACTAAAAATGTTCTAGAACACACAAAACAATCTACTACCGAATACATTGAGCAATATATTTGTAATTATATTGCAATTATGTTTCCATTGTCTAGTTTCTCGTTACCCCATAAAAGGAAGACTGTTTTAACTGTAACAGTCTTTAGAGGTCCCCTAAGCAGTGGGTAGGTTAATCGTCCCTTAATCTTTATTATTTTTCTAATTTAATTCAGATTGTACATCAGGGATATGGGTAATAATGAAGAATCTTAACCTGCTATCTTTAACCTTTCTGCTTTATTGTGCTTGGAAAAGAGATCCATTTGCCATCGCACTGTCTCTCACCTGTAATAATGGAGCTATCAAGTTGAGCATCTGAGCAGCTTGGCTGTAATATCAAAATTATTAAACTCATTCTCCAAAACAAAGCTGTTCAAAAACTATATTACATTATTAAATGGACAAACCAATTCAAAATGTGCCTGCTGTTTTTTTTTCTAGTGTTGAAAAGCATAAAACGTAAAAAAAAGATGTGTGACAGGAATCTGTCTATAAATTTCTTCTCTTCTTCTTTCCTGGATTGATAGAATTTGTTTATATTAATCAATGGTAGTCCAAATGCACCAGACTTTTATTAAAGGGATATGCAAGTGACCTGGATTATGAATGCATCTGATAGAGGAGAATTGCTAGTGTATGAAAAAAAAGTTTGCATGAAAAAATACCAAAATAAACAATTACCTTAAAGTTTGCTGAATTTATTGCATTTGCACACTGTTTTCTATCAATGTTGATGCCCCTAAAAATCCCAACTGAAATTAGCATACATAATACAATGTATCTTTTTGGTCTGTAAATTGAGCTGTAGCTTTACATTAGATTTCTGTAATAACCAGAACAAGGTCTGTGTTCATTCACTGATTGTTTCACCTACATCCCAAGTGAAACTTCCCCCAGCGCCAGTGATTTGCCCCTGTAATCCCCCTAGCCCCAATGATTTACCCCATTACCTCCCCACCTCCAGTAAATTGCCCCTGTGATCTCTCCCAGCCCCAGTGAATTGCCCCTGTGATCTCTCCTAGCCCCAGTAAATTGCCCCATTACCTCCCCCAGCCCCAGTGAATTGCCCCTGTGATCTCCGCCAGCCACAGTGAATTGCCCCTTTGATCTCTCCCAACCCCAGTGAATTGCATGCACTCACTCACTCACACAGAGACATATGCACAGATCATCATCAAACTCTGTAGGTCATTGCAGGACCATAAATCAAGCATAAATGCTCATTCGCATAAAAGACCAATTAGAATAGGAAGAAGAAGCTGAAATGTTTGGTTTCAGTACAATTATAATTTGTCAGAATTTATTAAGGAAAGGGTGTATGTCTAAAGAACAGCTATGTAACCGCTTAAGCATTTTTATTTGAATGTCAATTTATGGTCCATTAAGGACCCAGTTTAGCAGCCTCATCTATGCTTGCTGCATACAGCATTGCTGATTGGCTGCAAATCGAGCATGCTTACATGGACAGGGTACAATTAGAAAATCGTACCCTGAGAAGCCTAGCTCAATCCTGGGGGTGTAAACATCACCTGCAACAGTTTTTTTTTATGCAAAGCTAAAAGAAAAATGGTGCATGCAAATACATGTAATCATACACTACTAAGTCGCCTCTATCAGATGCATTCATAACCCACCCCACTTTAATATGCCTTTAATCTAATTTTAAAATTGATCTTTTTTTATGCTGAGGACAGCAGAACTGTGAATGTACAGAAAAAAAAATACTGTAATCCCTTAAAGGATCACACATTTGCCACGCAGTAGGGTATCCTTTGTTTTTTATATAATCGCTCAAGAATAAAATTCAATATTTGAAGATTACTTTTAAATCTTTGAGTTTTAACATTGCAGCCTCAAGAAGGTGAGTGTAGACCTACCCAAGAAACCAACCTTAAATGTATTTCATACTAGTCAGACTTGTATTATGGCAGCCTCCTGGGTAGATCTTCTCCAACCTAATGGACAGTGAGAGAAACGTATCTGGGTGAGGCTTTAATTTACAGTTCAGCTGTAAGTTTTAAAAGCGATTGTACATTTTTCTGATTTTATTATTAACATTAACAAATTAAATCCTATTGTATAAACTTTACAGTGGCCTGTAAGCTGAGGGGTGCCGCCCTGGTGTAATAAATAAAGCTCAGGATTCCAAGGTGGGCAAAGAGGTGGTTGACTGATAGGCTTCATTCTCATAATAAAATATGCTTTACAACACTGGTACATTTACACTGGTAAAGTACATTTAAGCTTCTAGATTTAAAGGTTCACTGAAATCTTGATTTTTTTAAAGAAACATTTAATCAAATGTACTTTTGTTTTATAAACATTTTTTGGCAATATGAGATATTTTTGGCTTATTCACTTTTTATTTTGCTAGTCATATTGCTCTGTACATGAGCAGCCATGTTGTCATTCTCACTCAATGATCTCTACCTCCATCTTTTTTTGGTTCAAATGATATGTCACTGTTGGGGGTAGAGCCATTGAGGCATATGGGCAAATTCCAGTTACAACAGGCGAGGCCGAGACTTTCTTCAGTCAGCTGTTCATGTAATCCCTCCCCTTAGCAGGAAAGGTGTATTTAATTATCAAATAAAGTATAATACATATTATTGTACAGCACACAAAGCGTATTATACTTATATTATGTATACATTTAAATAACAGATAGATGTAATGTGTGTGTATGTATTGTGTGTATATATATATATATATATATATATATATATATATATATATGTACCTGCTATTTATATTTATACATATAATTATGGAAGTATATTATAACCCTGTCATCTATATTTATTTGAATTATGTAAGTTATTGTTAGTTTGTATTAATGGGAGAGTTGTGCGTCCTGTGCAATAACATGTATTATTTTACCTTACAGTAATATTTATTACATATTATTTGTATAGTAAATTGCACCATTCCTGCTCGAGGGATGAATGTGGACCCTAGCCAGCAGTGTAGATAGCGCCACCCCCCAGAGTTCAGTAGTCTTTTAATGATAATAGAGAATTTTAAATTCAATAACAGTATAAGTTCACTGAAGAAGAAGAGCTAGTGTGATAATACATTTCTGATGAAAAACTTTATGATATGTTGAATGAGTTTAATTTGTATGTTATAAAATAGTATATATTCCTTAATTTCCTAGTTATATTTATTTCCAGCTACAAATATATAAGGTTTTATAGGAAGCTACGTACACAAACCAAGATAGATATTCTGGAGTTGTACTATTTTATTGTGTATATTGTAAAGTATAAATGATATGATATGTTATTTTACCATATTTATAGTTCTCATACTGATAACTCTGAAATAGCCATTTAAATTTTTTACAGTAAATTTGCTATTTATTTAAAAATGTGTCATTTCGTTCATTTTTTTTGTAACCTTTTTTCTGAACTGTTTAAAAATAATTATTCTTATCAAATTTCTATGTATAGTTTGTTAAAAAAGGACACATGTTATTTAATATGAGTGGCTAGAATGTGGGAACTCCGCCTAGCCCACTACACTATTAATAGAGGGGTATTTTTGTAGACCATTGTAGACATTTTTTTTTTCATTTTGTTCTTTTGAATTACCATTCTTGAAAATTCATGAAGTCACTAGCAGTTGTGGCTGCCACATTTCCATTAGGCAGAACTCATTGCACTTTAGGAATTTGATCATGATGGCAGTTTCCATAGCAGCATAAATGCATAAAAAAAGGTAATTCAGCAGAGGGTTTATTTTAATTGTTTTGCAATTGTTTTTTTTTATATAGTTTTGTAACATATTTTATAGAAAAATTTAATCATAGTGGTCCTGTTACTCCCTGTCTACCAAAGGTGTAGCTTGAGCATTGTGTGACCTGAGCAGAAAGTAACATGAGGATGTGACTGATAAACTGTATGATGTGTTGTAAAATTAATTTTGTAGTACATTGATTATAAGCAAATTAAATAGTGTTTATGGGTGTGAACCCATTACATTAAATCACCAATGAATATTACATTGCACCATCTTTCTGCCTACCTTGTAGAACTTTCATATCAAGCCATTCATCAACAAATCTCCAAGGGGACCTTATTTACAAGGAATCAACATAAATTAAATGATAGAATACAAAACAAGAATGTTTTTGTCATATGCCTTTTCATAGTGCCATCTAAGATGCTGTTACTGTATCCTTAATATATTTATTATTTTCCGTTCTTAGACAATATATGCAGTAACCTTCTCCCACAGTATTACAGCATCACATATGGAGTATTAGTGCATCAGTTTTATTGATGGAGTCCAGTTAGCAGTCAGTAGCTGATTTCTTTGGACTTTAAATTAAACTACTGTATGCTTAGATCTAGTGTCTTTTAAAGGTACATTTTGATGTTTTGTCTGTTGTCTGAATTAAGGCACAGTTGGATAAGTTAAGGCCCATTATGCAGCAACCCATCTTGCAGCTATCACACCCTATGTTTGAGTAGTCTGTTGTTTTAAACCAGTGTTCAATGGAACCTCATGGCTCCTAATTGGAACCAAATGGCCCCCTTTCTGTTGCACCAAAATGTGTTGTAGGTCTGCAACCTTAATAATTAAAAAAAACAAAACCATGCCAATCATCTGAAAAACAATAAAGAAGTCAAGATGCATACGTGCAAATATATAACAACATTGATTAATGACCATTTTGGTAATACAGTGGAACCTCTATATTCATCATAAATCCATTCCTCGGACAGATACTGAATTGGACGAATATAGAATACATTTTTCTATATCAATTGACAACACTTGGAACAATTTGTTCCCATCCTTGAATCTAATACATAAATAAATAAAAATGTATAGAGAACTTTACTTTTACTGAGGAACAATGATAACATGTATTTTGAAGAGCAAAGGAATTTTTCTGGTAATAATAATTCTGTGATCAATGTTGTTTTTGTCCCTTTCCCAACGCTTCGCTAGCATTCAATTTAGCAAAGTATTTGTTCAATGTTGACTCTTTCTGTCTATTCTTAAAATTTTGTAACTACTGTATATACCGAGGCATCTATTTTACCAAAAAATACTGGGAAAAATGAGTGACTCTAGTATAAGCCAAGGGTGGGAAATATGCTGCCCCCTGTGTCCCTCTTGTGCCCTCTGTGTCCCCCTCTTGTGTGCCCTTTTCTTGTGTCCCCCCTCTCCCTCCCCTGTGTCTCTTCCCCTCTCTCCCTCCCCTGTGTCTCTTCCCCTCTCTCCCTCCCCTGTGTCTCTTCCCCTCTCTCTCTCCCCTGTGTCTCTTCTCCCCTCTCTCTCCCCTGTGTCTCTTCTCCCCTCTCCCTCCCCTGTGCCTCTTCTCCCCTCTCTCTCCCCTCTGTCTCTTCTCCCCTCTCCTTCCCCTGTGTCTCTTCACCCCTCTTCCTTCCCTGTGTCTCTTCCCCCCCCCCTCCCTTATCACCCTCCTCAACCCCCCTCCTCATCCTCAACCTCCCACCTCAACCCCCATCCTCATCCTAAACCCCCCTTCCTCATCCTAAACCACCCTCCTCATCCTAAACCCCCCTCCTCAGCCTCCCTCCTCCTGCGTCTTGACCCGACCAATGCTAATAACGTGGCGCGCATGTGACGTCACGTCATTAGCATATGCCGGGTCCCAACGCGTGGAGGAGCAGCTGCAGATGGAGGTAAGTGAGGGGAGAGGTGGAGATATTTAGAAGGGTAAAGTGAGGAGGGCGGTTTAGGATGAGGAGGGGGGTTAATGATGATGATGAGGGGGGAGGGAAAGAGACACGGGGGTGTTAGAGAGACACGGGGGTGTTAGAGAGACACGGGGGTGTTAGAGAGACATGGGGGTGTTAGAGAGATACTGGGGTGTTAGAGAGACACGGGAGTGTTAGAGAGAAACGGGGGTGTTAGAGAGACACGGGGGTGTTAGAGAGACACGGGGGTGTTAGAGAGACACGGGAGGGTTAGAGAGACACGGGAGGGTTAGAGAGACACAGGGGTGTTAGAGAGACACGGGGGGGTTAGAGACATGGGCGGGGGGGAGTGACTCGAGTATAAGCCGAGGGGGCCCTTTTCAGCCTTAAAAAAAAAAGGTCTGAAAAACTCGGCTTATACTTGAGTATATACAGTAATATTGGATTTTTGGATGATTATAGGAGCATTTTTGCTAGAGGTTCCACTGTATTATTAGTATTATTAGTAGGAGTAGTAGTAGTATTATCCTTTATTTACAAATATATATATATATATATATATATATATATATATATATACATATTGTACAGTAAAGTATTCAGGATATACTTTGCTGACAAAATGCCTCTGATATCAGATATGCATTTTTATATCACATATCACATATTATAATTGTCTAACTAGGAGACATCGTCAGGCTTTGCGTGGTGCGTACGTATAATCGACGCAGGCGCACATCGCCGAGCTGTTTAACTCAGAGCACCTAGGCGACTTGGAAAGAAAAATACAAGAAGCCGGACTTTGAAAAATAAAATACAGGAGAGCAAAAATACGAGGTTAACCGCCAAACTGCAAACATCCAACAAACACAAAAACACAAAGAAAATACAAATAAATACAACAAAAATATCACCCACAGCATGGGGAAACAGGCAGGACGTCTGGGAGTGAGGTGCAGCGTGAATTTAAGCCAATTTTGACGACTTTTACCACACAAAAATCTGCTATGCGAGGAAAAAAATGAAAAAGAACCTACATGAATCCGGACCTCTCAAAACAATGCCAAATGCTTAGCGCTTTACCATGGCACTTTGCCAGACGCAGGACTTAGAAAAAAAAATACGACAGAGCAAAAATATGAGGTTGACGAGGTTAAAACAATAAAAACACACAAAAAATAAAAAGAAATACAACAAAAACATCACCCACAGCACGGGGGAACAGCCAGTCTGGGAGTGAGCTGCAACGCGATTTTAAATGTGGTTTTGACAACTTTCACCACACGAAAGTCGCCTAAGCAAGAAAAAAAATGGCCTCCGAAAATTTTTTAAACGAGCCAACAAGACCCCGGACCACGCAGAACACTGCCAAACGCGTAGCACTTTCACACAGCAATGAACAAAATACACTAATACAAAATACGGAAAATACATGTGAGACGCGTAACACATTAATAACATTACGAATCTGCAATGGCGATTTACACAACTACACAAACGGATTTCCCTCCTGCACACAAACAATTTAGAATGCACAGTTAGGACATTCATTACACTTTATCATCAGAGCAACAACACTCACTGTACATTGTATGGTGCTGGAAAATATAAACAGATTGCTAGCTCTTCAGACTATTAATTGCTGAATATATTAATTACAAATAGGTAAAGTGTATTCATTTATTCAAGAAATAATTAATTAATTATTGATTAAGTAAATATAGATAAATATATATCTCTCTTTATAATGAGTGCCGAAGGTGCTTAGAGGAGCAAAAATAGATGAGACAAGAGGCTCGCCATGAGCGCCAAGGCCCTCACAGTAGAACATTTTTTACATTGTGTGTCAAACCTCATTCCCTGGCTTACAATTTTCTTGCCGTCATTCTTTTATATTATTAGTATTGTAATAATCATTCAAGGTTGCAAGGAGACCTGAACTTTCTCAAAACTACATAATTTATCTTTTAAGGATAAGTAAGATAATGAAGGTTCAAAACCAGGGGCCCTATTCTATTGCTCAGATCATAATGTTGCCCATACTTAAAGTTCTCACATATTCTATTAGCTACTTGCATCCTGATTGCGAGTTACCCATCCACAATCACTACTTACAAGTCAAAAACGCAACTTAGGGCTAGCCTCTCCATTGATTTTTAGACATCTCCAGTGTTACGAGTGCAACATACTCAAAGTTACACCAAATCCATATTCTATTAGAACTTTACGTCTAGCTCGCAAATTAAGTCAGACCTGCAAATAGAAAAAAAGATATTTTCTGAAAAAATATTATGAGTTGTAAACAGAACTTGGAAAGGGTTTTAATGCCAATTCTGATAGCTGTAGCAGCAATTAAACATACACTAGTGTGCATTAAAAGCATGGAAATAAATTAGAGTTAATTTCTTAAACTCAAAAATATGCAATTAAAAAATATTATTTTTAACTGTTATGAATGTGTAATATCACCATAGACTAAAACAGATGCTATAATGCATTGTCTAGAGTACTAGAGTACAAGCCCGATGGGCAAATATTGCTTATGGGCTCTCATTGATGCTTAGTCTCCAATAGCAGGTTACGTCTATATTCCATTATTTACTGACATCATGATGACATTCCCATTTTCTATAGGCTGTGTCTAAAAAGTAAATTGTGGGCTTGCTTTTATATTGTGAGCTCATATAATCAAGCCCCCTGAAATCTAACTTACGAAGGCATGGCTACTTTCTGAGGCTAAATGTTTTGAGAAAAAGGTATTTGCAGTCATATTTATGTTGTAAAGTAAGTTAAGTTGCTATAATCGAATAGGTCTCCAAGTACTCAAATTCCAGTTCTGAGATGATTATTATGATTACTAGTGACGGCAATAAAATGTGAAGCCTGGCAATGCTGTTTGCCACACAATGCAATGTTCTGCCTCCTCTGAGCACCTTCGGCGCTCATCGCGAGCCCCGCGTTGAGCGACTTTGTTGACGACAACTCGCTGTACAACAACTATATATGTAATTATCATTATTATTAATCTTTATTTATAAATCTTCAGCATTTACACACAGCAATATGCAAGTATCAAATACCTTCAATGCATAGCAGATAATTGAGTTATTTGGTCACTATACACCAGGGATAGTCAATTATTTTTCCCCAGATTCCTTAGTCAAACAGTATTTCTAAATATGAACTCAAGGTCAGAAGCCCAGAAGTTTTGATTGACAGGCACACAAATGTTTTAATATAGGCACACAAATGTTTTAGTATAGCCACACTGAAAATGGTACAGGAAGGCCTGAAAAAAAAAAATTTAAACTAATAATTTATTTTCAGATTTTATAGCTATAGGAGAGATATGCAGTACATTTTATGAGGTCCGGATGACGGGGTCAGGAGGTCCTGGTTTGGAAGCAGGAGGTCCTGGTTTGATCCGGGGCAGGAGGTCCTTGTTCGGATCGGGGCAGGAGGTCCTGGTTCGGATCGGGGGCAGGAGGTCCTGGTTCGGATCGGGGGCAGGAGGTCCTGGTTCTGATCGGGGGCAGGAAGTTCTGGTTCGGACCAGGGGCAGGAGGTCTTGGTTCACATAGGGGGTTGGAGGTCCTGCTTCGGATCCAAGTCCACCAGCTGACTACCCTTGCCATACACATTTAAATGTGTTCATACACAATGAAGTGAGGTTTCTGTTCCTGAGAACTAACATTCTAAAGGATGTGGTTGGGTCTGCAAGACAAAAGTGACCATTTAAACCATTGTACAGTAGAGATGCATAATTAGTGCTTGCCAGGCAAATAAGTGCATGCTCAATCCAGCAGAGCAGCTGATTATTGTACAATGGTTTAAATGGTCACTAGTCATTTTTCTCTACAACAAATCATTTCAGAAATTATAAGTATTGTTTGTGCTGCATTATTATACTAATGTGCAACTCAGTATGTTAAGTTCTGACTCATGCTTGATAATCATGGTGTTGGCCACCTGACTGCACAATAATACTGGGAATGTAGAGGCTTTAAACTTTTATATTAAATCTTCTGAGAACTTTTCATCTAATTCTACTCAAAGGAGCTTTTGCAGCACTGCATTAGCTCTTAGCAATGTCTTGGTGCAGGTATTACATTGGAACCAACATCTATAAAGAGACATAGGAATCACCCAAACTGTTGTGCACCATTACAGAGGATTAAAATCATGTTGGAAGGACGTTTGAGTTTTTAAAACTGATTATAGGTATTGACTAAGTTATATTTATTTGTATTTATTGCTGGTATAGCCTTTGAAACCACCCCAGAAGAGATAATATAGATAATGACTATGGAGGGTTGGGAACATAGCCAGTGACCTGCTTTATGTGGCCAGTCGGGCAGTTGAATGAAGCTGTGTTGAGACAGCCCATTGGAGAGATAAACTGCAGAATACAATAGTCAGAGCTTTTTTTCTGTGTCTCACATCTACTTCAGGTTATGTTGCATATCTGTTTGATTTATGATGTGCCACATCTATAGGGATGAAGTGGTATGTATGGTACCCTTAAGTTGTTTAGCATTGGAATGAGTGACCGTCTGCATGGCAGAGCCTACAATTGTCTGATACAATTTATAATTGTTCTTTGTTTTATATCATATAATTAAAAATGAATACAGTTGATGAAGTGTTGTTTGAGTTGAGAGATATATATTTTAAAGATCAATTTATAACTGTTGATATCAATAAGAAAAATTGCAAACCATTTATTATTTATAAACATCTGTAATTACATTGATTTCATAAGCTGGGCATAATCTTCCTGCTTATCACTTAACACTGTGATAGATAATTAATCACTTTATATAAAGTTACTAGTAGAAAGTGAGAATTTTTTTTCAAATCATTTATGTTTAAATCATCTAACATTACAACACACATTTTTTAATTACATGAAATTACCCTTATTTTTTGTATGTTTTCCTTTCTGGGACTTGGCTGTGTTTTCTAAATTGATATGGAAGTTCCTGGACTTTACTAGGTATATAATACACAGATTAACTTTTATGTACAGTATTTTGTTTTATTAAGAAGTGCTTATAAGCTCTGTTTTTACTGCCTAAAATCAAACAAAGTGTCCCTGTATGGGTCTGCCCTCTGCAATGTATGCAGACACAGACTCTGCAAGGCTGTAAGGCTAGATGTTACTGTGAGCTGATAACTGATTGGCTAGTATTGGGAACTTTAAACCCAATACTACCTAAGGAGGCAAAACATTTTTTTTCATCAGTAAAAACAGATTTAATAAGAACTTCATAATAAAAGCATGTACATCAAAGTAATTAGTATATTATATACCTAGTAAAATATATTTTTTAATGCTTATTAATTCAAATTGATTTTAGAGACAACTGCTGCCTTGGTGAAGGGATCAAAAGAATCTGAAAGGTCCACTGGGTAGGCTTGGCCATAACAGCCTTATCAAGCTTGACTGAAGAAAGCAGATCTCCACAGAGCTGAAGCATCCCTTTCATATCCCTTTAACCTAATTAAGTAAAATGTGTGGCAAAAGAGTCTGTTTAGGACAACCAACTCTTTGGCTTGTATTATTTTATAATATGAATTTATTCTTTACCTTTCAGCTTTTGTAATGTTATATTTTGATGTTAGTTTCATGGTATTTATTATTTTCAGAAATACTAGTAATAAAAAAAACAAGGCACATAGGAACACCTGCATAATTAAGCAAAATTAGAGCCTGTTTCCAGTGAGATTGTGGTTCATATCATGTATACGAGTACGAACTCTGCGTGTCACTTTACTTCTATAACCTGTAACAGGCATCCCTTCAAGCATATTGCTGTTTAATAAAACTGCTTTTAAAGCAAAGCCACAGGTAAAGAGGTGCATGGCCAGCAAACATAATCACTGACATCTGTTACAACCTTTTAGGTATCAGTATGAAGCTTATTGCAAACCTTGAATGAAAAATATTGTTATAGTTCCCTACTAGTTAATTTGCATAAAAATAACATGTGTAAAGTTACACTTACACCAGTTTTTATATTTAGTTACAAATTGGACATTTTCTGTTTCAAACATATATCTACCTTTTTTTGAAACGTACTATATGTGCTTTTCAGTTACCTTCTTTATGCAGAAAAGGCAATATCACTTATTCTTTATGGAGTGAGGAATTCAGAAGGCTATATTCATTAAGTGGAAATATTTTTCACTAATGAAGTGTAAGTAAGTCACTTCACTAGTGAAAAATATTTCAACTTAATGAATATAGCCTTCTGCATTCCAATTTGGAATGTTCTGTTTGCCACCCCAGTCAGGCAACTGTAATAAAACATACCTGATATATCTAATTTTTACAATTAAAGACCCATAGTAAAATTCAAATGAAGATAGCGTAAAATTATATGTAGCCTATGATAAAAACTGGTTTTGATGCTTCAGCTCTGTAACAATCTGCTTTCTTCAGTTGGGCTTGATAAGGCTTTTATGGCCAAACCTACCCAGCAGATACAGCAGGTTCTTTTGATCTCTTCACCAAGGTGGCAGGTGTCTCTAAAATCACTTTGCATTAATATAGCATTAAAAATATGAACACAGGATCAACATATAAAAAAGAACTGCTGTTGAAATTCATAACATGTTCAATAGATGTATATTTAAACTTGAACTGATAACATTCTGCAACAGTCTGTGAGGCTTCTGGGGTTTATATAAATTGCTAATACAGTCATTGACATAGTTTCATCTGCAAGTCATCATAACACCCACTTCACTAGTTGTACAGGACCAGGGCAGCTATTATCTTCACTATGGATTCTGACACATATATATATTCCAGATATCTTATTCCATATATATATTAATCCAGTCAGACAGTGATAGCTTTTACCTCACTCTTTTCCAGCCAGAAGCATACAGTCAATTCTTGATCAGTTGTAAAACGAATAAAAACTATTTCTCACATAATTTTTAACCTCTCTCTGATGGATCGTGGTGGTTTGGATGATTTTTATGTTAACCTAAACAGTAATCAGATATTTTTGACTGTATGTAGAGTGCAATGTTAAATAGTTATTATGAGAAAGTCTATTAAGGCACTTACACAGACTTTCAAAATGTAAATGGATTCCCAGAAATGTTTTTATTATCCTGGCCTATGGTGCCCTATTATGATGATATCACATCATGATACAATACATAGTGCCAACAGTTTTAGGGGTTAGAGTATGGCATTTGCTTACATTGCATTAGAAGATATTTCATCTTATATGTGATTTAAACATAGCTAACAAGAAAGGCAAATACAGATTTAGTTTCATGTATGTTTCTATCCTTAGTTGGAGTATTACCAAGATGTTAAATAATTTGTTTGTTATATTTAACATAATGGTTGTGTATTACTGGTTAAATGTCAATTTTTTTATTATTAGTAGATATTGTAACATATTTTATAGTAGAAAGGGTTATTGTTGTGCTTATTTGCTAGCTAAGGCCATTACTCACAGGCAAGATGGATACATATTGTGTTACCTGTCTTAACATTCCAATTTCAGGTTTTACAGATAATAAATGAGGTTTGCAGAGCTTAATTATATTCACCAGTGTATGATGACAACACACTGGGTGGCCAACTGTAGATTTTCCTGGAAAATAAATCCAATAAAACCCAATTACTGTATACAAAAAATGCATACTCCAGAGATGGCATCACTATAATATTTCAATTTCTTATCAAATATTCACATAACTAAAAGACACTCTTGGTGGGTATATGTAATTAACAATCAGTATTATTAGTACAATTACTTTGTTGTTGTTTTGTAACCCACTAAAACAATAAGCATCCCTTACTATATATGCCACTGGAGTGACCAATGGGTCCAAACAGGACATTTAATTAATTAGTTTACAACATAACATAAATGGTAACATATGCTATGAAAGAGAGATATAGAAATAAGGTTTCTAGAAGAACTCAATATAAATAAAGATAGGAAACGTACGTGTTGGGCAAAAGAGAATAATGCATGTGAATGTCCTTAAACAAGATATTTATTGATCATCTGAGCAGTATCCTTGTGCTTTCCTTTCTCTTGAAATATTTATCATTGATTGTTTACTGGCAACTAGCAACATGCCCAACATCAAGCACACCAATTGCTTTCAAAGTACCTAATTATTGATGGAAACAATGAACTGTGCACAGTGGAAGCGGGACGCTTTAGAGAATAGATGAAGGCGCCATACAGCTCTCAAGGTTTCCATGTGACCCCAAGGGTGCATTTTCCCACCAATCTATAACTTTGCTTAAATTTTACAAATTAATTTACATAAAATGACATGCTTATAATATAGTTTCTGGCTTGCTAAATTGCAGCACATATATTGTAAGGTAACTTATTTTTTTTAAACTTGTTTTTATTAAATACATGCTCAAATAACACTACTTAAAATCCATGTCAACCCTAAAAAAAGCATGTTCTTTTTTTTCCATTCATAGATGTAGTCTTTAAGGAGAACTGAAAATAGGTGTTATCAGCATCCAAGGTTCTTCATATTCCTCCCAGGTGTCTAATCCTGTTGGAAACAAAACTCAAAAGTAAAGTTCTTTATGAGCGCATGCTCTAAACAATACACTTAATTCAATCCCTTTTATCAGATTTCCTCGTATCAGATTTAATATGGTCAAGGTCTGGCTCAGATTGCCT